>JAQFVV010012434.1:4430263-5167771 GCA_028023455.1 Epiperipatus broadwayi | reverse complement strand
AAGTAATACATGGATATCCAAATTAAATTAAACTAAGCCAAGCCAAGCCAAGTTAATTTAAAATCAATTTAAGGATAATTTTATAAACTATAACTTAGTTTTGAAACAATAACTTTTAAATAATAATCTATGAAGAACTGGATCCAGAGAACTTATAAACTATTTTAATTTTATTTGTTTTCTTATTGGAACTTATTTTTTTTTAAAAAAAGAACGTTATCATTTTTTTTATTATAAACTTTCAAGAAACACGTGATACAACGGAACAGGAAATAGTGTTTTATTGACTTTATATGGAGGATATTTGTTAGAACTTTTATGGTAGGACAAAAATCGACGCTGGACTATGTAATATGATTTTATTTTATTTATTTAACATAAAATTTAAATATTATTAAACTCTTAAAAAGTAGGTTAGGTACATTTATTAAATAGTAACTTAAAAATAATATAATAATTAATTACATAAACTTATTTTTATAATTAATATAACACGGAATATTCTAATGAATGTTTATGAGTGAAAATGTGAATGATTTTTATTTTATGAAGCTGCAAATTCCGAAGAATACTGGATAGCAGAATGGACAATATTATTATTATGGTAAAAATATTGTATAATGATTTTTAATGAATTTAATATGTTTTTCTTTAGATCAACTGAATATTATGTTGTTGTAGAATGAATGGATAAATATATTATGAAAACACATACATTATATTGACAACAAACTTTATTAAAATATGCATAATTTTTAATTTATAATATAAACATGATACAACATTATGTAAAAGCTTAGAAATAATTATATGATTCTTTCGTAAATAATTTTGATATTTTTATTTATGCTTAGTATTAAAATGATGTTTATTATTTATCTTAATAATTATTTTATTTTTGCAAGTCAGAAAAGGATTTTAAAAGTCTATATTTTTGTGTATTTTGTTTATTGAATAAGTTAAGTTACGTTATGAGTAGAAGCCTATATTTAGATTGAAAAGTTTACTAAGTATAGACAATATAGTATGAGTAATTTGGATAATGAATATTTTATTTGAAGTTGATATTTGTTTTCCGGAAAATGTTTTAAATGAGTTTAGAATATGTTTTATAGATAGAAATTTATTAGAAAGGTTAGTAAAGCACATAGGGTAAAATAATGATTTTACACAGAAAGGAATCATAAAATTTATCTAATGTAATGTTTTATGAATTTAAAATTGATAAATGATTTAAATATTAATGTTTGAATAATACAGATATAGAATGCATATTTTATAAAACATATAACAGGAATTACATTAGGTGGAATATAATTATAGCCAATCATTCGTTTTACATTATAAAGAGATATTGATTTTATATACAGATATTAAGCAATGCTAGTAATAAAGTGAATACATGATAATACATTATAAATGGTAATACTTAATTAATGTAGCTATTTAATTAGTAGAGCTACATTATGTACACATGCTACATAAATAGTCTTGACATATTGTTATTTGTAGTAATTAAAGTACAACTATTTATTTAAAATCTAAGTTTAAGAAAAACACACTGTAATCATATTAATATAGCATTTGAAGGAATGTGTAATTGCTTATTAAGTACATAAGTTAATAACAGTGTAAGCCTCTTATATTTGTATTTCTTATTTTTTTTTTATTTGTTGTCATAAATTATAAACTGTAAATAGTGTAAATAAATTTTATTTGAAGTTATTGTAAATAAATTTGTTAATTTGTTTTAAAAGTGTGTCGAGTTTCATTATTTTTCACCACAGCATTTTGACATCAGATGATTTGAAATAAACATAATATTTGCACAAAATTGAATTTGTTATTATTACTTAGAATTGAATACCATATTTGCTTAACATTATTTTATAAGAATTGATTGACATGAACATAAATATTACAATGGTCATAAGATGATTATAATGCACATTATAAGAATACAGTATTGTTTATTGCCACAGATTATTAAGTATAAGATTTTGATCTATTTTAAAATGAAGATACCATATGAAATAAAAGATATACATATGATTGTTTATTCATTTAATGATTGATTATATCATAGAAATAGATGAGATTAAATTACACTTTAAGATTATTATTTATTATTATTATTAAAATAAGTTAGGTGTATTTAAGTTTGATATAAAATCCCACATCATACTTATTTACATGAATTATTATTATTTTAAAACTTAGAAGAACCTGAGATTATTTAATTATATTTTAAGTTAAAAGTTAGGAATTATTTTAGTATTATTAAAGATAATTTATTTCATTTAAAAAGCCATAAGAATGCTATAGATGTAGTGGTAAGGTGATAAGGTAGGGGTAGTATTCTTATGCCATTGAGACAGTATCTTGGGAGATATTGACTCAGTGTAAATCTGCTTATTACTTTGTAACTTTACTTCACAGTCTCATAATTTTATAAATACTTATTTAATTAATATAATCTAGAACTATATTGATTTTGATGATTGATAATAAATTTAATTAAGATATGATAATATAAAAGTATATTAAAGATAGATATGCAAATTTTAATGAAGCATAATAATGTAACTGAGCTAGTTGTATTTTAAACTATTTTATATATCCAGAAGTAAGGGTACAAAGGGTAGGAAGATTTTGGCGCTCAACGTTATTGGCATGATATGTTTAAGTAGGATTTAGATGTTCAAACGTTATCGGTTTGATATGTTAAAGTTACAATTTTATCAGCCCGATAGGTGGTCAAGAAAGTTTTTGGCCACAACGTTTTAAGGCTAAATATTTAATTAGGGATTAAGATATATAATTTTAGGATTAGTATATGTTAGGAGAATAAAGTGATAAGTATAATTAGTATTTTATAATAATATTTATAATTGATTAGATGTTGATTATAAAATTAAAATAAAATTAAAATAAAAATTTTATTAGTAGAGTATTATATTTTCATGTGGTATCTGTAATATGATTATTCTTTGAAGTTAAATACTATGTTGATTTTAAGTTAATAAAACAATAAATTATAGAAATGTGGCAAATAATTATATTATAATATGACCATATCAATTCTTGAAATATTTTAAATGGATATTTAATATTATATATTATGTGCAAATTGTCTGTGGGTCATAGGTGTAAAAATAAATGATATGACACAATTTTGTTGTTGAAATTTATATAATTATTTAATAGTAAGTAATGTAGAGTTTTTGAGGATACTATTATATGATTAGTTGTAAAAGTGAGTTGAGTGGAGATGGGAAGGTTGATGGGGAATTGTATTTTTAAAAAAGTATAAAATAATAAGTACTGCATATTGTTAGGATTGAATTTTAAAAAAATATCAAAAAATGAATAATTGGGATAAAGATTTAGGAGTTGAAATGTCAAATTTTGTTGTAGAAGATAATAGTTGTGGGGAGAGCAGAGCAATAGAAAAATCAGCAAATTCAGAAATAATATTAGAAAAAACTCAAAATATGGATGGTGAAATAGAGGAGGAAGAAGAGATAATTTTTAAAACAACAGACAGAGAAGTAGTAAAAACTAAGGAAGGAGTAGATAACTTTTCAATGTCTGACATTATGAAACATTTTGAGTTAATGAGTCAAAGTATTGTTAATTCTATTAAAGAGGATAATAATATTAGATTTGATTCTTTAAAAGAAGGTATGAAAAATATGAGTATAAATATGGAAAAAATGAAAGAAGATAATAATATAAAATTAGATTCTTTAAAAGAAGAAATGAAAGAGGAAAATAAGTCTTTAAAAGAAGAAATAAAAGAGGAGAGTTATAAAAATAGTCTTAAATTAGATTCTTTAAAAGAAGATAATAATTCTATTAGGAACGAGATAAAAAATATAAATATAAAAATGGATAATATAGATATAAGATTTGATAAGAATGAAGAAGTAATTGAGTCTTTAAAATTA
This sequence comes from Epiperipatus broadwayi, assembly GCA_028023455.1. Lineage (NCBI taxonomy): Eukaryota > Metazoa > Onychophora > Udeonychophora > Euonychophora > Peripatidae > Epiperipatus > Epiperipatus broadwayi. Next base: position 5,163,821 of record JAQFVV010012434.1, on the reverse strand, counting down.
GAAATACTAAAAGTTGATGATAGAAATCAAGAAAGGCTAAAAAAGAATTTCATGAGTTTTCAGAAAACACAATAAAAGGTCTAAAAGATCAAATAGCTGAATCTATTGATCAATGTAAAATCAATAATAATAATTTAACCTCAAAAATTGAGGATTATAAATTAAAAGTTAATATTGAAATTGGTGATGTTAAGAACCAAGTTAGTAATCTTAATGAAGATATCAAAGATGTTAAGAGTGCTATAATTCAGACAAAAAGGGACATAAAAAATGAAATAGAGCAGGAATTAGTAGAGAAATTTAAGAGTATAGATGTTAAAAAGGTCGATGAAAATAAATATCGATCGAAAGTTGGAGAAAATATAAAGCGTATTCAGAAGGATATAAAGGATCATGCAGGAATGATAGAACAAAGTAATAACAGTTATAAAGAAATTTTAGACAAGAATCTAGATGAGTTCAGAAAAGAGCAAAAAGGGTATGTGAAGCAAGTGCTTGAACAGATGGACTTAGAAGGAAAATTTCAGCAAGTATATGATCAAATGGAAATGAAAAGTATATGTAATGCCAAGGCAGAAATGTTTACCGGAAAAATAAGTAGTAAAGCATATGTTGACTATGTTGATTCTTCACAAATGAATAATATAGAGTTAATTAAGCCAAGTAGTAATAATAATAATCAGTCAGACAATACTCTTGTGAAGGAAATTGACAATAGACCAACTAGAGAAGTAATTAGTCATGAGGGTAGTTCAAATAATTCTATGGCCTTAAGGTTTATGAAAGTTAAACCATTTAAAGGGGAATACATGGAAAACCCCTCGGAGTTTCTAAACAATCTAGATGAATTGTTTTCGATATGTTCTTTGTCTGAAAAGGAGAAAGTAGCTGTGTGCAGCAATCATTTATACGGAGTAGCTAAAGATTGGTGGCAATCTCTGTTCGAGAAACCCATGACGTATGGTGATTTCAAATGTTTTATTGTCGGGAGCTTTTGGAACTCCGACAAACAGGATTGCATTCGGTATCAAATTACCCAAGATAAGTACCAAGTTAGCAAAGGCAGCTACACCAGTTTTTTCCGAAGTCAAGCCGTTCGTTTGAAGACTTTGACTGCTTGTCCATTGTCGGAGGGACAAATTGTCAGAATAGTTAGACACAACTTACCAAAGCATGTGGAACAGTTGTTAATAGCTGCTGACCGTGGGACAATTGAGGAAGTTTCCGAAATATTAGATGCTCTGGAAGTAGCAGAGTTATCTATTGATAATAAGTTTAGGGTAAATAGGGATAAAAATAATTACCCATTAGCAAGTCTTAGTATTAATACTGGATTAAAATCTCCTGGAGGCTTTAAGAGAAGTTTTAGTTATAAAGGTAGAAATAGAATGTCTCCATATGTTAAGAAAACTGTACAGTATAATACAAATAGAGATAGAAGTGATGATTTGCAAAATCAGCCTTCTACAAGTGGTATAACTACCATATTGAAGAGACCAGCTAATAAAACTAATAGTAAGAAGTTAAATTAGAAAGGTCTTTGTACGTTAGTTCCTCTTTGCAAGGACCTGTTGCTAACAAAATGGGGAACGATCAGATGTGGATGCTGAATACTTTAGATCTTGATATTGATTATCTAGAGCCCTTTACTATAGGCGAACCACCAATAACCTATCAGTGTCCCATTGTAATTTTGTATATAAATAGTATTAGAGTTGAAGCCCTAATTGACTCCGGAAGTCAAGCTTCCATATTGTCAGAGTCAATGTATCAAAATCTGGTGAGTGTAGAAAGGGATATACCTTCATTGCCAGTAAAGCAAATTCAGGTAACTTTAGCAAATGGAAAGAGGACAAAGTTATCAAATAAACAAGTCTGGATTACCTTCAAAATAAATAATACAGAATTTGGGCATGTTTTTCTTATTATGCCTGGATTAATACATGAAGCCATAATAGGAGCTGACTTCATGATTTTAAATAAATGTCAGATAGATTTTCATAATAGGATTTTTATTTGTAAAGAAGAAAGGCTTAATTTTGAATATGGTATGCATAACCTTTCTAGTCAATTATTATGCATACAGAACACATTAATTGATGCCAGCATAAAGGCTAAAATTGAACATGTTTATGCAATAAATTCTGAATTGGGTGAAAATTTATATCAATTAATGTATAATTTTAAGAATATTTTCTCTAAAATTCCTGGTATAATAAAGGGATATACCCATAGAATAAAATTGAAGAGTAATGATCCTTTCCATCAAAAGATGTACCCAATTCCTTACCAATATAAGGATGAGGTACAGAGTCAAATTGACAAAATGCTAGAGTGGGATATAATTAAGAAATGCCCTTCTCCTTACGTAAACCCATTGGTTATTGTGAAGAAGAAGGATGGCAGTATTAGAGTATGCTTGGATGCTCGTATGTTAAATAATGTAACTGTACCAGAACGTGACATTCCTCCACCTGTACATGACGCTCTTAACTAAATTTCACAAGAGGTCAATTTTCTCTACATTTGATCTGACAGCTAGTTATTGGCAAATACCACTACATGAGAGTGATCAGCAATATACTGCATTTAGATTTCAAGGCCAGTCGTATGTTTTCAGACGGATGCCTTTTGGTCTCATTAATAGTGGTGCTGGCTTGATCAGATGTTTAGACATGATTTTTTCGAAACAATTGAAAGAGAAAATCATCATGTATGTGGATGATATAGTTATTGCTTCTGATAGTTTACATGAGCATATCCAACATTTAAAATTATTTTTTACTGAGTGTCAGATGCAAAATGTTAAAATAAATATGGAAAAATGTTCAATAGCAGCTAAAGAAATTACTTTTCTAGGTCATTTAATAAATGAGCATGGAATCCAACCCCATCCTGAAAAGATTGCAGCTATTCAACGTTTTCCCATCCCAAAAACAGTAAAACAGTTAAAATCATTTTTCGGATTGTGTAATTATTATAATAGGTTTTACAAAAATTTCGCGGAAGATACTATAAACTTATCTAAATTATTAAAGAAATCTGAAAAATGGAAATGGACTACTGAACATGACCATGAATTTAATATGATTAAAAGTAAATTTCTAAAACACGTAATTTTAATGTATCCTGACTTTAGTAAAACATTTTATGTGCAGACAGATAGTAGTTACTATGGTCTGGGAGTAGTGTTGTATCAGCTCGATGAGGATCAGGTACCTCATGTGTTGTACTTCTTAAGCCGTCATTTAAGAGGTGCTGAGTTGAATTACACTATTACTGAAAAGGAAACCCTAGCTGTTGTTTGGGCTTTTCAGAAATTACGCCAATTTTTATTGGGATCAGAAGTAATCGTGTTGACCGACCATAGAAGCTTGGAGTTTTTGAACAAAAGCTACCTCAGTAATGAGAGACTTGTTAGGTGGAGCTTGTATCTCCAACAGTTCAACTATAGAGTTATCTATATTGAAGGGAGACAGAATATCCCTGCTGATATTCTTAGCCGCCACCCTATTTGTCTGTTGTCCCAACATCCTAATGCTCAAAATATAATTATTAGTAGTGTGGATGTAGACAGGGATGAATCTATAGTAGATGATTATAATAATCTTACTATGATTCAAGGTCAGGATCATAAATTAAATAGAATCATGACTATCTTAAATAATCATGATAATAAAAATAGTAAGAATAAAAGTATAAGAAGGATTTTTAGCAAGTATAAGATGTATCAAAATTTACTTATGTACAATTTAAGTTCAAATCAGGGGGAATCATGGAGGATAGTTGTTCCTGACTCCATGATTGACAAAGTAATTATGTATGTACATTGTAGTTATGGTCACTACGGTGCACCAAAGATTATGTACGTATTAAAATCTATTTTTTATTGGGATAAAATGTATAAGCGTGTCATAAGGAAAATTAAAACATGTTCTACTTGCTTGAAATCTAAATATTGTAACAAATCATATGTTGGGGTGATGCAGCCAATTATTCCAAATCAAATTAATGAATTGTTGGCTATTGATTTTTATGGGCCTTTACCACCATTTAAACAACAAAAATTTATTTTAGTAGCTTATGATGTATTCAGTAAGTTTGTAGCAGCATATCCTGTGCCTAAAACTAGTGCACATTTTGTTATAAAATGCATGCTGAATTATCAGTTTCCATTAGTAGGAAAACCAAAAATTATATTAACAGATCATGCTACTGCTTTTATATCGAATAGATGGAATGAGTGGATTCAAGAGCAAGACCTCAAACATGTTATGAGCTCCATAAGAAACCCTCAATCTAATCCATGCGAACGTGTTATGCGGGAGCTTAGTCGATTGTTTAGGGTGTATGTAGCTGATAATCATAAGAAGTGGGTGCAAAAACTCCCTGAGGTTATTAACTATATTAATAGTACGTATAATGAGTCCACTGGTTTCACTCCTATTCGTTTGCATTATGGGAAACATGAGCCCTTATTAATTAGAACCCCTATACCAATTGTTAGAGAACCAATTGATAGGGATGAGGATAATAATCAAGCTAAGGTAAAGCTTCATATTATGGGTGCTAAAAGAGTAAAGAAAGCCCATAATAAACCACATCCATTTAAAATTAATGATTTAGTTCTGGTTAGAACACCCCATGTTAGCAACCTACAAAGAAATCAATTTAAAAAATTTCTTAGTCTATATGAAGGTCCATATAGAATATCCTGCAAAGTAGGAGAGAATGCGTTTATGTTAACCACACCAGATGGGGAAAAGGGAACTTATAATGCAAGGAGCCTAATTCCATTTCCATCTGAGATGTGAGTTGTAATTTTAAAATAATATGTATAAATATTTTAATGTCATGTTTAAATATAATGTTTGACATAAAGAAATAATTTATTATGTAATAAATTAGCATAGTGAATAAAGTTTTAGTTGAAGAAATTTACAAAATATGTAAATGATATTTTAAGAAGAAATAAGTTTTGTCATAATGACTAAGTAGAAATGGAATTAGCTATTGAAGTAAATATATTTTAAACAAGAAGTTAAATAATAGAGTTAAAGAGTATAAAACTCATATGTTTAAAGTATATATAATTAAATCTTATAAAAGATTAATTTGTATTAAGGTAGTGATCATGAAAGTGATCAATCTTAAAAGATGAAGTTAATCATTTTAAAAGAGAAATATATAGATTTGCTGAATAATAATCTATAAGATTGCTAATGAAATTAGCAATAAGTTATAAATAAAATACATAGAGTAGTTTAAAATATAGTATTAACTATAGTAATATGTATTTTTAGTAGCTTATGTAAAGGTGTATTTAAAAAAATTTAAATACTTGATATTTGTAGAAATATTAGAGAAATGAAAGTAACCTAATTAAAAGATAAGGAAGGAGAAGTGAAACTTAATTTATGAAGTAAAGAAGTCATTGTAGTTTATTTAAAAGTGTTTTCTTAGTGAAATTTGAGATGATATTTCAATGCTTTATGAAACTTTGTGATAAAGTAATGTGTTATAATGTTTAGATGATAAGAAAGATAAAATTGATCAATGTGGAATAAAGATGATAAAGATTAATGTTAAATTTAAAATTTTATCCGAAGGAGGGGAATATGTGCCCTTTTATATGGGTCACCATTTAAGTTTTGTGCTAATCTAGTAGAAAATTTTAAATTTAAGAAGTATTTTAAATATGTGATGTTGACTTTGCTTGTGGTAATGTTACCATAAGTTTAATTAAAGCAATCTATGAGTATTTGGTGTGTGAATTGTGTTGGTATTGAGAAGATATTTAAAATGATGATGATTATGATGTAATACTGCATTAATAAATTTAATAACAAATGTTTGAAGCTAAAGTATTTAAAAGACCAGTTAAAATTAAACAAAGATATTTTTTAATTTGAAATATATGTTAAAAGTGAATAAAAATATTTTAAATTATAAGTACTTAAATTGAGATTAATATTTGATTTTAATCATATCAAATAATTATTTAAAAATCTGATATAATATCTTATTTATTTTCAAAAATAAATATTTATTTTAAAAAGCAATTGTTAGGTTTATTTTTAGACGACAGCAAGCGTTCTTGTGTTATAAAGAACAGATGTTATACACACGCGTGGAAGTTGTCTAATAAAGTTGCATAATTATTTTAAAAAATCATGTTATAAAATTTATAAATAATACGTGAGTTATCACGAGATAAAAATAAAGATATTAATGTAAAATATTAAATTTGATTTTAAAAATATTGTCTTAAAAATATAACGTATTTAAAAAGATTTAGTTTATTTTAAATGATCTTATAAAAGTTAAGATTTAAATTAAGTGAGAAATAATATTTCAAAAGAATGTTTAATAGATTTAAATAAACGATAAATATTGTTTTGAAAGAATTTGATAAAATATCAAATATTAAATAAGTCATTATTTTATTTTTAATAGTGAGTTGATAAATATGTAAATAAGCAAAGTTTGATTGTTTAATCGTACCAATCAGATAAGGTGTTTCTGGCAGTATATAAGCTGGATTCAATTGTTGAGGGGGTCTCTCTACAATAAAACTTCTAAGTCGTTTGTGCTATTAAAAAATAGCTGAGTAAATTTATAAACGCTCTTAAAATCAGTTGTAAAATCAGAAGAGTGTTATTGAATAATTTATAATATTTTTAAAGTAATGAATATGCAGTAGAAACGTAATAATTCCCTATTATCTTCTCGATATCGAAACTCAATTTACGTACAAATAATCAATGGAAACCTCACACATCGGAGAAATATATCAGAAACTTTATGTTATAAAAGTAACAGACGCTGGATTAGTACAGAAAACTATAAGATGGAGAAAAGTAGTATTTTGGACTATAAATAGTTTTCAAAAGTTAAATTACTATTGTCTATTACTAATAGATATTTTAAAAAAAATATAAATATTTCTGTAAAAGAAAGTATTGTGACAAATTATAGAAGTAAAATATGTATCTTAAGGAAAGATATAAGAAGCGGTAATAATTTTAAATAAATACTTGCCTTGTTAAGTCTTTATGCTTAAAAGACTAGAGATTGATAATTTGAAAAGGCAAATATATTATAAGTATAAGTATTTTAAAAAAATCGTAATATAATAAAATTATTTTATTAAAGTTATCTAAACGCTGGACGTTATAGATGGAAAAATTAATTCTTACCGGAATATGGTATTTACAAATGCGCAAGTAATACATGGATATCCAAATCAAGTTAAACTAAGCCAAGCCAAACTAAGTTAATTTAAAATAATTGAAGGATAATTTTATAAATTATAACTTAGTTTTGAAATAATAACTTTTTGAATAATATTCTATGAAGAACTGGATCCAGAGAACTTATAAACTATTTTATTTTAATTTTATTTGTTTTCTTATTGGAACTTTTTTTTTTTTTTAAAAAAAACGTTATCATTTTTTATTATAAACTTTCAAGAAACACGTGATTCAACGGAACAGGAAATAGTGTTCTATTGACTTTATACGGAGGATATTTGTTAGAACTTTTATGGTAGGACAAAAATCGACGCTGGACTATGTAATATGATTTTATTTTATTTATTTAACATAAAATTTAAATATTATTAAACTCTTAAAAAGTAGGTTAGGTACATTTATTAAATAGTAACTTAAAAATAATATAATAATTAATTACATAAACTTATTTTTATAATTAATATAACACGGAATATTCTAATGAATGTTTATGAGTGAAAATGTGAATGATTTTTATTTTATGAAGCTGCAAATTCCGAAGAATACTGGATAGCAGAATGGACAATATTATTATTATGGTAAAAAATATTGTATAATGATTTTTAATGAATTTAATATGTTTTTCTTTAGATCAACTGAATATTATGTTGTTGTAGAATGAATGGATAAATATATTATGAAAACACATACATTATATTGGCAACGAACTTTGTTAAAATATGCATAATTTTTAATTTATAATATAAACATGATACAACATTACGTAAAAGCTTAGAAATAATTATATGATTCTTTCGTAAATAATTTTGATATTTTATTTATGCTTAGTATTAAAATGATGTTTATTATTTATCTTAATAATTATTTTATTTTTGCAAGTCAGAAAAGGATTTTAAAAGTCTATTTTATTTTCTGTTTATTAGATAAGTTAAGTTACGTTTTAGGTAGAGGCTTATATTTAGATTGAAAAGTTTACTAAGTATAGACAATATAGTATGAGTAATTTGGATAATGAATATTTTATTTGAAGTTGATATTTGTTTTCCGGAAAATGTTTTAAATGAGTTTAGAATATGTTTTATAGATAGAAATTTATTAGAAAGGTTAGTAAAGCACATAGGGTAAAATAATGATTTTACACAGAAAGGAATCATAAAATTTATCTAATGTAATGTTTTATGAATTTAAAATTGATAAATGATTTAAATATTAATGTTTGAATAATACAGATATAGAATGCATATTTTATAAAACATATAACAGGAATTACATTAGGTGGAATATAATTATAGCCAATCATTTGTTTTTTTTTACATTATAAAGAGATATTGATTTTATATACAGATATTAAACAATGCTAGTAATAAAGTGAATACATGATAATACATTACAAATGGTAATACTTAATTAATGTAGCTATTTAATTAGTAGAGCTACATTATGTACACATGCTACATAAATAGTCTTGATATATTGTTATTTGTAGTAATTAAAGTACAACTATTTATTTAAAATCTAAGTTTAAGAAAAACACACTATAATCATATTAATATAGCATTTGAAGGAATGTGTAATTGCTTATTAAGTACATAAGTTAATAACAGTGTAAGCCTTTTATATTTGTATTTCTTATTTTTTTATTTATTTGTTGTCATAAGTTATAAACTGTAAATAGTGTAAATAAATTTTATTTAAAGTTATTGTAAATAAATTTGTTAATTTGTTTTAAAAGTGTGTCGAGTTTCATTATTTTTCACTCAGCATTTTGACATCAGATAATTTGAAATAAACATAATATTTGCACAAAATTGAATTTGTTATTATTACTTAGAATTGAATACCATATTTGCTTAACATTATTTTATAAGAATTGATTGACATGAACATAAATATTACAATGGTCATAAGATGATTATAATGCACATTATAAGAATACAATATTGTTTATTGCCACAGATTATTAAGTATAAGACTTTGATCTATTTTAAAATGAAGATACCATATAAAATAAAAGATATACATATGTTTGTTTATTCATTTAATGATTGATTATATCATATAAATAGATGAGATTAAATTACACTTTAAGATTATTATTTATTATTATTATTAAAATAAGTTAGGTGTATTTAAGTTTGATATAAAATCCCACATCATACTTATTTACATAAATTATTATTATTTTAAAACAGCTTAGAAGAACCTGAGATTATTTAATTATATTTTAAGTTAAAGTTAGGAATTATTTTAGTATTATTAAAGATAATTTATTTCATTTAAAAAGCCATAAGAATGCTATAGATGTAGTGGTAAGGTGATAAGTTAGGGGTAGTATTCTTATGCCATTGAGACAGTATCTTGGGAGATATTGACTCAGTGTAAATCTGCTTATTACTTTGTAACTTTACTTCGCAGTCTCATAATTTTATAAATACTTATTTAATTAATATAATCTAGAACTATATTGATTTTGATGATTGATAATAAATTTAATTAAGATATGATAATATAAAAGTATATTAAAGATAGATATGCAAATTTTAATGAAGCATAATAATGTAACTGAGCTAGTTGTATTTTAAACTATTTTATATATCCAGAAGTAAGGGTACAATATATATATATATATATTGGACAAATAATAGGCATTAGATTGAAAAGTAGAGAGATTCAAGAAGTGAATAAAAAATGAGGTATTAGACAGGATGTTGCATATCATGTACTCTGTAATATTTATTTATAAGACATGATAGATAAATATTTAAATTATGGAAAAGCTGATGTTGGAAATAGAATAATAAGATATATATGATGCACAGGTAAAATAGCTTTTGTAGTTGAGAATGAAAAAATCATATGTTGAATAAACTGAAGGAAGAGTGAATTAAATATAGAATGAGAATTAATGTGGATAAAATGAAGACCTTGTGAATGGAAGAAAATGTTTTAAGATAAGGTGGTTCAACAGGTGAATGAAAGTAAATATTTGAAAAATAGAAGAAATAAAAATGTTATTTAAAAACAATAATATTAGCAAAGGTGGTATTCAGCAAGAAAAAAAAACCCAAATAATTTATGGATCTTTGAAAAGAAAATTGAAAAAAAATATTTGGTCATGTACTATTTATGAAGTATATTGTTATATGGTTGTGAGATATGGACACTGAATAAAAAAATTAAAAATATATTAAATAAGATTATTTGGATGGATAGAGTGATAATGACTAATTGGAAAAATTGTACATAAGAAAAGAAATATGAAACAAACAAACAAAAAAAAAATTGTTTAATGGGCAGTATCTAAGGAGAAATGGTAGGTCATAATAAAATAAAGGTGTAAAAGAGATTGACTTTATTAGATAATATAAATGATAGAATGAGTGGCATTGAAGATTCAGGAAATGAAGAAAATAGAATGAAAAAACAATTGATTTGATTGTGCAATTGCTTTCTGTACTTGTCCAATAGAACACTCTAGTAAAGTTGTGTATATATAATTACAAATGAATAATAAATTTACCTATGGAATACATTTTTTAAATCACTCAATTTTCCCTTATGCACATGAAAACTTGAATTATGATATGCAGTAATTATTTTTACATATATAATTACAAATATATAGATATATATATTATTTATTATTGCTTTTTCTTACTTAATTCATTTTATTACTCATTACTCCCAATTAACAATAATTTTTTTTATTTAAATCCATATACTGGACATTTGATTGATGTAAGAGGTGCATAATGTGAATAAATTTATAATACTTTTGTAAAAATTCTGATTTCAAGTCTCTCTCTCTATTTCTACATTAGGAAACATTTAGTAAGGGCAGATTACATACTGTCATAGAATTCTTTTGTAGTTATGTTTACACAAATAATCACTCTATATCATAATTTAATCTGTTTTTAACTATTTTATTATTATTTTATAATTATATTTGCACAAATAAATACATTTATTGTATAGCAAAATTTTGTATTGATTAGTTTTTCAATTGAAAAATATCCCTCCTAGTGAATATCAGTAGTTCCCACATTAAACTGGTAGCAAAAAGAAATTATGCATTTTTTTAAACATTATTAAAAATGAAATCTATATATAAATTAAATGAAATATATTAATTTATAATTAATAGTCATATGCATTTATTGAAATGTGATTGTTCTAAAAAGTGCTAGATGAAAAATACATTTTTTACAAAAAGATTTGTTTAATGTGTCATCAAATTAATAGTATAATAAATAGTGTATTTAGAACTATATAAATTGGATTCATTTGAGAAGATTTGATTGATTACAATGCACTTTTGAAGTTGTAAGCATATTCTTTTTCAGTACCTATACTTGCGCTTTTTAAATGTTTGAATAATTGTTAACATAGATGCTTTTTGATATAAAAATTGCTAATCTAAAAATTTGATATGTAGAAGCATGAAAATCAATAGATATAATCCAAAAATCATTAATCTTAGCAGTTAATCTTTTGTGAGCTATGAGAGATATAAGAAAAATACCCAAAATTATCACACATCATAATGTATATAAAAAGAAAAAGTCTGTTTATGATAAACCAGCATAAAATTGAAAATGTATAGAAAACCTTGTTAACAACTAAAACAATTACATATTTCAAAAAAGCAAAATTAGTCTTATATTAGGAACACTGTCTATAAAAAAAGTACCAACCTTTATGTTAGAATTAATGCAATAATACAAAAGATGACAAAACAAACTATTACATAAGATTTATTCAGACATGTTCCAACATTTGCATTAGAAACAGCAATTTATTTGAATTAATCTATTTCAGAACCATCTATTGTAGAGCTGGCATTATTATATTATCTTTATTGATTATTCAAACTTATGATAGATGATTTTGAAGTGAAGGTAGCAAATTACTACTGCTAATATAAAAATCATCTTATATAGATTGGAAATTTTTATACTAGGTGATAGTAAAGCCACAAGCTATTGTTAAAAGCCTTTGATAAGCAGTAATAATGATAATGGATATGCTTGAAAAGAATCAAATGATATATCAACAACTCTGAACTATCAATGAGTTGTGAAATAACTCACCTTATCTGTAAAATATTATTAAATATAATAAGCATTATGTATTTGCAAATTATGTTACAACAAGAATGGCAGTAAGTTGCTTTAATGAAAAGCCTTTTTATTTAATTATTGATAATTATTTAAATTATCATTAATGATTGACCCATTTTATTCAATAAATTTTTTTGTGCTGCAAAAACATTACTTATGATAGTTAGTCAGTTCTATTTTATATTATCACATCTTTATAGCTCACATTGTTGTGTATTTTATTGATAATCCTATGATCATGTTTCATTAAGATAATGCATAATTATACATTTTAGTAATTTAGAAATATCTATAAAAAAAATCCAGAAATTTATTGTCTAATTGATTTTTAAAACTCATCAATAAATAATACAAATATAATCTTCCTGAATGTTTATTAGCAAAAATTGTTTTTCATGTTCTAACAATGATACAAAATGACGAATACATGCAATCATTGGATAATCAAAAATTTTGTAGATAACCATTAAATATCCTTTCTATTTTATATCATACTGTGAATCTAACTATATTCTTCATTACAGTAAACACATGAGAAAATGACTGTTAGAACATAATAATGCATCTTTTTTTACCTAAGTAAAGTTAATATAATACATATATTCTATAAGTTTCATCTCACCTGCATTATTTTTACTAAGTGAGACAACTTTTATAATATTTATTCTTCCATTAATATATATATATATATATGGATTTGTCTCATGGTACCTAATGCAATATGTGCATGCATATGTAATTAAGAGAAAATAGAAGTTAACAGAAACAATATTTACATATATACATCTTTACCTGGTTAATGATGAACTTTTATGCAATAATACCCCATAGTGATCATCATCAATTTGTATTTACTATTTTGATTTACAATTGATTATTCATTATTCCAATGCTTTAAAAAAATCAAATTTTTTTAAAAAAAAAACTGACATTTTTTTATCAAAATTTTGGAAGATTAATAACATCATAGAATAGTGACATCACTAAAGCTTTGTGCTCCAAAAGTAAAATGGCAAACTTTGATACTAAAAATGCACAATACAATATAGAGTTTATTCATTATAAAATATCCAATATTAAGTTTTTGTTATAAAATTTAAATACAATTAATATATTTTATTTGACTTTAATCTCATGTTATTGCAACTGTTTTCATTTGTGATATCCAAATTTAAAAAAAAAAAAAACATTTTCATCATTAATGGCTACAAAAGCATAAAAAATTGCCAGTTTTATTCAATACAATAACTACTCAAAATATACTTTGATCATGTACAACAATAGTGTATTAGTAATAAATTTTAAAATGTGTACATTAGATAAAATAAATATATACACTCAATCAATATGGTTTATTATTCTTATAAACATTATTTTTTTTTTGTGGCAGAAAATGCTTTAATTGTAATTGTAATCATCATAATTATAAATTATTTTGAGAATAGAAAAAGAAAAAAAATCAACTTTATACGATAAAAAGTTACTAAATTTAAGTTAATACATTGCACAGGCTAAAAACTGCATTTATATATGTAATATAGGTGGGATTCGAACTCAGACTTTCACATGACCCACTACTCTCAGTTCCATCTCAAATTGCTGACCCACCTGATCACACACATGTTGAAAAGATAAATAATCACCAACAGATGCATTTCATGCCAAACCAGAAATCATCAGTTGGTCCAGATTACTATCCTCACACATATATATAATCAGTGCTCAGTTTTATATTAAGATAGCCAATCTTCATACTTTAATGGACAGGCTTCAAACTATCCCAACTCACAACTCTTCAGCCTTTCATTTCATTGAAAATCTGATGATGGAACATTGAAAGCCCTTGTTAGTGCCAAGGTTGTCATCCTACCCATGTTGACATATTAGTCATTCTGACCCCTCATGTACAGGAAAATAATTCATTTATACATACATATGTGAGGGATGGGCAGACCTTTTATACACTATTTATACAAATTAATACATTGCACAGGCTAAAACCTGCATTTATATAGGTAAGTTACTAAATTTAAGTTAAAAATATTGCACAATTTAGGTCAATCTCATAATCTTTGATATTCCAAAATTATAATTCTTACAATTTGCTAATAATAATTGGGTTCATTGCAATTATAAATAATTTTGAAAAGGGGGGAGAGAAAAAAATGATTTTATGCATTATGTAGTTAATAATCAACTTTGTCAATTTTAAATCAATCATCTCATAATTTGTTTCTGATAGTCCAAAAAAATAGTGTCCATTAAAAAATACTTATACTAGCAGCAAACTTAAAAAATATTTAATAATAATTATTATTAAAACTTCAGCAATCAACTGTGCATTATGTATCTTTATAAAATTTTTTAATTTAACTTATTGCATTTATGTAAAGTAAATACAATTTATGAAGTGCTATTATTTTAAAAAAAATAGTGGTGCAAAATCACTTCAATGTTTTATTGGTTAGACATTTTAAAAATGTTAGTCTTTTTTTATGCATTACTTTAATTTAATGAATGGTGCATTAGAAAATATTCTTTTCTACTTAAGAAATAAAATAGCATTTTGGCAATCAAAAAATTATAATTTTTTAATATAGTTTTAAAAATTAAAGCTACTGAAATGATTTTATATAGTACACTCACTCAGTCTATAGCAATTCTATTAAATAATGTGCATATTCAATAGTTAATAATGTATATTATGAAAAGAAACTACTCTTCACACATGCACTATGTAATAGACATGCATTCTCTCATCAATGTTTTAAAAACATAAGGGGTCTACCTATGCTTAGAGCTTATTCTTTAAATGAGTCAACAATTTAGTGACCATTTTTAAATTAAGGCTTGAATTTTATAGTGCATGTGTAAAGAATAGTTTCTTTCCACAATATTACATAATATGCTTAGTAAAAATATTTAATGATTAATTAACACTTATTTTAATTTATGCTTTATTTTTTAATTAAATTTTTATATATTTTTGAATGTAAAGAAATGAATTAATTTTATTACCATAGGAACTCATTATAATTTCTTATTTTTTATGTGAGGCAATGCATTTTATATTCTAACCAGGATAAGGGTGTAATTATTTAAAACAAAATTTGAAATGATTAAAATTTTTGGAAATACTGAAAATTTTTGGAAATAATGAAAATTATTTAAAATCAAATATGAAAACAGTCCCTGATACAAATATTTCAATTAACTGATTTCTGACTTTGACAAAAACATAAAACTTTTGATGTAACAAAGAAACATTTTGGTCTAAAAGAAGAATGTTTTCTCTTTAGAATACATATTACTTATAGAATTAATCATACAATTTGTTTTTACTTAAACTAGTTTAAGCCCTTTAAATATTTAAATATTTATATTTAAGCATTTATTAATTTATTACAATTAATATAGAAAAATAGATAAATGTAATGGAATTACATATTTTTTGAAAGTAATTGTGTATAATATTTCATGTTAACACAAGCATTTTTTATCTCCTCACATTTGTTAAATTACAAATGATAGATATAATTTTTTAATATTAAAAAAAACAATTATAAATTTGTAAGTAATTTTTTTGTATTTTGTACATACAGTATATACCAATATTATAATGCAGATTTTCACAGGTTATAAGATAAAAATAAAAACATTTTTGGGTCGAACCATATATTAGTTTTTTGTGTACAGAAATTATTCCATCTTTATACAAAGAATTCTAGGTAAATTTTTCAATTCTTCAATAAGGTCTTCTCTCACTGAAACTGAATTTTTTTTTACTGAATTAGTTCACCAATATTTCAATGAAATTACATTAATATTTGTCAAAGCTATGGCTGTAATGAACACAACAATTCTCCATTGCATCCTTAGCCTTGATGAAGGTGAATGTGATTTTGTCAAAACATTGGAAACATAATTCATCAAAGGAATTTTCTGTTTCAGTGGATGAAGACTTTGTTGAAAAATTTAAGCAGGATTCTTTGTATGCTGGATAGAATAATTTCTCTGCACAAAAAACTAATACATAGTATGACTCAAAAAAGTTTTTTTTTAAAATATACCAATGCATTTATATATATATACACAATTTTATTTATGGAAATAAATAATTATGATTAAACAAAGCAAGTATCAGATTGACATATTTAGAAAATGCCAACCAGGATCCACCAAGAGTGCTGTCATATAGATCAAAACTCATAGGTATATCAATAGTAGTGTTATTATAATAAAGTTTTTATTTTTATCATTTTTAATCATTATCAACACACTGCAGAATGAAAGTCTCAAATTTAAACCAGTTTTTCCAATCCATAGTTTCTTTTCTTCATCCATCCATTTCAAACACAATATTTTTCAAGGACCTTTACAATATCTTGGATACTGTTTATTTTTATTTCTTTATTCTTCATGCAAAAAATTCAGACTAATTTCATTTGTCTCTTAATTTCTTTCAATAATGTGAGTAATATCCATTTGTTTATTCACCTAAATATTTCACTCATAATCCTCTTCTCACTCCAAACATAATTATATTCATACCTTGTGTGGAGTTTTAAGTCTTTGTATTGCTCTTTTTTAAATGTTAAAATCACAAATCCGTAAGTAAGAACTAATAAAATACATCTATTTTTTCTTTTCATACAAGAAAGATCATCATTTAAATTGATTTTAAACTTATAAGTAACAAGCTAGTGAACTCATGATGCTGATTGGAACTCATCCATATTCATTCACCATATGAATAATCATACTGACTACAGATATAATGACAAAAACATGTGGAGTGGACATTAAAAATTTGCTGCGCTTGGTTGATTTAAGGTCTTAGAGAGGTTTTGTCAATTAACAATAAATTCCATTCTAAAACTTTACATGCTCTGTATATAAAAAAACATATGTCATCTATGTGCATTTTTTTCGCTTTTTATATTAAACTTACAATTTTAAAAAATGTTTACAGAATATTGGATATAAAAATCATTTTGAGCTATTCAAGAGTTTAAAATTTTATTCAAGTACTGCAATTCCATTCAGTTGATCAAGTTGGAAATTAATACATAAAATATTAGTTCTTTGAATCTGTAACTCTATCACCATACTAAATCAAACAGGCCAATTGCTTATATATATATATATATATGGACCTTTTATGGTGGATCAATGATAATTTGTATGCTACATTTAAGGGTGGTACCTTTGTTATGATTACGAATTGGCCCATGGGTTTATTATCTAATAGTGGTATTATAAATAGCGTAATTTTAGCCTTCGTTGAAAGGGAGGTCATTCAATCTCTTTTAGATGTCAATAAAAAAGTTATATATATTACATATGTGGACGTCATTGTTTGTGCTCCTCCTGAGCTTGTACATAAACGTACATTAAGTTTAGTATAGACAATATATATATATTTACATATAAATTAAAGAAATTTTCTGAAATTAAATAGGTAATAAAAGAGGACAATAATCAATTCTTGGACTTAAAATTGATAAGGCAGTAGTGTACTCTTGATTACCTAACGACTGTAGAGCAATTGATTGTAGCGAATAGTTTGGTTTATGTTTATACTTATGAAAATATGCTAATGTTTATTGTAGTATTTCTTTGACAAAGATACTCTGCATAGAAAGCCTGGTTCAGCAAATATCAAAAATTGTTCAGATTTATTGTAATTTTTGACAATTGTCTATATGCTCTTGTAGAATATGTTTATATATATATATTAGTCAGAGTGTCCTGTGATTGTGGATTATTACATTCTGCAATGTAAGGTTTTCGAATCGATTCCAATTCTGGTATTTGCGTTGCTTGAACCTTTTATGAGCTCCTAACAATAAAACTATTCGTTAATTTGGTTTAGTCAAACTTAAATAATAATAAAAACAACCCTTTTAGTAAGCGTTTTTTTTTTTTTTTAATTTGAAAAAAAAAAAGTTCAGAGTTGAAATTTTTGTTAGGAAGATTTTGCTATATATATATATTATCAATAATTCTGCGCTAACACGCTTAGGTTAGAGAAGTTTAATATTGTAAAAATTTATATATTTATCTGCGCTAATTTTTACAATATTAAATACAGGTGGGTCAGCAATAAGAGATGGCATGGAGAGTTGAAAGTCGTGTGAAAGTCTGAGTTTGAATCCCTTATATATTACATTATATATGTGCAGGTGTTCGTAAGCCTGTACAGTGTGTTAAATTAAATATTAAATTATAAATATGCTAGCTAATATTAAACTTCTCTAACCTAAGCGTGTTAGCGCAAGTCAATAAGTAAATTATATATATATTGTTATTATTGTTGCCACCCTATTATCCCAATTTATTTTGCTTGTCAGTAACTCAAAATCCTGAGTTGTTAGAATATAGTATTAAGGAATGGCAAATTAAACCAAACTTCCAACAATGATGATCAAATTTTAATGTTTGGATGTAGAACTCATTCCCTAATTTTAACTTCTATCTCCAAGTAGAAAAACTTTAGCATAAAATATATACAATATTAAAAATAAAAAATTATAAATATAATAAATATGCTAGCTAATATTATATGTAAGACAATAAAACACTAATTTTCTCTTTCACACACACACAAAATAAATGAATAAAAATTATATCACCTTTAATCACTTAAACATTAAATATTACTTTAAGCAAACTTCTATGCAAATTAATTTAATTTGGGATTTGTACTAAATTTAATAATTCTACTTATCAATCTTTTTAACTAAGAGGAAATAGTAATTTTTAGCTTTGGGGCATTTAATACTTAGTGAAATAATTTTTGATACCACAGTAGGAGGGCGTCAATCAGAGACGCACTTCAACTACATTAGTATGCTTGATTGTATGTGTGTTTGGGTAAATATATTTACATTCGCAAAAACTAATTAAAAAAGTTTAAATACTTTTTTTATAATTTTTTGTTGACATTATTTTATATTCTTAGATATCTTTATAACGTAAATTCGACTTTTATAAATAGTCTAACAATTACCTACTTCTCTAGTTACCTTTATAATATTATTTTCCTATCAAATTTTTAATCTTTATTTTTATCTCATTTATTTTTCAGGCTAGTGAGTGTTAAAAGAAAAAAAAAAAACATAATATCTATGGACTAAATAATCTTTTAATCGAAAATTTTATTAATTTACGTTTCTGAGAACATTTAATATTGTGTGCTTTTGTTGCGGGGGTTTTACTATCATATTTCATTTATTGATATCTAAACTCATTTGGTGTGTATGTGAGAGAGAAATAGGAGAGATTTTTTTTATTAGTGAATAATTAATAAGTCACGACCTGCGTGATTTAGTGCTGTATTAAGAGTATCAGAATTTAGAGCGTAAGATCATCAAACCAGATTTCAGTTTTGGCATTTCCAACACTCAAACTTTTTATTAATTTCCAAGCCAAAAAATACATTCAATTATCTATGTATTTATAAATTAAATTATTGCTAATATTTAAAGACAGTTGAATACTTCTTTTTAAAAATAATTTGATAATCAATAAGTACAAATCATGTTTTCCAAATTTTAGTATTATAAACTCTATAAATTTATGATTGCAGACTTTGACTCAGTGATTCAAGTATATTCGTCATATATACAATTAAGTTTGGTTAGTGAATAGTAAACATGTGCATCGCTTATAAAAATGATGTGATATAATAATCTTGGTTTATGCAATATATAAAATCGACTATTGGCCTAAGATTTACTTGAATCTTTAAATATGCAATGATTTGAATTTAAGAGCACATGTATTTATAGTATAATCGTACTTAATTTCCATTTTTTTGCTTCCTATTTCAATCCCTGCATATGAGAATGTTAGCACTTCTACTTGATATACACATAAAATGAGGTTCAAATTTAAATGAAACTTGTTAAATTATTTTAGGTTACAAAATAATTTTTAAAAACTGTTTCAAGTAAGTGGACTGTATATGGCCCAGTTAGCCATCTAATAATTGGTGAGCAAAGGGGATCTAGTTATTATTAACTATAGAAGTAAATAAAAAAAAAAGAAAACATAAACCATGATCCAGCATTTGAGACTGGTGAGTATTTTTTTCCATTTCACTATTTTCTTTAAAAAGAAATCTTTATTTTGCAGTGAGCAATTTAAAAGCTTTTCTTACTTTCTATCTTCAATCATTTACTCATACACTATCTTTGTTTGCATTTTTTTATTCCATCTATTCACTTATCTATAGTCTGTAATAAAAAAAAATTGGAATATACAAACTAGTTTCTTATAATACACATCTTAAATAAATACATTAGTGTTACTAACAATTATTATATTCCTGTTAATAATGTTAAAAATATTTATTGAATATGAATGCAGTAAATGAATACCATTGTTATTAGGTAGCACAGAAAATGTACAATAAACATAGTATCACCAACATAAACATTATTCAGTAGTCAATGGTCAACTTTCATGACCAGATTTAAAAGTGATATAAAATTTTTAAGCTAACCATCATCTAGCCAATGCCAAACTAAGAGCATTATACTATAAAAGAGTAATTATTAATGTTTCTGCTGCAAGGGCATACCCAAGTATTAAAATAACTATGGATAACTAGATCAGTGCTTATCATCATGAATGCCCTGTGCTATCAGATACCATGAGTATATTAGCCATCAATGATCTAGTAATCATTGTAACATAAGTAAAGTAAGTGGATTTTTAAAATGATCTTCATTATCTTAGCCACCTTCTAAATAATTTTAAAGATAATTAGATAGATATCCACTCCCATATATAGATGTTGTATACCATTACTTTAAGATCACAATGAACTTGGGTAATAGTGATAAGAGAAAATATGCAATACTTAATTTTAACATTAAATCACTTCACTGGAATATTTTAACATAAAGATTAATAAATTTATTGATTAGAAATAATGATGATGATAATAATAACAATAATAAGAATAAAGAAAGATCTAATAAATATTCTATAATAAAAACAGATCGTTTTGATTTTGGCTATTTACAAATATCTGAAACATTTCCATAGATTAATAAACTATTCATGTAACATTACTTAAATTGCAGTTTATAAACATATAAATTGTAAATGGTATTAAGTAGACACATACAAGTATGCATCCATATATATGTCTAGTAATACAAAATATTCCACTCATTAATAAATCAATAAATGAATTATTCTATTTTAATATATAAATAATGAATAATTTAAATATATGTATACATGCATAGCTATAAACATGCTGATACATTAGCTATGATATGTTGGACTATTTCTATCATCTATGAGTGAATGTTGAATGTACAGAAAATTTTAAACTTTATTTAAACTTTTCAAATACAAACAACTTGTTAGTAATAATACACAATTAGATAACACAGGTTGGTAATTACACAACATTTTGAGTATTATTATTCTCCATTCTTCTTCAGCTGTTGCTGGTCTGATATGCACAGTGACAGTATTCACATAGAAGTTGAACTTGCCCCTTTAGATTCTTGAATATCCAATTTAAGGCAAAAGCTCTAACTAACTGAGCTATTCTGTCAAATGCAACAGATAGTAGAAATTTGATATATTTATATATGAGGGTTCAAAAAAAATTGAAGGACTCAGGAGGATTTGAACCAACTCTCATATATAAATATATCAAATTTTCTACTATTTGTTGCTTTTGACAGAATAGCTCAATTGGTTAGAGTGTTTGCCTTAAATTTGATATTCAAGAATCCAAAGGTGTGAGTTCAACTTCTATGCAAATACTGTCATTGTGCATATCAGGTCAGCAACACCTAAAAAAGAGTGGAGAATAATATTACTCGCGACATTGTGGAATTACTATTGTCTAATTGTGTGTTATTACTAACAAGTTATTTGTATTTGAAAAGTTTAAATAAAGTTTAAAATTTTCTGTACACTCAACATTCACTTATAGATAATGGAAATAGCCCAACATATCACATCTAATAATATACATCACACAAATTTTCAGACAAACAGTCATACATGTTATAATATAATATTTCATTCATTATTAAATCTATAGACCAATATTATTCTATTTAAACATAATATAAATACTTAAATGTTGAATGCATATATAATATGAACACAAACAAATGTGTATATTATAATCTAAAATATTTTAATTATTAATTTTTTTAACATTTAAATCAAATTATTTTTGCAATCTAATTATAGAAAATATCAGTATAAAAGAACTTATTACAAAATCTGAATAATACATTTGGTAATTTAATTGTATTTTTTCAATTCTAAGACATATCTTATATAAACGGCATAATAAAATTCAAAGAAAGCATATTCAGAGTTTTTATTCTTTGGAGGTCAGTTACTTTTGTTAGATTTTTTTTTTTTTTGCTAACTTATTCCATCTGTTCTTTATGCATGTGTAAAAATAAATCTTGTACATGAACATTATTTATAAAACTTACAGAAAATTTCTTTCATCAGTATTTTCATATATATATATAATACTGGAATCTCCAATTAATAGGCTAGCTTCTATGTAGATTACAAATATGACATCCTAATAAACAGATATATAACAATGGCAGCTTTCAATTCAGTTCAGCTTCTACAATTTTATAAACTTCAACAAGGCAAGTGATCTTCCTATTTATTGGCTTTGGAGCTCAACATAACTAACATGGATACTATTCTCTCCAATAACTCCAGTTAAAATGAATCCACTATTTATACAGGAAAGTTAATAGTAAGTCTTTTCCTTATAAAATAACTAAATTACCATTGTCCTGTTTTAATTTGCCTTTATCAAAACTAAAATAAAATTTAATTAAATAATTTCTTCTTAATGTTTTAACAGTTTAAGTATTTACAGTGGCAACAGAGTGCCATGATGGTGCTTCATTAAAATTTTGTGTTCTTTTTAAAATTATATGAAAACTACCAGCATGATGTCAACAGAAATCCCACAATTCATTGCATTTTAAAATTTTCTTTCTAATGGAGTCTATTACGCAAAATCCCCCCAAAATTGGATTTTTTATGAATATTATTATGAATAGATTCATTTAATTTTTTTATTTTTTCCTCAGTTTACTAATTTTCATGGAGAAGATAAAGGCAGAAATTTTTAATGACCAAAAAGTGTACTAAAATGGATTAAAAATGCACCGATAATTCACATTTCAAGGACTTCAAAATGTAATCAGAATATTGGGTTGTAAGTGTTAAAATTTTTTATTTTTTAATTATTTGAATAATAAATTTTTAAAAATTATTTGATAAATGGTATTGTTTGCATTTGTATTGGTGTCTGTGTAGTATATAAATTATATATCATTTATGCTCTTTATTATACGTATATAAATTTAAACATTTGTATTCGAATACAATAAAAGTAGTTTATGTAATTTTGGGGCTCTGATCTACATTTAGGAAATCTTATTTTCTAGACATAATGATTCTCAAAAGTTTTAATAATTTATACTATGTTTATTACTATATTTATTTTACTATGTTTATATATTACTATCTTTAGGTTTGGAATTGCAGGTTTATGTTAATATAACAGTAATGTCTATATATATAAAATTAAGGTATTATAGAGCAGTACAATGTAAATTTTAGGACTGATTATCAAATATACAGAAATTTTGCAGTTGACAAAGCAATCACAAAATTTACTGGGCATAGTACCATGTGAAAATATAAACACTTAAAACCAATAAAGAGAGATTTTAAATGGTGTGTGTGTGGAGATAACCACAATAGTTGTTTATATACCACATAATTGTATACAGGCAAAGAATCAAATTCTGATTCATGTCCATGACTTGGTACTCATACTGTGGAGTCAGTAGTTTAGCCACATTATTTTGAATTCTATAGCTAGCAAATGAGGTATATGCAAATAAATTATATCTTTGTAGGACAATAAATATAACAAGATAGCATCACTGGTAAGCATAAAGAATATAAATATTACTGATGTACACAAAAAATATAAAATGAAGAGATGAAACTCATTTTATCAGTGATACAGATAGTAACTTACAATTTCTAGTTTTAGATAGACAAGAAGCCAATTGCTATGATGACAAATGCATATCCATCATATGGAAATGATTTGTTTTGTATCTTTTATTAGGATGAATCTTTTTCTTATAGACTCCTTTGAGATTTGGTAACTTTTGGGGTACAAGATAAAAATGAAGAATTCATATGCGACTTATTTTGAAGATTCTGAAGGTAAAAAGTATTACATATAGTTTGAAATATAATTTTGTGAGGAATAGAAAGAAATTATCAATGAAGATGTAATTTAAACTTGGTTAATGATAAATTAGAAATTATGAACAAACAATAAAGTAATAATTATGTCAGATATTGAAATTTCTTTTTTTTCCTTATTTTTTAAATAGTTATTATTATTTATCTTAGCCTTATTGTTTTCCTTAGTTTTTCTACTTTCTATCAATGTAAAGCTTTTTGCTTTAATCTTACTAAAACTGAAGTTATTGTGAAAATTGTGTCTCAAGCCAGTTTTTTTAAAAATTCAGTATGGCAGACTGGACATTAAACAAGTTAAATTTCTTTATTCTAGCTAAGCACTTTTGATACTTCAATTATCATAATCATACCTTTATGAATCAATTTAGCTAAAATTTGATATTATCTGTATTTGTTTATTGTTTGTCAGATTTGCATAAAATTAAATTTATTGTTTTCATTCAAATCTATGTAAATGTTGTTAGAAATGCTATTTTTTTAGATAAAGGGTTGCTAGTTTCTTTTTTATTTAATATGTACTTGCCTTTGGCTATAGTCTATGCTTCCTTAAACTTTTTTTTCTCTCATCTCTCTCAGTGCCTACAATATCTGACATGAAGCGATCAAAATGCAAAAATATTAATTATTCAAATGCATATTATGTGGAAACAATGGTGAACCTGTCTACAAGAGTGGTACAACACAACTGTTTATATAATAGGGAAAAAAGAAGCAATGAATACTCTTCAATATTGTTGGAGCATGAACTGCAGTCAGTCCATAAGTTTGATCTCTCTAAGGAAGATAGGCATTGAGAGAGATGACAAAAAAAAAGAAAGTTTAAGGAGGCATGGATTATAGCCAAAGACAAGAATGCATTAAAAAAAAAGCCAGCATCCCTTTATTTAAAAAATTACCTTGCTAACAACATTTACATAGATTTGAATAAAAACAATAAATTTAATTTTATGCAAATCCGATAAACAATAAACAAATACAGATAATATCAAATTTTAACTAAATTGATTCATAAAGGTATGATTATCGTACTCAAAATATCAAAAGCGCTTAGCTAGAAAAAAGAGATTTAAACCAATGTAAGCCTTTCTGTTTAAATGTTTAAACATTTATTAATTTATTTCAAGAAATATTTAAATGCTTCTTAAACAATTTTTATTAGATTAAAATAATTATATTTAACTTTAGAAATAGACATTTATAACATTTTATATAAATATCTGGGAATCTCATTTTCTGGTTAATTTTATATATTTTTTCTAAAAATTTTGATCAACCTCACATTAGTATATTTCTCTCCCCTCCCAATCAATGTTTGCACTTTAAATTTAAAACATAAAAATAAAAATGATAATAATTTATAACAAATATAAAATTATTATTAACCTAAATTTAAATTAAATTATCATTAATCTAAATTTAAATTACTAGCCAATAAATTCATAATTAACAAACTCTTAACCGATCTGGACATTACTCTACAATAACTAACTTAGCTTCTCCAGAATGATTACACTTCACAACATACAATATTATTTTTCAACTAGAAAAGGTGATTGGCTATTTATTTTAATATGATGTTAAAGTTAGCAATATTTTTTTATAGGTGAATTTAATGGCTGGCATGATTTAAACTTTGATTAAGGATAATATGCTTACATATTATTATCAATTTAGCATTAGCACATTTGGTATATATATAAACTTTCCCCAGTGATTAATATTATATAACAACTAAACTGACACTTCAATACTGGTATTTTGAGTATGCAAAGTACTCTCTATCCAAAGCACAAGATAAAACTTATGAAAAAATAAGAATAATCTGTCTTATCTTTGTTACCTAAATTCATTTATAAAAGCAAATCTAAAAAACTTTCGAAAGAAAGCATGAAAATCTTAAATTGATCACATTACTTCTTAAAGCTATATTTCAAATTGTTTATATTATTTTAATTAATTATTTGCAAAATTTTTCAATTTACAATCTCAATAACAAATAAAATATGTAAATATAAATGTTTCCCAGTGATTAATATTATATAATAACTAGATTATTATCTCAACACTGGTTGATTGAGCAATCTGAAATATAGCTTTAAGAAGTGTGTGATCAATTTAAGATCTTCATGATTTCTTTCCATAGTGCTTTGAATTTGCCTATATAAATGAATTTAGGTAAACAAGATAAGATGAAATATACTTATTATCTCAAAAGTTTTATCTTGTGCTTTGAATTGAGAATATTTCACATGCTCAATATAACAGTGTTGATGTGTTAATCTAGTTATTATGTAATATTAACTGCAGGGAAAAGTTTGTATTTACATATTTCATTGCTTGATTTGTTATTGACAAATTGAAAAATTTCACAAATGTCAATTAAAATAATATAAAACAATCTAAATATAGTTTTAAAAATTAATGTCATCAATTTAAGATCTTTATGCTTTTTTCCTAAGTGTTTTAGATTTGCCTATGTAAATGAATTTATTGAAAACACTCAAACAATTCTATATATATATATTGTTCCTACAGAAATTGAGTTCAATTTCAATATATGATGTAAGATCACATATAAAAAATTTTTTTTAGCTAGTTTTAAAAAGTTATGCATTAATCTAAAGAATGTTAAAATGGTTGCTATGACAACAAAATGCTACAGGAAGAAACATATTATTATTATAGCATAAAGTTAGTAAATTAATCTTATGCTTTTAAAACCACATATAAATAATAAAACAGTAATGTTAAATAATAAAATTAATAATTTTTATTAAATTCATTAATATTTTCTTTGTTCTTTCTATTTTGTTTTATTGCAGTAACAATTGTTATTACATAGACACTACAAATAAAATATTTAATATCTTAAACATACATATTTTATGTTTACATTATGTGTGGTATTTAAGTTGGGATAATATATAAATTATACATTTCTAACACAATATTATGAATATGTTAGTTAAATTATTTAACTTGGTGTTGATTTAAAGGATGTAATATTTATTTTCAAAGTGAAAATATTTTTTTATATAAAATTTTTTATGAAGTATTATTTTGTTTTTTTTCTATTGTTATAAAAGAAAAATTTTGTTTTTGAAATGCTGGACAAATCTAATTTTAATATTTGAATAGAATAATTTGAGTGGATATTTCGTTTTGATGATGAGTATTATGTCAAACATAACAAAATTATAAATAGGATTGAACAATTTAAAAATCTCTCTCTGATATGATGGTCTTCATGCAAGCAAATTTGAACATATATATATACAATTTTCTGTATATGTGTTTTAATTTATTAATTGTAAAATAGTGGAGTAGAAAAAGAATCTATTTTTTCAGGAAACTGAACTAGTTTCTTGAGGTATATGCAAAAGAAGGAGAAAAGAGAAAAAAAGTTATAATTTTAGAATTTATTTTAAAATCCCCTGTTAAAGGATTACAGCAATGGATAAACAAAATATTTTAATTATCAAACATCAAAATTATCTGTATGTTACTATATGTGCAAATTATTTCTGTTTAAAATTATCATCTAATAATTATGATGGATTATTTCAATATTAGATGAGAATTGATTTATTCATATATTGCTTATGTTATAAAAAGGATGTAAGCATTCTCTTGCTTTAAACGATGCCATTTATGATATCAATTGTATCATTACTCAAAGAATTATAAATTAATAATTGAATTTACTGGGAATTTGATTATATGTTTTATCTTCAATAAAAATATATTTTATACCGACCAAATTAATGAATTTAATTGGATTATTTGGAGCTTGCAGAACTTAAACCTGGAACTATTTTATGTTTCTCTGGAATATTTACATATAAGGACCTTATACAGATCATATGTAAATGTATATTCATTTGTATTATCTTATTAGTATTATTGGCTATTATTCTGTATATGTATAAATTGTCTACTCACATATAAAAATAGAAGGAAGTTTAAATTTTAAGTTAAGTTATGCTCAAAATTTTAATATTTAAATTTTAATTTAAAGTCTGATATATTTACTTGTTGATTGTATATTATTTCAATATGTATGCTGTAAATATTAAAAAAATTAGATGCTTATATATATATAATAGCGGTTTATTGATACCATATTTTGTAAATAAGATAAACAGGTAAACATACTAAATTTTTATTTATTTAAAGAAATTATCATATGGTATAAATATTATATAATTATTAATAACTTCATTTTATTTTAGCTGTGTATTTATTCAATTTCATTTTACACATTTTCTATTATATTCCGTGATAAATATAAAATAAATTTTGAGTTTGTAGGTATCTGATTTTTCTAGTAATAGTTCAGATGAAAAATACACTTCATGTTTAGTTAGAATGTATATCATGATATACTTTATTATTAATTTATCATTTTATTATTATTAATAAATATAGATTTCATTAAATAAATAAATTTGATTCAGCGATCATTTTAATTAGGCACGCATACCTATTCACAAATGTAATTTTAAATATTTAGTGACTACATATGAATGCACATTTTACATTTCTCATATTAAATAATTATAAAACAAACAACAAACCAGCAATTGGATTGGTAAGTGTGTTTATAGTTATATATTACCTTTTTTATATATTCAATATATTTAATTATTATTTAATCTAAGTGCAACTAATATTTAATAAATCAGTATTTGGTGATCCCAAAAAGTACATATTTTATATTATAATAAATATAATTAGTGCTCATCATTAAGTTTGATTAAATACATTAAAATACACAAATTTAAATTTCTTATAATGAATGACTTTATTTAAATAGATTTTAATAATACACTTAATTTAATTAGATGACAGCAAAATCATTACTAAAATATTTTAATACTTTATATATGATAGGTTGATAAATAAATTTAATGATGGATCTTTTTTTTTTTTTTAGTTCATCTAAATTATTTTAATTTAGAAATAAATATTTCCATGAAGAATATAAATTTAAAGGATATTATTATTATTATCATCATTATTATTATTATGACGATGATGATGATGTTTCAAAAGATCTTTTATTGTCTCAAAAGAATACAAGGTTAGTGGTTGGTTACATAGTAAATTCACTGCTACAAGTTGATTACAAATTTTAACATTTATATTGTCATTTTTGTTCTTTCTGGATTTACATGAGCTTAATTCATAGTTCTTGTCTACAGATAATATCCAGATTGTTCGTTCCTCCTAAGTCAAACAGTCCAAATGTTATAACACAATTTTCATTTTATTTTATGTCTCAAATGGGTTATTATATAATTTATTATTTGAATCCCATTAGCGAATCAATGACTTATAGCAGAAGGGGAAAATTGTTGCTAAATTGTCCTTGTTGCTAATTTGACATGCTTATCCTTTTAAGTTTCTTTATAATGTTTTATTTTTCCAAATTACAATGTTCAAACTGGTGTTACAAAGATCTTATTAGATCTAACTCCCAAGTTTTGGTCCTATGTTCCTTTTAAATGTGTCCTGTTCCTAGAATTCATTGAGGTTTCAAGATTTTAGGTTTTAAAAAAAAAACACATTATACCAGTTCCTAAGAGTTTTATCATTTTTGCCACTGTAACATTGAATTAATCTTAAGTAATGACCAGGTGGCCACATAAATTTCAGGTCTGGCCAGGGTCTTATCCCTTTTCTGTATCATTGCAAGTTTATTTGAAAAAGTAGCCAGATGCCTCCTGGTATTGTTGCCAATTAGGAAGCTGCATCTAGTATACCAGTATGCATAGAGCACAAAGATTGCTGCTTTAAAACTTGGTGTTAATCCCTTTCTAAATGCAGAAATTAATTGATGCATTGCTACATTAGATTTCCTGCCATTGCTAGTTATCAGATTTATGATCTGCCTAAGTCTCTCACAGTGATATATTAGATGTGATAGGGTTTCCTCAGCTTGATGGCATAACCCATAAAAGGGATCAATTGATGTATACAATCTTTGATTGCAAAAAATATATGTGGTAGGTAATGCAAATAAGTTAAGTTTTATCAGAAAATTGAAAAACTTTGGTTCTAAGGCCCATCGTTTATAACTTTTAACCAGTTATTTATTATTAATTTCCAGTATTGGTTCCAAAGCAATCATGTTATTATCTTCATTTATTAGTCCATAAATTTCCCAGTATTTGCACTTATTAATAAATTGCTCTGGGATTTTTGATTTTGTTTTACAATGATATATTAATCGTTCAAAATATGATAATTTTTTTGGTGGTGGTTTATCAGTTGGAACAATCTCTATAAGCTGCTTAATTTTAGGGAATTGTTTAACAATATTAATTATATTGTTTCTCATTCTCTGTTTGTCAAAAATACTGATATCTTGTAACCCCAAACCATTTTTATTCAGTGGTTGACATAGTTTTGCCATTGATATTTCCATGACTTTCCTTGACCATAATAGCTGATCACAAATGGTCTTAAATTTAGAGATAAAAGTATTTGAGAAAGCAACCATTGGCATAAAGTAAACTATCTTAATCATCATCAAACTGTTAATTGAATCTTAGAACATACTGACATATAGGTATTGGCTAGAAAGTCTGCTATTTGCTGGATTTCATTTTTCAATTTGTTCTGCAAATAACATCTCATACCAGTAGTCCCCAGATGAAACGGAAACCCAAGGAATGAGCCTGCTTTGCCAGAAAGATGGATGTACATGGCCTTTCCGTGAAAAGCATCCATGCTGCTGTTTTTTCTGGATTGAAACCTAGTTTAAATTTCTTTGAGTATTCTTCTAAAATCATCTGTAGTTTTAGTATCTGCTTTTTTGATGTCAGGAAAACTGTAATATCATCCATGTATGCAATGCAGGTCAATTTTTGACCCATACCTGGGATCTCCATTCACTCAAATGCTTGTTGTAGCCGAACAAGAAGAGGATTTATATATAAAATGAATAAGATGGCACTAAGTGGGCACCCCTGTGAAAGTGATTTAGTTGGTGTGAAAGCTGGTGAATTTCTGTTATTTAGGGTGATGTGAAGCTCATGATTTAAGAGTAAATTTGTTATAACATATATATGTAATTTTGGCATTTCAGTGTTACTCAATAATCTCAACAGTACAGATATATCAACATTGTCAAAAGCCAAAGCAATATCCAGCTGTACAACAATCGGGCCATATCTTTTCTTTTCTCTAACCGATGTCAAAATATCCTTAAATAACATAGTAGCTTGTGTGGTAGATGAATGTTTTTTTGCAAATTGAGCCGGAGAAATCATTGACAAAATAAATGGTTCCATCTTATCTTTAATTACTTTCTCTAAAATCTTTATGGGCAATGGACCCATTGATATTGGCCTTATCTCAGATAAAAAAGGGATGGCTTCTTTTTTTATTAAATGGCACCATCATGATCATATTACTCCCCTCCATTGTTATTATTCCATGCGATAAATAATTAGCCAGCTGGCATAGGCATTTTCCAGTTAGCTTGTCAAGGTGTTTTTTTTAATAATAATAATAATAATAATAATAATAATAATAATAATCATGTACAGTAGCTATAAAGGCTGATATTTAGTAAATAATAATAATAATAATAATAATAATAATAATAATAATAATAATAATAATAATAATAATAATAATAATAATAATAATAATAATAATAATAATAATAATAATAATATTATTATTATTATATTATTATTATTATTATTATTATTATAATACAAATTCATAATGGGTTAATATAACTTTATCAATATTAGGATAACCAACCATTAATCTAGTATTATTTAAGATAGGGTATTCCAACAGGAAATAACATATTTTAACTTATCCAATCTCAAATTATAGTTAAAGTTTTATCTTGTATTAAAATATATTAAGTAATTTATTATAGTTATAGATTTGGCAACTGATCATAAGATCATAATCAATATTTTGATGATCATTTACAGTAGTTATCTTCTGTAAAATTATATTTGAGTTAGTCTAATAATTTTGGGGGTATAAATATTTTATTACATTCAGAGTAAATAAGGGCTATTGTAACTAGATGTTATCATGTAATGTTGAATTATTATCTGATACAATTTGTGATTCAATAAGGAAATATTTATTTTATATATTGTTGTATGATTAGTATCTGTGTATGTTAAGACTGATATTTAACCATATAAATTATTATGACCAAGTTTGTTCAAACTTGAGTTATTAACATGATACATGTTTAATTAAAGACTTAAGCTCCTGATATTTATACCTGCTTAAGAATAGATGTTTGATAATACAATACATAGTATAGTTGGTTACAAATTGGTGTCCATTGTTTAAGCTCTTTGAGTAACATATAGTCAGTTACAATATATATAAGAATTATTCAGAAATAAATTTTTAAGAACTAAAAGATAATCAAAATTCACTCTCTGATCAATTCTGAATTAAGACAGATTATATACCTCCCTCCCTATAAAAAAAAAAGCCTGCTTATAATCTGAAAAGCAAATACCGATAACAATTAGAACTAATCACATTCTAACAATTTCCTTTCTTTAGAAGATAATAAAAACAATTATTTCTTGGTAACTAAAGATTTCATCTACATTTAAATGTTCTTAATCTAAACAATGCATAAACTTTTCAAACCTTATGTAAAAAAAGTAAGGTTTTGAATATGAGTAAATTGTTATGATACATCATCAAAAATGAGAAAATATTTTTTTGGTATCATCCAAAAAGAACATACATAAATACTTTATTTTTCAAAAGAACTTTTAATAAAATACTTATTTATCTTAATAATAATAATAAAAAAAACTATTAGCTGTCAATATATGACAGTATGTAAGCTTTGTTATATATATATATATGATGCTGTCATTCAATTGTTTCCAATAAACAATAATTGCTACATGCATATCATTACGCAATTTTCTGTTTTATAAACATAATTAAAATTATGACAAAATATGCTTACAATGCATGATTAGCTAAAAGAGAAAAACACGTTTTTATTGGACACTCTCAAATGATAAAAATGCCGTAAGACCTACATGAACCATTTTGTAAACGGTTAATTTTTCTGAAAGAATTATTGAATAAATAAATAGAAGCAAATAATACTAAATAATTTTAAGAGATAATAACATTGGATAAAAGGAGTAAAACAATTTAAAACATCTAGGTCATAATTTTCTATAATATTTTTAACCAAACAAACATTTGATTTGAATATTTATTTTTCACTTTTAAGTCCGTCTTAAAAATATTTACTCTGGATCATTGGATTTCTGGTGTTTACTCAGTATTCAAATACTTTGTGATAGCTTAGAATATTATGGATGATAAGCATATATTTCCTGAGATTTTTTCCCATGTCCGTCTAATTACTGCAATCACTTCATCCAGCTAACATGATCTTATCTTAGATAGTCTGGTGAGCTTTCATAAAAATGACTACTCATCTATTATTGTATTCTTAATGCACTGCATCTTTAATTTTAAAGCATAATTGTACTTTTTATAAACATATTTAGATATCATGCATAGCCTATGCAAATTTATAATTTCAATCATATTATCAATTTCTCAATCTGTAAAAGAAAGAATGGAGCTACATTTTGGAGTAAAAGTTATCATTGTCATTAATTTTAGCTCATTTTGTCAGACAGAAGTTCAGTTTTTTTGTCAAGCGTTGTTAGCCGAGAGGTCATCCAGCTGCCATGCAAGCAAGTAGTTAGTTGCAGACGGTTGTGGGTTCGCCTCCCGGCCGATGCTATGACATATGGGAAAAAAAATTCACTTTTATGATTTTTAAATATATATTTATAGCGATAAAAGGACAACCAAAGATTTAAAAAATCTGTTTAATAAAACTTTTATTATAAAATTAAAGGCAAAAATAGTAAATAAAAGCATTACCTTCAGACAACATGATTAAATCCATATTCTCAAACTGAAAATTTGACTTCATTCTAAAGTTAAGTGAGTCAAAAATTTCATTGTCAGTATTAATTAACATATTTGCGTCATAAGTTTAACAAACATATATCAATTTTAAAAGTTCAATACAATCTATTATAATTGAGTATAAAAAATTATTAATAATGGTTCAGTTGTTTAATTAATAAACAAGTTACGTTTAAAAAAAAAAGAAAAGTAAAATCCGAATTCATTTTAAAAAGGTTTCTTTTCTTTGATCTTGACATTTCAAATTATTTAAACTTTTTTAGTACTTTGGTTGGCGGCTTTTAGCTAAAAGGCAAATAATGTTTAGCATATGCCAACTTTTATAACTACAGAAATTGCATACAAATATATATATTTTAAGCTTAAAGAATACAGTATAGTATTTTGTTAACATACGCTTTGAAGAATATTAAATCTACAATTACATTGATATGTGGTTTTTGTTACATTCATTGTTATAATGGAGATAGAAATTGTTCTCCCACTATGTGAAATATTTTGACGTAACATTAATAAGTTAACATTATATATTTGGATAACTGATTATTAATATATTCAAGCTTTAAAGGCAAACAAGTCACAATCTCATTATTTAAATAAAAAATGAGTTTATCGTTTCTGGTGTGCTGATTCAAGTATTTCAAGCCTATGATTTACCTGATAAAAATGCTTATTTGAAATACATAAAAAAGAAAAGAGGGTGTTTTGATGATTTTTACATTAGTGGAATAGTTGCAATATAGATTTTACGTACAAAAAAGAGAAGGCTGACAAAAGCAAAAAGCCTATTGATTATATAAAATTATTTAGTGCTACTATAAATTTTTACGTATATATTTCTCATTATGTGCTGTTTATTGATAAAAGAAAGTTTTTTTTAAAAAACACATTGTGAGATAGAATGGTATGATGATTTCCACTCAGGGAGATGATTGTAATGTAACTCATTAAAAAAAAGAATGTGCTGATAAATGTTATACATAGCAACATATATAAAGATATAAATAATAATAATAATAATAATAATAATAATAATAATAATAATAATAATAATAATAATAATAATAATAATAATAATAATAATAATAATAATAATAAACTGTAGGATCAGTTGTTTGAAAAGTCATACGATATTTAAATACATAAATATTTTATTAAGCTTTCAATTAACCATATTTTTTTGCTGGGAAATGATTTTGAAACTATTAGCTTTTGAATTTTCCATTCTACTATTGCACTAAAACTATACAGTAAAGATAATAACTTATATATATATATATATATTATTCAACTTTTCAGATATTTAAAAATACTAATCTACTATGCATTTCTCTGACCAGCTACATAGATATACTTAACCATATATATATATATATATATATATATAATAATTCAAACAAATATATTTAACACAGTATTCAAAATTAAATAATATATTCTTTACCAGAAGTACTTTCAATTGTTTCACTGATAAACAATTGAAAGTACTTCTGGTAAAGAATATATTATTTAATTTTGAATACTGTGTTAAATATATTTGTTTGAATTATTAATATATAATTTAAAAATACAGACATTTAATGGTTGTAGTTATATATATATATATATATGTGTGTGTGTGTGTGTGTGTGTATGTGTAAAATAACAAGTTACCTGTTAAGAATATATTAAATGTAAACTTTAAATTATAATAACTAATTAAAGGTACTTCTGTTTAATATATATATATATTGTTATTGGCTACAGTTATTATATATATTTGCACTAGACATAAATATGCATACAATAAACTATTTTAAAATTCTGGTTACTGCTTATATTTGTAAGTTTTAAATCTGATTAAAGCTTTAAAATACTTGAAAAATTAGCTAATTAATAATAGAAGCACTAACAAAAAATTAGAAATGCAATTCCTAAATAGGCTTGATAAGATACAATTAATAGCAATCTATACATATTATATATATTAAATACTATGTCTTGAGACTAGCTTTATATAATAAAACATCAATACAGTAATTAAGAAAAGTGAGATGAAAAAATGAAAGATTATAGATGATGGTGTTTTTAGAATAGAAAAAAAAATTATAAAGTTAGAAATATAAAAATATTGATTTCAGTAAGTGAGAAATAATTGCTTATTATGAATACTAGACAAAAAATGGCTTAGTTCTGCCCTAAAAGGTATAAGAAACATTTAAAAATGTTTGATAAGATAACAGACATGGAAAAAAAAAACATAGAAAAAAAAATTATATGATCTAAAGAAAAGTTATTTTGAATATTTTAAGAATACAAGAATTGAAAACTTTGAAGAAGATAGTTAGAGATAATATGTGAATATAATTATTGAAAGATATATAATGATTTTTTTTAATGTATTAAAATACCACAATTTAACTGTTAAAAATACATTCATAGTTAAGAAAGATATAATTTCAGGATAATTTTCTGTCTCATGTTGAATAATATCAAAATTATAAATTCTTTATCATGATATAATTAGCTATGTTTTTGCTTTGACATCTTCCAATACTTAAGATTTAAAAAAAAACAAAACTTCCACAAATACACAATTGCACTTAAACCATGTCATATTTTTTTATATTGCTTCTTAAAACTTGGTAATTGTTTACCAACATAACTTTATGTTGTTGACTTGTACTATAAAATTCATGTATATAAGAATGAATCATAAGTTAACACCAGAGATCATTAAAATATGTAGTTGTTAGACTAGAGTTAGATATTTATAGTAAGAAAATCATGTTGGCTTGGATTCAAACATGAAGTGATAACTGTTTGGATATGAGTGATCCAATGCTTTTACTGATAATGATCAATGGCAAGAACTTAATCTAGTAATTAAGTTGGAATTACCATATGATATTATGGTTAAACAGGTAGCCATAGATTAAAATGATATAGAATGAATTGCTGTTTTAATGCAGGTATTCAATTTAAGTTAGAATAGCTGTTTGATTCTTTACTTTGTTGTTGAATGAAACTCAATCTATTATAATTTAAGGTAGAGAACAAAATCAATGCATATGAAAAAATGATAATATTGGTAAATCCTTAACGGCATAAATAAAAACAATTTAACATTCATTATTCACTAAAATAAATATAAAGTGCAACTCTGATTTCATAATTCAGAACACTCTGTATCTATTATTTGAAAAATATGTATGCATCTATTTATGTTAACAGTTACTGCTTTAGTCTTTCATGTTGAATGCATTTTATTTATATGGCACATCATAATCATGATTTTTAATAGCTGTCAGCAAATAAAAGTCATAATTGTGATATGTAGCATTGAAAATGCATTAGATTTTTAGTTACATACAAGAAGTAAAAATCATAATTATCATTTATATGATGTGTTGAGAATATATATTTTAAGAAGAAGGTAATTTCAATACATAAACCATAAAATATATATTTTCAGTGCAGCATATTTTTTATAGCTGAAGTTTATTCACCACTTTATTAAAATTATTGGAATTTGAATCTAGGTATAAGAAACAATTAAAGTTGGCTTGATTAATACTTTACAAAGATCATTGCTAATATAATGTTTATTCAATCAAGTATTATCAATAATTAATTTATTAACTATATAGTAAGTAAAAATAAACCATTTTTTTGCCTAATAGAGTGGTATTAATGTGAGAAAATTAAATTAATTAAACTTATTTAATTGGGATCTAACTTATGAATTAATGTTATGGTTTGCCCATCAGTTAGTTTCTCCATAAAACTTTAAATATATTCTCAACACTACATCTTTAATAATCTTTATTTATTTATAGATTTATTAAAATTATTAGAATATATATTTACACATACATATAATTTTTAACTGAATGTGTTTTAAATTTATTAATTTTTAGGCCAAAGATCTTTTTTTTTCTGTCATCCCTACAAACTTCATCTTATACATAATCTTACATACGGTCTTACTTCTTTCTCTTAAAATCATCAAAATCCAGTTTAAGACTTCAGTTGCTTATGTATTTGATAATTTGTTCTAGATTAGCTTTATTTCAGCCACATAGAGATATTAGTGATACACATTTCTTGTTTCAACCATATATTCCTTTCTGACTCTCCTTAAAATTCTACATGTTTTGAAGCATTCATATTAACTTTTTTATTAGGTGTTCAAATCTCAGATCTCTAAAAAAGTATTGATATAACTTTTTCTTTGTCAGGTAATTTTCTTTTTAATATTAAATTATTTCCACACAAAACTCTATATAATTTTAATTATATGTTTAAATTCATTCATTATTTTTAAATATACATTTTAGTTTTTTAATATTTATAATTGTTAATTTTTAATTCATAAGTATTATTCTTTAATTTCCTCATTTTTTCTTAAAAACTTATTGAATGTTAATTTGTTTTTTCTATTTATCATTAATCCTACATTCTGCCTTTAAATGAAAACTGTGGTAATATTTTCTCAGTTCTAAGCATTATTTTAAAAACCAACCTCATTATTTGCAATTATTCAGACAACTTTATTAGTAATTTCTGAATTATTGACAGACAAAAATTGGCCATAAATATCATTATTACTTTTATTCCAATCTAGAATAAATTGTTTGTGACATCCATGTGGGATGGACTTCCTAGAAACTGTTTTTATGAGTTTGTTAAATATCATAATACTATAAATCTAACAAATTCATAATAGATTTCAGAAAAATTATTCCTCATGGATATCAAAAGAAATTCACTCTAGGTTGGAACAAAACCAATACTGCATTGTTTTATAGTCAATTTCTGTCTACCAATAATCCCAAAATTGCTGACAAACTTGTAAAATCACTGGATAATGCCAGAAAAGAGAAGAAAGACCATAAAGGAGAAAAACATTACAGGATCTAGTTATAAGGCCTGATCATTTTCACAAAAGCTTAATTAGATACAAAAATAACTTTAAAAACTACTATTATATTTACAATATTATATGTAAGCCTTCTAAATCCAAGATTAATTGAATAAAATGGTTAGAGCAAAACTGCAAACTTTTTTCAGAATATTTCATTGATTTCAATTTGATAAAATCTGTAGATGTTGATGAACTTGGAATTGCCCTTGATTGTTTTAAATCAGAAAAGAGTACAGGAAAAGACAGATACTTTCAGAGTTACAGAGTTTCTACACTATTTAGGATCTAAAGTCAAAGCAGAACACAACTATTCAGTAATATTATTTGTATAGAAATTATTCCAAAAATTTGATACTCCCAAAAATTATTACTCAATATTATCACTGTTTGTTCCCTGTAAGTTTTTTTAAAGAATCATATTAACAAGGATTTTGCTAACAGTTGAGAGCTATCTACCTAAAAGGCAAACTGGATTTAGGTCAGAAAGAAGCTACTTTGAAAAATCATATCTTTATGAATTTATATTAAAAAAGGTTTTTTAAATAAATTTAAAAAAAAATCGTTTTTTTTTATTTATAAAAAAATACTATTGAATAAAAAAAATTAAGTGACATGATTTGTGAATTATAATAGATACAAAATTTTACAGAATGATCTTCCTCAGAATTGAGATTTCTCACTACTTTATTAAATATATTTATCAATGATCTTCCCAAAATAGAATTCAGGAAATTTATTTATGCTGATGATAGTGCTTTGACTTCCCAGTAGATATTCTTTCCTGAGATCTCTTAATAAGAATATGAAAAGATTGGAAATCTTTTTCAAAGACCGGGGTTTTATTTCTAATTCAATGAAAACAGCACCCTCAAATTTTTATCTAAACAACAGAAAATCATCTCATAATTTGACTAGAAACTTTTTAATAACAGGCAAAATATAATCCTATCCCATGCTTTATAGGAATAATATTAGATTGTATTATAACTTATTTTCTTTATTTAAATAAGATTAGATCAAAATTAATTTATAGCAATAACTTCCTTAGAGACTAAATAGGATTGTGATGCTTTTTTGCACATTATGCTTGTGAATTCTGTGCTGTTGCTTGGAGAAAATGTTTGCATACTAATCTTCTGGATACTCAATTAAATATTATCACAAGTAACATTAAAATATACTCAAATTTATTTTTTCACAGTGGCTTCTTATTCTTTCACATATTCTCCCACCAGTTATTAGAAGAAAAATTATTTCACAATAAATGTATAAAAAGCTCTTAAGCAGATCAAATTTGCCAATGACTCAAGATAGAGATTCATCACCTAAAACTGGTATCAAATCAAAATCCCCTTTTTGATGTTAAATCAAGAATCTACAATCAAAAAATTATTATGTAAAAAATAGAATTCTTATGATGTTGTAAATGAATTTCTTTTTCCTGATTAACAATAAAATGGATTGGATTTTTCCTAGAAGCAATTCAAGTCTCAACAACAGATTCAGGACAATCTATGGTCATTACATTCAACTGCTACTTAAATGAAATTTATCAATCTCTGATCTATGTAAATGTGGGCAAGCAATCTATGAAACATATAATTGTCTGAGGAATCTATGGTTATAATGACAGAATTGAAGGTTTTAATAAAGTCATTGGTAATTTTATTTTCTGGTTGAAATCTTTACAGATTCCTTTATAATATTGGTTAATAGTTATGCTGTCAAAAAAAATAAATAAACTAACTAAATAAATAAATTTCTCAATTTATTTTTAATTTCTTTTGACTTTCCTAATTATTTGGCAAAATAATTAAATTGGACCATATATTAGGCTTACAATGTAAAGTTTCAAACTTAAATCATACCAAAAATACTTAAAGAATCACATAAGTTTTTGTTATGTACAAATTTAAGGCAAAATTTTCAATTTTTTGTCAATTTATTTACATTCTTTTAAAATATTCATATAAATCTATTATATTACAATTATTTTTGAATTCAACTTATTTTTTTCTGATGACTTCAGCCTAATTTTTTTTAGACAATTCTGTAATAGTCTTAATAAATATTTTAAATATAATTTATTGAACCCTGATAGATCTATAATTCCTAATACCTTTTTTTTCACTTTTTTTAAATATCATTATCACGTGTCCTGACTCTATCTTAAATATAATTTTTTTTAAAAAAGGTAGATTTTAACTCCTAATATCTTTCATATTCTCATCTTTTTAAAATATTAATATATCTCTTGCTATTCTTGCAGTCTCTTGATAAATCTATATCATTTAATATCTTGTTTACAATTTTGCCAAGATTTTCTTATTTCATCACAATTTCTTTAAAAAATAACTATTTTTTAAAATATTAAACATTACATGATCACCATTCTTATTGCTTACACAAACTGTTACCACAGAGGCAAAACTCTCCATACAGTAGTGTCATTTCATGCTAGCCAGAGTAATCAATAGATGCAAGATGGGTTGTGCATAAAATTCCTATCTAAAATCTACTCATCCAATATTCCCAGACTAGTTTCTAGCTGTGGTTTCATCAGCAAGAAATCTTGGTTATGAGAGCACTGTATCTATATCTGAGAATCTAATGCAATCCTCTAGCACCCCTTTTACATTTCTAGTTAAGCAAATGAACTTGAATTGAAAACATTATTATGTTTTCATTGTGGCTTCAAAGCTATATAGTTAAATAAAAAAGTAAAAGATGGATTCTGGAGGGTTGCATTAGATCCTCATATCTAGATGCAGTGCTCTCAGATCCAAGGCTCTTCACTGATGAAAGCCACAAGCTACAAACTAGCCTGTAAATGTTGGATGAATAGGCACTAGATAGGGATTTTATGCACAACCTTTTTGCATCCATTGATTATTCTGGCTTGCACTGAGTAGTTCTAGTATATGGAGAGTTTTTCCTGTGTGTATTTTTTTTTAAAAAAGATTCCATCATTTTAATAAATAACTTTTTTAATTGGGTGCCTTGCCTAACATCTCATTAATAATATGCAACAATTAAAATAAATAATTTATTTTACAGTTTTTTGCTGTAATATTTTACCATACACTTCCTGAAGTCATCAATAGTTTTAATAATCATGCCATTTTATTTTCTGTTTCTGAAAAAAAAAATTTTATCAGTATCAAAAACATATTTTTTTGAGACATTTATTTTCTTCTGTCACTCACATATATCATAGTTATAATTTATTTTATTATTAATATTTTTCTTTATTTTTTATTCTTTTATTTAAAATATAAAATACTATTTATATATAAAATAATATTCTTTTATATATTTGAATCTCTTATTCTTTTTTATAATTTTCTTACCATTTCAAATTTTATTTATTCATTATTAACTCTTTTCACTACATCGTTTAATAAAATTCCAACTATTCAATTCTTATATATGAGTCATTTCTATTATTTTATTTTTCACAGATATTTTGATAGTATCAATAAAAAATTACTTGGTGCTTTGTGATTTCTGCTATTAACAATGACTGTTTTTAATAAAGTCTCTGTCAATTTTTTATTAAGTTATTTCAAGTCCAAGTCTATTAAATTTAAAATATTTTAACATTTTAAAGTGATGTATATTTCTCATTTAAATTTATTAGTATATTTCTGAAATTAAAAATTTTAACTAGATATTATTGCTTTTTTATTATAAAATTTTATTTCTCTAGCATAACCTCCATCAAAATAATACATGACTATTTTCTGTGTTATATTTATTAAGCATTTTTATGTTATGAAATATTATTACAACTTAATCTATAAATAATGATATTAATAATACTAAATAATGGTGATGAAGATATATGAAGAATTAAGCACTAGATCAATTGAAGAATGCAGGGTCAGTCAGAAACCCATATTAGTATTTTTATATCTTTTAGATATCTGTATTTATATCTTTGAAAGATTTGATGAAATAAAAGTTTTAACTTATAAAATGTGTATTTCCTGTTATATATATAAGATAAATGTAGCAAAATGTTTAAATAATATCTATCTACCAGTGTAATATTTTTATTGTATAATATTTTTGATTCTTACAAAAAAAAAAAAAAAAACACCAAAGAAAACTGTAAACTGTTATTTAATAGGTTAAATTTATTTCATGATTAATTAATTGTTTGATCTACATTTAAGAAATTTTAAAACTGGTCTGTCGAGATTAAAAGTATACACAGTTTTTGTAATAATTAAAATATAATTATGCAAAAATATTTTAATTTTGTAAATATCAATAAAAATTCAAATCTTTGTGGATTTAAATTTAGTTGTAAACTTAAAAAAAAAACAACAACAACTAAACAAGCACTTTAAAATAATTAAAAATTAAAAGAGAGACAAAAAAATTGTGTTTTTCATTTGACCTTCACGTAACATATGTCTAAGTATGTTTAGAAAAAAATAAAAATTAAGATTGCCATCTTTGAATTCGCCAATAAAATATATCAAAATGTTAAATAAATACTTAGAAATAAAGAACTAAATAATAAATGTAGAGATTATCATAACAATTACTAAAATTAAATCAGTCACTCGGAATAATATTTTGTTTTCCAAGTTACCCAATATATTTTTTAATGCGAAAATATCATATGCATAATTAATTTCATTGCAAGTTTTTTGCTCAAAATCAAGTGGAATAACTAATTAATAATGTACTATGTTTTGCAAATCTCAGTCATCATTTATGATAGTTTGTAATTGGTTGTTCATTCATTCTGCATTTGAAATCACCATTTCAACTCCTTTTACTCTTATCTAGATCTATTTATCTAACCATAAGCAATCAATGGATACCAGATAATAGTCATAGGCATATTTTCAATAAACAGAAGTTAGTCTAAAAATTGTTTGGCACTAATGTTGGATATCCATTGATTATTTATGTGAACACAGATAAATTAAAAAAAAACCTCATGATTTGAGAAGGCTTATTTCAAATGCAGATTAAATGTAAACTTAGTAGTCATGCTACACTATCCAGTTGTCAAAAATGTTAAATATGCCTGAGTTTTTTTATAACATTACTAAAATATGCAATTATTGTTCCAGAAATCATGCTTATATATCTGTAGCAGATGTGCTTGCATTCAAAATTCTAGAATGTTAAAATATT
This sequence comes from Epiperipatus broadwayi, assembly GCA_028023455.1. Taxonomy (NCBI): domain Eukaryota; kingdom Metazoa; phylum Onychophora; class Udeonychophora; order Euonychophora; family Peripatidae; genus Epiperipatus; species Epiperipatus broadwayi. The sequence goes on along the minus strand of JAQFVV010012434.1, from coordinate 5,119,101 downwards.
TCAAATCATTAACTTGATAATGTAATAACAATAAAAGATAGATGACAGATGTAAATGCAAAGCAAAGCTTCCAACAGATAGAGGACTGTAGTATAAAACTATTCAAATTTATACAGATGATTTTGTAGTAGAATAAAGCAGGCTGGATTGATAGTATCAAAGGCAGAAGATAATTTGTTTGCAGTTTTTTAATCTTATAAAATAGAAAAACTTTTAATAATAAAATTCAAATATATAAACTTTTATCATAGATTTCATCTAATGTAGTACAAGCCATTAACATAAGTGACAAAGTAAACTTTAATAATCATGTTATAAACATTAAATTTCATAAATATCAAATACAATTTTAAATTAATTATAAATATTAAATATATCAAAATTTTACCCATAACAAATTCAATATTCTACATATGAACTTTGAACAACTTTTTAAAGACAGACACACCAAACTATTAAGGTTAATTTAAATCAACCATTTTTTACTTCAAATCAACCATTACCAAAAACATTAAAAAAGATAAATCTCTTGTGATACATCACTTCAAATGCTATAGCATATATTACATCTCAAATATTTTTGGACTTTCACATTTGGAAAAAATAACACTTGTAATTTAATATAAACAAATTTATTAAGATATATAAATTAAATGCCCAAAAATATTTGAAAAGTTCTCTAAGTAACTGTCTGATTCAGTTTGAACATGTTGCAGGGCAGTTTTACATTTTCAATGCTTTTGAAAAGTTGTTTTTGAGTAAAAAAAAATTTGAAAATTTAATTTAATATTAATGATGGATTTCATATCTCAGACTATAATAGTTTTTAAAAGCTAATATTGTTATATAATTTGATTTTTCTGTAAAATATACATTTTATTAAATTTATTTATAATACAACTAGTTATCCAAAAAGTCAAATAGTATTTATAAACAATTATTAATTCATTTGACAAAAAAAAAAAAAAAAACACATCTTTTTTTAATCTTAAACACTATTCAGAAAATTTTTAAAACAAAGGTAAATCATATAAATATAATGACCATCAATATTTGAATCCAAAATGGAACATTTATGAATTCAAAATGGCACTTAAAATGAATTTTTATAACACAAAAACAGGCACAATCAGTGTTTATTAATAATATATTTTACATCAAATAAACTAAAAAATGCTAGTGACAATGATATAATATAAAAAGCAGAAAAAAGCTCTTTTAATGTAATAAGTATCTAACAAACAAAAAAATGAAAACAATTTATTGATATTTTTTTAATTGACAAAATTTGTTTTAATGTCTTCTTGACTTTTAAGAAAATTGTAAAATTTCAGACAATCCATTTCAATATTAATTTTTGTTGCTAGGTTGCTATTGATACTTGTTTTTTTCACTGAAACCCATATTCTATTAATTAATGAAAATACTTTTTCCACCAATGCATTTGTTCCTGGCTTCATAGAACATATTTAATTATCTTTTATCATTTTTTAATGTTCTAAATTATTATTTTTGAAATATTTTAAAATTTCTATCCAATATAGTTTCAATTGCAGGTTTTTTTAATCCACTCCTTTACTTTTTGATTAGAATAAATTCAAAAAATAATTTTCCATCATTATTTATATTAAAAGAATGTTTTTTTCCTATATATTTTATGGTTTCTTCCACTTCATTTTAAATTTTAATGAATATCATTCTATCTTTTAATTCTTCCTAATGACTAGTCTGACTGAGATATTCACAAGTGTCATAAAATTATTTATATATTTTTTCACTTCAATTTTTATATTATAATTTTCTAGTATTTCAATTTCTAAACTCACTTCTATATTTATTGTACTTCACACTACTCTCAGAAACTTTTTTTTTTTAATAAAAAGATATGTGCACTCTCTCTTTGGAATGAATTAATTAGGTTTATATTAATAAATTATTTTTTTATTTGATACTTTATTGAGACATAAAAACTAGTGTGTGTTGATTGGTTAAAAAAAGAACTTTATACTTTGTAAGCCAGTTCACAGAAAGTGACAAGTTATCTCATCTGCTACAAGCATTTCGAAAACCATTAAAAAAAAAAAATGCAAAATTTAATTGCCTGTTAAAAAGAGAACAGATGCCAATTCTTATGTAATTCATTGGGACATACTACTTTAAAATGGATCTGTCACATTCAAAATGAAGTGTTTGGTCACCTTAATCATAAACCCAGTGCATCACACATAGATGTTGTGCTGTATAGCGGACATATTTTTTTTCTTCGTATTCATTGCTTGTAATAATTATAAAAAAAAAAAAAAAACACATTCATTTAATTAAGTACTATTACCTAAGACTTTTTAGGCCATCTAGTAAGAAGTAGATAAATAAATTGATTACTGAAAAAAGACTTAATTTGGTTTGCACAATTTTTAGCTATCTAAATGTCATCTAAGTAACTAATAATTTAAGTTACATATTTTAAAGCAGATTTGATACAATTTGTCTGATATGGACTTGAAAATTTTTTAAAATGTTAATAAATCTATACCAAAGTCATTTTTTCAATTGTTGAGAATAAATATACATATATATTTGTGCATGTATGTCTTTATATGTGTGCATTGGTATGCATTTCAAAGATAAATTTTTTAACAGAAAAAAAAAATAGAGTGTTAAATTTTCTTATTCTTTTTTTGGAAGGACTCCATATCGTTTTGTATAATTTATCATTTAACATATATTTATCTATAAAAGCACACTTTTTTACATTGGTACTTAGGCTATTACTTTTAAACTTATATGTATTTTCATGTACAGTATACAATTTCTGTTTTATCATTGAGAAGCGATGCCAAACTAAATGAGCAGATATTATAAAATGATATGTTTTTAGACTAAGTATATATATATATTTTGTTTTTACTTCACAACTATATATTTTTATTTTACTTGAAAATTTTCAACACTGATAAAGGAGATTAGATTAAAGAGAATTATTTTTTTATGGATAATTAAAATTGTTTAGTATAGAATTTGGTTTTTGAATTTATCATAAACTGGATTTATGATTTTTAGTTAAGCAATCAAATAATAGACATAGTTTAGATCCTTATTAATGGGATTAATTCTATGACAGTTCTGTAGTTCAAATATATAAATATCTGTTCTGTCTACCTTTTCCAGTGCTATCTTTTACATCTACAATTAATTTTGATGCATGTTTTTATAATTATGCTCTTATACCAAAAAAATATTTGCAAGTTTTTTATTGCTGTTAAATCTTTCATTATTAATGATTGTTTAAAGAAAGCAAAAAAAAAACAAACAAACCACTTTTTAACACATTGTATTTCTTCATTAAATAAGCAACAAATTATGATATGATTTTTCTCTTCTTCATATCTATCTATACCACCATCTTTTACTCTTAGTTAAATGTTTAACTATTAACATGATCTAATTCAATTGTTAAATGGTATTTTAAAATTTTAAAATTTATTTGTACTTTTCTAAATATATTCAATTGTTAGTAATAATATCCAGGTGAGTATAGAATACAGTGTTTCATGTGATACTATTCTCCTTGCTTCTTCAGGTGTTGTCAGCCTAATCAGTGAAGCACCAGCATGGGAATTAAACATGATATATATATATATATATATATATATATATATATATATATATATATATATATATATATATATATATATATATATATATATATTAATGAATACTGAATTTATAGTGACACACTCTAACTAATTAGTTATTTTGTCAAAGACAGCAACCAACAGAAAGCAAGTTTAATGAGTGATTTCTAAAAATTATGAATTATTATAATTGATTGTCTTATGGTTTTTGTTTTGTCATATGAACAGTTTCTTTAATTTTATTTCTTTTTATATATTTTTTTCTGTTCAATATTCACACATTTTTTTTCAATTAAACATATGTTCATTGGTAAATGCATGGTCTGCTATGTCAAATATATGTTTTTTTTCTTCTTTTATCATGGCCATGTGTTTTTAAATAATTCCTTGATGAAATAACTATTTTCACTGATATATATATTTCCAGATTCACTAGTATTTCTTTTGGTATATTTTGGAAAGCTATACTGTATCTATCATTAGTTCTTCTTTTGCTTATCAATCATAAAATGTATGCATGCATTACTGTATCTATCATTAGATATTCTTTTGAAATTTCATTTTTTTAAGGGTTTTATTAAATGATAGATTATGAATAAGCATTCTTTATAAAAGTTTTTTCTCTTCCAAGTTATGGCTTCTGAAAAACTTTTTTTGTCCATTTCATGGTGATAGTATAATTGCATTTTTTATATTTCTGACATAATTGGGTGTATATTTTTATTATTTCTTAGTGCACATTAGTTGTTCACAAAGAATAGTTTAGATTTTTCCAGGAAGAATTCAATTTATATTATCATTTACTTGAAGAATATGAGTTATTCTCCAAAATATTTGTAATATAATAGTTGCAATTTTAAGTTTTTTTCATGAAATGTTAATCAAAGGTGAAAGTGGTGAATTCTTAGACATGTTTTTATACTGTTAGAAGAATTCTATTGTATTAAAAGAATATTGTTGTTAAGCATAATAATGAGTTCAATTAAAATATTAGTAGAAAGAGTTGTTCTAGTTTGCAAGCTATTGTTTTCATTTAATTTTTTTTTTTTGGTAATAAATATTGCTTCTTTATCGAGTACATTTACCATCATTATGAACATTCACACAAACACCTTTTACTCTATTTTAATAACTTTGAGTAGGTCTTCATTTTTTACTATAAATGTTGGTGTCACCATCCAAATAAGTTTTTTCTACCAATTCTGATTGCTACTTATTTTCGTCTGACTAAGCTCCATTTATTAAAGATAATCAGAATACAAGTTCAACAGATCAGATGACAATATGTTATTCTATTTAATTTTTTTATCAATTTTAAATTAGTCTAGTTACTCATTTATATATTGTTCTGAAACTGAAAATCTAATTATATATATATGTTGAAATGATTGTTTTTATGGTCAAAAGATGTTTTATAAATTATGTTTTTGGGAGCAACCATGTTTAATAAAATAAAATTAAAGCAAATATATTGACATTAAGAGATTTCCTTTACCCTCAACTGAGTAAAAAAAACCCAGAAATAATAAGGTGGTTGTCTTTGCTACAACCATATGATTATATCTGGGGTTTTTTCCACCCAGTTGAGGACAAGTGCTTTCTTATCAAAACATAGGTAATTTAATTTAATTTTAGTTTATTAAATATAGTTCCTCTCAAAAACATGATTTATGATAACACAAAAAATATTTATATATGTACAGAAATTTTTATGTATTTATCTAGATAAACTTCAATTATTATGTAATTAGGCAAACAACTAATTAAAAGTGGCAATTGAAAATTGAAATAATACCATCTAATAATAATAATTTTATCTGATTTACAAAAATGTAAATACTTTTAGCTCAAATACTATATATATGTTATAAAATTTACCAAACAAACATTCTTTAGATATAAAAAAACTGAAAGATCACAACTTTCTAAATATTTTTCACAAGAAACAAATCTTTCCCATATAATGTTATGTATATTTTCAATAATTATTTTTGTCTTAGTGCATTTTTCACCTTGGCTCAATCATATCACAATCATCCATTAGCCCAGAAATTAGATCACACCTCTCTCACATACACATTGAATGCATTTTTTTGAAACACCCAATACACTTTTTTCAAGTGAGTAAGACATATATAACTCATAATGAAATTTTAAGCACATAATGCACTTTTTTATTATAGATATACTTTAAATTCATACTAACACACACACACACACACACACACATATATATATATGTATATATTTATAAGCACATATATTCATACTATACACACACATATATATTACACCTCTAATTTATCACATTTATGTGAAACATATGACCAGAGACATGTGGAAAAAACAAATGATCCCCAATATATCTATATAAAATAGATACAATGAATAATGCTAGCTAAAATATATATAAATTATTTGAAAGACACCATAGAATTTCCTTTCCAATAGGCTATAAAAATTTAGGCTAATCTTTATTTAAAGAGAGAGTGTAGCTGAAACAATATAGTTATGAGGTCTTTCAAATATATTATATATTGTACCTACTGAAATTTGAAATAAATTTCAATATGTGGTGTAATGTCAATTGTAAAAAAAAAATTGGTTTGATTTTAATAGTGAATATATTAACCTGGCAAGCATTGAAATATGTTGCTATGACAACAATAATATTGGAAAATAAATGTTTATTATTAATTGTAGCTTGTAAAAATTGTGAATTGAATTGACTCATTTTAAAAATAAAGTTTATAGTCTTGATAAAATTATTACTTTTTTTTTTATTATGTGTATTTTTGTTACTGCATTCATAATAGTAAGTTATAAATAATATAGCTAAATATTTAATGTCTCAAGTATATTTATTTTATTGGTGTAATATTGGGTTGAAAATTGTGTAAAAAGTATATTTCCATTGTAGTAAAAAAGAATGTAATTTTAATTTCTTAGTTTTATGTTGGAGTGAAATGATACTATTTGTATTTTAAAATGTAAGTATTGTATGTTACATGTAGAAATTATAAAATATTTTTTTTATTTGTCATTATTTTATCTAATAAGACACTGGATGAAGTTGACCAAAGAGTTAATATGAAGCACTGCTATAGTTTTTCTGATGTCAATAAAAAAAAAATTGTAAATAGAACTAAACAGATTAAACTAGCTCTCTTGTATCTTGGTTTTAATAGAAGCGAACCTGAATTTCTATATGTAATTTTTTATTGATTTTTTTTCTAAAAGTGAATAATTATCAACTGGCAAAAATGACTGGGTGAAAGCAAGAGTATTCAATTATTAACTGACCACATTTATTGGGAATTTATGAGGGGTGACAATTTGTTAAAAAAATGAATAAAGATTCATTGCATTGAATAAACATCAGAATATTTCTTTGCTTTAAAAAAAATGAATATTATGTACTTTTCAATGATGAAATATAAATGCTAACAACATCAAGATGTATACAAGAATTATGCTTACCTATCAATATAGTTTTATGAGATCGATGAATTATTTCCACATAAGATAGAAATTGGTTTAATTTCCATAGCATCATCATGAATGAAATTAGTATCTCAATTCATTTGTAATGTTTTGTGAATCAAATATTTGTTAAGAAAAGGATATTTACATTGCAGCATCATGGATATAAACTAATGTTTGTACACTTATAATGTCATATAGATTGAATACCTGCTAAATGAAAGAATAATTTGAATATTTAAAAAACATCAGAATAAAATATGCTTCAAATTGTATAGTGTTTCATATTTCTACTTTTTCTGGAATAAATAATTATTATCAGACCATGATACAAGAAGTAGACATTAGAACTGTGATGCTACTTTTAAAATGTTGCATTTGTGGACAAAATAGTATAATTTAAGTAGAGATTTATTTTACAAGTTTAAGTATGAGAGTTATGTTTTTCTAAATTCAAATTTATATTTCATAACTTAATAATTATTAATTTAATTTAAAAAATATTTATCACTTTATTTGTCAATTATAAATTACTCTCAAGTACTTATATTTATTTTATTCTCTTAAAATAATGTGAATAAATAGGTAGATTCATCTTTAGTATATATATATCAATTAAATATTATATATATATATATTGAAAAAAGTCTGTTTTCATCTTCTTCACCTTCCACCTATTTCCTACCTCATACCTTTTTAACCCCAATCTATCTAGTGTGCTCAATACCTTATATGCCAAAATCCCGCCTAATTTTAAACCACGATACAATGCTCATATTATATATATAGTCATCCCAAATAAATAAAAGATTATAGATTATGTATATTTCACATAATTTTATTTATTAAAAAGTAGGTTATATAAGTCTAATTACCACACACTAATATCATTTTAAACATACAAAATTATAAATTTTAAGTTATTTTTTTAATCTATTTACAAATATATTACTTCTAATATATTTTATTTAAAATAAAATTCATTTAGTAAATATTCATTTAGTAAATAGATTCAAATATTCAATTTAAAAAGTAAAATCATTTTCTTTAATTTAATAAAAGTTATTCCAAATATTTCTTTAAAATAAATGATGAACAATAGTTTAATTAGTTAATACTATATAAGTTTATCTAAAAACAGCAGATTTCCACTTAAGGTTTCTTTAATTAGTAAAAGTAATTTTTAATTGGATCTAGTTTAATCCGAATTCACAGGAAATTAACAAAGAAATTAATTAATGTTGAATTTTTTGACATTCGATAGATTTAATTACAGCTGATAAGTCCGATATATTTTTAATGCTCCAGGGCAGTTCTATTGTTAACATCTACTATAAAAAGAAGGGTTTTTTTTTTCTGAGAGTTTTTCTTCTAATTTTTTAAGAGAAATTATTCTGAGTTTTATTGTAGTAATTGTAAATCTTGAAGACAGAGTAGAGTGCAAGAAGGCTATTTCTCTCCAAATGCATATACTGCCATAGACCATCAGAAGTTACAACGGAACCCCAATTCTCTTCAAAATATGAACATTTCCAATTTTCTTAAATTATATAAAAACCTGCCACATCAATCTCCTAAAAATCTTCTCCAGAGGTAATCCTAAATAACCAAGAGTCTTTGAATCCTAACTAACATCTATAGCTATTTAAAATTTTTTCCTTATATTTCACATAACTTCATATTTTCTTTAACTGTAATATAATATAACAACAGTTTTCTCTATCCTTATAATATTTTCTATTTATAAAGCGTTTTTATTTTATAGATAATGTCAGAATCATTTTGACCGAGAACTATTCCCTTTATTGAAAGTAAGACGCTGCTATTAAAGCATATTTTAAATTTATAATTTTCCAATTTTATTATCTTGCACATCACTCGTTTGAGGGTGATTCTATTCTTTAATATATAATATAATCACATAGTTTAAAATCTACATGTTATTGATTTTAATCTAATATGAGAGTATGTGCGAGGTCAATGATTAAATGTGTCCCCTAATGCATGATTGCATATATAAATCTATACTTACTTTTCAAACCCACAATCATGCATTTTCCTATTTTAATTACCGTGTTCTACTTTAATTATAAAGTTCATCAGTGACGTTGAGAATGTGCAGACCCTTTTAAATGAATTTCGAAGAATTTGATTGGGCATTTCTCTTAATCCGAGTAAAACCCATTTAGTATTTTTTATATCACTAGTCTCATATTGCTGGTAAATGAATTGGTTGTTGAGACTGCTTTGTTTTATTTGTCCAAGGATTCTTTACAGGCAAACCGTCTTTTTGCTTATTGCAAATTTCCAGGCAGAGGGTGTCCCAAAGACACCCCTGGGAATAAACCAATCATCACACAGTCGCTAAGTTTCAGCTGTTCATAAAATACTTTCCTATGGGTTAGGGCCTCCTAATTATTCGATCTTCAATATTTTTTATTTAATTTATTTTACAAAGCACCTGACTAAACTCTCCAACTTTAATAAATTCATTATCAGCAAACACCTCCCAAGCAACTCTATTATTATTATTCTCAAATAAACTTTGATCACATTCCCCTTTGTTGCTTAGTAAGCTTTTTTGCTATTCTCGAAATCAATAAATATTTTACAACACTTAATTTCAAATATTTTCTTAAATTTGTATAATTACTCAAAACACCTCGCACATGTTCCTATCTCTTCAAGCACATTATCGTAATGCTATTAGCCCAAGGAATAGAATATATCACTTTGCTTTAAAACCTTTTGTCATTTATTAAAATATAATGCCTACAATTATTTAATATGCGTCCCTGTCTCATATAAGCAGACAGTGGGTTATATATATAATTTATATGAATAAATTTTGTGAAATTATTTAAAACTAAATTTGATCTCTTATTTTATTTGATTCCTATCACTGTCTCGGTCTATATATATATTTTCTGCATTTCTTTTGTAAATCCATAGACAATAATTAGCCACCCAAACTTCTTTTAGTATAGTCTTTTGTTTCTCCCTGACCACCAGGCACCGGTCAAAGGTCATACTAATAGTGGCATCAGATGCATTGTCACATAGATGGCGCTGTGAAATTTGGGCTTTAGATTCGAAGTTAGTATATCTAGAAGACAACCCCTCCTAAAATGTTCAGTTTCGTGTCTGGGGTTTGAATTCTGCAGTGTGTTAGCGAGATAGACGATTCTGACTGTTACAATATAAAGATTAATTATGTCATAAACTCTCATATTTTGAAAGGTGCATATATATTACAATATATTTGTGTTACATAAATATACATTTTAATCTTAGTATTTGATATCAAGTGAAGTTTGATGTACACTCACCTATTTAATTTAAAAGAGTTAATGTCAATTGAGAACCTATTGCATAAGGCCTACTTGGATCATATGTATATATTTTAAATCTTTATGGTGTTTGCCATATATATATATATATATATATATATAATTTTTATCCATTTGTTAATAAATTTTGAATTAATATAAATAAGTAAACTTATTTGGTTTAATGCAAATTTATTGGTTAATGATACTTGAATATGATATTATTCATGAATTGATTATATCACATAATTCATTAGAAGAAGTTACAAAATAGTTTGGAAGCCAAACCACAGGATGGGTAAAAGAGTATAATTACACATCATTTTCTTTGCATTGAATTTAATGTTTATTATATGACCAGGTATTCATTTTTATTTAGCAATAAATTACTTGATTTGACATTTTTAAATATTTAATAAATAATTAGAAGCTTATTGTAATTATTTTGTTAGTAACAAATAACAGTTATATTAGGATGGAAATTATACATGAATTGACCCAATGATTGATAAAGCTATAAATATGATAATTATTGAAGATGAGTAATTTTATTTTTAATCAGTATTGATTAAAGTGAATATTATATTAAGTCAGTGTACAGCTCTAAAGATTGTAATCTTATTCAATTATAGAGCTGGTAATAGTAATATATTTTATTCTGTTACAAATTAGAGTGATGTGCTTTAATTATATTTAAAATTTGTTGATGTGGATCATAAATTTAGTTTAAATAATAAATTTTAATATTAATATTTAATTATAGTAAACACTAACAATCTTTCATATGTTTTAATAATTATGATCTAAAGTTTTAACAACTTAGCTTTATAAAACTAAAGAGTACTTGAATCTGATTTGTCAATTGTGTTTGAATAAGCATCAAATAGAAATCTATCATTTATTTTATATATTGATGTGATTGTATATTATAAATTTTAATGTTATCTAATGAGATTTTATTTTATAGTATTATAAGTTGGTGAAAATGGAAAGATATATTACATTAATTGATTTTGTATTATTATTAAGTATTTACTCTTATTATAATTGATTTAATTAATAAGAGCATATTGATATTGGTATTAGTGGAATAGCATGGCTAAGTTAGCATTACTTTTTATTTTATTTAGTTATAATTAGAAATAAATTAATGCATTATATATTTGTTTAGATATCATTGATATTTTAGATTTGTAGGGCATATTAAGTTATTATCTCATCCATCTATGAATCATTTCATTTAAATATAAATAACATTTAATTTTTAGTATAAGTTTTTATTATTATAAACAGTATTTTGACTCATAAAAAATATTAAGGTTCAGTCTAATTCTTTGATATTATTTTTACTATATTATAAGTCAATTACATAATAGGCATAGATCATTATTTATAAAATAATCATTGGTTTTATAACTTTATCTTTATTCTATTGCAAATAATACTCATCTTTTAGGGTAGTTTAAAATAATGATTTTACTTGTTTTCTATTTGTTCTAAATGCTATTTGAATTTATGAGGCTACAACACAGATTATTATCACTGTTTTATTAAATTAAGTATTAGATTGTTATTCACTGATTGATATTCACTTTCATTTAGTTTATTAATTTCATTCTGTTACAAATGATGCTACAATTCATGGGCATTAATAAATTAGAATTGTTCTTCCTTGGTTCATATTTTTTGTGTTACAAATGGTAATCAATAATTGGACTATGACTAAGGGTACAATATGGTCCATAATTTTATTCTGTTATAAATGGCATCCAACTTCATGGGCATATTTTTATTGGGTTACAAATGGTGTCATAATTCATGGGGCATTATTAAACCAGGACCATTCTTTCATGGCAATATTTTTATCCAGTTACAATATATATATATATATATATAAATGTTAAATGCATAAAGCTAAACTAGTCAATAAGTAATCAAAATTATCCCAAATTCACAACTCAACCAGACTAGCCATAAAATAAACTCTAAAACACTACCAATGGTTTCACTGCTACAAACAGACTTCTCAAGTGTAAAGATATAACAACATATTTAAACTAAACATTACCCACAATTCCACTTACCTCCTATATATTCTTAATATTAAAAGAACTTTTAAATAAGTTAATTGCTTCAGAGTCATAAATTTTTAATAATAAAGATTCTTAAATTCTTTTTATTGCATTTCTCTCTCTCTCTCTCTCTCTCAAAAAAAAAAAGACAACCATAGCTTCATCAAAATTGATAACATGGCCTGTATCTTTATTCTTTCATTTAAACTCAAACTACTCTGACTTATATATATTTTAAAAACAATGAATAATATACATTACTCTAGGAATAGTCTTTCTGTCAAAATTTTCCTTTGTATTATTTAAATCTATTATTATAAAGTGCTGAAATTTTTTTTTGAAATTAGAGATTGACTTCCACTTTAATAATTTGCCTTATTTAATAAATTATTCAAAATAATACCCCTTTTCCAAGCAATTTTCTTATTTCCAAACAAATTACTATTTTTACATACAATTTTATAAGAAGACAATTTAAATGGCAAATAAATAAAATCATATTTTTCTTTATCCTTTACATCATTACAAATATTATTACTATTAAATAAAATACTTTTAACAAATTTATCAGAGTAGCCAACACTTAAATAATTTTTATAAAACTGACCTTTTGAAACAAAGCTACCCCACTAGAATTATTTAATATGTTGTTATTTTGTAGTTTTTTTACATTTGAGAAGTCTGCTTGTAGCAGTGAAATCATTGGTAGTGTTTTAGAGTCTATTTGTTGGCTAGTGTGAATGAGTTGTGAATTTGAGTAATTTTGATTATATATATATATATATATATATATATATATATATATATATATATATATATATAAAACAAAAACAATATAAACAAATTTTAAACAAAATACCATTTAAAAAACCAATAAAAAACCTACAAAAAACAAACAAATCATAACTTTTCCCACAATTCATTAATTTTTATATTATCTTCTATTTACAACTTTTTTCACTTTTTAAACATATCTTTAATTTTTATTATTATTTCTTTCAATACACAAATTTTAATTTTATTAAAATCAAAATCAAAACCATAATTACATTACATTAGATCAAAAATACTATGATACACATCATTTCTAACATTTTTTCTTGATTTTTATGCTTATAAATAACAAATCTCCCTGATCTTTTCTCAATACCAATCCCCAAAACCTTTCCACAAAAATACCATTTATATATTACAACTTTATAAAATCCACCTATTTTTAATTATTTATTAATCTATTTATAGAGAGATAAAACACTACATATTTTAAATTTATAAAACAGATATAAAATATATTCACATTTACTACTCCTAATTTAAATAGATTAATAAATAATTCAAAAATATGTGTATTTTAAATCAATGTCAATATAAATCTATGTTTAAAGTATATTGAATCTCTACATAGGAAAGATCAAGGGAGCATTTGTTATTATATAACGAGTCAAATCAAACAAAAATGTTGAAATGTGATTATCACCACATATTTTTTGATCATAAGTACATAATTATGTTTTGATTTTGATTTTAATAAAATAAAATCTGTTATTGAAAGAATAATAAAAAAAATTAAAGACTATGTTAATAAAGGAAACAACAGTTGATAAATAGACAGACAGCCAATATAAAAATTAATGAATTTGGAAAATTGAGTAGCATTCTTTTGTTTACATTTACTTTTTTCTAATACAATTTGTCTAGTTGACAACGACTACATGAAGTAGTACTCATTAAATTATATATTTGTTTAAAATTTGTTCTGTATTAATTATTGTATTGTTTTGAATAGTTATATATATTTTATTATAATTGGAATACAGACATTGATTAATAACTTTTATATATATATATATATATATTGTCACCTCAACTTTCTCCGCACAATCTTTCATTTACTTAACCTCAACAAACTCTCATTTATTTCAAGTAGCTAGTCAATTGAATTTTATACTAACTTTAGGATCAAATATACCGGGTGCACCAAATTGCATCTATAAATTGTAATGCCCACTAGAGATCATCATCATTAGTCAATTTAGGACTATAGAAGATACTGGAGAAAGCAATTAAATTGTCTCTCAAAAAAAATAATAACAATAATATTTATAAAACCATTCAATCTATATGGTATTAATTTCAAACCTAGCATTAGTCATGCAAATATTTCATGATAAATTTATCGTAAAATTCATAATAATGAGACAACTTTCTTCCACAACTTTATTATAATTATCTGATCTCGAGTGGTAACTGCAGAAAATACTACACACAGTTCTCATTTATATCTAACTGGAAAGAAATCAGTAATCAATGCAGAAAATTCATAATCTATGTTCAGAATATAAAATTGCCATTTAATTTAATATTAGATAAAAATTATCACAAATAAATCCTCCCCATTTAATTCCATTACTTTATTTTTCATTCTCAGCATTCATCACTTTCAACAGCTACAATTATATAACATGGAATGTCTGTGATGTTCTCTAATCTGAGAACTCCTAATCATATTTCTCTAACACACATATATCTTTCAATCAACCATCAATTCATGATCCCTACTTCTATAATAGTATAATAATGTTGTTATAATATGCTACTTGACTTCCAAACTAGCTCTTAGATTAATAATTGAACTGCTCTTTTTCAAAGTCTAGATCTGTCAAGAGGTGCCCATATAAGCAATTACATTGTAATGGATATGATTCCAAATATGCTAAGTTGAATTTTGATACAAATTTACTATTGGTCATCACTCTAAACACCGAGAGCAGGAAAAGGATTTTATGTCTGCTCCCAATATTGACAACATTACAATAAATCAAAAGATTAAATTTATTAAACTTAACTCAACTATTCCCTGTCATTTTATTCTATTATTTCTAATCAATTGATCAAATTTTAATTAATAACTTTAAACCTATCTTATTTTGCAAAAGTAAACTATGGAAGTAAACCATGGACATTAATCAGATAAATCAATCAAAATTTACTTATGAAAGTAAAGTACGGAAACAATCATAAATCAGATTATGCAAATTAATTACGAAACTAAATTATGTGAAGATGAAGTTTATAAAAGTGACTTATATAAAATGAATTATATTAATCAAATATAGAAATATTCAAGATAAAATTAATACTGTAAATCAATCATGGAAATAAATTATCAATATAAAATCAACTAGGTGAATCGAATATGGAAACAATATAATAATGAGTACTGCAAATCGATCTTGGAAATAAATTATCATTATGAAATAAATAATTAAATTTAAATATGAACTAATATTCCTTTAACTATAGGTGCTGGATATATAGATTCTGGAGATATTTGAAACATCAAAACACAAAACACAATATAATCTTATAACAATAGTAAACTTTATTACATTAACAATAATGATAAAATTAAAATAAAAACACACTAAATTATAATATTGTTACACACAAATATATGATTCCAATCTATTCAGGACTCTTATTCGAATACATGTTTGAATTAACTATTTTCCTGGATGACTCATTTCTTGTTTTGACCCATTCATTTATTAAATAAATAATTAATAATAATAATAAATACAAACGCTCACACATGGAATCAGAATTTTGTATATTTTAACTTTAAGGAAAAATATATTTTGAAAAAGAAGAAAACCTATAAATTTCTATTTCCCCCCTTTTATTGTAAACATTGTCCATTGGACTATTCCAAAATAATATATTCGCTTCAATTATTCTAACTAACAATGTGAAATAATCTTAAATTTCTAAACCATTTTATCAAGCAATAATTTTCACATTTCCAATGAAGAAGGAGGATATGCCATAGAAATCCCCTACTGATTTTGCAAACGGGTTTAAATTCAAAACCCACACTTATTCATTCATGCTTGTCAGATCTTTATGTTTTTGATTGTATATCTTAATATGTCAGTATGTCCGTTCAGCTTGATGACCTCAATTCACCATCATTCAAAAAAAAATTAACACAGATCGGTTAGTTTATTAATTAAAATCTTTGTCATTCTCCATCAGACATATACATCTGACTGAATCCTTATGCTTTCAGGGCAACTTTATTCTGTCCCACATAAGAAAAACTCTCTTCATATCACACATCACCATGCAGCATTTAATGCGCACACAGCCACGTCTTGGTAAGGGAAATTAAAAAACAACAACAACAATATCAACTTCAAACTTAAACTATTTGCTTGAGCCAGAGAGAGAGATCTTTTCTTAAGATCCAGAATCATGTAAAGAGCTCCTCTTAGACACCTATTCTCTATATTGGCATGCAAAACATTTTCTACACTTAGACAGTAACTTTATTAATAATTCCCTATCTTAACAAATAAATGGAGTGAAACTTAGTCATCTCTGCCTGCCATGGTATATAAATCATGAGACAGCCACTTCCCATCTATTGGGTGGTAGAATAACTTTATGTTAGTAAGGATAAGCATTTATGGCTTTATATATGGCCATATATACATCGATTACAGCCTAGATAAATGACAACGACTAACCAAATCCTGAATCAAAGCATATATGAATTATTTCAATTTTAAACAGTCAAGCCAACAACATACCTAACATTTATATTAATAACAGATCAACAATACTTTAGCATAACTATGGGTTTTACGACCATCCCCTCACTCTTCATATTTACTATTAAGCACAAATTAAAATTTTGTTAAGAATAATAAAAATATTTATATAATTTCTCTCTTTACTTTTAAATTTAAATTTACATGAGCATCTATACTTAAATGGTATCAAAATCATTTTTCCTCTTTCCTTCAAACATTTTAAACATAAACAAAATATTAAATTAAATAATCTTGTGATTAGAGTGTGACATAACATATAAAAAAATAAAATATAATAAAAAAAAACAAAAAAAAACAAATGACATTATATAAACAAAATAAAATAAAGAATAAATATCAACATTACAGATAGTCTCTTTAAATGTCTTTTCCTTCCACTGTCCATCAATCAATTAATATATTCAGTTCATTTTATTTGAGATAGCTATATAATTGCACATCAGACAGTTATTTTAATTAAGTGTGTATAGAATGTAGACAGTCATTGGAATCAAGATAGATAAAAAATGTAGATAGTTATTTTAAATCAAAAGTGTAGCTACAGGATAATTAATAAATTTTAAAAGAGTTCTGTTGATTACCTTCCATTTGATGACTTTCTTCCTGGATTTGAATTCCTTGGTTTGTTTTCTTCTTTTCCATTTGAAGGTTCAAATCATATACAACAAGCAGTTTCTGATTACCAAACATGAATTAACTTTTTAAACATTTTCAGAAGTTTGCTGCAGTCTTCAAATGAATTTTAAACAGCCAAATAATTATTATAATCTGAATTGGGGTTTCAATCCCATACAAAATTTTGACAGTTCTCTCCTTCAATGAATTTTTAATAAGCAGAATGGATAAATTATGATATTCAGCGTAAAATATCTTATCAAAAGTTGACTTCTTCATAGTTGATGTGAGGAAGAAAAACATGCACCATTTATAAATGAATTAGAAATTCATATTTTGGTCTACTATACAACTTAAATACATTATTAGATTCTGAGAAAGAAAATTAAAAAAAAAACTTGGAGATTAATTCTTAGTTAGCCATTGTTCTCAATTAGCAAAAGTTCTTCTCCTATTCACTTTTCTCAGTTTTTATAGGGTAAAAGAGAGAAAAGAAAACATGTTAACCCCCCTTTTTCCACAGATGGTTCTCTTTCCAAATCCAATTTAAAATCCCCCCTCATAATGAACAATGACTCTTTCTTAAGTGTTACGATTAATAACTTTGTCTGATCTATAAACCAGATCTCTTTAATTAACACATTGGTGACCAATTTATGAAAATTAGTCAAAGAAAATATAATTAAAAACATAAGCTTACTAACACTTTTTGGTCAAACAAAGGTTACATTCATTTGATCTAAATAATTTCTTATTTAGATTTACATTTTTAATAATATAGAAAATCATGTCAATTTCTATAAAGGAAAGAAAAAAATCAAATCCATATATCTGTATCACACACACACACATGTGCAGACCATTCAATAGAAAACTGATCATTCAGATTATATGAATATAAAACATCCATCATAATTTCTTATAATTACAAGCATAAAATCAATTATAATTTCTGATAATCATAAACATAAATATTCACCATAATCTCCTATAACTCTAAACTTATTTTCTAGAAAGAAACTGTTAACTAAAGCTACTGATAATCAATTCAATCTTAATTCTCATCAACTCTTTAGTAATAGATATTTTATACAAACACAAACTGTCTTTATATATGTTACTTGGGAGCTATATAGCCATTACTTTCTCAAATAAAACTTTAACTTTTCTTATAGCAAAAAAAAAAAATTTCCACAATTACTTCATTTTATTATATTTGGTTTATAGATGGTATAAACCAAAAGGCTACAATATATATATATATAAATATAAAGTTAAATCAGTCAAAAAAGCTTTAGTGTTCAATTGTCAGTTTTAATTGGTTAATTAACTACTTACATTATAGTTAGAGTTTATCTAAGTAAATAAATGCAAATCCCCATTATACATTAATTTTTTTTTAAAATTATGAAATTCTTCTTATTAATATAAAATACTAGTTTTATACTTCACCTTTGAGTAGTAAATAATTTACCTGCGCTAAGCGCAGGTAAATTACTAATTAATATATGTATATTTTTATGGGAGAGATGTGTTTATTTATAAAAAACATTTAGGAAATTGCATTGTTCCTGTTTTAATGCATATACAAATGCCTTGCAATGATTATCTAATCCCAATAATAAGACTGGCGACAAAACTATTTATGTTACTAGCTTATTTTATTTATGTACATTTTCTAAATCAAAAATTCAGGCAATAAAACTTGATCATCATCACACTAGTTTTCTATTGACTACACAACCTGTCAAAAGTAATTTACAATATTAAATTAGCATGCATATATACAATAGAAATTGAAAATATAGTGAATTAATGAGATAATTAATTATAACTGTTGAAAAGTATAGACTTCCTTTAATATAAAAATTGTTTCTCTTTTTAGATTTTTAATATTTATTTGAGAGTCTTTTATATTTGACCCATATAAATATACACTTACATGGAGTTAGACTGAATTGTAACATCCCAGTTTTCCCACTAAATTAGGTATGCCAGACTTATAATTTTATAACAACTAGAACATTTCATTTTTAGTTTAAATACAAGTAAGACGATAATATTATTACTAGATGGCATGATTTCAGTTTATGTTTGCAAATTTTAACATGTTGATCTAATTACATCACAGCTGAAATGTATCTAAGTAAATATATAAAATCCCATTATAATTACTTTCAATATTTATTTTTATGTTATGAAAATCTAATTAATATATATATATATATAATTAGGTATATGACTATGGAGATATTACAAAGTTTATTTGAAAATGTCTTTTCAAGCATCTTTATTTCTTGTTTTATTTTCAACTTTTTACAGTATATTTTATAGGACCACCTATTAAATTAAAGTTTTCTTTCTTTTTTTTTTTGTTAATTTTTTTTTGCAATTTTTTTTTCCAAAATAATCTTTACTTGCACAAACAGTAATTATTAAATTAGATGATGAGTACAAATAGTTTTGTTTCATTTTTATTTTATATATATATATATATATATATATATATAATCCTAACTTTATCAAGTTAATAAAAAATATTTTAAAAAAAACAATATTTAAATATGATATTCATAATCTTCAGAAATATTCCAATAAATTTAAAATAGAACTTTGCAACTCATTTTAAAATATTAATAAATTTTGAAGTTGATTTGAATGAAATTAATAGAAAGATGACTGCTACACTATTAAGAACTGCAAGAATGACAGCAGGTATAAAAAGCAGCAGTTTACAAATAATTTTTTTTCTGAGACAAGATAATGTATTAAGAAAATAGGAAATATAAAAATTTATAAAATTAATCCATTAAGAAAAGTGAATACCTTAGAGTTTTACAAAATGATATGAAAAAGAGTTAATAGCCATATAAAAAAATATAATTGTAAATTAGTAAGAAGAGCTATAGAAGAGAATAAAAATCTCAAAAGTGTAAAACAATAAGAAGAAAAGATGGAATTATTACTAAGAAGAAAGATGACATTATGAAATGTATGAAAAAGTTATATAAAGAATAATATAGCAATAGAGAACAAGAAATCAGGGTACAATTATTTCATCTTCTGAATTGTCCAGTATTTGGAATGAAGAAGTGAGACATGCAGTTGAATCTATGAAGAAGGGAAAAGCTTCAGGTAATGATGAAATTATAATTGATATCTTAAAAGAAACTGGTAAAGAAATCTTCGGAGCATGAAACAATAGTTTACCATTAACTACACCCATAGTTTAAAAAAAAAAATTTTTTTTTAAAATAAATTTTATGGAATATAACAATGATAAATAATTTCAACTATCAAAGGATGATATGATTTTAATGTGAAATCGAAAATTAATGAATAATGAAATAAATAGAGACCTTGAAATAAGATAATTAATTCTTAAATAAAGAGTCAGTCACTTAAAAATACAATTTTAAAGTTAAGCTTTAACTTTAATAACATCTATAATAAATAAAAAAATAGAAAAAGTTAAAATGACATAAAAAGAAAAGGACATAGCATAAAATCCTATGACAAATAATAAATAACATCTATAATAAATAAAAATAAATAAAAAAAGTTAAAATTACATGAAAAGAAAAGGACATAGCATAAAATCCTATGACAAATAATCTCTTATTAAATAAGGAATAAATAAATCTATAACCAAAATAAAACAAAGTTCATGATTACAAGAAGTCAATCTAAATTACTTTATCTTGAAATTAAAAGTGATATGGAAAAAGAAATGGAAACACAAAACAAAGTAGTTATACAAGATATAGAGGGTAATACTGTAGGTAGTATAAATGAGGAAAAAGATATAGGTATATCTGGGGGGACTTCAGTAGTAAATGTCCAAACATTGGAAACCAGTAAGACTCCAGATGAATCTAATAGAAAGAAAGAGAAAATTAATGACTCATCATTGAATCAAATGATGTTGATGATGCAACAAATATTCACACAGTTTAACAATGATATTTCTACAAAGATGGAAAATTTAAATGCAAATGTGACCAGTGAACTGTCCAAAAAGTTAGACAATTTAAGAATAGAATTGAAAGATGAGATACCAGAGATACAAACTAATATGGATAATAAAATACAAAAAAATCAGAAAGTCATTGAAGAAAAAGATTGTAATTGCCAAAAAAGGTTTACTGAATTTGAGATAAAGTTAGAAAACAAAATGGAGTTCAAACATATAGAAATAAAAATTATATATATAATAATCTTCAAGATGAACTCTATAAGAATCAAGAAGAAAATAAAAGAGACATGAATGAGAAGATGAAAAGCATCCATGTAGAAATTAGTAATCACTAAAAGAAACAAGAAATTCAAATATATAACCAATAACAAAAAATTCATTCAATAGAAAACGATTGCCAATGCCTTACTGTCAAACAAGACTTAATAGATGGAGATGTGAAACAAAATAAAAATAATATCGAAATATTATTAAAAAATCAGTCAAGTATATTAAACCAGCTAGAAAATAAAAATATGGTAATAGAATAAATGATAAAAGGTTTAAGAAATGAATATGATAAAGAAAGACAAGCAATGCTAGAAAACCATACACAAACTATCAAAAATATTAAACAGACTAATGTGGAAGAAGACACCACTGCAGATAAACTAAACCACATAATAGAAACTATAAATAAAATGAGAGTCAAATTAAAAAGGGACATCAAGATGAAACAATAAATGAGATGGAAGGTATGCGAATGGGACAAAACAATAATGAAGATGTTATCTATTTCATAGAAAAATATACAAGACATCATAATATGCAATCATCTGTTAATGTCCAAAAGGGATATATTAATAACCCCAACCATACACTCCAAACTAATGCAATAAACCAATTTGTGAAATTGAAAAGATTCCAAAGTCTTACTAATGAAGCTCCAATAGAACATTTGAAGAGTTAAAACATTTTTCTGTTAATAATAATCTTACAGAAGGTGAAAAGTTAATAGTGGCATATAGGCATTTACAAGGGATACTTTATCTTGGTGGGAATCATTATTCCAAATACCTAAACACTGGAAGAATATCAAACATGATCACCAAAAAGCATTATTATATCAAATTCTTCAGGAAAAATACAGAAATATTTTTGGTGAGACACTTACTAAGGTATTTTGGAGACAAGTAGCTAAATTGAAAACCCTCAATACTTACCACCTTAGTCAAAATCAAATCATACAAATTGTAAAACACAATTTACCATTAAAGATTGAGCAATCTTTGTTATATGCTAATACGCAAAACATCGAACAGATTTCAGATCTGTTAAATAATATAGATTCCAAGAATCAGAGTATAAATCAAAAATATTTAGAAAAAAGGAAAGAAGATATACCAATAACTGTTATTAGGTATAAAAGAAGAAAGAATGATAATAATTCTAGCCACCCACAAACTAAAATAATAAAGCATAACAATAACACAGGGAACAAAATAGATACTGATATACATCAAATTTTAAATACCAAGAATACAACATCTACTAGTGGATTATGCAAAACAAAAGATAGATATGATAAAAACATACCAATAATAGCAATCTAATTATTATTAAATATAATAATTACAAATAATAATAAATTTAAAAATTAAAATCTTAAGTCAAAGGGAAAGATGAAGTTTGAAATGTGAGAGTATGTAAATTCACTCCCATACATGTTAAATAAAAGACCAAGAATTAAAATAAAATTTAAAAAATTAAATTTATTTTAATCTCTTAAGTTGAGGGGAAATGTGAGAGTACATAAACTTCTCACAGATTGTGATAATACATAAACTTTTCACATATGTATACATGATTAATAGATACATTATATTTTTATACTATATATATATATTAAATAAATACTTGTTTTAATAAAATGAAAACATTAAGATGATTTATTTTTATTCATTTATATAAAATAATTGTTTAAACTAATTATTTTACTAACCAGGATATAAACATGGAAACAACCCTAGGTCAATATCGCATCCTAGCAATTAAACACAAAGAAAATGAATTTTTAGATTCCAATTAGTATATTCAATACATGCTACTGGAAGTTGATTCTACTATAAAAACAGGATCAAATAATTTAAAAATTAACCCTATTTTTTGTCAATGTATTAGTTATTATGCTTAATCATTTTGCTGTGTTTGAAATCAGAACATACTAAAAGATGGATCAATAGTTTGAATAAACTTTCTTACTGATATAAAATTTTCATTATAAAGAACTTTAACATCACTCAATAAAAAGAGTAAATAAATTGTGCTTAATTATTATTAATCATAATTTCAAAATTAAATTACATCTATTTTTCATTTATTAATTAAAGAAACTTATAAGATCATTCTAAACTGGTATTCTAAAAAGACAAATTTAGTCAAAAAAACCATTCATAGATTAAATTAAATATTTTAAGATAAAAATTAAAAGAATGCATCATGGGTAAACTCCACTTGTCATATGATAAAATGCTATTATTTTAATTGAAATCAATGTAATTTTATATTTCTATTAAATGCCTAAAATATATGTGTATTGCATCTATATAATTCAAAATAAAATTTCAATTGATAGTGAAATAATAAGGAGAAGATGTCAACTTGACACAATAGGAAGGATTCTAAACAACAGAATATTCTGATTGCCTCTTCAATGGTTGATGACTGAAGAACATAGAACTTTATCATTAAGGAACATTCTGAATTTCAGCATGAAAATAAATAGGACAATTCCATTGAACTTAATAATTACATCTTATAATATTTGTGTGCTATATGCCTTTGATATCTAAAATTTATTTCCTTTGCTTTCAAGACCCATTTACATTCGAATACTCCATTCAACAAAATTATTAGATAAAAAGGAATGGAAAGATTATTCATTTACACACTTTTTTTATTTACTAAAATTTAGGTTTTCCCATTTTCTTCTTCTTAAAAGTGACATTGACTGAGGTAAATTTAAAACAAATTCAATATGAAGGTAAAATTTTATTATTCTTTATATTGAACTTATTCATGATAGAACAGAGTTTTGTTTATTATTAACTCAAATAACTTGATAATATTTGTTTATTATTCTTGTGTGTATGATTAACATCCTTAAATGAAAGGTCTTTATTTCATAATCATGACCATACACAAAAGGGGTATTTATAAATTGGAATTCCCTCACAAGGATTGTATAATTTAAATCATCATTGATATATATATATATATAGTTAAAATGAAATTTAGTTAGTTAGTATAAATATAATTTTTTTTTTAAAAAAAATATAAAATTGTATTTACTAAATTATTAAACTGTGTTCGTGTTATGATATATATCTATTATGAGATATGGGAAGGTAATATTTAATTTGATGTTATAAATAGTAGAAATGTTTGCAAACATGTATACTTTTTTTTTCTTTCTTGTTACCTGAAATCCAGTTAAATTGTTATTTGTTAATAAATATGTTAAATTTTAGTCAAATCTCAAGGAGTTCTCTGATTTATTTAAGTTATTTATTTATTTTTCAAATTAAAATAATATTGAATATGTACAGCCATACATATATGCCACATTAACTTAAAATCCTGATATCTGATTGAAGTTATTTTCAAAATTCATAGATTATATTGATTAATATTATGATTGTAATACATTGATGGTGATCCCTGAAGAGAGTTAATTGTAAAGTCTACCCCGAGTTTGAATTCTGAGCATAATGGAACAATCAACAAAGATGAAGATTGGATGAATTAAACTAGGTTGTGTCTCTATTTGATAAATTAATGCTAAATTATTTTGTTTAAGATGGATTCAATTTTGGATTGATATTAGATCAGATCAGCCATACTATCCTATATGAAGACCCTAAGTCTGATTATTGTTAGATATGACCACCTTGATTTCCTGGAGGGAATTTGTACCATTACATATATATCAAGGGTTAAATGATAAAGATGTGTCAGATAATTTGGAAGAGTGCAGTAGTAATATTAAAATTTAGAAAAAAATGATAAAAGAAAATATTAAAAATTACAGACCTAGTAGCCTTTTATCAGCTATATATAAGTAATTTTTACCAAAATAATTTTACAACTCATTTATAATGAACTTTGAATTTTAATCAATCCAAAAAAAAAAACAACAAGATGGATTTAAAAGTAGTTTTAAAAACAGTGAATCACATTCAAGTATTGAAATAAGTTATAGAAGGATCTAATAAATATGAGTTGCCATTATGTTTCAGATTTATACATAATCAAAAGGCATTTGATTATATAAGCATTTCTACAGTGATTTATATCATTGGACATCAAGATATAGACCCAAGATATTGTCATATTCTGAAAAATATTTATCAAGATGCAACAGCATTGATTAGATTACATAACGATACTGAGAATAGTAATTTTGAGAAGGATTTAAAACAGGATGATTCCATATCTCCAAAACTTTTTTTTACAGCATTTTTATAAAAAGTATTTTGTGGATTAAATGGAAAGTTAAGGAAATAAACGTAAATGGAGACTACTTAAGTCATTTAGATTTTGCAGATATAGTTGTTTTTGCAAATAATGCTCCTAAGCTTCATAAAATATTGAAAGAGTTATCAGATGAAAGTAAGAAGGTTTAACTAAAGATAAATGCTAAAAAGACTAAGGTAATGTTCAATGTATTTTCTCAAAAGAAGATAGATTGACAATGATAAATTAGAAGAAGTTGATAACTATAAATAGAGATAGAAACATAATGGTAGAAATAATTTAATATTAAAAGAAAATATGTCTGTGTTTAAAAAGAAAATTTTTTAATAAATGTGTTTTACCAATTCTTATTTAATATTCAAATGTATTCTCATCTTTATTTTTATGTTGGACTATTTCCATCATCTAATATGTGTGTTGAATGTCTTTAGAAAAGTTTAATTTTATTTAAATATTCCAAATACATTCAACTGTTAGTAACATCACAGCAAACAGGTTCAGTAATATCACAGCAAACTAATATTGCCTATGAAAAAAGCTTACTCCATATCTTTATTTATATACAGCAGCTGAGCATGTTTTTAGCTAGAGAAACCAGATTCATAGTTAAAAGCATGCTCAGCTATTGTTAATAAATAAAGATACAGAATAAACCATGTCCTTAGCCAACTTTAGAAATGCTTTGTCAACTAATTCTTATTTATGGATCTGAGACTTGGACATTTATCAGAAGATCAATACAGATACTTCCACTCAGTGAAGCATGGAGAAATGTTTGGTGAAACAAGAAGAGATGAAAGCAAAATACATGGTGACAGAACAAACAGGTATTATTGATATCAGTGAAAAGACACTAAGGTGGAGGTGGGCTGGACATATTTCTAAAAGAGATGGTAATAGATGGACAGCTGAAATTTTAAATTATATCTCAAGAGTTTGTAAGTGAATAGATGAAATAAATAAGTATGCTGGTTTCATATGGAGAAAGAAGGTTAGTGATTAGAGAAACTGGAGTAATCTTGGAGAGATCTTCATCCTGTAATAGACTGATAATACTTGAAAATAATCGTGATGACTGATTTCTTTCTAAACTTATATCTTCAATCATTTTATTTTTTCAAGCTTTCTTTTTTATATGCATAAATATATGTGATAGAATAACAATTGTAAATAACCAATTGAAATATAAAATTTTTTCAGATGCTGGATATTGGTAGAGAAGATTCTTAATTATCAATTGACTGCTGATAAACTAGAAAATTTTAATATTTTCCATTTTAATTTTAATCTTAGCATCTCTATTATTCATTTATTGGTCAAAATTTAAGCTAGCTGATTATCCAAAAAATATCTCAAGTTTGTTTGTGATATTTCATATACCAAAAGTTTTTTTTTCAATGGAAGTTGAACCCCAGACCATAGGCAAAGCAAAATAATTCACTAATCATTACTATCACAAAAAATATAAGTATATATTTATATTAGAAGGAAAAGGAGATAGCACAGAAATCTAATCCAAACATATAAATGAAAGATGAAATTTTGGCCAGTTTATAAAAAAAATAACACTAGATTGGCTGTATAACAATATGTACATATTTCTTATGATGGATGCAGATTCTTTACATAATACTCACACAAGGACGAATAACATTAGACTTAATTGAGATGTGTCCTTGCAGTGCAAGATTGATAAAAATAGAAAAGGCTAGCATGTAAAATTAATCGATTAAAAACTTCTATCAAGATATTAATATCACAAAAATTAGAAAAATTATAATGAATAAACTAAATATAATATTTTAAAACATTTAGTCGTTAAAAAAAAGGAAAACAAAAAAATATAATTTTGAAAAATAAATAAAACAATTTTAAAATAAAAATATTTACAAATTTGAACGATAATCTTTTGATGTGTGTTATAAGGTTACATAATTTTATTAGAACTAAAAAATAAAGTAAAATAAATAAATAAAGCTTTATTTAAAAATAAATTTATTCTTGGAAAGGAAAAAAAAGAAAATCTCTAGATTTTAATTTGTTTTTATCTTTTCAAATAAAATAAATAAGTTTTTGTTTAAAAAAAAAATAGATTTTTACATTACACTTGATAATAAAAGTAAATATTAAAGCAAATATTTTTATAAGAATATTACCTGTAATTTAAAAACAAAAACATTCTCAATAATATACTTCAAGATTTTAAAAAAAGTAAGACTAGTTTTTTATTTTCTTAATAAAAAAAATTGAAGCAACTTTCAAATTATTTTTAAACAAGTAGTAGTAGTTTAATAAAGGTCGATAATAATGTTTGAATTCAAATTTTATTAAGTATACTTAAGCAAACGTTTCACTTATTTATTAGCATTCACTTGAGAGAATATAACAATTCTAAATTTAGTTTTTAAAAAATGCAAGATAAAAAAAAAATTACAAATTACTTTTGCAGTGATTACACAATCCAGATAAAGAGTAGTAAAAAAACTTTGTACTATTAGCTTACTTTATATATATTCTCTAACTAGAAGACAAATGTAAATATTGCGACAAATAGAGTACTACGAAAACATAACAACACTTCACCATCACAGTTGTTTTCTATTTAATATCACATGCTTAAGAACCAGTTACACCATCAAATATGCACACACACACATATATACATAATAAACATTAAAAAAGCATTGAATTGTTGAAATATATACTTCCTTTAATATCAATAAAATAAATGTTTATTATTTTTTAAATTGGTAATATTCAGTTGAGAACTTATTGATATTTTTGTATCATTTTCAAATCTTTATTATATATTAAGAAAATCAAGTCATACATCATGTGACTTAATTTAATAGCTCGTACTTATACAATTATAAATTGAATCTCAAAGAAAAGAATCCACATGTCAGATTATTGATAAAGATAATTACATACATGACTAGAATAATGTGAAGAAGAAAAGCTGCAAATAAAAAAAATTGATTAGACCATAATGAATCAATAATAATTAAAAATGATGATAAAAATAATAAATATATCCAATCAATAGAAAATAATTCCATCTTTAAATATGTATGACACAAAATTACTGAAAGTTAGCTTGGACATTTTATAATTGAAACTGGATTTTACTTTTTGTTAAAGCTGCATTCAATTAATAAAAAAAATTGTAAATGGTTAAAGTTATTAACATATAGAAACTTATTAAAAATTGGATCTACTTAATATTAACATAAAAGTCTTATAAATTCAAAATGTTCTGAGTGGTTTAGTGGAGTTGTGGACTCAAGTGCTAAAGGTCTCAAGATCGAAGCTCACTCAACCACTTTCAATGTTCAAATAATATACAATAATGTTGAGAGATAAACTATTTAATTATTTTTTATTAAGCACAAGATTAATAAAATACTATTAAAACAGGGTGAAAATAAAATTTAACAATATATTGGTTGACATTTTTCTATCCTTGACAGTTCATAAAAACTTTGTGTATTAGAAATAACAAAGGTAAACTTGATCCATGAACTTAAAGTACCAGTATGCATTATACTAAACCACATGGAAGAATGGCTTCAAATGACAAGTTTATTATAAATTATGATTTATTTATTTATTTTTCTGAAATTACATAAAAAAAAGCATTGCTATTATTTTATACACTACACATTATATGATTTTTATTGCTTTATTTTATAATTAAAATCTATTTTATCCCCATCTAATTTTATTTTACATTAAACATCTTATTATATATACTTATTGTAAGACTATACTAATGCAGAAAAACATGACAAATTCCTAAATGTCAAATATATATTACTTTAGATTTATAAGGAATGTACATTAAAATCAAATTTATTATAGTCATTTCAGTCTGTTTTAATATTATTTATATATATGCTTGCTATTAAATAACGATTTTATTCAACCTTGTGGAGTCTATTCTTTTTGAGGCTTAGGAAATTACAAAATCTTATATAGAGTTTGTGGGATCTTTTATGTAGAGTTTGTAGGATCTTTTATATAATTCTATAATGCAGTAAAATAACTCTTATCATCATCAGCATAATTTCTCCATCACAATATAATTTTTTCTAATATCAGGATCCTATCCAGATATGATACTCATCATTAACAAAAAAATTAGAGACTTTTGACATTTTAAAGATAATATACTGTATCAGCAAGTACATTTGAAAAAATTTCTTGAAGACCAATAATCAAATATCTGTTACCTTTATAGAAGATTAATAATCTATTGTATCACCACTTTTCTCAAAATTAAAAACTTTATTATTAGATGGAGTTTTAATTTTGTTTCAGATATTTTATGAAGAGCTTTTACAATATTTTTATAAATATTACTTAGCTAGATTTTGGAAGATGCAATCAAGTCAATTATACATGGATGAATCCAGTTATTATCTAACACTTGTTGCATGAAAAAATTATTGTTTAACACATGTAGATATAAACAAAATTACTAGGTGCCATCAAGTTGATCCTGACAATTATAGAAATGATATTCTAATGACTCTTCAACATAGTGCATTTATTTTAATTACATATGTTTTAATAAAATTTGTAATACAGCTCTAAAACAGAAATGCTAGAATAAATTGTGTTAAGAAAGTTGCAATAAAATGAAAACCTATCATTAATGATATTTAAGTGTTTACACTTAGTCAAAAAATATTGTTTAATTATTCTACCTATGTTTGGACTAATAACACAGTAAGTTTGTTAGCAGTTTGAAATATTTTGCAAATGATTTGACTCCCATTATTTTATACCATTGAATTAATGAAGAGTATTATATTTTAAAAACATAGATAATTGACACTAATATAACTATGCTAATGGTTCCTAGAATTCTTTTCAGTCTACCAGAATTCATCAGACAGGTTAAACCTTATATATAACCAACAGATAAATAACATTGTTTTGTATTTATTGTTTGTTTTGTTTTTTGCAAATTTACTTTGTTGGTGTGTAATTTATATTATTTGAAAAATGTTACCATTACAAATATTAGTAATAAAATGTTAAAAATAAATAAATATCACAAATAGAAGATAATAATATTAAAAAAAATATTTATATAATTTCACTTTGAAATTTTCAGTAATGTTAGCAAGGATAAGATTATAATCATCCTACTCATGATCCTTGTTAAACATACAGTTATTTATTCACAGCCTAATGGAGATTGATTTACTCACTTTAATTACATGTATATAATGCTAATTTTATGTTTACAATTATTAACTTTTGTTTAATTATTAAACAATGGCTATATCTCTAGACTAGATTAAGTGATTATTAGTTTAATGCTATATTTTTATATGGCTGGTATAATAATTTCACTCTAAATTTTCACCACTGTTGGCAGGAATAAGTTTACAATCATCAGCAGCTTTAACAGTAAGTGAATTATTTTCTTAATCCTTATTAAATATGCAGTATTATTTTTTCAAAGCTAAAGAAGAGTGATTGACTCCCCTTAATTACATGTAAATTATGCTAATTTTATGTTAATTATTAATTTGTTTAATTATTAAACTGAGTTTAATAATAATTAGGAATCACTCCACTACACATGTGCTGTGGAATAATTTCTAATTATTATTATAGATTAAAAACATAGCACTATATAAATAACTTATTATATATATTTAAACTGATTTTATTAAAAGAGTGATTTATCTCCTGAGTTTAATGTCATATTTTCATGTGATTTGTGTATTAACTTTACTCAGAATTTTCATCAATGATGGCA
The DNA here is from genome assembly GCA_028023455.1 of Epiperipatus broadwayi. Taxonomy (NCBI): domain Eukaryota; kingdom Metazoa; phylum Onychophora; class Udeonychophora; order Euonychophora; family Peripatidae; genus Epiperipatus; species Epiperipatus broadwayi. The sequence goes on along the minus strand of JAQFVV010012434.1, from coordinate 5,087,084 downwards.
AAGGTAAACTTATAAACATCAAAAGCTTTAAGAATAGATGGATTCATTCTATTATTTGATTCTTGCTAAACATAAAAAAAATATTTAGTCACAGCCTGGGAAAAAGTGATTTTCTCCTTTTAATTTCTTATATATATATATATATATATATATAATTTGGTGATATAGTAAATGAAAATTTCTACTGAGACTAGAGAACTTATGAAGAAAAGAAGGAATATGAAGATATGCAAGAATGATGCATTAAAAAAAATTGAATATCTCGAATTTTGTAAAATGGTGCGGAAAAGAGTTGAAAATGATATAAGAAAGTATAACCGTGAACTAGCAAGAAAAGTTGTAGAAGAAAATAAAAGTCTTAAGAATGTAAAACAACATTTTGGTATTGGTAGGAAATTTATATCTGCAATAACGAAAAAAGATGGAATTATTACTAAAAAGAGGGATGACATTATGAAATTAGTAGAAGATTTTTATCAAGAATTATATAGTAATAAAGAACAAGTACCTCCTATATCTATTACATCTTCCGAATTGCCCAGAATTTTAAATGAAGAAGTGAGAAATGCAATTAAATGTATGAAAAAAGGAAAGGCTCCAGGTAATGATGGAATTATAATTGATATATTAAAAGAAGCAGGTGAAGAAACAGAAAAAATATTAGCAAAGTTATATACCAAATGTCTAAATGATAAAGATGTACCAGATGATTGGAAGAATGCAGTAATAATATTAATATTTAAAAAAGGTGATAAAGAAGATATTAGAAATTACAGACCTATCAGCCTTTTATCAGTTTTATATAAAATTTTTACCAAGATAATTACAACTCGTCTACAGAGAACCTTGGATTTTCACCAACCAAGAGAACAAGCTGGATTTAAAAGTGGTTTTAGTACAGTAGATCATATTCATGTATTGAGAGAAGTTATAGAAAGGACAAATGAATATGAGTTGTCATTATGTTTTGGATTTGTAGATTATGAAAAGGCATTTGATTCTATAAACATTTCTTCAGTGATTAAAGCATTGGATCATCAAGGTATAGATCAGGATATTGTCATATTTTAAAGAATATTTATAAAAATGCAACAGCAACAATTAGATTACATAATGATACTGGGAAAGTCAACATTGAGAAAGGTGTAAGACAAGGTGACTCCATATCTCCAAAACTTTTTACAGCAGTGCTGCAAGAAGTATTTTGTGGATTAAAATGGGAAACTAAAGGAGTGAAAGTAAATGGAGATTATTTAAGTCATTTAGATTTTGCAGATGATGTAGTTGTTTTTGCAAATAATGCTTCCGAGCTGCAGGAAATGTTGCAGGAGTTATCAGATGAAAGTAGGAAAGTAGGACTAAAGATAAATGTTAAAAAGACTAAAGTAATGTTTAATCGATTTGCTCAAAATATGAAAATAAAGATTGATTATGATGAATTAGAAGAAGTTAAGAGTTACAAATACCTTGGTCAGATTATTAATACAGATGGAAACATAATAGAGGAAATTAATCATAGAATTAAACTTGGTTGGAGTGTTTTTGGTAGAAATAACTTGATATTAAAAGGAAATATGCCTATGTGTTTGAAAAGAAAGATTTTTAACAAATGTGTTTTACCAGTTCTTACTTATGGATCTGAGACTTGGACACTTAATAGAAGATCAATACAGAGACTTCAGACCACTCAAAGAAGTATGGAGAGATGTATGTTGGGAGTAACAAGAAGAGATCGAAAATGCAATGTATGGGTAAGAGAACAAACAGATGTTACTGACCTCATTGAAAAAATTAAAAGATTGAAGTGGAGTTGGGCTGGTCATACTGCTAGAAGAGATGATAATAGATGGACAATTGAAATTTTAAACTGGATTCCAAGAGATTGTAAAAGACCCAGAAGGAGACCACATGTAAGATGGATGGATGAAATAAGAAAATGTGTAGGGGTGATGTGGAGAAGAGAAGCTAAAGATCGGAGAAGATGGATTAAACTTGGAGAGACCTTCATCCTGCAGTGGAATGATAATGGTTGATAATGAATGAATGAATGAATATTATCATTTAGACAAGTGGTGTTCAACTTCTGAGTCAGTATCCCTTAACATCATGGAGGAATTTTTGGGTTTTATAGATTTTCAAGAAATTTATGTATAACAATAAGAAAAATAATATTTTTGTTGTTATTGTTAAAGTAAAAATAAAATACAAATCTAAAAATGTATCTTATGTTTAATTGGCAGTAATTATATTAGGAAATTTCCATATAAAATTAATAACTCTTTTATATTCCATTATTTAATAAAATTGATAGCACTTAGAATAATTTACCAGTGAAATTTGTTTAATAAAAAATGATAGCATAAAATTATTATTTCCTACAAAATGTTTCATTATATTTCCTAAGTAGCTAAAAAGTTTAGGGATGTATAAAAATTCTGTTTAAGAAAGGATTAAGACAATTATATAACCAATCCTCACCTGTCATTCAAAGACATGATCATTAATATTGTTGACATTAATAGTCCTAAATGATCAATGAAATACAGAACCAATCATATAACAATTCAAATAATTATGCACATTGAATATTGTTATTCCAAAATTCTTGGCTTTTAAATCTTAGGATCCAGAAATTTTATGAAGTTAAATGAAGTGACTCAAATAAAATAACTATAATAGAGAAGTGAAAACTGCTTTTAAAAGTACCTATTTTCATTAGTGAGGATAACTAAAACTCCAAAATTTATCATAAAACAAATTAAATAATTATAATAGTTATCTATGAAAAAAAAAATTAATTTCTTATGGCTAATATTTTATACATTTATATTTTATTTAAAAAAATAGTTTAAAATTGTGAATTTGTAATAATTAATGGATAATATCTGCATATAAATAAAATATATAACTTGTTTATAAATAAACTTAGTAGGTGCATGATGTGTGTGTGTGTATATATATAATTTTAATATTTGAAATACAAGCATAATTAATATACTTGGAAATATAAAAGTCCAAATTTGAACACAGACTTTCAAGCTCCCTTCACCTATTCACTCTATCCCATATAACCAATGCACATGACCATCTCTCTCTTTTGTGTACATAAGTAGACAAGGTCCTATGCAAAAGAGGTCAGAGTGACTTGGAGTCAACATGGGCATGACAATAATATTGGCATCAACAAGAGATTTGTGCAATCCATCATCAGATTTTCAAAGGTATGGATGGCTGAAGAGTTGGAAGGTAGAATAGATTAAAGCCTGTCCATTAAAGCATGAAGATTTGCTATCTTAATATAAACATATCACTGATTATATAAATATGTGGGAGATGATGATCTAGATCAACTGATGAGTGCTGCTTCAGCACAAAATATGTATATTGAAGATCATTTATCTTTTTCACATGTGGGTAGTCATGTGCAACAATTGTATGATATAGAGTGGATAGTTAAAGCAAGCTTGAAAGTCTGTGTTCAAATACTTTATAAACTGAAATGTCATTAATAAATATAAATAGTTGATTACTATTACTTAAAAAAAATAATAACCAAAAATAACAACAACAAATTATATATCAATCAACAAAATGTGCATATCCTCATTTATTTTTGTTATACTTTATTACATGATCAAATTTTTCATAATTAAGTAATAATAAAATTTAAAATTTTTTTTTATGAATATAATGAGAAAATATATTGCTTTGCAACATGTTGCTTTAAGAAGATTACACATTAAAGAAAAATTAAATTTAAAAAATATTACATATAAAAACATTTATTGGTGGATATTGTTTAAAATAAAATTAACTAAAACAAAATAAATTTAAATCTTTTACTCACATGTGCTTGATTACAATAAATTTTATGTTGCATATGTCATAGAAACATTTACAACGAAAAATGTACCTTCTTTATATGCTATTTATCAGTGGTCTAGGCATATACATGCTGATTTAAAAATTCTTGAATAGTAAAAGCTTTTTCACATTTTTTTTGTTTATTTTAAAAATAAATTCTTAGCATAATGTTAAATTTTTGATGTTATATACCATTCACAGTTTCAAATCAATATGTATCACAATATATATTAAAATTAATGTGTTTATGTAGCATATGAATTAACTCATTTTGTCCTCAGTGCTTTAAAAATTTACAATATTTGTGTATATTTTTATAATAGCATAATAACACATTTTAAATGTTTTAAAAATCAAAACTTTTGAATTCAAGCATTTTGTATTTACGGTATTCCTCTGTATGTTATTCAAAACAAATTCCAATTATCATTGGCTTCTAAAGTTGTCTAAACCTCTTGAAATTATTTAAAGAATGTTTTAACTTTAATCTTATTTAATATCATTAAAATGAAATGAAAGATCTTGTATGATATATGGTGGTTGTTGGTTTACTAATATAAAGTGACAAATAAAATTCATTTTACAATTATATATGTTTAGATTGCTTATTTAATTATGCTATTGCATGAATTTTAATATTTTTCTTCTTGAAATTTATGCAATAGCATATAGATGTATTAATATTGTTATACTTGTGAGTCAATGAAAAATGTAAGAAAGAAAATTTGTTGACTTTTACAATATACTAAAAAATATATGGATTGAAATGCATAGATTAGATTTTCCTATCCAAAAAAAAAAAACTTCTTGGAAGGAGAATTTTATATATGGCTTAGTATATAAATAAAAATAATCTAGATATAAGAGTATCAGGATTATTAATAAGTAATATTAAATATTTTTCCCAGGCTAGAACAAATGTAATGGGGGTAATCACAATAAGTATTGCCATAGCAAATCTGTAAGTGATACTGCAGATTTATCTAGATGCAGAGGATAATATTCCATCTAGATGTTTATTGATTTAAGAATAATTAATTATCTTGTTGTGACAATAAGTAAAGCTTGTCAAATCTATGCAAAGCTCATCTAATTCCCAGTACATGTACTACTTGGTGTAATTGTAAACTTTGTTTAATTATGAAAATGATAGTTGAATTACAATGTAAATATTAATAATATTTATTTACTGTGAATTAATAATTTTTATTAGTTATTCATTATCCAACAATGAAATATTATTTACTGGAAATGTTTGAAATATAACTTTCTTTTATACTTAAAGTATAAATTTTACATAAATATAAACAATTTATATCAAAATTTTATATTAATTTTGTATGTATCATCATATCAATTGATACTATAATAAACAAAAGTAATTGCAAATTCAGTTTTAATAATATTCATATATAATCAGATAAAACAAACACAAAAACACCACATAAATATGTAATAATATTGGATTTAACAGTATAACATCACAAGATCAATTTTTTCCTTATGTTCACACAAGCAAAATGAAAATGTGAAGGTAGAGTGGTTTAATATTAATCCTAGACAAAAGATAAAGGTGATTATGATTTTTAAAAAATGAAAGACACCAAAATATATAGATATTAAACTGTTTCTGATCTGTATAATTATAATGGCATATTACTTTGGATTGAAAACATCAATGCATTTTGATTTGGGCTCATGGTATTATACTTAAAGAAAAAGATATAAGTTGGGTGCTAGAGAGGTAGTGCATTAGATCCAAAAACCAGGTACACTGATCCCAGATTCAAAACTCTTACATGATGAAAGCCATAAGTTAGAAACTAGTCTTGAGAATATTCTATTGGAAAGCATTTGATGAGAATTATGATGCACACAATATTTGAGCATCTATTGATTACTAGAGCTTGCACCAAATGGTATTATTGTGTACAAAAAAAGTTTCTGTACTACAAAACTATTGGATAATATTAATTAGTGTTATTTACAGAAATTTATGATCTTTTAAGCAGTAATTTTTTGAAAAAAAACAATGTCTTCTAAAAATATGTTTCTGTCATAGTTAACATCATCAGACCTAGAAATTAGTTTGTATACCATCAAAAATAGAATTACATTTTTTATTTAAATGTCATTGCAATATTCAATTTGATATAAAGATTTAAATTTAATTTTACCAGTAACTTATATGAAGTTTTCTTTGTATTATTAATATTAAAAGACAAAACAGAGCTCTTACATTTATTTTATAAATAGCCCTACTTCAAATATAATATTGCCTTTATACATATATAAAATTAAGAGTGTGCTAATAGCTCTAAACAAGCTTTTTTTTTATTTATGATAAATGCTACTACAAGAGAAGACATTCAAATCATTTTTATCTTGGATTGTCCCCATCCCCAGACTGGTTTCGACCTATGGGTCTCTTCAGTGAGAAGTTGGGACATTAGATTTAAAAAAAAAAAAAAAAAACCAACTCAAGCAAAGCATTTATCTAAAAGTTAATTGTTAGAAGAAGATCTGAAACTTTTAGACATCTACATGTCTTTAAAGTCAGCTCTCCAACTGAACAATTCATATGGGCCTGAACTTAATTCAGATACTCCATATATTAGTAGGCTTAGCCATTTAATTTAGCCAAAGCCACAACAGCAAAATAATATATATAAGTCATGTGACATCTGACTTGTTATTATTGCTATTATATACATATAGTATATAATATATATAATAAAATCTTATGACTCAAGAATTTTTAGATTTAAATATTTTGTAATTTTATAGATGAATTTCAGATATAATTTAAGCAAATACTAATTAAAAACATATTCCAAATTGCAATCATACCATTTAGTAATGCTATTTGTCTGATAGTTCAAACTAAAATTGAATTTAATGTCTGTTAATTCTTTATGTATGTGAAAATTAATAATATCAACAATTTCTTAAATATTTTCATAATTAATGTATATAATGGTTTACGGAAAAAATTAGATATAAAATAATAGAAAGCACTGTAGAACCAAAGAATCAAGGAAAGGGTGAAACCATCTGTTCATATCTTTTCATACTGTTCTTACATGAATAATAGTTACTTATATGTTTTATAAAGTCATCTGAGATAACACATGGTTGCATGGTAAGGAAATTTACTTATTTCTTTCAAATGGTGATGATTATGATGATTATTATTATTACTAATATTATTATTATACTACATAAACAACACTAAAAATATGCATTTAATTATACCTGCTATACTTCTTAATATATGCTGGTTTAGCATGAAATATTTATATGTATATATAGGCGATCATTTATCTTTTAAATATGGGTGTGGTCATGTGTATTGGCTGTATGAGATAGTTTGAATAGCTAAAGGGAGCTTGAAAGTCTGTATTCAATCTTTTATAAAATTGTATAACTCTTTTGTATTCACTCAAACATTTTGCTTGGGAGTTCCCAAGAAGTCTGAGCATCAGAAATGCTAGATGTGGACATGGTCTCTGAATTTTAAGCTCCAGAATCTACTACTTTATAACTTCACCAAACCATGCAAAGTAAGATATTTAATAATGTGTTGATAAAGAGTTATATGTTTGTCTTCTTTGCAGGAGAGGCTCAGAAATACATAATAGTACAGAATTCACTTATAAATAGCATGGTGCTTTAGGTAATAACATTCTGATGTACTAATCTTTTATGTTTATTTTGCAATTTAAGCTAATGATCTAAATTTCAAAACAGATTGAACCAAAATAAATTTGCTTTTATAACCATATTAGTTTTATAACCAGATATTTTCAAGACTTTGGACTTTTGATCTTCCAAATGAAGAAATATGCTGTATTTCTAATGAAAAGAAATAGTTCATGATTTATTAAGTAAGTAGAAATAGGAATAATAAAATTAAATATAAATAATAAAATATAAACCAACAGTTTATGTTTTTATAATAAATAAAATAAATCGTTTAAATACCCCACTACAGAGCAAAAACCTCTCCAGCATCTTTCTATGAAAAAAATAAAACACACCACTCATCAGGTTAATCAAATTTCATTGGTATAAAAGTTTATATATGTATATATATTTTCTTGTTTAACTTTCTAAGAGCTTTCTATTAACTAATTGGTTGGCTAGCTATATTAAAAATATACTGAATTCTGGAAATAAATATTAAGTCTTAAATATGATTTTCTTTAACGAATAATACTTGAAAAATAAGAAAGTTGTGCATGGGTGATGTGGAGAAGAGAAGCTAAAGATCGGAGATGGTTTGAACTGGGAGAGACCTTCCTGTAGTGAATTGATAATGGTTTGATGATGATGCTGACTTGAAAAATATTAAAATCATAAGTTTCCACACTAAGCATGTTTTTTCTCTCACAATTTGATAGAAACTATCCTGATTAACCACTATTACTTGGATTTATATAAGATTTACTAAATTTTTAGCACAATTTTTTTAAGCATTTCATACAGCATTGCATGGATTGCGTATATATTCTCTATAATTAAAAAAGAACATTTTATCTTTAAAAAGTTAAAATTATAAATAAACATAAAATAAAAGTTAAAATTATAATTTGAAAAAAATAGTATTTTGATCATTTGAACATTATTTTATAAAATATCATAAACACTGAATTCTTCGCTAAAACACCACCAATGTAGTTTAAATTAAAAGTGATGGGGGGGGGGGTCAAGAATGACTATGTCTCCGGCAAAAGAATGAAAAAAAACTGTAAACCAGATGTCTGGTTTTATTTTTTAATAGCATAAAATGACAAGAAACTTGTTGTATTCAAATAAATTCTTACCCTTGAGTTACAAAAATCTTTTGCCTTAAAGGTAAATGTAAAGAAATGAAAAGAATTCCTCAAGTGAACTTAAACTTCTACTTTAACCTTCTATAACTACATATTCTTAATCGCCTTTGTTTTTCCCCATTCAATTGTAAAATATAATAATAAACATGCATATTAAAATATTAGATATTGTTGTTTTTGAGCTATGGGAAAAAAAAGTATTTCACAGCATTTTAAGATCTCTTTATTTCCAGCTACAATATTATATATTTTTAGACCAATCATAATAGAAATACAGTTAGAAATATTTACACATATGAATACACTCATTTAAAACAAATCAAGCATTTATGTTATGCTTTTTGAATTAATTATTTGTACTTTTGGGTAAACAATAAATATAAAACTGCTATTGTTTTATATATTTTTAAAGTAAAAATTTAAATTATTCAGTTCTTACCTTTGAAGGAAACAATTTTGCGAGATCTTGGTGGAGTACATATTTCCCCTGTTATATTTTGTCCGATATCAGAATCACGAGAAGTTCCAGAATCTGTTCTTCCTGAAAATGATCGTGAGAAAATCAATTAATATATTATTACATACTTATTGAACTATTATATTTGGAGTCAACAAACCTACTCCTTAGTATATCATTTAACTAATTACATTCAAAATTGAATAATTATTTACAAATTATAATCCGTGAATGTTTACGCATATTCTATGAACATACATATGTATGCTTATTATTTTTATTATGATTACAACATATGCTTATATATATATTATATTTAAAAATATCTAAAAATTAAAAACAATGCATATATTCCTATGATAGTTTAATTTAAAGAATAACGCTTTAAGATTTACTCGATTTATAAAGTTCACCTGCATTATCAGTTTTACATTTACAAGTGAGCTCTTTTCAAATATAAAAATAGAATACTTTAGCAAAAGGTATAAAAGAAACAAGTCTATGAACTCACGTTCAAAAAAGCGTGGCCTTGCTTGAGTTATTCCCATTGTACAGTATGCAGAAAGACATTAAAGGTTCTCTCAAGTCGAATTTCTTTTTATCCAGACATCTAAAAAGTATTCAAATAGCATTTCCATTCGCAACAAATTCATAAACATCCGGCGTGGTTTCTTTGTCAAGCATAGTAAGCGGTTGGTTATCCATTTTCGGATTAAAACAAAATTAATTATCACATTTCTGTTCGAGCAAACAAACAAAATAATTTCATTTACTGTATATTTGAAATTTGTTAAATTTCACCAAATTTATAATCTCGCAAAAACATAAGCTATTCATTTGTGAAATGCAAAAATATTAGTAACGTCTTTTCGTTTTACCTAAGTCATAAAATTTCTCTTTCAAGCGATTTAAAGGCATTTTGCTTGTTGCTATTCTTTCTCCTAAAGAAATAAAAGGTCCAAGTTATAAAACCAACGGTGACCTACATTTCTCTGGTAAAAGTTATTGGTAGCTCGTAGTCTCAATTTAAATGTCTAAACATTAGCTTTAAATAGTATTAAATAAAAATAATAGTAAATTTTAAGAAACTTATTTAAAACTTTCAGACTTTAAAGGTTGAGTCAACTTTGAGGTACAGCCTCTTTCCTGCGAGCATTGCCGCTTTAGTCAACCACAGCGTTTACAGCCAGGATTCCTGCTTACGTACCTGTGCTTACTCGAGCGATTCAAAGTTTTATACAATGCAATTCAGAGTAAAATATAATTTAAAAATATTAATTAAAAAGATTATAAATGTAATTCAGTTAATTACACTTTTTAATAAGATTGTCTAGGATTAAACTGGAAAACATGTAAAATATGTTCCAAAAGACGTAACGATGCTTTATTAATAGTCACCTGGATTTTTTTTATTTTTACCTGTTGCCATTGAAGTGTAACGAACTAAGAAAGTTTTATTCTTTTTTAATAAAATGTTTTAATTGAATTTGGTACAATGTAGAATAAAACTTTGTAGATGGCGCTTTAATTTGACGATTATAATTGTAGTCAGTGGTTACATATAGTAAGTTAAATTACAACCATATTAAATTAAAGTTGATAAACTTATATAAAAAATGCATGCGTATACGCGATTTCTTGCTAGTAAATTTTACATTTAAAGGTTTGACCCCGATCTTTAACTTAATAAGAGGTGTTGCTAAGTATGTGAATACAATTATTAGGATTCAGCTTTTATAACAATAGTCATTTAAAAAAATATTATTGTTTATACAGTACTTTTTTTTTTTCTAAAATTATCTCATTTAAACGTGCAGTAAAAATTTGGGAATATTTTCAAGTGCATTTTTCAGTATATTTTATTATGATACTTCAGAAATAAAAAAAAAAAAAGATAAAGACAATGAACAAAAAATTAAAAACGAATTTTACAATTTTTACAAACCAATCTTTGTAACATAAATATGTCCACATATTTCATATAGAAAACATTTAGTCTAATCTTTAATATCCAAATATCATTGTTACCATTTTCAAACATGATCAATTCATTGCAGGATAGAAGCCTTTTCCGTGCTTAATCCAGATAATCTTTTTTTTCTCTATATCACACCAGAAAATTTCCTAAACTTCATTTGTTCTTTCTAGATCTTTTATTATGTTTTGGAATTCAGTTTAAGGCTTTAACTGTCCATATATTATCTTTTCTAAAAATATGTCCATCAAAGTTCTATTTCAGTTCTTTAATTAACTCTTTCAATAATGCCATTAATATTAGTTTTCTTATTTATGTATATCATTTTCAGTTTCTTCTTGTTACTCTCAACATACATCTCTTCATATTTCATTGAATAGCTTTGTTAAGTTCCAAATTTCAGATCCATATATAAAATCTTATTAAAACCAAACACATAGGCATATTACTTTTCAATGTTACTTGTAACAAAAGCATTATCCATTAGGCTTTCATTTGTATTAATAATTTGAGCATGATATTTGTAATTGTTAATTTCTTCTAATTCCTGATTCAACTTAATTTTTTTCTATGAAAATGTATTGAACATTAGTTTTTTTTAGGATTTATCTTTAGTTCTATTTTTTTTCACTTTCATCTGATAATTTTTGCAACACTTTTTTAAGTTTTAAATCATTATTTTCAAAAACATCCATGTAATCTGTAAAATTTAAATGACTAAAAATAAAATAATTGCATATTTTTTTAGTTTTTCATTTAATCCATAAAGTACTTCTTGTAAAATTACTATGAAATGTTTTAGAAAGACGGAATCATATTAAAGTCACCATGCAATCTAATTAGCACTGTTGTATTTTTATAAATATTTTTCAGAATATAACATTACCCTATGTCTTTATTTTGATAGTCCAAAGTTTTAATTATTGTGGAAATGCTTATAGAAGCAAATGTTTACCCATAATCTTCAAATCCAGAAAACAGTGGCAATTTGAATTTATTGATGCTTTCTATAATTTCTTTTAATATTTGGATAGGATCCATTGTAATAGAAATACTTTTAAATTCAGTTTTGTAGCTTTTAATTAGTTTGAATCCAAAGTTCCTGAATTTTGAATTGGCAAGCATTTTAAATGAAAAGGTGACAGGCAATTAAATGTATAGAGAAATTCTAGAAAATGATAAAATTATTATAAATATCTTAAAAGAAATAATTAAGAAGCAAAAAATCATTGGCAAAACTGTATACTAAATAAATATATTGCTTATAACACTTCTTTCATATACACTTCAATACAAACAAATTTTCTTAAAAACTTCTTTATTTTCCTTACAGTTTTGACTGTCCAGCAGTCTTCATCAGAGCTCTAATCTTCTCTGCTTTAATTAAATAAATAAGTTTTTAAGAAAATTTGTTTGCATTGAAGTGTATATGAAAGAAGTGTTATAAGTAATATATATATATATATATTGTAGATATTAAAATTTTTTTTTTTAATGTTTATAATATATATATATATGATTATATGAAGATATGCAAAGAAAGTGAAAGAGAAGAATAAGAGAATATACTAAATAAATACTTAGATGATAAAGGCATTTAAGATGATGCAATTGTAATATTGATATTTAATAAAAGTGGTAATGAAGATGTTAGTAATTACAGACCTATCAGTCTTACTACTAGTTTATTACATCCTTTTTATAATTACTCTACAACGTAGATATTATCTTTTAATTTCTTTTGTTCTTAAAATTTAAAAATCCTATTTAATTCTTACTTTCTATTATATTTTAGTCTAAGTAATGTCCTTCAAATTAAAGCATTCAATAACACATCTTTTAGAAATATTCTTGGGTTGATTTTTTAATAACATATTTCATTTTCAAAACAATGCGAAAGTTCACCACAAAATATTTTTTTCAGAAAGTCTGTTAGTACTCATCCACTTCATATGATCAAAAAAGCACACTCAAATTTTAGAGTTAATAAAATCAGTTCATAAAAAATGCCCAGATATTTATTAAAAACATATTTAAAATCAAAATATAATAAAAATGTGAATTTAAAGGAGATTACATGTTTGACATTTTGTATTTACAGACAAAACACAATTTTAAAATGTGTGTTGTTTAATATCATATAAAATAAAAAAATTAAGCTCCATATGAAAATTAAAATTTTTTTTTTTAATGTTTATAATATATATATATATTACTTTTTAAATATATAGTTGATACAGTTATAGAATGGAAGACTTTTGAGTTCAGTAACAAACTTTAAAAAGTGAATCTGGCATAAAAAAAATTTTTATCTGTATAGTTGAATGTTATTATTACAGTGTGTGTTTAATTAGGAATATTTCACAGTAATTCCTTCACTGAACCTACAATTTTAAATGTCAGTTTTATTCAAGTTTTCACTATCAGTGTAAAATTATAATGAAATTTTAGCTTACATGTATAGAATGATAAAAACGAATATTATTGAAAAATGATTTACTTCATCAATCTGTGGACTTTAATGTTTTCCTGAAGGTTTGTGATGATGGTGTTTTAGTTGTATTTATATATTGGACTATTTCCATCATATAATATGAGTGTTGAATGTCTTTAAAAAAATTAACTTTATTTAAATATTCAAAATACATTCATCTGTTAGTAATAGTAGACAGGTTAGTATATGTACAATACTTCAAGAGATATTATTCTCCCCTCTTCTTCAGGTGTTGTTGGTTTGACCAATGACAATACTGGCATGGGGTTAAAGCTGGATTCTTAGATTCATGAGTGTTGAATTTTTAAAATAATACTTTAACCAACTGAATCATCCTGCCAAAGGCAGCAATCAGTAGAAATTTCATATGTTTATCTATGATGTTCCTCCTAATTTCTTCATTTTTTCTTAAGAGCAAAGTTGATTAGTGGTTTCCATACATTATACATAGTCACACTAGGTTGGCTTATGAGATTCTTTGCCATCATCAAGTGAGCAGCTTCTTTAAATTTTCTTCTTTGTACCTTTTCTTTTCTATCCAATATGTGTGTACTTTCCAATTGAACACATGTCCATTGATATATAGATAGTTTGCTACCTTAGACACATCTGTTTTGTCTCTTCTAATCATCACTTTGTGCTCTTGCAAGTGCTTTTTAATGGGATAACAACAAAAAGGACCATCAAATGAAAAAAAAACAATTATTGGTACTGTAGTGTACCCATACTTACCAAAAATAGAAGATAAATTAAGAAAAAATATGCAAACAATATAACATTAGAACAGCTTTCCAGAGCCATACCACACTATGAGAAATTCTAACATCTGCAAAGCCTGAACTTAAAATGCTGAAAAGAAAAAACTGCATCTATAAAATACCATATGAATGTGAAAGAATGTATATTGGTGAGACCAGTCATCCTATTGAAAAGCACTTGCATGAACACAAACTGATAATTTGAAGAGAGAAAACAGATGTACTCTAAGGTGGCAGACCATGTATGTACTAATAGATATATGTTCAATTGGGAAAATACAAAAATATTGGATAGAGAAAATAAAGGTACACAGAAGAAAATTTAAAGAAGCTCTTCATATGACAATGGCAAACATTCTCATAAGTCAACCTAGTGTGACTACATGTAATGTATGAAAACCAGTAATCAACTTTGCTTATAAGAAAAAGTGGAGAATTCAGGAGGAATCTCATAGATAAGTATATGAAATATCTACTGCCTGATGCCTTTGGCAGGATAACTCAGTTGGTTAGAATATTACCTTAAAATTCAATATTCGAAGAATCTAAGAATCCAAGTTTGATTCCCCTGCTAGTATTGTGACTGGTCAGTCCAGAAATACCTAAAGAAGAGGGAAGAATAATACTTTCTCAAAATTTTGTACATATACTAACCTGTGTGCTATTATTAACAGTTGAATATTTGGAATATTTAAATAAAATAAAATTTTTCTAGTGCCATTCAATACTGATATATTAGAGGATGGAAATAGTCCAATATATAAACTGTGGACTTTAAGCCTGCTATTATTTTATAAAAGTATAAATATTAAAAGAATGAATTTGAAACAGAATAAGAAACAATTTGTATCTTATATTTCAAATTATTTTATTATATTATTGTTATTGTTGCTGTTGTTGTTGTTGTTGTTATTATTATTATTATTATTATTATTATTATTATTATTATTATTATTATTATTATTATTATTATTATTATTATTATTATTATTATTATGTTGATGATGTTTCAAAGGTAATCTTTATTGAGTCTCAAAAAGGGTTACATAAGTTACATGTGAAAACATGAGGCCTTAGATACAAGTTGATACATGATCTTGTTTGTGATAGAAAAAAAAAACATGATTTACAGTAATTGAAAGAATAAAGATTATTATATAACAAGATACACATGTCAAATTACATTTACATAATTTTCAATGTGATATTAAGAAATATACATACTTGATAGTATGCGTGAAAACTTGTATGGAAGGGGAGGGGGGTAAAGTTGGTGTTAAATTGGTATATATATGGCTGTATATAAAAAATGGGTTTATTTGGTCAAGAGTATTAATAGTTTTTATGGCTATGGTTTATTATTTATTTGTTACATAAGTTTCATGTGAAAAACATGCATTTTCAGTTACAATTAGATAGACAAGATTACATATGCAATGTTATAATAATATTTGATGTATCATTACAGCTAGATAAGAGGAAGTCCCATGTCCTTCTGGGTATAGTATTAGTGTGAAAGCTCAGTCTTTATATCCTTGTTATTCTGTGATGTCTGTAGATATTGAGTATTTCAATCATCAGTTGATAGATATAAGTCAATGGTTTTATTATGTGAGAGATCCATAGGGATTAAGATTTTTTGATGGAGAGCTCATAATTATGTCTGAATTAGCAATTGTTTCTGTTTTGACTCTCTTTGGTTGTTTCATTTTTGTCCATCTGGGTGGTCATTTGGTCTCTGTTGAGGCTGGTTCTATGGCAGGAAGGCAAGGATGACAGGTGGATGATTTTAACAAAATATTATTTGGTGTATTGGTGTGACTGAATAGGAGGGAGTCCACATCCATCTGTGTGTAGTATTTGTATAGAAGGTTGGTTATAGTATTCTTGTTATGTTGTGATGTCTGTGAGTATTGAGTATATCTGTGTTCAGTTAGTAGGCTTGAATCACTGATATTGTATGAGAGATCCATTGGTATCAGATCTTTTGGTAGGAACTCTTTCTGTTTTGAGTCTCTGGTTGTCATTTCTTTTTTGATTATCCAGGTAGTCTTCTGGTCTCTGTTGATGCTGGTTCTATGAGTGAAAGGCAATGAGTGATTGTTTTTATGATATGGGCTGATGTTTTGTTTCATGGATGGATTGTGGATGGTTTGTTTGGATGTGCTGATCTACCAGATTGATGGTATTTTAGTTTGACTCTGATTCAAAATTGGATATACCAATTGGGGTGTGTATTGTAGTAGGTAATTTGTATACTTGATGTGGTGCTATATGTTAGAGTCTACAACAGTAGCATTAGCATTGTTTAATTTTGTGATGATGAGATTACAAATATGCATGTATTTTATTGGGTGGTCAGACTCAGGATCTTTGGGGCTGAGAGGACAGCTGGAGTTTTCAGTGTGTCTGGATCAATGGTGACTGATTGCGTATTATTTTCTTGATGGCTTATGTATGTTTGGTTTATCGTTGGTTAATCTTGTGGTATTTGATTGGTATTGCAGTGTATTGCAAGGTGGCCATGTTGGCCAAATGAATAACATTGTGACTTTAAGCCTCTTATATTATTATTATAAGGTTTCTTTGCAAGAATTATTTACTCCTAATGCTGAGAGACTGAGTAATCTCATCAATAAACAGATATAATATTCAAGTACCTTCATTTGAGATGTTGCTTTTGATTTATTCAGTAAAATATCAAGCTGAATAAGCATAATTTTTGCATATCATGATATTCTAGCAAACATTTTAAAAATTTATTTAGACATGTTTTGCTTTTAAAAAAAAATTTGTTCAAAGCAAAATTCAAATCTGCTCTTGTAAATACAATTTTAACATTAATTCACTTACAAATAATTACAAAAATATAAAACATTTCCATTGTACATCAGACCAAGAAATTTTTTTTAGTAATTGTTCATTAAAAAATTTAACTCAAGTTTTTATTTATTATTTGCTCTTTTTTATGGACCTACAGTGCAAACTCAAGATACCATAATTACTTGAAATATATTTTAATTAATCATTATATTTATTATTCTTTACTAAAATCTATACTTAGTTTTTTTTTCTTCTAATAATTTTTCTGAAGATGGTATCATTATTATCGTACTTTTAATTTAGTTTGTGTCTATTTGAGTTATCTTTTTTTAACATCTTATTTCTAGTTGAGATGCTAAATTTACATTACAAATATTGTCAGCAGATACCTAATGTAAATAGTTTGATAAATAGGTAGATTAGGTAGGTAGGTATATAAATAAATAGATACATAGGCAGTTTTCAGAAATGGGGATTAATTGTGAATAATCAACAAAGAAGACCTAATCAATAATATTTTCTGCTGCTATATAAGCTATGATGTTATCTCGTTAAAGAACATGTATTATTTTTAATACAAAAAGTATTTTGAGTTTTTTTCTCTGTGAACTTCTAATACATTTTTTTTCTATTTCTTTTCTGCACATTAATATAGATACCAATCATTAAGATTTTTCTATGTCATTATTTTCTGCAAACTAAGTGAGAGAGTAGAATTATGAATTAATGAAAGCAAATTTTCATTAGGTTTTTGTATCATGGCAATTCTGAATCAAACCATTTAATTTACTTTTTTTTTTTTTTAAATATAAATGTATATAAGTTTAGAAATATGCCAAGACACCATCATTGAAAAAATGTTGATGGAGAAATTTTAGCATATTAAAAATCCCTAATTGTGATTTGGTATGATACAGTATAATTAATAAATAATTATGATTGGAACTAAATTTGAGTTAGGTATTTTAATTGGAAAAATAATAGTTATTTTACCATTTTCAAAATATCTGTCATAAAAATGAGAAATGAAGTTGGGCTACTACATATATCAGCATCACTACTTAACACCAATTTCAATTTCAAAAGCTTCACATTACCAGTACTCTCTCATATAATAAAATAAAATATGAATAGACATCTAAGGATTAGTAGTAATTTTTAAACTATTTTATCTATTAACAAAATCAAATGCATTGAATAAATCAATAAAATATGTAAACCATATATTTCTCATTTAACTTTTTTTTTGTATTTGCCTGCCAGTAATGTATTCTTTAAAATACACTGAATTTCTGGTAGTCATTCATGCATGATTAAAATCAACTTATTCAATAAAATCTTTTAAAAGTATTTTTATTTTATTGAGTAAAAAAAATATTTCAAGATAAATACTCTTATGATATACAATCTGCTCATTTGATCGATCTACATAGTTTTACAATGAATAAAGAAAATACTAATCAGCAAAAATAAAATGCCTTTATTTTTTTGTGAATTTACAATAACAAATGAATATTAAATAATATGAAGAAATTTGCAATAAAAAGTATGCTTTAAATAAAAAAATGCAAAAAATAATCCATGCACAAATGTGTGTGAAATAAAAATAAGCAAAAGATTAATATTTAATAAACTTTTATAGCTGCAAATTCAACAATAAATGAAGACATTTTAATTTTTATTGACTCGTTTTATAGTGTTAGTTTCAATGTAGTGATGATGATGATTATTATTATAATTGTTGTTGTTGTTATTATTATTACTACTATTATCATTATTATTATTATTATTATTATTATTATTATTATTATTATTATTATTATTATTATTATTATTATTATTATTATTATTATTATTATTATTATTATTATTATTATTATTATTATTATTATTATTATTATTATTATTATTATTATTATTATTGTTGTTGTTGTTATTATTATTACTACTACTATCATTATTATCATTATTATTATTGTTATTATTATTATTTACTTGTTGAAATGTAATTCAATTTAATTCTTTGTTTGATAGGTTTGCATGAATAATTGAAAAGTAGTTCATGAACATAATGTGTATTAAATAAAAGAAAAAAACATTTATCCATAGTAGTGTTTTATGTAAAACCAATAGATAGCAAGTCAAACATAGATATGAAGTCAAGTAAAATTCCAAAAATAAAATGATTTATGGTAGCCTATCATATAGCATGCAAATAATAACAATAATCACTAAATTTGTATCGAGACTGTAAAACTGGAGTTGCTAAAAAAAAAAAGTTCAAATAATTTATTGCATAATTTATTGTGCAAATGTTAACCTATTGCTTATGTTTATTTTATACACAAAATGTGTACGAAATCTTTTACCATATTTTATTTAATATACATTTTTATTTCAAAATATATTATTTTCTTCATTTTATTCAATATAAATGTATTATCACTTTTTCTTTTACTCATTTGTGAATCCTATGTAGCTCCATGAAATGTGTAGACCATACATTATATGAATTTCTATTTTTTAAGCTTTTTATTTTTATAAGTTGAAAAAAATCAAATACCATTAAGATCATTAATTGACACAATCTCTTAGGTTTATATATCAGGCAAAATTCACTATACATATTGCCACACACAGCAAGCTAGAGTAATCAATGGATGCCAGAAGGCTTGTGCATAAAATCTCCATCTAGTGCTACTCATCCAATATCCTCAGACTAGTTTCTGGCTTGTGGCCTTCATGTTTTCAGTTTAAGACTCATAGTTTTGTAGTTAAGTGGAAATAAAAGGTGGCTGCTGGAGGGTAGCATTAGATCCTAAGATCTAGGTGCAGTGCTCTCAGATCCAAGGCTCCTCACTGATGAAGGCCACAAGCCAGAAACTAGTCTGGAGATATTGGATGAGTAGGCACTAGATGGGGGTTTTATGCATAAGCCTTCTGGCATCCATTGATTACTCTAGTTTGCTGTGTATGGCAATACGTATAGTGCCTGTTTTAACAACAGTTATGCACAAACATATGAAGTAGTGGTCATGTGATGTTTATAGGTTTATATATCCCTAAAATACTCAACTAATTTAAAAACAATTTATCATTATTATATTATACAATTCAATCCTCAAAATATTCATTATCTCTGATCAGAAAATCTTCACTATAAAAAAACAACAACTATCTATTGATTTAATAAAATTAATTAAATTTGTTTTCTTTGTTTAGTCACTAAACTTCTACGTTAAATTCATATATTACTTATAAAGCTTCAAATTCAATTTATTATTCTGCCAGCATAAGTCATGATTTTTTTTAATGAACTCGAGAATAGATTTACTCATATTCTTAATACACTCCCTAAAAAATGTATAATTCCAATAAAAAAACAATCTGAAGTGTAATTTTCATTACACTATTCTCACATAAAGTAGGAACTGGTTTCAATGTTTTTAACATCTTGTGGAGAAGTGTTATCATAAAATTATGACCAAAGACGAGTGAAAAAGATACATTTTGTCATATGTTTATGATTACATCTTCCACAAGGTATTAAAAGTGGATACCAACTAGTCCCAGTGAAAATTATATTACAGAAATATTATTCATTAAAGTGAATAATCTGTAGTTTAATGAATGATTAATAAAAATTATTAATATATTTCCATTAAGTGATTTGTCTCAAAGGTGTGAGGATAATAAGCTTGACACATCAAGTAAACAATAACAAAACAAGTTTAAAAATCCACACTGACATTTTTAGTGTTTTCAACTGAAACTTAGCATGGATAATAGCTTCTTATAACGAACGGCCTCTAATTTTTCTACCTATATATTTCAGATGGGACTTATGTTTTTAATGTAATTATTATTTTAACTTTGAAGTTTGCTGATATTTAAATAGTCCAATAATATAACATTCTCCATAAAATGTTACTTTTTAAGAATGTATGCATCAAGTTCCTTTATAGTGACTGTTTTCTAAGCAAAGAATTCATGATTGTCAATCAGTATTTTATATAAATATTCAATAACAACAGACCATTTGAATTCCCACAAGCAATGTCATTGTTTATAATAAGTTTGAGCTTATAGAACACTGATTGCTCAAAAATGTGCAATAAAATACCCCTCTCCCCTGAAAGGAATTGTCTCTTTATTGATGTTGATATGATAATTTTTTTAATCACAAAATTCTTTATAAAATGTTTGAGAATAAACATTAGCACTATGGTCACAATATCATTGTGCAGAATAATTTGAATATCACTTAACATCGAAAAATTACCTTTTATTAGAACTGTTATTTCAAAAACATTTATAGTCATATACATCTTCAGCTGCATTTTTTTATTCTAAAAAATTAGTTTTATTAAGAGCTTCTGTACCACTATTATTCCTTGATAACTTATTGACTACAAGCAATATCCTAGATTGGTTTTGAAATACCAACATCAAATAATGTTTTGCATATTTCATGTATTTATACACAAGTTTTTAAAAAATGAAATACTTGATTTTGTTATTAATACTAATTTCTATTTTGAAACTGTTATTATTACTAATATTATACATATTACTTTTACCTCTTTTTCTGTATTAATTGTAATAAATTAATAAATGTTTAAACAGTTAAACAGAAAAGGCTTACATTGGTTTGAATCTTTTTATTTTAGTTTACTGCTTTTGACATTTTGAGTATTATAATCATTACTTCTTTTACACATATGATTATAATTTAAATAGAAAATTTCTAAGTATGGAAATTTTTAGAACAATTTTTTAATGTCTTCTAAATTTCTAATATACAGGAGTAAACTTTTCCGTTTGTTAAATTTGTCTCCCATTTCTATTTTCTTAATGTTCATAGAACTATAGAACTTACATATTCATGTATGCTAGTACATAAAAACTATTGGAATCAAAATTGTTATGTCTAATTAAAGAATAGAAATTTTTAATGCCATTATCTCAGTGTAGAAAGATAATATATAACACAAAAGATTAATAATTACCAGTGTCAATGCCAATCTAAGTAATCAAAAGAAGAGAGAGTAAAAGAAATATTATATAGCAAACACACAAAAAAATATTCAATAGAAAGATATATCTATTGTTTGATAAACAACTATCATATTTACATAGCAGCAAGAAGTATTCCTGATTAAATGTTGTTTTTTATTATTCACAATCAAATCAGTATAAAACATTCATATGGAAAAAATATACTCCTATTAAACTGCTGCTAATATAAAAAAACTGAAGTAATTTATATTTTTTTTTTGTTAAGATATATATAAAACAACAGAATAAAATGCTGTAATAAAAAGTAGAATATATAATAATACACCAATGTTTATTCTGTATTTGGAATTTCATATCAAAATTAATCATTTTATATTCACAATTGCTTTAAAAGAATTTTCTTGGTCCAGTTAATCAATTGCACCAGAAAAGTAAAATGTTTAGTCTTCTTACTCTCAAAGTTGTTAATCCATTCAATTATTCCTGCACTATTGTAGTCTAAAAGTATGATTTGTTTTAGAACATGGATGCTTTTTACATTAGAAGTAACTAAGATGAAAATTCTGAGAAAATGTGCATATGATGAAGGTCTTTAGGAAAATACTTTCAGGTTCAAATTCATTAATTAACAATGAAGATCAAAGATTATTTTAAAAAAACATTTTAATTTGATTATTATTTGAAATATGTCTTGGATATCACATTTGAAATTGATCAACTTTTACTAAAAATTAATTCTCACCTAACTATTTAGTGTGGTTCAAAAATAAAAAATATCTATAAAAGTGTCTGATTGCAGAAAAACACCATAAAGGTTTTTTGTTAACAATATTAATTATGTTGTAAAATACCTTCACCCTGAAGTAATTTTAAGCAACTTTTGAGTTTACTACAAGAGTTTCCTGTGAATAACAAAGTTATCTGCTATATAAATACTAATTGATAAATATGTTGCTTTTTTAAATATTTTAATTTTTTCTCAGTTTTAGAGTGTCTTTCCTATCTAATATGATTTCATAAAATTCTATTACTAATTTGAATTTAAGGATCATTGTAAAATTTTTAATGCACAATAGCTGTTGTCAGCACATATTTAAAGGTATTTTTGATAATCCCAAATATCAGACTATAAGATTATGCTAGCAAGTTAGTAATTGTACTTGGTTTTGCATCCTATTTCTAACACTATCAAATGTTTGCAATTGGATTAACATATTTAATTCTTGCTGCCTGCCTTATCTTTGAAATTTTATTCAGTAAAACAGGAAGATGTTTTTAGTATTTTCCACACTGAATGACTTGAATTGAATGTACTGAAATCTTCTGATGACTCCAAGAATGTTATATCTTCACTATATATATCAATACAATTTACTAATGAGATTGAGACTGTGATTTTCACAAATGTCAGTTTTTGTTCTTTTCTTTTAAAATATTCCACATACTACTGTACTTTCCTGTTATCATTGGATTATTGTCAAATGCTCAGTCCATACATATTTTAAAGTTCAGATTAATCATTTTTAAAAAGTGTAAGACTTTCTTTGCAAAAATGTAAAAAGAAATTTTAAAAAAATTGGCATCTTTTAAATCCAGATATTTGATGTTGAATGATAGCTATTTTTTTAATCCAAATCAGATATTAGTCACTACAGGACAAAAACCTCTTCATCTGTACATTGATTGACCAATATTGGACAATTAGCTAATTTGGTTATAGACAAGCTACTAAAACAAAAATTCTAAATGTGTTGAAAAAGTTTTAAGATTTGTTTAAATAACATTAAATCATATTTATTTAGAAGCTCAACAATATCCAAATTTTCTTTTGTAATAACTATTGCAATTTTTTTCATAACAACTACAGAAAGTAGCCCCATTTTGTAAAAAGAGGATAATATCAAGAATAAGAAAAAACTTTTTTATTATATTTATTAGTTTTAGCCTTGAACTGGATAATCATATAATTGTCAGTTGAATAAGTACTTTTTACTTTTATAAATTCTTTTCTAAGACAATATAATTTCTTTGGGTAAGTTATAATTTTTACAATTTGGAATGTGATTCTTTAGTTATCTTCATCCTTTAAAATTGAAATAAATTGAGATACTGCCAAATCTCTAGCACTCATTAAATACTTAACTGACAGCCAATCAGATGTCAGGGATAGCTGTCCAAATAACATCCTTTAAATAATATACTCTGAATACATTGTTAATGCACTAACAGTATAAGAGATACTTCCCCTTTTAAATAATAAGACAAGTAACACAATATAATGATTTCTTTAATGATCTTCAACACAGTCTCATTTATATTTCCATTTGTCAGAATTATTGGAAAAAGGCATGTTGGAAGTTAGTGATTAAATTTAACATTGGGAGTATTATTTAGGATTTGAAAATCCTGAATCTGTAGAAAGAACTCAGAATCAATTCTATTTGACTTCTTAATAAATATCATATCAATGTTTTGTGATATGAAAGCTTTTCAATCTGCAAATCTGATCCATATCAGTTAGCAGTTATGATTCCATTATTTGTTCTATAACTTTATAACTTTCTTTGGGAGTATTTGTTTTGCACTTCTTCCTAGTCCAATAGTCTGATTATTAACTTCAATTGATCACTAAATTATGTTAAGGGTATTGTCTAATTAGGAAGTCAATAACTGTTTAGAACTTTTAGACAATGTTCTTTTTGTAATTTATCATAATTTCTTGTTGACACAACACTTATATTTCTTTATAGTCTCATAAAACTGAATAGAAAAAAAATCTTAAATTTGTGGCTATCAGCAACAAGATACATATAATAAATTCGTTTTAGTTATCTCATTCAATTGTCTATGTATTATCTGGTTTATCCTTATAAATATTCTTTGCTTTAATATCCTCTTAACTTTCTTTACAATTTGAATATTTTTTTATTAAAATTTACAAAAGGTGTGTGGATGATGTTTTTGTTTGTGGGAATACCAATACTATAAATTTGCTTGTAGAGAAGTTAAATAATTGGAATGCCTTGAAATGGACTATTGAAAAGGAACAGGACAAAAGTATTAAATATATGGATTTAATTATTACATGAGATAATAGTATGTTAAGTTATGAATTAATAATCAAACTATTGCAAAACAGGGGATATATAAATTGTAAATCAAAAGTACCAATTATGCATAAGATGGCAAATTTTAAATCATTTTTGTTTAGTAATGAAAAATTATGTCATTACCAGTGCGATAAATTAAAAAATAATGAAATATTTGCAAAGGAATTGTTTGAAGTTGTTTATAAGATTGAACAGATTAACAATACTTTATGTCAATTTAAAAAGAGTTATATTGATTTAAAAGTTGAAGATTGATAGTAAAAAAATGGATATTTATTCCATATATTTCAAATACTCAAGTAAACTTTTTTAAGGATATATAAGGAAGGGTTTAATGTTTCATTTTGTGTTACAAATAACATTAATAAATTATTGAATAATTCTAAAAATGTCGTATCTGTCAAGAAGAAAAATAATGTTGTGTATCAAATTTTTTGTGGATCTATGTTATCATATATAGATGAATCAAGAACAGTATTGAAAAAAAATTTAAAGCATAAATTGTTGTACAAGCATGTGAACAGTAAAAATAATAATAATTTAATGATTGCTTCAGTTTTCTTGGATCATCAAAAATATGTAAATATAAATTTAAGTTTGATATTGAAGGCGTTAAGATTCTTCATGAAGAGAGAAACCATATTAAAAAAAAAATTAAGGAGGCAATTTTAATAAATAGAAATAAAATGGATCTATTTAATAGACAAGCTGCTAATGTTAACATTTAGATTTATGAGATTTGAGTTGATGATGTTTGCTTCCATTTTGATTTTTGAATTTAACAACAGTTGAGGAGGGTTAAGAAATTAACCAAAAGTACTTCTGCAGACTGAAGAACTGTATATAATATTTAATTACCACTATATTTATTATTTTTATTGTTATTACAATAGTATATTTTATATATATGAACATTTTGTAATATGTGTGTTTAAGATGTATATTATACTGTGATTGATACTAGCTATAATTTTGGATATTTACTGATAGGAATGAGTTGAGAACCAGATAGTATGAATATAGAAATTATTCTGCATATTCATTTAAGCTTAAAACACATAATAAAGTTAGTAAATTAATAAAAATAATTTTTATACTGTGTGACTCTATTACATTAAAAATTTTTAAACAAATTTAAAAAATTTTATTTAACAATTTAATATTGAAAATTATTGAGATAAGTTAAAAATAATACTTAAGTTATTTGTAATTCTACTTCAGTTTTATAATGGTTTTTTTTAAAATACTGATATTTTAATTATAGTACCTTATAGTATAATTGTGTTGTTAGTTTTCCAAGTGGGTTATGTGGTACTGAAGTATTCATGTAGAAACTTAGCAAAACATCAGATTGTTCTTTTTTATATTATTGAGAATTGAGTCAAAAATCTTTAGTTCTTATTCACCATTCTATCACTATGCTAAACTGGATAAAATATTCAAATACATTTACAACTCAATTATTAATAGACATATTTTTGACAGCTTTTAGAAGCATAACTTTAAAACATTTCTAGGATATACAGGAATTCTATACCTCTGATTTTAAGCCTTAATTTTTGTTTTAAAAATTCTAAATTCTAAAAATATTTTATAACTAGATTAAAATAAAACCAAAATAATGTGTTTATCTATCACTTTGTTTTATATATAATACATTTTTTATTAGAGGTAATTTTATTTTTGGACTATTTAGTAAGCTTTTGTTTAACATTTATAGTACTTTATGATATTATAGATGAGTATAATTCATAACTGATACTTATTATGCCAAAAGTTATTGAAATCTGTCATCCAACAACTTGATTATTTGTATTATAATTTATTTACAAGTAAAACTTATACTTTTAAACTCTTTGTCTCATAATTATCCATAATGGTTATAAATTTACAATCTTTTATGGCTCATAAACTGTGGGATAGCTAAAAAATTGTGATGTGGAATCTACTGATTGAAATCAGACATATTGTTTTGGAAGCATGCTAGATATAATAAAGAGCATGTTTTACTATTTTTAAGATTATTTCAGTATATTCCATTCTGAAATAATCTTAAAAATGACAAAACAAAAAGTAATAAATACTGTTCTTAAAGTCATTCTAAAGAGATGCCATAATAATTGCTTTCATTGTGAAATTATGGCTAAAGATAGAATAAAATGGAGTACAATTCAGTGAGGTATTGAAGGCTTTCAAACAGTAAGTTTGCTTGTAAAAAAATAAAAATCAGCTTCACAAAATATCATGCAGACTAAAATATCATATGATATATGGGAATGTATTTGCTTTTCAGCAACTGGTTTGTATAAATCTCACAAAACTCATGTTTAACTCTAATTTTTTGTCTTGTCATTTTATTTTCTGGAGTTAGATTGATTATAATTATCAAAAGATATGAAAGATTATTAATGCATATTATAATCAAATATTAATATTAAAATTTAATATTTAAATTAAATTTATGATCTGCACCAAAGATCTTTGAATATAATTAAAACAAATCATTCTAATTTGTAACAGAATAAAATGTATTATTATTAACCAACTATCTATAATCAAATAAGATTACAATCTTTATGACTGAATAATGATTTAACATAATATTCACCTTAATAAATAATAGTTTAAAATAAAATATGTAAATATCTAATTGCAAGTATCTTTACTTATCTTCAATAATTTTATTTGCACCTTTATCAATCACTGAATCAAATCAATTATAATTTCTACCTTAATATAGTTGTTATTTGTAACTAACAATATAATTACAATAAGCTTTCAATTATTAAATATTTAAGAATGTCAAATCAATTAATTTATTACTGTATAAAAATCTATACCTGGTCAGATAATAAACATTAAATTCAATACAAAGAAAATATGTATTTGTGCTCTCTTACCCCCCTCAAGGTTTGATATTTTAGATTTGTAGTGCATATTAAATTATTATCTCATCTGTCCATAAGATATTTTGCTTAAATATAAATAACATTTAACTTCTAGTATAAGTTTGCATTATTATAAAAAGCATTTTGATTCATAAGGAATATAAAAGTTTATTTGACTAATTCTTTATCATTATCCTTTTCATTCTTTTATAAGTGGTTTCTATAATAGGCACATATTATTGTTTATAAGATAGTGATATTTGACTTTATTGCATTACCTTTAATCTATTTCAAATAATGCTCATATTTTAGGATAGCATGAAATAATGATTTTCTTGTTTTCTATCCATTCTAAATGCTGCTTGAGATTTATGAAGTTACAACTAAAATAATTATCATTGTTTTGTTAAATTAAGTGTTAGATTGTTATTCATTGATTGATAATCACTTAGTTTAGTTTATTAATTTCATTCTGTTACAAATAACCCTACAATTCACATGTATTATTAAATTAGGATTGTTCTTCCTTGGTTCATATTTTTATTCTATTACAAATGGTGATCAATAATTAGGCTATGGTTAACAATACATTATCATTCATATTTTTATTCTGTTATAAAAAGGCATCTGACTTCATGGCCTATTTTTTTTTGTTACAAATCATGACTGATAGGGCTATATTTAGCAGCAAAAGGTTCACGAGTGGCAAGTCTTTCTTGTATTTAGATGTTTCATTTTACTTTCACAGTAGCAGCAGCTTTCTCATTTATTTCAGGCAGCAGATCTTCATGGTGAATTTATGATGGGCAATGGAAAGTTCAGCATCCGATAGGCCATCTCCCGATGGAGAATAATCTAGGTGCTTTACTCGGTCATACCTTGGCAGGAACAAATTATTTTTATTATTTTTGGAGACTCAGTGATCGAGAGCAAAGCTAAAGTTTAAGTGAATGTCTCCAGCAAGTCTAAGATGGTCTCTTTTTTTATCTTCATCTTTCACATTTTTGTTAAGATATTTTAGGTTCTACTTAATCTGCCCTGAGGATAATCAATGCATTTTGTTGGTTTTTTTAAATTAAAGAAAGCTGCCGTTCTATTGTTTACATTTTACATTTACTAATTATATTTTGGGGAATTTTTCTTTAATTAATCTATTATCTATCACTGACCGATGCTTTTAAATTTCAAAAACAAAAAGGGAACATAAGATTATTTTAACTTTTAATTAAATATTACATCAGATATTTTTAGAATTATTATTAAATGAAATTTAAACAAAGCAATAAATACGAACTTTATAATCCAAAACAAATGATTAAAATTATACAAAATTATATAACTAAAAGAAATCTAAATTATATTATTTTATCCCTATTTATTGTGTTTAATTTGAGATCGAAATGTGTGCATGTTTATGCTGAATTCTACATATATTTATACATTTTTAATATTGTTACACACACAATTTGATATCAAAAAGTTTAAATTTGGGTGGGATAGACCGGTCAGTGAGAGACGACAGAAAAAGGTGAAACTTAAGATTTGAATATGAATCTTACTGTTTCAATGATACTTGGATAAGATACTATTAATGAATTGATTATACCATATAATTCATTAGAAGTATCTATAAAATATATTGAAAATGAAACCATGAAATGGGTAACAGAGTATTATTACATATCATTTTCTTTGTATTGAATTTAATGTTTATTGTCTGACCAGGTATAGATTTTTATACAGTAATAAATTAACTGATTTGACATTCTTAAATAGTTAATAAATAATTAAAAGTTTATTGTAATTATATTTTTAGTTACAAATAACAATTATATTAAGATAGAAATTATATGTTAATTATTTGATGATTGATAAAAGTACAAATATGATAATTATTGAAAATTAATAAAGGTAATTGCAATTAGATATTCACATTTTATTTTAATCCATTTTTAATTAAGGTGTATATTATTTTAAGTCAGTATTCAACCATATAAATCATAATCTTATTCAATGATAGAGAGTTGATAATAATAAATTTTATTTTATTACAAATTAGTGATTTGCTTTAATTATATTCAAAGTTCATTGATGCAGATTGTAAATTCAGTTTAGATGTTAAATTTTAATATTAATATTTGATTATAATAAGCACTAATAATCTTTTATATATTTTGATAATTATAGTTTAAAGTTTTAACAACTTGGCTTTATTAAAGTGAAGAGTAATTGGACATGGTTTGTCTATAGCATTTGAATAAGCATCAAATAAAAATCTGTCATTTATTTTATTCATTAATATGATTGGATATTATAAATTTTAATGTTATCTAATAAGATGATTTTATTTTATTTTATTATAAGTTAGTGAAAGTGGAAGAATATGTTAGGTAAATGGATTTCATATTATTATTAAATATTTAATCTCATTATAATTGACTTAATTAATAAGGGAATATTGGTATTAGTGGAATAGCATGGCTGAGTTAGTATTATTTTTTATTTAATTTAGTTATACTTAGAAATAAATTAGTGTATCATATATTTATTTAGATATCATTGATATTTTAGATTTGTATTTCATATTAAATTATTATCTCATCCATCCATGAATCATTTTGTTTAAGTATAAATATAAATAACATTTAATTTCTAATATAAGTTTGTATTCTTATAAATGGCATTTGGATTCATAAGGAGTATAAACATTTATTTATCTAATTCTTTGTCATTATTTTTATAATAGGCATAGATTGTTATTTATAAGATAGTGATATTAGCTTTTATTTCTTTAATCTATTGCAAATACTGCTCCTATTTTAGGATAGCTTAAAATAATGATTTTCTTGATTTCTATCCATTCTAAATGCTGTTTAGGATTTATGAAGTTATAACAAAGATTATTATCATTATTTTATTGAATTAAGTATTAGATAGTTATTCATTGACTGATATTCACTTTAGTTTAGTTTATTGATTTCATTTTGTTACAAATGATGCTACAATTTACAGGCATTAATAAATTAGGATTGTTTTTTCTTGGTTCAAATTTTTATTTTGTTACAAATGGTGATCAATAATTAGGCTATGACTAAAGATACAGTATGACCCATATTTATATTCTGTTATAAATGTCATCTGACTTTAGGGAACATGTTTATTCTGTTATAAATGATAACCAATGTTTGGGCTAAATTTTCATTTAGATTTTATTAAATTTATCATTTCCTATTGTCATTATTTTTATTTCATTACAATATATATAGATGATAAAATATTTTTAATAAATGGGAAATCCATTTTAAAGTCTAATTAAAATTTCAAGTTATGATATTTTCAAGGCAATAACCAATTAAAACTTGCTGTGCAAGCTGAAACAATAGTACACTGTTTAAGTTATTTTTTAATCAAAGGCATCATATTTGATTAATAGACAAGCTCGTAAATGAGTTTATAGTGAGACTATGAATAAATGAGCAAGTACTGTTGTCACATATTTCAGTTTTAATACTTAGTCTAAACTATTTTCAGCATATTATACAATAATCAGGACAATACTAAAATAATCTCTATTATTAGGACATCTACTTAATATATAAACACTAATCCTACTATTTTCTCATTATATATTCATTATACTTTTGGCAATGAGATAAATCACAAAAGTTAGTGTTTAACACAACATTTCAAGTCATATCCTTTTTTCTCTTAAAGTGTTGATGCCCTGACTTGTGACAGTAATAGCACTGGAATCAAACCTGTTTATTTAGTTGTGTAAATTTTGAATTTTAAGAAAACACCCTAACCAACTGATTTATTTTTCCAAAGCAACAGTCATTAGAAATTTCATATAGAAATCCTTCTGATTATATCATTTTTTTCTTAAGAGCAAAGTTAATTAGTGGTCTCCAGACATAATGTATTATCATACTGGGTTAACTTATTGATTACTTGCCATTTCATGTGAGCAGCTTCTTTGAATTTTCTTCTTTGGACTTTTTCCTCACTATCCAATATATTGTATTTTCCATTCAAACAAGTGTTTATTGGTACATACATGGTCTATTACTTTAGAGATGTCTGTTTTCTCATTAATTTGTACTCTTCCAAATATTTTTCACTTGGACAACTGGTTTGCCCTAACATATGTTTTTCCACATTTACTTGGTGTTATTCTATAGATGCAATTTTGGTTTTTTGGCATTTCAATTTTAGGTTTTTTAAATGTAAGATGTCCTCATAGTATGCAATGAATTTGGAAAGCTGTTCTGATGTTATATTCACTGCAAAATGTTTTAGTTTGCCTGCTACTCCTGGATGTATAGATACACTGCAATTACCAATAAAGGTTTTTTTTCTTTTGAAGTTTTTTGTTTGTTTTTTTATTTAGAATTTCTTTAATGTCAGCTAATGTATAACTATTTTTCATAAGAATTTGTTCTATAAAAATATTTTCTTTTTCAAAGTAACTGGTTTCTGAACAAACTTATTTTGATTTTTTCCATAGTGATAGTATAACTGCATGTTTTGTGTATCTGATATGATTGAATGTATATAATAAGTATTTTCCTGTGTGTGGGCATTTTAGCTAAACTGTAGTTTTGATATCATAAGTGATTCTTGTCACAAGAAAAATTAAGAATGCCAATTTTTGTTCTTAATCTATTGTGAATTTATTGAAGGAAATATGCTGGTAATGTGTGACCAGAATGTTTGTAATAGTGCATTACCATGTGATCATAGAATAAATCTGTCATATACATAGTAAGGCCAAATTTTAGGGGAATATGGAATAATGTTTATGGCTACTGTTTTAAGTTTTTTCATCTAAATATTTTTATTCAGAAGTGACAGTGTTGACTTCAAAGCCATCCTTGATTCTCTTGGAAGAATTTTGTTTTATATTGAAAGGTTGTTATTGTTATGTAAATTATTAATAATTTTATTATACTGCTATAAAAAGAGTTGTTATAGTTTGCAACCTATTGTCATCATAAAAGAAACTTTGATAAGTTTGGTCAAGGTGAATTTCTAGAACTAACAATAAGTCTTAATAAAACAGGGTTCTCATGAATTTTTTAGACTATAAAGATGAGGAATTTTTCCAAAAATAAGAATGTTAATTGGTAAGATAAATTTCTTGAACAATTGATCTTATGGTAGACCATAAAGATGAGGATTTTTTTAAAAAATATTATGTTAATTTCCTTTTTTTTTTTTTTGATTCAGTGAAGTATCCATGATATTTTTTGAGTAATGTTTGCAGTTTCTGTTCTCAGAATGTAATTTTTGCTATACTTTTCTATTGGCCTGCTGTGAGAAGTTAGTGTATTTTGGTATAATAATTAGATTTATCCATTAAAAAACTGTAGCATTGCTTTTGTCAGGGAGAATGATTAGAGATTTGTTTAGTTGGAGAGATGTAGTAGTCTTCCTTTCATCATAAGAAATGTTTGATTTCATTGTTTTTTGGTTATATTCTTTTTATTCTTCTACATAGTTTTGATGTTTTTTCTAGAGGCAATTTTTGAATGACTTTGTTATTTATAATAAAGAAATATTAGATAGTGTGATAACAATGTTAATTCTTTTTTCATAACAGAAATTTCTGCATCCATTAGATGCTTAGAACTAAGATTTATAACAAGCGAAGCTGGTGGGCAGTACATCAAAAGAAAAAAAAATAAAGCTACATGAACATATCATATGTCATAATGTACTAAATAAATCACCAGATTCATATATTTAAAATGTTAGTACTAAACATCCAACAGATATTAAAATTTCTGTTCTGCAAAAAGGATTAAACTTTTCTACTGCACTATGTAATATCTCTTTATTAGATATAATGGCAGCCACTGAGAAAATCTTTCTAAAAAAACTAGCAGTATTTTGCTTGAAAATAAAAGAACACATCAAAAATTGAAATCAAACATTTCCTATGATGAAAAAAAAGCTATTAAATCTCTTCAACTAAGCAAATTTATAATTATTATCCTTGCTTATGAAGAAAATGTTATTGTTATAACAGATACATCTGATTATAATAACAAAATAGAAGAACTTCTCACAGTAGGCCAATACAAAAAAGTGGCAAAATTTTTTTATACTAAGTGCAGAAAAAAATTAATTAACTTTATACTTCATCAAAGTTCTTTATGTTTACAGTTTACCTAAAATTTATAAGAACCATGTTCCATTAAGACCTATTGTCAGTTTTAAAATTTTCCTTTGCCAAAGATTCTCAAGATTTTTTCTCAAAGCACTTAGTAGAATTAATCAAGAATATGAAAATTGAAATATTTGATATATTGGAAAGTTTATTCACCCATGTATCTTATGATGAAACATTATTTATTATAGGGAGATGATTAAATAATGATGATAATTTACATTCTGCATGACAATAACATCTAATACAACATAGAATTATTCTAATATAATCATAGGACAACTTTAAATGCATACCATCACTGTCATCTCTGATTAGCAATATTAACATGGAAGAACTTGAAACAATGGCCATAAGCATTATTCCATATCCATCTGAAATTTGTCTTTATTATGTTGATGATACATTTGTTGTATGCAATATGGTAAAACACTATTACCAACATTCTGGACACACATAGGCAACATATTCTGTTCCATTAAATTCACAACTGAATCAAAACAAGAACAAAAATAGGCATTCTTAAATATTATTGTGACAATACCTACTTATGACAAAAACTCCAGTTTATAGAAAATCCACACACCCACAAAGAAAATGCTTAGCACTATAAAAAAAAAAAAACAATGATTTGGAAAAAAAAAAGATTTTCAGAGGACAAATTTTTATGATGAATGATTATCCATAATTTGTCATTAAAAAACCTAAACAGACAACAACAACAACGAAAAAAAAAACAATTATTGATACTATAAATCCATATATACCAGAATAAGCAGAAAGAAAGTCTAAAGTAAGTATAATATCAAGACTGCTTTTCAAAACCATATTCAAATATAAGGCATTATAACATCTATACAACCTAAACTTGAAATTCTGGAAAATAAAAACTGCGTTTATGTAATACCATTTGAATGTGGAAGGATGTACATTGTGAGATCAATTTCTCCATTGAAAAGTCATTGCAAGAGTACAAATTGATGAAAATACAGACATATCTAAAAATAACAGATCATGTATATAATAATAAATATTTGTTCATTTTAAAAAATAAAAAAATATTGGATAGACAGAAAAAGTATAATAAAAAAAATTCAAAGAAGCTGCTCATAACAATGGAAAATAATCCCATAAATCATTAAGTGTGATCCTAGAAGCCATTAATTAATTTTGTTCTTAAGAAAGAAATGGAAAAATCAGGACTCTTGTAGATAAACATATAAAATTTATACTGTTCCTTTTGACAGAAGAACTCAGTTGATTAGAGCATTATCTTAGAATTCAATATTTTCAAATCTAAAGTTTCAGGTTAAATTTCCATGCAGCTATTATCAGTAGTCAGACCAGAATCATCTAAAGATGAGGGAAGAGTAGTAGTAGCAATCAAAATATTATGTTAAATATTAACCAGAATGTTTTTACAAACAGTTGAATGTATTTGGAAAGTTTAATTCAATATTTAATATTAGATGATTGAAATAATTCAGCATATAATTAATACTAAAATGCCATCATCGCAAACCATTAGAATAGGCAAAACTTTCCATACATTATTGCCACTCAGTGCAAACCAGAGTAATAAATGGATGCCAGAAAACTTGTGCATAAAATGCCCATATAGTGCCTACTCATCCAATATCCCCAGACTAGTTTCTGGCTTGTGGCTTCATCAGTGAGGAGCCTTGAGAGCAGTGCACCTAGATCTTAGGATCTAATGCAACCCTCCAGCAGCCACCTTTTATCTCTACTTAACTACAAAACTATGAGTCTTAAATTGAAAACACAATAATAGGATAGTGGTAGCTATGGTTATTAAAAACCAAAGACACCAAAATGTATAGGTATTGAACTGAGTTCAGACCTTTATGACTATATAAGCTAATGATCTTGGATTGAAAATATTGTGTTTTTAATTTGAGACTCATAGTTTTGTAGTTAAGTAGAGATAAAAGGTGGCTGCTGGAGGGTTGCATTAGATTGTAAGATCCAGGTGCAGTACTCTCAGATCCAAGGCTCCTCACTGACGAAGGCCACAAGCAAGAAACTAGTCTGGGGATATTGAATGAGTAGGTACTAGTTGGGGATGTTAAGCACAAGCCTTCTGACATCCATTGATTGGACTGAGTGGAAATACGGTATGGAAAGTTTTGCCTGTTTTAATAACAGTTATAAGCAAGCATAAGAAATGGTGATCATGTGATGTTTATTGGCTACAAACCATTAGACAAATACATTTCTTTGAGTTTATTGTTTCTATCATTTCACTTGATACAAATGACCTTAACCTTTTGAAGGATACAACTTCTATTAGCTGATATAATTGCATTTGTGAAAGTAATATTTTGTTGTAAATAAAATTTTTGATTGTGACCTAGTAAAAATAAGATATAATGTTTAAAAAAAAAATGATTGGAGAGTATACATTAATACATCAGTTTGGTACATTTAAAATTTAATACATTCTTCCATTTACATAATATCCATCAAATCATTGATATTTATATTGAATATTTTAGCTATTTGGAAAAGTAATCGAATTTGTATTTTAAAACATTTTTTCAATAATATTCGTATATATTTAATATTTTTATTTTTTAAATAATCTGACATCAAAATTATATTTCGGAGAAATGTTTTTTGTTTAAATAAATATATTGATAAATATTAAATATTTTATCAAGATTAAAAATATTTTAATGGAAGAAATAAAATACTAAAGTTTTTTTTTTTTAATATATATCAATAGAAATTTTGTAGAACATTTATTCTTTCTCAGACTATATTAAAGTTTTCTTTTTTTTGGATGTGCTTAAAGAGAAAATACTATATAAGCGTTGGTGGCCTAGTGATTAGCATATCTGCCTTCTAAGCAGCTGGTTCGGGTTCGCTTCCCGGTCAACGCATTTGACGAATGAAAAAAAAACTATATAAGTAGTAACGGATAATTTTTATCCTTTTCATTACTTTTTTTGCTGTAATTTAGATATAAATCATTTATTGGTTTGGTTCACAACTAAGATACTGTTTGTTTTTGATGGATTTTTAGGAAATTACAATCCACATGGTAAAATATTAATCTGTTTTTATATCATGCTGTAAGAGTTTTTTGCTGGAATTTTAATGAATTAATTGTGTTAAAAATGATGTTTTTCCTGATATTTCTGATATGCCTTTGTAAGTTTTAGTTGGTCTATCTCAACCAGCATGTATTTGCAAGATTATGTTTGTCAATTGTCAGCGTTTGGTTAGCCATAAAATTGGATCACATGACATTTTTTTATCACAGAGCTAGTTCTATTTTGTGTATAATTTTTTTTATAAACAGTTAAATATTAAATTTTAAAAAATGAAAATATAGAATTCTGACCAGGAAATAGAATCATTATTGACTTTTAACTGTTGCTTTATGCATTGATTTGGCAATCATTGACTATGTAGTTTATTTCATTTCTAGAACATATAAATTCAGTGATAATGTGCTGATTTTGAGTATGTTTACAAGACTCCAATAACATCTGAGAAGATTAAATCACCAGATTCAAGTGAGTGGAGCTGAAAAATCGGTACACCATAATTCCTTGGTTCTTTGAAGGAAAGTTTTGTTGAGCATTAAAAATGATTTTAGTTTGGGATGTAATTAAATGTTAAAAGTATATCTTGCTTTGGTAATAAGTCTGATCTACTTAATAGGCTTTTATACATTTCTTGTAAAGCAGTTTGTCTTTTGATATCTGGTGGAGGAATATGTGAAAGAATAAGAAGTCATCATAAAAGGTAAGCTTAAACATATCAGTAATATTTTTATGGTAGATGTTATTTAATTGCACATCCAAAAAACTTCATTTGAGCAATTCTTCATACAAAGAAGCAGAATATATTAACATTATGGCAGTTGATATTAGAATATTTTTATTATAAATATAAGTAGATCTATTTCTTAAAAATTTTAATAGATTTATTTTTCGATAGATTAAGAAAAATTATTAAGTACAATCCAATATTGCTTTTACAAAGTAAGAGATAATGTTGGTTTTCAGTCATTTATTGCAGACTTATTCTATTTGCAAGATAATTCCTGTTCCTTAGACAAAAGTTTGTGCAGAATAATTTTTGGGACATTAAAAATAAGATCAATTTTTGAAAATATTCCCTAATTATTCACATCTTCATTATTTGAAGTTCTGGGAATGATATTAATCCAAAACCAAAGTAATGTTATCAGAATAAATTGATTCCTGTATTCTGTTTTTGGAAGAATCACAGATGAATATATTAAGAAATTAAACACTATGGGAAGCTCTTATGCAAAATTTTACATCTGTTACAATAATCTTTTAATGCCATTAAAATTTTTTTGGGCGAATTTTGTTAAATAAATTAATATTTTTAATGTATTTAAGGATTCTAGAGATTTTTAAAATAAAATATTTTTTTTTTTAAAATTATAAGCTGAAGCTATGCCAATAAAGATTACATCAGTGTTTAAATGATTTTAAAAATCTTTTTAATATGATTGTTAGAGATGAAATTTGTTCCTACAAACTTTATTCTGGCTTGAATCCAGCCTATTCTAGAGATAGATAGTTCTCAACTATTGGCAGTATAATTGTAATTAAGATTACTGATTTCAAGCAGTTAGCAAAAAACACAAAGATTGTGCCATAATCATTGGTTGAATAGTCAAGTGTTGTTAGCCAAGAGGTCAGTGCAGCCGCCTTGCAAGCATGCAGTTGGTTGCAGATGGTTGTTGCTGGTTCGCCTCCCAGCCAATTTTATGACATATGGAAAAAAAATTATAAAATAATATATAAATATCTGTAATTAAACATTTATATGTAAGTAATTATTGTAAAATGTATATAATTTTTGTTTTTTGTTACTTAATATAAAAATAATCATTTGGTTTATTATTAGGGTTAACATGTTTTAAGATTTTTATAGTTTTGTAATAAATTACACTTTTGATAATCTGTTTCTGTGTGAATGATGTTGCTGAATAGTTTTCTAACCATGTCTATGATTTTAGATACTATTTTTTTTTTTTAGAAATTCTGGAAATTTGCTAAAGGCTTCTATTCTAGCAGTACTGGTTTAAGACAGTTAAAGATAAGTTCAAATTCATTTTTTATAAAGGAACCAATGCAAAAAATAATATTTTTTTTTTTTTTCAAATCTATTTTTCATTTTAATGGGTTTTATTTTGTATTCAATTTGAAATAAAAGGTTGGTTGGATTTATTAATAATATCTTCAAGATATCCAGTATACCGATTGCAGGTAACTGTCATCATATTTTATTATGGAATTGCATGATTTTAAACAATGAGAATGTGGAATTCAAGAGTGATACAACTTGTTTTATGCTAGTCAAAAAATCTGCTTTTAGTAGATTATTAGCTAACAATGAATCTTTTTTTATTTATCAAGAATAGTCTTTATGCTCAATCTATCTGAATAAGATGTTTCTTCTTGATTAGCATCATAAAGTATTTGCAAGTTATTTATCTATTTTAAATATTAATAATCTATCTTTCTTTGCACATTGATGAAATCTACACTAAAAATAAAAACCTTAATCTCACAATCATTTCTAACAGCCTTTATACAGGCAAGAACAAGCCTATATGTATTAACATTCAAGAAGAAAAGAAAAAACAGTAAGTGCTTTGTTTTTGAATTGTTTAATAACAATTATGTGCTAGTATGAGATAGTGATCATGTGATGTTTAGTGGTTTTAAAAAACAGTAAGGTTTATTCTTGGGATTTATAAGAAATTTGAGCCCAGAAGTTTTAGAACTCAACCATGTTCCATAGTCTTTGAATATTAGTAATCTGCTATTTAATCATTACACCAAACAAAACATGGCAACAAATTAAATAAATAATAATTTTGAATTCAAGTACACGTATATTACAAGTAAATAAATTTAGAAAAAGAAGAGAAATAAAAGTTTAAATAGAGAGAAACATATTTACAAAAGTGATAATGAGGGATTTAATCAACTTATCAAATTATATAATAGTTTTATTAATAGTTTTAACAAGGCTGTAAACCTTAGCAATTGAGCGTCTGAAAAAATCGTCACTAGGGACCTCTGTAGGTCCCTAGTGACGATTTTTTCAGACGCTCATTGCTAAGATTTACAGCCTTGTTAAAACTATTACTGAAATAATAGTGAGCGTTTAATAAAATTTATAATTATAATAGTTTTATATATATTAATTAGACATAAATCAGCAAAACTAAGTGACTTATTTAAACATGTATTGCATGTGCGGATGAAAGGACAATTACACATTAATAAATGCATTTATTAAAATAATATTTTAAAATTAAATAAGAAATAATACTAAAAAGTAATAAATTATTTTAAAAGTATATATAAAAATATTATCATTTAATATGTATAATAACTGACATTAAGAAATTAATTCTTCACTCTTTGTGAAAAATTTACTGCGGGCATGGTTTTGAAAATAACGTATGTAAATATTATATAGAATAAAGATAATTTTATTAGAAGGTTTGTAAACATTGCATGCATACACATTATTTATTAAAATGATGTTTGCTAAATTATATGAATTATATTTAACAGATTATATTGTTTTCTAAATGGTTTACTAATAATAAAAAAGGTAACCAAACTATATGTATTTTGTCAAGAAGCAATGTGAAGAGGGTTTTTAAGAAGATACACATTATTAAAAACAATATCTCCTGAAGTACAATGACCTTAACATTTTTGATATATCCTTAATATTTGATTAATTTTATTGTTCTTTCTAAATGATGAGAAAAATACTATATTGAGAATTATTTGGCAATAAAAGTATTTTATGACTGTCAATATCAAATTCCTAAAATGCTTATCTTTTTATTCTTGGTGCAATTATTCCCCATATTACTGCTTGTAAAGCATATCAACATATATATATGCAAAATTTATTATATGCAATTAATAATTGAAACACATAGGCTTATTATATATATACCTGTGTCTATATATATATAGGGTATATGCAATTGATAAAAACGTACAAGAAATATTACAAATATATATATTCCTTTAATCAATCAATCAATAAATTATAAATAAATTGAAATAATAACCAACTCGTTGATGTACAA
Organism: Epiperipatus broadwayi; assembly: GCA_028023455.1. Lineage (NCBI taxonomy): Eukaryota > Metazoa > Onychophora > Udeonychophora > Euonychophora > Peripatidae > Epiperipatus > Epiperipatus broadwayi. The sequence continues at coordinate 5,045,557 of JAQFVV010012434.1, read as the reverse complement.
CTTAATTTAATATTAAGGTCATATAATTTACTAAAAAATGACTATAAGAAATGAAATGATATATAATAATTTGGTGTGGATGGGACTTGCTACACATTGCTGCATCATTTTATGCAATGATTAGATATAATGATCTGATCATCGTAGTGCTTCATAATTAGGTACCTGCTTATGTAACAGAATATTGCGTGTTATACACATAAATATATAGACACCTATAATATGTCTTTTTTGTAACAGAACATTGAGTGATAAATGTATAATCAATCTGACATTATTCTCATTTAGACTAAGGCATCAATATAGAAGGGTTAATTGGAGAAAAACAAACTACTTATAAATCAGAAAATGGAGCTTTATCATCCTAGCAGAGCCTTGCCATTTTGTCTCATAAAGGCTTCACCATAAGATTAAATTTTCACATCTCTATTTTTCAAGTTCATTACAACTAAAACTTTAGAACATGAATCTCTAAATTGTAATGATCAAGCAATTACATATATCAAATTCATCCATTCATCCAGACATAGAACATATAATAGAGAATTAAAAAAACAAATATGAACGATCTTTAATATGATAGTAATGCCCAATTGTGAATACAAAACAAATCATATATTTATAATAAATATTGTCATTGTTTATCATATTATATAAAAAAATAATTTGAAAGATTAAATTTTACTTTGATGAAATAATACAAATATAAAATGTACTTATAAACAATGAATTGCTGGTTGGCTGAGTTATTATTTGAAATTAAAAAATGAACCTAATTCCTAATCCATTTAAATCACAAAAGGTTCAATACTGGGAGGTTTATTATCTCATTAATGGAACAATAGTGCCTATTAATTCAAGTCTTAACATGACAACATTTAATCTGCCGAAAAAGTTCAGATGATGAGGTCTGGAGCCAAAATACTTTGATTTCCTGATAAAAATAAATTTAAATGCACTACCCACTTGTAGATTTTTAACAAGAAACCATAGATTTACTTCAATTGATGGCCTATGTGGTTATGTCACAGAGATGAAGACATGATTGAACACATTATTGGTGTAAGCAGTTATTTGCAAGTCTGTAGAACATTTATTAGCTTAATTTATAAATGTAAAGGCTCATTGATACGTGCATTGACACAAGGAATTAAAGCGGGAGTTTTTGCTGATATTACAAGTGCCATTTTTTTAATATATAGTTTATGGCTAAATCGATGTGATATTCTCTTCAATTCCTCTTGTACATATCCTCGAAAGATTCTAATTTGGAAAATCAGAACAATAAAAGAAAGAGACAATTGAATATCATCACAAGCTTTATTCAATAGCACATAGGATCTAATTGACATTTAAAGACCAGGTTGGATATTATCAATTACCTTTCTTTAGAAAATAAATATATATAAAATTGAACTTTTATTCTACCTTTTTTTATTTAATAGTTAACACTTGGCAGAATCTGCCTATTGAACTTTAATTTGCCAATTGATTTTATCATACAATACTATGTATTATTTTTTTTCCTTTTTTTTTTTTCTGGATTAATAAAGTTTGTTTTTTTTTTTTTTGATAAAAAAAATACTTATTAAAAAGATGTATACAAACAATTCAATTCTCTCGTTTTTGTTTTTAATGTCAATATGTGTGTGTGTAGATTTAGTGTTAAAAATTATCACTTCTCTTTTTTACATAGTACTATTATGTTTTAGGTTTCCTTGGCTTCTCAGATTTTTTATTTTCATCAAGATATGTTTTTATACAAAGACTTTCATTTAACAGATTTGTCAACCCATAAAATGGCAAGCTATTTTTATGTCTCTGGAGTCTCCAAAGAATAATTTTTAATTCATCTCAAACTGACAAGATTGTATCAGGAATAATTCTAGAATAAAAGTACTACTTACATTGGTAATATGAAAATAACAAAGTAAAATGCATATTACTTAAACTTTGTCTGCTTAAATTTTTTAAAATAACTCTCGCTTGATTAGTCTTTAGCTTGCCATTATATTTGAATTTCTTTTTTTTTTTTTGATAAAAGCTGTATCTCAAAATATACTGTTTTGTATATTAAAATTATATAATTAAAAGTATAGATTAAATAAATTTGTGAACTATATCCAAGAAGCATAAAAATGTAACTAAGGGTTAAAAAATATCTTGCTTACAGTAAATCTTGTTTTTTGATAAATGACAGAAAAGAATTTTATAATTAAAAAGTTTATTAATTAACAATCAATATTTGGGCACTGTATTGTTCACAAAAATAGATATGACATAACAGTATATTTTGAGATACAGCTTTCCTATTTATCTATCTATCTATCTATCTATCTATCTATCTATCTATCTATCTATCTATCTATCTATCTATCTATCTATCTATCTATCTACCTACCTACCTACCTACCTACCTACCTACCTACCTACCTACCTACCTACCTATCTATCTATCTATCTACCTACCTACCTACCTACCTACCTACCTACCTACCTACCTACCTACCTACCTACCTACCTACCTACCTACCTACCTACCTACCTACCTATCTACCTACCTACCTACCTACCTACCTACCTACCTACCTACCTACCTACCTACCCACCCACCCATCTACCCACCCGCCCACCCACCCACCTGCCCACTTACCTACCTACCTATCTATCTATATTGTAATAATACTATTTTAATATATTTTTAAAAATATTAAAACAAATTACAATATTAAAGTTAGTTCTGACATATGCAAACAATTTCTTTCTGTCAAATTTCTAGTCCACTAGAGGGAGCCAGGGACTCCAGTTGACTCTGTTACTGGCTCCCCATTTTAGTTACCTAAATTATATTTTAGAGAATTTTTTTTTCTCTTTTTCATTGACCAGAGTAAACTTTTAGGCTCCTTTGTACACAAGAATTATGGCACCATCAGACAACAAGCAAGCATGATTAAAATTTCTCTTTGGAGCGCTGTTAAAAATAACTGACAGCCATGTAAATTTCTAGAGATTTCTATTGAAAGACTTAATTTTCAGGGAATATTTTGATTCAAGGCAGCTTTGCTGACTGGGTGAGAGAGTCTGATTTTTGGGAGGACCCCTGAGGGCCTGAATCCTAGTTTTTATGTGGGGCAGAGCTGGGAAAAAGGTGTTGTGGGGATCGTTACCAGAATTGGATAGCTCATTTATTTGTTAGCAATAGTAGCATTATTCATTTAGACTTTAATGCTTACTTTTTAAACCTGAGATTTTACTTTTAAAGAAAGAATTTTTCCATAATAGTAAATTGTTTCTCATTCTACATGATTATTTATTTCAAGTGTTGCTTTATCTTTTATCCATGCCTTTGATGCTGGATCATTGACTGTGTCTCTTAAAACGTTTTTACCAGATTTGGAAGGCTTATTCATTTGTTAAAAATGACAACATTATTCATTGCAGTTTTGTGCTCACATTTTAGACCTGAGATTTGACTTGTGAAAAATATTTTTTCTACTATAGTGAATTGTTTTAGACTGTTTCTGAACATTTGATTTCAAGCGTTGCTTGATTATTCAACCTTACATTCTATATTAAACATTTTTTTCTAACTTGAATGCTGAACTGTACAAATCAATAATTTTAACATTTGACTATATGGATTAGTGCTTCTGGTTTTCATAGGTTATCAGAATGCTGAAACATGATGAACACTATTCAATATGTGATTTTAATGGATACATTACTCTATGTGCATCTTTGATTGCTCTATAGATCTAGAATTATATTGTGGTATAACACATAATGCAAGCATCTGGTTACTACATATACGTTTAAGTTCTTGATTTTGGAAAGTAATGATGAATTTTTTATGCAAGGCATTGGAAATCCTGGAGATTTGCACTATGATTTTAAATTTAGCAATTATTATGACATTGAATTGTTAACAGTTGTACCTCATCATATGGATTGTGCTTCTAGTTTTATCATTTGATTTTTACCAATAGTTAAGAACTTCATGGATTAGGGTTTCTAGTTTTTTATAAGTTGTCTGGAAGATGAAACATTATGGTCAAAATTCAAGTTCCCAAGGAGTTCAACTGTGATTTGAACATTGGATTGGGGCTACTGTGTCACTCATCCTTGCAGTCTTGAGGACTGAGTCTGTTGCTTGGAAAGTTCCCAGGGCTTGCTTCCTGGTCTTGGAGAGGGGCTGGAATGTGGGTGTATTGGGTTCAAGTATGGGCTTCAGATGAGAGAGTCTGGAACTTGGGAAGATTCCTGGGGCCTAAAATCTGGTTCTTATGGGGGGTTGGGATGTGAGTACAGATTTCATCTTTCTCATCTTTGGGGCAGTGGAGATGATGTGATGCATTATGGTTTTGATCTCTTTGCTCTCTATGTGATTCATAGGTTGGTTATTAGACTATGTGATAATCTGTAGATGGCATATGATGTAAGCATATGGGATTTACATTTTTGATTAGTGCTGCAGCATTGCTTGTCTTGGCTGTGAGGATGAGAGAATTTCATGATTTGGTGGCTCAGGCCAGAGGGTTCTACTATGGTTTAAACTTCAAATTGGGGCTGCTGTGTCATTCATCTCTGCCATCTGGATGGCAAGGTCTGATGCTTGAAAGGTCTCACAAGCCTGGGTTTTGGAGGGGATCTGGGTGCTGTGGGGATTAGTAAGGGCATTGGATGACAGAGTCTGAGCTTTGGAAATACCCCAAGGCCTGGTTCCTAGTCTTTAGAAGGGGGCTGGGACATGGGTGCTGCAGGGATTAGTACGGGTTTTCACTTTCTCATCTTCTGGATGGTGGGTATGATATGATTCTTGGTAGCTGTGATCTATCTAGTTGCCCCATTAAGGTCAGGGGTTACTTAGTAAACTATTAGAGAAGCTATGAATGGCAAGATATGTGCATATACAATTCAAGGTTTTTCTGTTCACTTGGTAAATCAAGTTCTGCATTGTAAATCATAGTTTGAATCTTGTATATCACTACATATAACATGTAAATTCAAAGATTAATATTATGTTAATAAATCATATTTTGAGAAAAAAAAGTAATAACATTCAATTTTAATTTCCTATTCCAATCTTACTTTCATATAACTAGAAAGATTCTACTTTTTCATTTTAGATGAATTAAAAGATAAGTTACAAACATACTTTATCTGATCTTTTATCATTGCCATATTGTGGTTTTCATATTATATTGAGTAGATAGTTTTAATTTTAAAAAATATAATACAGAGACCTATTCTATATCAAGATATATATATATCAGTGCATAGATATATATAAACAAAAACACCTCTCTGCTGTAAAGCCATAATAATAATTTATTGATTTTATTAATAACGATTTGGGATTCACGTGTAAAAATAATTCTATCATAGAACTAACAATTAAATTATCTTTAAATTTTTGTTCACTAGCAAGGCAAAATTTAGAATTCAAAAAATCTTTAAGATTCTAAACCTAAGTCAATATATTTAAATTATAGACATTTGATCCCAGTCAATAACTATATATATATATATATATATATTGTAATGGAAACATATATGTAGCAGCCCCATGATTGGACTAGCCAAATGTAATGGAACCTATAATTCAGAGCCTCACTTGGATGCTCCAAATGTAAAGGAACTTAAGGTAGCCCATGTTTGGGTAAGCCAAATGTAATGGATCGTACTTGCTACATTCCATTTAAATTGAAGAAAGACAAAATTATCCCGGTTATATAAATAATGTAATGGAAACTATATGGTAGCTCATAATTAAGCAAGTTAAATATAATGGAACGTATATGAGGTATTCCATTTATATTAAAGAATGAAGAAAAACAAACTTGTTCCAATTATATTTTAATAAATTGTTTAAATTGCCCTCCCAGCTAGCTTTATATAAAACAAATCTAAAATCATACTAATCAATGAGATCTTTCATTATAATTTATCTTTTAGGTTAATGTGACTAACTAATCAAATATATATATCAAAAATAAAGTAACTTTTATTAAATTCAAATATACACATCTACTATATAAATTTATGTACCTCTAAATATGTGTATGAAAAATAATATATGTAAGTGACCTACAAACCAAGTAATAAATGAAATAAGAAATTATCTTTTATTAAGTCGTAAATTCAATTAATTCACTAATAACTTTGGCATTAAGAAAATAAGAATAATATAGTATCGATCTTTAAATAATTACAAAGGCATTATTTATAAAATAAATAGCACATCTTTTATTTATGTTATCATTTGACTTTAAATAATATTAATATTTCCAATATAAATATAAACAATAAATATATAAAGACATATTTCTGCCTAATAGTTGCAATGTAAAGATAATAATTAATATTTAGTACCTCAACTTATAAATTATATTTCAGATTTTAAAATTATTTAAATATTTATCTTAAACATCATCTGTTATACGTTTAATGTTATAATAGAACAAGACGCTTAAATTGATCATTCACAAACGTTACATTTTACAATGAAAAAAAAAATAAACAAAAAAAAAAAAATATATCAATCTCAAAAATATATATCCACACATCATTCATATAAATATATAATTATTAAATACCTTTTTTAAAAGTTCACTTAGTTGATTGTCCTTTTTAAGAATTAATTTAGTCCATGAGTTTTTTCATCTGTATATTTTTTATTTTTAGAATGCATTCTATTAAAAGAACGACGAAACAATTTCATTAAAGAAGATTATTAATTCTTAAATATATGCATATTTTATTAAAATGTTAAATCCAGTACATCAATTACGATTACTTCCAGATTAGAATTAAATTGACGATAATACATTTAAGATAGCTATGCCAGCTTTTAATTCCAGACGCGATGAAATTTATACGTTGAAATTTTTAGTTGTTCCATTGAAAAATTGCTTTAGAATATATGAAAGCGATGATGATGATGCAGCCCTAGCTGCGATATATCCTTATTACCCCGTCATAATTTATATGTTTATTACAAAATATATACGTTACTTCAGTATTTTAAAATGGTAAACTTTAAAGAAATAAAATGTAATAAAATTCTATCCTTCAGTTGTATGTTCTATATCCCATTTTTAATAAGCAATAATCCTAATAATGGCTTCCTTATTATTGTCGCGTGGTTTTATGCCAGCAGATGCTATTTTAAAACTCATGTTATATGTATGTTCTCTTTTACAACAATTAACATCAAAATAAAAATAAAATATCAAGTATACATATAAAAAGTATCAAATCGAAAATTTGACATCTTTTAAAATATACATAAATAATTATTTATTGCATTTAATAATCATCATAAATAAAATAATCTTTTTTATAATTAATAATTTATATGTCCTTATTTATTTTAATAATTAAATGTTTATAACGATGTACTATCAATATATATAAATAAAATAATAACTTCAAATAATAACTATATTTAATAAACATAAAAGAAAAATTTAAATATTTCATATATAAACTTCAACTTAAAGAGATTTTTTTTTTAATAACAAATAACAAATTTTTAAAATATAAATATCGACCTATTGATATTTACAATATATATATATATATAGAGAGAGAGAGAGTAACCTTAATTCATTTTCTTTGATTCATTGTTTAATATCAAGCTAAAAGCTTGAAATTAAAAAAAAGAGGAAAGTCTAAGATTTTGAATTCGATTCAAATCTTTTTGTATAATTAAGTAGACTTGATTTCTGGTTAATAATTATATGTTTTAGTAACTTCAATTCTTTTTTTATTTGATTAAAATGGAGTTCTAAATACTACTGTGTATTTCCAGATTTTAACCATAAATAAACGGATTGCAATGCATCTATTAATTAAAAAAACTATAAGTGCTGTTTAGTGCAGGTTTAATGGCTGTTGAACTCACAGTATGATTACCTAATGCATACTTATGACATGAGTTTTTTTATTAGATTGAATATTCATATTTAAAATATACATTACAAGATAACACTGTTTCTTTTGATAATCACACATAGCAATCCATATATGAATGATAATTTGTTATTTCTAAAATTGTAAGAAAAAAACAGATTAAGCAAATATGATTAAATTTTCATAAATGAATATATATTTATATTTAGTAATTTTAATAAACCTGTAAATAAATGACAACCATTTAATATGTAACATTAAAAATATAATTGTATTTATATGTTGGACTATTTCCATAATTTAATATGAGCATTGAATATTTTTAGAAAAAATTAACTTTATTTAAAGATTTTTTTTATCAATAATTTTAGTATTTGATTTCTGTAAAAACTTTAGACATATTTTTTGGTTTATCATCACTATAAAACTTTTTATTACCACTCTTAGAAGCACTAAGTCTAGTAAAAATAATTATTTATCATACTAGCTAATGTTTTTTTAAAAATCCATATATGTTAATGTTAGTAAAATTTTTGGATGTTTGTAGCTTACCAGTAGTAAAACAATGACATATAATATTTACATCTTTTCCCCAGATATCTGCAGAAATTTTACTCTTCTATCTTCAACAGTAATTTTTTTTTCATCTGTCAAATGTGTTGACCAGGAAGAGAATCCGGGCCAGATGCTTGGAAGGCAGCTATACTAACCACTAGGCCACCAATGCTAGACTTCAACAGTAATTTGAATCTATGTTGACTGCGTATCCAAACTATCTTTAGCTATTTCTTTTGGGCATTTGTAATGCAATTAACTGTAACCATCCTATTTATTAATAACTGGTTCGTTGGTCATTATAGAAGTAGTAACTTTATAAAAGGTAGAGTTGTTATTCAAAAAATTTGAATTATGTTTGTACATAACTAATTATGAAAGTATACCTTTAATTTTTTTTTTTTTTAATGAAGAATGACTTTATATGCTAAAAGTTACATTAATTCATATACCAATTCCATTAAAATATTTTCAACTTAGTTCAGAAAATAGAAAATGATTTTGCAAGAATGATTTGAAAATATAATCCTTCATGTATATACATTATAAGCCGAGTAATGTTATTGTATATTTATTGTCAGAAAATATAAACGGTCGGTAAATAAAATAAATGTAGTTTATAATAATTGAAAATAGATAACAACAATAAAGAAAATACACGTAGAAAGAAAACATATAAGACAATCAGATAAAAGAACTGAATTACAAAAAAGTGGAGCCTATTATTTCTTAGAAATTTAGAACAAAACGTAGAGCAACATTATAATCTGTAATTTGTTAGTATAGTAGATATTGGAGTGTTAATAAAAATATTTTTTTAATAAAATAATTGAATTTTAAAGATAATTATAGTGCTTATTTCAAATAAATTTTAAAAATTCATTTGAGTGAATCTGTTTTAACATTTCTAACTTTATCATTTTAATTCAACTAACAGATGTTGGCATCCTTATCGTTTATAGCACCTGACACAACATCACGTGGTTAATGCTAGTTACGCTTCTACGAAAATCAAAATAGAAAAGACAAATAACTTTTTCATCTTTTATTTCGTATCATTTTCAGAAATACAATAAAAATAAAAATTAAAGCATAATTTGAAGATATTAAATTCTTTTCTTTATTTTACTTTTTTGTTAGCTTGAAATGCGAACTGAAAAACAACGTTTACAACCCACATTTGAATATCACTTCATCAGATATCGATATATTACAAAAAATATATATTGAAACTTACTTAGAAAGTAATAACGGAAATTAAGAGCTTTTCTGCTCTCTTCAATATTTTTTACTGTAAAATCTTTTAGGTCAAGGAAATTTTTTTTTCCAGTAGATTATTTAATATATATTAAAGGACTTTAATGTATAGTGATTAAAAAAAATTACTTGCCTTCAGTTTAAATCTAGGTAAACACTTTTTTTTTTTTTTCAAAAGTAGATTTTTTTTTCTCATGTGTCATAGCATCGGCCGGGGAGCGAACCCGATAATCCGGGACAACTGATTGTAAGGCAACTGTGCTGACCTCTCGACTACCAACGCTTGACAAAGAAGAATTGAATTTTATTTAGATAGTAAAAAATATATTCGATTACAAGCAAGGGTTATATATATATATTTATTAGATAGCTAGCCAACAATAAATCTAGTTTGTTATTTAATTACTAGTCTATATTAGACTACAATAGGAAGTAATGTGAAAAATCAAAAATAAAAGTAATTATAATCTTTAAATTGTCCGCAAAAATGTTAGTTGTAAATATTTAAGTGTAGATTAGGCTTTTTTTAAATTTTCTCTTCACAAACATCTTGGATAATATTCATATAATTTTTTTTTATTGTTTATCAAGTATGAATAGGCTTTAAATATCGCTGAAGCTTAATTGCAAATTTGTTTTAGCAATCTAAAAATGTAACAAACTTATAATAGTTATTGGATATCTTGGATAATGCACAGTATATTGCAATCTAGAAAATACACAGGGATTAGAAAGATAACTAAAAATATCACAGATCTTCAAAATCCCAAAATTGTAATTCATGCATCACTATTATTCTCTGCACTTTTCATTGCGCCTATATTTATATTAATCATTAGATCAATAACTACCCAAATGTTAGCTATATCAATGCTGTCTTCTATTGTTAGAATCAGCTTTTCCAAATGTAATTCACATTTCCTTTTTCAAAGATAACCAATCTGACAAATAGTCATACATCCAAATGTAAAAAAAGCATTATTTATTCATTTTAAAGCCCTTATAAATAAATAACCAAACATCAAATATACAAATACTAATTAATACAGTATTAATAACATTTGATCATTAGACTGATAAATTATTTGAAAAGCAATTGCATGCAATTTTAACAAGGGTACAGCTTGAAGAGTCCATTCTCAAGGCAGTTAACTGAAAGTTTATATATAGAAAGTGTTTAACTTATCAGTCAGATATGAAAATGAGTTATTTGTAAGGTAGTAACAGTTATTTGAAAAAAAATTGGAAAGTGTATTACCAATTACTGATAATGTTAGAAGTATGAACGACAGAGGATTATATGTGCATGGACACAAACTACAAAATGAAATAATACTAATTTCTTTTTGATTATCAATAGAATTTTTAAAAAAATCAGTCATTAAAAGAAAAACATTTCATTTTTTTTTTTTTGTAAAAAACATTTTTTATTTCCCCATTAAAGTATAACAAATATACATTTTACAATCATTGCATATCTAATTATAAAGCTAAACAATACAAGTAGTGGGATTTAAATAATTTGACAACTAGTTTGATGGATTACTAATGAAAAATAAAACTATCTTTTTTTCATAAAATATGCTATAAAAATATATATATTAATATTTTTTATAATTTTTAAATATAACAAAATACACTTTTATGACTCTTTATGCATAAATATATGAAATAATAAAATAAATCAAACATTTTCCAAAATGAATGACAATAATATATTTCATTTTATATTATTAAAAATGCACCCACAAAAAAAAACATTGAAATTATTACTTAGACATAAAATTTCCAAGCAAAAACGAAAAAAGCATAAAAATGCCGAATAATCAAAAACACGACTATTAATTTTGTTAAATTTTTAAGCAAATCTTATTGATCATAAAAATTCAATATACAATACAAATAATGTGATCTGATGCTGCAAAAGTCTGTGGCAAACTTATCATAAAAAAATGTCATACACAAAAATATAAAACAATCAACATAATATGATTCAATTTGATTGGATTAGAGACTGATGGCTAATGGCTGCCAATCAATATTTGTCAAATCATAAATGAATTCTATTTCTATATCTTTTTGATAAACAAAAGAATTTCATGTGAACACACTTCATATGCAGTAGCAAACCATACAGTAGTTCCACCCAGTGCAAGTTATGGTAACCAATAGATGCAAGAAGATTAGTGCATAAACTACCCATCTAGTGCTTAGTCATCCAATATCCCATGACTGTTTTCTAGCTTGTGGCTTTCACCAGTAAGGAGATTTGGATCTGAGAGCACTGCACCTAGATCTAAGGATCTAATGCAACCCTCCATAAGACACTCTTTATCTATTTAGTTAACAACAAACCCAGGATCTCATAATGAAAACACATTAATGTTTTCAATGCAAGCTCTTTCAACTGTATAGTCATATAGATCTGAACCCAATTCAGCATCTATAAATTGTAGTGCCCTTGATGTATCAAAAACCACAGTCACCACCTTCCTGCATTCATTGGTTACTAAGGCTTGCACTGGGTGGCACTATTGTATGGAAAGCCTGCTATTGCTAATAACAGTTTCTGTAAATTATAGGAAATGGTGATCATGTGATGTTTTGGTGTTTTACACACTGTATATCTGGGGACATACTCATATTGTAAACTTGTGTAGACAAAACTCACATTTATATTATTGCTGTATAATCAGAATATAAATTTGCTTTATTTTGTGGATATTAATGCGAATTTATTGTTACAATAATGAATATTGGGAATAAAATATATTTTTATAAAGAATATAAAGTTCAACAGTATACTGTAGAAACAAACATGTAATGATAGATTTTTTAGTTTAATCAAATGAATATGATTATGAGCATCATTACAACAATCGATTTGCTGAATTATAAAACTTTTAGGAAGCAGTTTTCTGGAATTTGTAAGACTGGCTGATACAAAGATAATTATAGAAATAAGATGGGGATTTACTTTTTTGCTCTTAATAGAAAGATATCTGAAATTCACTTTTGAAAGAAAAAATACAAAAGTTATGATATAATTAAAACTTAGTTTAAAGTTTTTATTCTCCAACCTGCTAAATTATATCCCTTTATTAGTGATTACTAGTGACAAGGCCTTAAGGAATTTAATTCCTTGGAAGAAAGAATCTCATGATCATTATCATAAAGATGAAATGGTCTAAAAAAATTGTCACATGTACAAATAAGTATTATTTTAAAACAAATTTACTTAAAAATAAAATATTTAAACAGAAAATAAATGCATAATTAAATAAGAGCTCCTTTGTAACATTTAAAAAAAAGGGGGAAATGCTAGCATGATACATTTAAGATATTGATGAAATTACTTAAAAAGAATGAAGTATCAACACTTCATATTCAAAACAAAATATATTCACTAGCAAGTGGTAAAAAGAAAATAATACAAGTCAAGAGATATTATATTGAAATATACTAGAAATAACAGAATATTGTAAATATAAAAAGAATTTCCAATTGAATATTCAAATAATACTTCAGACTTAATTTCATGAATAAAAATATAAAGTGAATTTATTGGAATAAATATTTCAATAACAGTTACATATACATAACAATTTTGGTATTCTGTCTAACGTTTTAAAATATTGACTGATTAAAGAGTAATCTTAAAAGTTACTGAATTGCATTTCCACATTAAGAAAATCGTTTTTTTTTTATAAAATAATTTTATAATTTAATGTGTAGTGTGATTATATTCATATTATTCAAAAATAACAGAATTTGTAGAAAAAAGTAGTGTTATTGATGTTTTTGTTTCATGTATTTATTATAAACAGCAAGATTGATATTTAAACACTTGGAGATACTGAGTAAAAAAAGATTAACAGTGAACAGTCTTAATATAGTACGCTTAGCATGCTTTCAATATTTTTATCACAATATTAGACATGAATAAATTGTGGGTGGTAGGTATAATATTAGTATCATATAAATTGTATGCAAATAAGCTTAAATGCCTCACTTTTTAGAAAGAGGAAAGCAGGATTCTTTTTTATTTATAGCATTGGCATTGTTGATGATATGCCAAGCCTTCTTTATTTTATGTTTGCATCATTCTTTTCTATACATATGATGCTGGACACTATAGGTTCTGAGGTATGGCTAACATGGTTTTCATGCTTAAAAATATGGATTTGTAGTCTGAATTGTTTTTGGTCATTTTGTAAAAATATTGATTCTGGGACAGTCTTGTAGCAAGGATGGCACAGGATTTTCTAAACTACATGATGCTGCATTTACTTTGATTGCATGAAATCTCACATACAGTATGGGGGTCTGTCCATGGGAAGCCTATCCTTGAAATTGTTGATCAAATGATTGAGAAGGGATAAAGTTGAAAGACTAATTCTGTATGATTCCCAACAAACTTTATTCTTATTTCAATAAATGTTAGGGATATATTGAAGAGATATCCAGGTTTTGATATCAGTTGGCATGGGTCTAGGTCTAATTTTGATATAAAATCTGTTAATGATAGTGATAAGCATCCTGTTTTATCAGAATTCTGTATTTATATCTGATGCAGCATAATTCATTGATATATTTGTCAATGTTAGATTTGTGATCAGATTCAAGCTTACACAGGTTAAAATTTTGGTGTAGAAATATTTTCAGATCAGTATATTTGTGTGAATTAGAAGTTACAGATTTAGAGGATATTATGCTTATAATTCCAATAGATTTTAGAATCATTTTATAGTTTAATTGTGTGGCATCCCATGGGATATATAAGTTGAAAAACTTAATTCCTTTTAATGAGTCTTCATGTCTGATTATTCAAGTTAATGAAAATATTTGTGCAAGATTGTGTCTGGTATTATTAATTTGAAACTCAGGGAGCATAAATGAAGATATCATTGACATATTGCATATATATTATTCTGGGTGTGCATTGGAGTATTTAAGAAAAATTTCTATTTCAATACTATTCAAAATGATGCTGAATATAATGCCAATTGTAAGTTGCTTAGGCCAGTCATTTTCCACAGTTTAATATTGTCCATTGAAGAGGGCAGTTGTATCTTGATCTATACAATTTAGACATTCAGTCCTGAAGCTAATTCTTTTCTGTGGGTAATTAGATACTATTAATGCCTATTTAATTATGTCAATTGATTGTTTTTATTTATGGATCCACATAGTTCTGCGATATCTAGGGACACAACCTTAAATTGATTATCGATAGTGGTATTTTTAATTTTGTGAACATACCCAAATGATGAAATTATAGTATATGGGCCATATCTAGTTGTTTAGTGAGCCAATGGTTTATCATTTTGGGAGTGTAGTAATAGGCTCCTCCAAATTCTATCATTAGTTTGATAGGGTAGTCAGATTTGTGTAATTTTGCATTCGCGAACTTGTGAGGAAGGATTGCTGTGGAAGGATAAATTTTGAAGTTTTTATTTTTGTCAATTGACAAAATATATTTATCCATATTCCTTTTAAGTTATATGATGATACTGACTTAAACTTTAATTTATCAATATGTGTATTCATTTTGTGTAAGAGAACTAATCTATTTTCTTTGTCCTCTCTAATGCAAGTTATATTATTGTCTTGTAAATAGCATTTAATTAAGTTTATATTCATCATCCAGTTGTTTGTTATTCTTTATTTTCATGAAATTATGTCTAGTTTCCAGAACAATTAACCCAATTATTCTCTCTTTATGCGGGTTATCTGCAAATTTAGTTTCTATATCCACAATAACTTCAATAATGGATTATTCCAGTTACCACCTACAAAGTGTGATCCAAATTCTAAAATTGTCTTTATGTTGTTAAATGGACAGTTGTCATTCAGATGACAAAACAGCATGTAGAGGGCATCTCCAAGTGCTTAAATATCAATTGCAATTGCTTAAGAAAAGTAAGCTAACAGATTACAAAATAAAAAGATTATATATTCAAAAATTAAATATTTGTATGTGTATATAAGACTTTAGTAATAATTAATATAATATCTCTTTAAATTACTAACCTACACCATGTATAAATCATACATACTTTGTATATTTTATTTATTTTTGCCAAGGGAAAAATAAAATATTTTTTACCAGATTATTATTATTATTATTGTTATTGACAGTAGACTGTTATTTGAATTAAGAATAATATTGTTATGTAATCTCTATCTCCTTAAAATTGTAGTCACATGTATTTTTTGTGTCTTATTTGAATAATTTAATTAATTTTTTATTAAAAAGTTTGCATTTGGAAAAGAATTAAAGCTTGGTCTCTTATTTTCATTTACCATAAGAGTAGTTACTAATGTCTTGTGATCCAGATTTATACCTTAGCTATATAAATAAACATTATTGTTTGTTGGGTGCTGCATGCAGGCTATTGATAGACTCCACAAACATTTGATAATATAATGATCTTCAAATATGTAGGTTAACATGACTAAAAAATACTTTGTGCTGCCTTTTAGATAAGATATTTTTATCATTGGCTAAGAACTATTTTCTAATCAAAATCTTTTCTGTTTGACTTTTTCCTTCTTGAGTCACATAAGTTAGTGTAGGGTCTAGTTATCATGAGGCATACTAAAAGTGATAATGAGATTGCACATTTGTACAATCATATCACCATTCTTTAACTACATGTGCAGCATTTGTGAATTTAATTCTCATTTTTCATTTCCTTTTTTAAATTTAAGCTCTTGGGAATTAAGACAAAAATAACAGAGATAGATTAAATAGGCTGAAAATTCTTAGTTGTAATCTTTACTCAAGGCAATTTATTTCTAATGAGTCAATTTGGAAGTGGATTAAAGACAGAGTCAGTTTTAGTTTGAAAAGTGTGTATGTTTATGCATTCTGTTTAGGAATCCCTCTACTTACCATAGATGTCTAAGGAATCTTATAAAATGTGATCTAAAATGACATATCACCCAATCTGGTTAAGTTGTCATGCCTTCTGTATTACTGATTAAAGTGTTATAAATGGTAATATTATCCATAGTAGTGATAATAAAGGAGCAGTAGGCAAAAGTAAATGTAAGTATTAGGTAAGTACGTGGAATGTGTAAACTTTAATAAATACAAAGACTTCAAGTTCGAACAGTGGATAATATTGGTGATTAAGAACTGTTAATTTATAAGATAAATATAGCAGCTCATAGTGAAACTCATCTTTAAAGAAAGAAATTTAATAAAATAGATAGTTGGCTATTATTTTTATTGGAAAAATGCACAGTGTAGAATTTGTTGCAATATCTAATTTGTATCTTTTATTCTTGTAATTCTTGGTAGCAATAAAAAGCTAATAAAAACTTGGCTTGCACAATGATATCATTATTCATATATGCTCCAATATTAGATTTTGCCCAAAAGTTTTTGAAAATAATGCTATTGATGCAGTAAATTCTAATAAGAAATTGTTATTAAATATTTGCACAACCCATGTCTTGATTACCACAAACATTTTTTTCTTTAGACAGAAAAATCACAATAAAAATATAGTTACATTGATGCTTAAAATAATGGCATTTAATAGATTACATTATAGTTAGGAGTAGATATATAAGAGAAATTCATATTATGCAAGAATTTACAAGTATAGTTTTTTGGATGAATCATAAATCAATATATTCTGAGATTAAAATAATAACTGCATTAAGAATAGATCTTATTCCAATAATATTCATAAGAAAATTGATGTTTAATTTTTATTATACTAAAATTGCTAATTTGGATTTCAATATTGTCATATTATTGAAGCATGGGACTTTTGTTTGAAATTTATTTATTTATTTAGTATAAATATTTTTTTAGACAGCTTAATTATTAATAAGATATCATCAACAAATTTATAGGGATTTCAATCAGTAGATTCACTTATGAATTTATTAGGATTTTTAAGTCTGCCATTGTAATAAAAAATTTGATAGCCATTAAATATATGGTTTGTAATATATCAGTTGCTGACAAATTGTTATGGATCATATGATCATGGGTTATTCTGAATCTGTTCATAGGCCTTTATTTATGTCTAGGAAGATCAACCTCATCTGGTTTCATTGTAAATTATTTGGAATCTCATAAGAATTCCATTTCTTTTACTATAATTTTTTGATTATAGATTCTTCATTGAACATCCAAAAAGTGGACCTTGAATTGAGTTAAGTCTCAGGTAGTAAAATTATATTTTGAATTATTGGCAAGTCTGACCTACTTAACAGTTATTTTATATATTTTTTTATGATGCAATTTTTTTTTGATATTAGGCAAAAGAATATGTAAAAGAACAGGAAACTATTATAAAGAGTAGACTTGAGTATACCAATGGTATTTCTTATGGTAATATTTAATTATATACCCACAAGTTTAGTGTGAGAACTTTTTTGCTAAACAGAGGCACAATATTTACCAATGAATATTCTAGTGCTAAGAAAGCAGTTTATAAAATACTTGCATCACAAATTTAAGTAGTGCTAGTCAGTTTTCCAAAGAGGTTACTCTTAGAAATGAATTTTGATCTAATATTAGCTAAATGAGAAAAGTAAGTATGGCTACATTTCAAGATAACTTCTAAACAGCATGAGATAGGATTATATTTAGACTATTCTTGGGTTCACTAGAATAAAGAAACATGACTGGTTTACTGACAATGACCATATATTTTAAACCAAGATGTGCTATTTTATTTTGGCAAAAAAAAAATAAAATTAAATGTGATGCTTCATATTAAATATAAAAATTTAAAAATAAGTTCAATGATTGACAAAAAGGTTGAAAACAAATGATAGATAAAAAACTATGAAGAAAATCACTCTAGAATTTTTTTAGTGTACTGAAATAACACATGACTTATGAAAAACAATATTACAAACCTCTTAATCTCAGAAATGGCACCATTTTATATGATGACAATAATATTTTGAACAGAAAGAAGGAGTAGTTGTGATGATGACTTTTAATGATATATCAATTTCATATATTTATTTACATTAGACATAGATCACTTTAGTGAAGTTATAACAGCTTTTTGTAATACTAAAAATCTGAAAGACTGCAGGTCCTCATAAAATAATTGGAGAAGTTTTGAAAACTAGTTTTGCTTCAAAAATACTGACATTTTTAAAAAAATATATGGGCTCATAAAGTTGTATTATCTGATCTTATATCCCCTTTTACTGTTCCAATTTTTTTTTTTTAAAATGACAACATTGCAATAATTATCAAGAAATATCATTGTTATTTACTGCAACAAAAATCTTTTTAAGACTTTTGAAATTAAATTGAGATACTAGAAAATCTCATTGTGCTTGTTATAACACTTATCTGACAGCCAATCAGATGTTATGATAGCAGTTCGAATGACAACCAAACCATAAACACATAACAAAGAATTTACGAGAAAAGAATGGCCACCCTTCTCTCTACTTTTCTTTCTATATATTTAAGCCAGTCATAACTATTTAAATTTGAAAGTGTAAAGCTTTAAATATCTTCACAATTATTTAAAGCTTCATGCTTTCAAATCTAAATACTTACAACTGGCTTAGATATATATAGAGAAAAGTAGAGAGAAGGGTGGCCACCCTTTTCTCGTAAATTCTTTGTCATGTGTTTGTGGTTTGGTCATCATTCAGACAGCTATCATAACATCTGATTGGCTGTCAGATAAGTGTTATAATGAGCACAATGATATTGTGCAGTATTTCAATTTAATTTCAATTTCACCTATCTGCACTCTGCAAATTAAATATTATTTAAGACTTTTGTTGAATAGGTTGCTTCCAGTTATGATGCAAAGGGTTGAAATGAATGAATTATTTATATGTTGCATTTAGCAATTTAGTCAAGGCATTTGATTTAATTAATCAACAGGTTTTTCCTATTATTAGTAATCAGTTAGTTGTCCACCAAAGTTTATTTGCATTATACAATTTCTACATGATGAAATGAAAGGAAGTATTATGACTATAGGTAGAAAATTTGGACATTTAAAGTAAAAATTATTATAAAACAAGGATATTGATATACTCCAACACTATTTTTAGTTTGTATGGTGTTTTTTGAAACTGTTCAAAGATAACTTGTTGAAACAAAGATCAAGATATAATACAGGTTTGATTGATATATTTTTAAATTTGAAATAATTAAAAATGAAAGCAAATTTCTTTAACTTTATGGATAATTTATGTACAATATGCTGATGGTTGCAATATTTTAGCTAATTCAAAAATGATCCATAGAATGTATTTAATGTTTTAAATGCAACATATAAAACTTTGGTTCAATAACTAATATTCATAAAAGTTTTTTACTAGTTAATAATGAAAGAAAGATTCTCAGCAGCTTGTGTCTTGGATGGTTATCAACTTGAGAATCCAAATCAATTTAAATATCCTTTGTAATATAGGGTATATGAGCACAGACTTTCAGATGACCCATCACTCTCCACTCTATCTAATAACACTGATACACTCAAGCACATATATGCTGAAAAGATAAATAATCACCAATATACGTATTTCATGCTAAACCAGCAATCATCAGTTGGTCCAGATTATCATCTCCCACACATATGTACTATAAGTGCTCAGATACATATTAAGATAGACAATCTTCATACTTTAATGGACAGGCTACAATCTACTACACACTCCAACTCTTCAACCGTCCATCCTTTGGTAATTTTATAAATAGAAAAGTGGACTCAGATATTGAGATGCTGTGCAGACTCCAATATGCTGTTTTTTTTAACAAATTAAAATAAAGGGCATTTCATTACAGTGAAATAACAACTGGGAGTAAATTAGTTGTATATGCAGCTGTTACTTTACTGAATTTACTGTGTAGATATGTGAGTTGGATACTCATTAATGCAGCATAATATTATTTAAAAAGTTTCATTTAAGGAAGTTCTATATAATTTTAAAATGCATTGGCAAGGTTATATAACCAACCAATATGTTGTTCAACTTGTGGTATGTGATACTGTATAATTCACTATTGTAAAATCACACCTTCATTAGCTTGGATATATAAAATGAATAATAAAACTTTCTAAAAGTGTGCTTTACTGTAAAATCAAATATAGTTTTCATAGAAGAGATAGACCCCAAATACATTCTAAAGAAGTACAATGTTGATTGATTTCATTGGGAAGATATGGTTAAGAAAAGTATGCACAGAAAATCTACAACAAGGCATTAAAATATTTGTTTTGTGAAAAAGAAATTAAAACAGCATCACAAAATATCAATAAAACAAACAAAAAAATGAATCAGAATATCCTACATATGGATGTACCTGTTCACAGATTGTTTCGTATATTAACTGTAAAACTCATGTTTAGAGTAATTTTTTGTCTTAGGCTCAAAATGACCACACTCATTTATAAATCATTGCTGATGATAGTGATAATCTTTAGTGTGTATTGATTGAGTACATGAAGAGTAGAGTGGTAATTGGGGAAGGTTTAGGAAAGACATTATTTATATATTTATACTTTCTAGAAACTGGAAAAAATTAATAATTATTTCTAGTGCCAATGTTAAATATTTTTGTAGGTGGAAATTAATGGCATCAAACATTATGACATATATTTAAAAACTTATATTGCTAACAGTATCTGATTTTACTTTTAAAATATATATTTATTTATAATAAAAACCTTTACATGTAATCAATCATTAAACAAGGTCTAACACCTCTCGATCTATTGAGAGTTGTAATTATGAATAAGATAGACCATGGAGGCCATTGTATGTTAGTCCAAGAGTGCAGTATGCAGGTATGGCCATGTGTCTTTGAACTTTTTTTTTTTTGACGAATAGCCCTCATCCCATATGGAAATCGTAAATCTCATTTAAGGAAAGATATATCATGAGATTCTGAAAGAGTTTTTACAACAACTTTATTATAAGCTGCACAAAGGAATAATGTCTCTTAATTCATTTCTTAATTATATTGTTATCACAATTGCAATCATTCAATGTTACATTTTTATTTCTCATTAATTCTTGATTATTTATTTAAATATGAATTTAGTTAGGCTCTATGATTAAAATCAATTATCTTAATGTCTAGATTTAAAATATACTGCCTCAGACAACATCATTTTAATAGTTTATCCTGACTTTTATATCTGAATACATTTTTTTGGGATGCTGTATCATGATGCTTAGCTAATGAGGAAGATAAAGATCACATCAGCACTATAAATGATGTGTAATCGAAGGTCCATTTTGATGTAATATATATATATATGCCGTGAATATATATGTTAAAAAGTGTATATACTCCAAAAATAGTGGTTTTATATTATTTGCTTAGTTATAAAATGAAAAATATATTTTATTATGTAAAATAGATCATCAAATGTGGATACCATTTTTCAAAAAATTAACATTACCCGGATAAATATCGTTGTTACTGGATTCAATTTTGAATAATTAATGAGTTATTCTAATATCCATTTTTATCATTAGTTAAAAAGTTTTAAAATGTTTTTATTTTATATCTTGATATGTCAGTAAAGTATTAAATTTAATTTGAACATAAAATAAATAAATAAAGAATTTTAAACGTTAATTAAAAAAAAAAAAATAACAAAGAAGTGACAAATAGTGAATACGAATTACAAATTTAATGAATAAACTTTAAAAAAAAAAAAACAACAACACGGTTTAATTAAAAATTAAATCTGTTTGTAAGAACTAACCTTGTAAAAAAATATTTTTTTAAAAAAATAAAATAATAGATAAAATGCAGAAAGTAAATAAAAAAGTTGATTTATAAGAAAATATTAAAATTAAAAAAAAAAAAATGCTAAAGCTAATTAAAACAACATAACACACAGGGAAAAAAAAAATCGATCAGAAAATGAAATCGTATAATAAGTAAATAAAATAAGAAAGTAAATTTATTAAGTACAAATAAAACATAACACGTTTTTTTCTTTTATTGTATTAATGCAATGGCATATTCTACTACTGGCCATGGTCATCATCATTTTTTTGTTAGTTAATTAATCCAGATTCATTTGTCACAAAAATTCATGTTTTCAACAAATCACTTATCATATATTAAAAATTATTACAATTTTAGTTTTTATCAGATTAACATATAAATGGCAAAATATTTTTCTGCATTTTATGGTACAGCTAAATTACATTCCTAGAGCTCTCTTGTTGATTATACTTATATACAGTTATCTAAACAAAGACATTTAACACTGAGGAGATTGTAGCATATCTAGGAGATATAAACAAACTCTTTTCTTAAATATTATTGCTTGCATCAAATGCATAGGTTTAAGATCATGACTAGCTTACATTTATTTATGACTAATGATAAGTCATAACACAAGCCAACATTTTGGCTATAACAAATGTTTCATAAAGATGTGTGACATTCATTTTAGTTAATATAACCAAAAAATACTGAGAACTCCATAGTCAGGATTGATGCAGTTGTAAAAATAATTTCTAGATTGTAATTAAAAATAAATGAAAAATCATGTATTTTATAAATATAATAAAAGAAAATTTGTAGACTTATAAAAATTTTTCACATTTCAACACATATTAGTAATGAATGTATTTTTTGGATACATACAACTTCTGATGCAAGTTTTTGACTGTGAATTTTACATTTTTATATTTTTTTGGTGAAAAATTTCTGGATTCCTCAGCATTCCATCATCAGATTTTTAATTGGATGAACAGTTGAAGAGTTGAAGTGTGGAGTAGATTGAAGCCTGTCCATTAAAGTATGAGGATTGGCTATCTTAATATATATCTGAGCACTTATAGCATAAATGTGTAGAGATGGTAATCTGGACCTACTGATGATTGCTGGTTTAGCATGAAATATGTATATTGGTGATTATTTATCTTTTTGACATATATGTGTTCAAGTGTATCAGTATTATGAGATAGAATGGAGAGTGATGGGTCATGTGAAAGTCTGTGCTCATATATAGACACAGCTATATAATAAGCCTGTGTTTCAGATATTATAACTTAAAATAAATAAAATGTCATGGATTTTATTACATAAATATAATAAAGGCAACTTCTGCTGTAATTTTTTAAAATGATTACTTATGCAGGATAAATATAATAAAGGTGCACATATTTATATCTATAAACATAATTCATAGTTATTAGTTAAAGATAGGATTGGCAATCTTAACGTTCAACCACAGATTATATATATATATAATTGCTTATGGCTTTATTAACTCAGGAGTTCATAAGAAGTTCAATCACCAGAACTTCAATTGCCAGAAGCAATCCTGAGACCTCCCAATCCCAGGTCAGAACTCTACCAAGTATGCCAAACCATGCGGGGTATGTAGATAAAAAGACAGCTGTCACTCATATTTATATTCAGTATTTAAAAGATACTTTCATAATTCTGTGAACTGACAATTTCAAATGTGTTTAAAATATAATAATATTTTGAGTTGACTCAAAGTCTAACTTACCTTTAGTATCATTAAAGCATTTTTTAAAAATAAATTCTACTTAATCTACACATATACAAACATAAAAATCCACTCTAAGTATTCCATCACTTTTCAAAGTGTATAATTTGATTTATATTGCCATTTTTATTACTAATGAAGAAGAGGAATAATAATATTCATAACAATTAAGTTTATTTGTAATATATATATTTATAATATATAAAAAAGTAATAAGTCCAAAATAGTTTGTACTTTTTTGGTGTCATAAAAGTCAGAGCTAAATTTGATGGTGAATTTTACACATGCCAATTTAATACTTTTTTTATTTATTTATACAAGTACTAAACACCTATTTTTTGAAAATTATGTCAATAACATTTCTGCCAACTACAAAGAAATTATAATGTTAAACATTTGCTCTCACAATCACATGTCAATTTATCTTATAATTAGCTAGAATTAATAAATTTAACTTCAAATACTAACTTTAAATTTATTACTGACAAGGAATGTATATATAAATAGTATGCTTGTAAATAAATAAATAAACTGATTGCTTCAGACATTATTTAATTAATCCTACAAATAATTTAGACTTAATTTACTTATTGATTTGATGAATGCATGCTGTAAATTAGGTTCAACTTTAATGCCTTTGAGAAAAAGTTTGCTATTCAGAATACTATTAAGAAAATTTTAATCTGTCTTAAATAAATTATAGTGAAATTTTATTAAAAAGAATAGGCTATAAAATACAGATTTTCTAAATATATATACAATTTTATGTAAGATTATTAAAAATGTTAAATTCATTACAATAATTGTAAAGTGCTAAAATAAATAAAAAGCCCAACAACCTATTAGTAAAAGATAATTAAGATTATATTTCTAAATGATTGCATTAAATTCATCAATATGTCTGTTGCTCAAATTTATTAAATTTGATATTTAAATAAGTATGTTTGTGTTTGTGAGAGCATAAATTAGTGTGTGACAATTGCAAATTCCTTAGTTAAATTATTAATATAGATGTAAACATAATGCATAAAATTAATTATAAAATTAAACTGGGATGAAGTGCTTTTGGCATTTAGAACTTGGTATTGTTTAAAAAGAGAGGTTTTTAATATATATATTACCAGTTTTGCATATAGGTCTGTGACATGAACACTTAATAGATTTCAGACCAAAAATGAAATTTGCATAGATGTATATTGGAAGTAACAAAGAAGGATCAAAAATGAAATACACAGGACAGAGAATAAACAGGTATTATTAACATTATTGAAAAAAATTAAATACCTGAAATAGAGCTGGATTGGACATATTGTTAAAAGATTTCAGTTGAGCCCTAAAAGAAATCCTGAGAGATTGCAAAAGACCTAGAAAGAGACTACATGTGGAATAGATTAATGGAATAAAGAAGTTTACTGGGATGGTATGGAGTGATTGGAATGACTATTGTGCAATAAAACAATAATGATAAATAATATAGATGATACCGATGTATCTTTAATATATTTAGTTTAATAAGTTAAAAAGAAAATAAAACTAAAATTTATCTCAATTTCGGTAAATTGCAATTATATCCCATGCATATCTTAGCAAGAATGTGCATAGTTCATTAGCTACAGGTTTAATTTAATTTTTTTGATAAAATTATTTCTCAGCCCAAAAAATAATTTTTAGTTAGCATAACAATTTATATATATAAATCTGTTATGAGCCATTTAAAAATTAAACTCAATAAAAAGAAAGCTTATAACAATATAATGGCTTAAATATTTTGAAAGCTATCATAGATAATATTAATTATTAATTAGATTATATATTTCATTAATCTATTTTTTTTTAAATGACTTTTTTCTAAACTCAAATCCATGTCTATTAATTCTAAAAATGTAGCAAAAAGTAATAATAATACAAATAATAATAATAACATCATATTTCTTTTCTCTCTTCCAATTGTCGTTCCTGCAATCAGTAAACCGAATGAAGGCGGATGCTTTCTGCTTTCAAGCTCATATTGAAATCTAATAGTTCCTGCAACGATACTTTAGGAACAGTTAGACATCATTATATTCGTTATCTTTTTTTTTTTTTAAAAATTCGACTAGCTTGGAATTGTTCTGCGTGGATGACTTTAAAATTATCAGCAGTTAGAAAATGCCTTAGGTATTGGAATATTGGCCAATTTCTTTTGTGGAGTTACTGTTCATTCAACTGAATAGATTTATGCTCATGTTTTAAAGACATGAAATACTTTTAAAATGTAATGTAAAACTATCTACAATACTATGATCATAAAAAAAAAAGTCAACCTGTAATTAAGTTAGATGCTTAAACAATTAAAATAACAATATGAAAAACAGTCTTAAGGTTTCCTTTTTAATTAAAACAATCAAAAGTGCGAGAATATATTTTATACCAATACAAACATGTATTTGTAAAAGATTAAAACCTTAATATAAAATTTATTTATACACACACACACGCGCGCACATAAAATGTACATATTCGATAGTTAAAGTTTCATACGCACATATATCTGCTTACCTTTTTTTTTTGACCATCTAAGTAGGTAATTAAATTAATTAGTGTCAGAGACATAGTATGCAAAGTACAGTCTATAAAACATCGAAGACGTGCTACATACGTTATACTTTTCATTATTGTGTGTTCCAAAGAAAATATAATTTTTACTAGTGAAATAATTTTTTCCCCTATGTTACTGTGTAACATATCAAACAATTTCTATAGGATGCAACGAGACGGTACAAAGAAGTATATTAAGTTGAACATTTACAACAGCACGAACGTTCCTTCAGTAGTTCTTCCAAGTTATGTCATCTACTGGTTACTCCTTTTTTTCTTTATTATCATTTAGCTAAGATTGATTACTTTTAATTACTGAGCAATGTTGATTAGACCTGCTGTGATGAAAATCGACTTCAACCCTAATCCTAAACCTAACCCAGTATGGCTGTTATATTTCACAGCAGACCATAATACTAAAGTACTGATTGTGTTATGAACATGCTATTTAAAAAACAAATGTTTTTTTTTTAAATCATCTATCTATCCATCCATCCATTCATCCATTCATACATCCATTAATCCATCTATCCATCCATCTATCTATTCATCTATCCATCTATCAATCCATTTATCCATCCATTTATCCATCTATCTATCCAACTATCCAACTATCTATCTATCCATCCATCCATCCATCCACCCATCTACCCATCTACCCACCTATCCACTTACCCACCTACCCACTTACCCACCTAACCACCTATCTATCTATCTATCTATCTATCTATCTATCTATCTATCTATCTATCTATCTATCTATCTATCTATCTATCTATCTATCTATCTATCTATCTATCTATCTATCTATCTATCTATCTATCTATCTATCTATCTATCTATCTATCTATCTATCTATCTATCTATCTATCTATCTATCTATCTATCTATCTATCTATCTATCTGCAATGAAATTACAATAAATACTTTAATGATTGCCATAACTATAATATTAGAGATACTCTAGGCATTTGCAGGGCAATATACTTCTCCGAATAAATCATTGATCTTTTAGCAATACTAAAGAATAAAATGTCATTCCATGCAGTACTGTGATAGTATTAATTCTTTTTCTATAAAGCAATTTTGCGCACTCACTAGTACAAATTTAATCTTTAATATCATTAATCAATATGTAATATAAAATAAACAAATCAATTTTTCAAATTATGCTTATTTCAGCTGCATTGTAGCTTAAAGCTATTTCTACATTCACTTTTATTTTGACATAATAAACAGTAGTTTAATTCACTCACTTGCAATGATGAGATTAGGATATAACAAACAAATTTGGCATGAAAGATTAATTGATTTATTTTACTTTAGACAACAATTAAAAATATTAAAGTTTAAATTTGCACTAGAAAGTACTAAAACAAGCTTATCATTTTTTATATTTATACTTTAATGCATGTACTTAATGCTCTTAGATATATTGGACATTTAAGTAAAATACATCTAATTTAGCTTTTGTATGAACTTTTTTTAAACAATTTTGAAATAACACAATCAATCATAAAACTAAAAAAAAATAAAAAAAATTTACTGTATGTTATTATCATCTCATTTGATAAAAAAAAAAATGTTTTCATCTTTTTATTTCCCACTATTTTTCAAAAAATTTCTTTCTTGGCCATATTTCTGCAAATTGGAGAATTTTTTGTCTGCATTTTAACATTTTTGATGTTTACTTGTGAAAAAGAAAGTACCTTGTTGGTTTAACATTTTTGACATGAGTTTTTTTTTTTTTTAAAAAGTGTACATTGTTGCTGTTGATTAAAAAATAATAATAATAAAAATTAAAGCAAGACTTAATTTAGTACTTTTGTCAAAATTTAATAGATGGTAAATTATATACATTGCAGTGATATTGCAACTTCTAATGATAACAGGGATATTGATATTATGCACAAATGAATGTATTTATTGTCAGAAAGTGACAGTGAGTAAAATCTTGTTATATATGACTCAGATTATATATTTTGCCCAATTTTTATGTTTATTAATTCTTTACATTTTTTTGTTTTTCAGATGAAATTTGTGTTTCTATAATTCATTTTTATTTTTGTAATAATGTTTATGAAATAAAATTTGATAGCACACAATATTATAACAAGATTTTTCTTATGATTTATTTCATTATTTTCATTGATTTCTTAGGCCCAGAACCAATCTTTTAATTTTCCATATATACAATGTATTTTTTACACACTTTTTTTTAAACATAATTTTTGGTAACCAATCTATTATGTAAAAACAGAATTAGGTGTATCAAGACATCTATATTAATTGCGTGTTTATTTCAGCTTGTGCTATGATTATGAACTCCCAGGTTGAAGACATTGCTCAGTGAATTATTAGTTAAATTCTGAAATAAAATTGTAAATCTTTTCATAGGAAATGAGTTATCACTACTTATAGAATTATATAACTATAAAAAAAAGCAAAATTTGATAGAGTTCTATATAAGAAATGTTAATTTAAAAACACCTTTAAAAAGGGATAAGGGGCAATCTGATATGTATAATTAATAATTGTTTTGGTTAATGGAATTTAAAAAATTTTTGCAAAAAGAAAGGAACTTAAATATATCATCATATTTGCTCATACTATCTTGTGTCTTAAAAATCTGGATGGGCTATCTGATTTATTTTTAGTTAGTGAATATTGTGAAATAGGTTCGTCGTATTACAAAAATCAAGATTACAATCAGTATTCATAACATGGAAAAGAGTCCTGGTATTGATGAATGCTGCTGTTTTTTTTACATAACAGAATAATAGCTAACATTAGTAGCCATTCAAAATTGATTGGTATATAAGTATTTTGTTTGAAAATACTTTTTTCTTCACTGCTTTTTATGAGGGCTCATTAAAAATGTCTTTATCATGCTGAGGACTATTTAAAATCTGTTTACCTTTTAAAAAACCTTTAATTTCTTTCTATAATTAATATGACTCATATTCTTTATTGACTTTTGTTCCTTCCACTGAGTTATGGCCTCTCACTGAATTGATTTATTATTTATTATTTGTGAATTATTACGTTCTAGCTGTATAATTTGTAAGACATACTCAGGATACAGTGATCTTATTATTACCATCATATTTAATTTTGATATCTAAGATCTTTTATACTTCAAAATAAAATGTATTAAACATGTGAATTATAGATAGTTTTAAAATATGGTGCAACTGATTAATGAGTATTTAGCTAGTAAAGAATATTCCAAGAAAGTACTTTTTATTTGTTTTATGATATAGAATTATTGATCATGTTAAAGCATTTATTTAATGTTAACATTTATAAATAGTAATATATATATATATATATATATATATATATATATATATATATATATATATATATATATATATATATATATATATATATATAATACTTATGTTGTTTGTTATAATTATTTTCAAATACTGCTAATATCAGACTGAAAACTATTTATTGAATAAGTATATCTGCTTAATGAGTTACTAAGCAGAGAATGTTAAGTAATTTTTTACACTTCATTTCCCACTCTCAGAAATAATTTTATTTTGTCTCCATCTCTCTTTAATATTTAAATAATATTTGCATCTATCTATTTCCTTTGCATAATTAAAGTTTAAAGTTTGCTTATATAACTTACTGTATGACAAACACCTTTTCAACAATCTGCTAAAAAAGCAGTAAAGAATAAGATATTATTCATTAGTCTTGCCCAGTTGTAGATAATAAAAGTTTGATTAGTATCTCCAGTCTAGTTTATCTTTTAATTAAGAATATATAGTTATGGGTTTTCTACTTAGAAGAAAAGTTTGCTCGAGGGAAACAAAAGATTCAATCAACTTTCCAAACTTGCATTTTTTTTTTCAAAAACTAAAATAAATATTGTGTTTCAACCCTTATATCTTTGTACTATTTTCTTGGAAATAAGCATTTCTTTATTCTTAAAATAATTTTATTAATTCAATTAAGAGAGACACAATCCAGATTCAGAACCTCTTTCAGGAAAATCCTATTCGTTTATTTTATTTCTTGCCTTTATTCTCATTAACAATTTTTTACTGGAATTTTAAAATAATTTTATATTTTAAAGCAATAAAATAGGAAATCTGTGGTTCATTAAGCCTATTGCTACTATTATCAAATATAAATGGGTTATTACTCTCCACAACATAGTTTCTAATGCGTTTTATCTGCACAAGTAATTTTTTTTTTGTACAAATCTTACTATAATATAAATGTCCCCTTCACTTGACTATGTAATTCTTTTGCATGTCTTAGTCCCATATTCATAACAAAACAGTTTCTTCTTTTTATATTATGATTACGGTTCTCATCATTGAAACAACACTCAAGTATATAATATAAAGAAAAAAAAATCTTGTTATGCATATGGATTAACTAATTTATACATAAGAAATCATATTTACTAAACGCTGAAAGATCTTTTTCTTCAGAAAAATCTACAATGTCAAAACGCTTTCTAGTTTTGTGAGTCAGTTTTAAACATTTTAAAAAATGAGGATATCAGAATAAATAGGCTATTTATTCATGAACAAATTCTTTATTTACATATCAAACATATTTATAAAAATCTGTTCAAAACATTTTAATTAATTTGTTAAAGCATGATTTTCAGAGAACATTTTGTTGTTTACATCCATATAAGGCTAATTGAGATAAAATCAATAATTTGAAATTAATATCAATTCTAAAAGAACATTGAATCCGTTTAATGTATTTGTAAAGTAATAAATTGAAAACTAAAAGTCTCTAAATAAAAAGATTATCTTATTCTGGATTATTTTTATAATAGTATTGCAAGTTATGAATTATCTCGTAGTTTACTTTTGAAAATTAATCATAATAGTTCTACAAATAACTTTTTTTCTGAAACATCGACAGACCATTTCTTTAAATCAAAAATTAATAACATTACATATGTAATATTCTATTTTTTAAAATATCTTTTTTCTTTCATTTGTTACAATCGTTTTATAATCAAAAATTAATAACATTACACATGTAATATTTTATTATTTTTTTTTAATTTTTTAAAATATCTTTTTTCTTTCATTTGTTACAATCGTTTTTATAATCAAAAATTAATAACATTACACATGTAATATTCTATTATTTTTTTAAATTTTTTAAAATATCTTTTTACTTTCATTTGTTACAATCGTTTTTCAAATCTTTTTATAACTTTAACAAACCAAAACATTTAGTTTTTTTATTTTTCATAACTGTTATTCAATTTTAGGGTTTAAGCACTTTTCTTTTTTACACTCATCTTTCGAAAGCTTTTCAAAAAAAAATTTTTAATCCTTTTTACTTAAAATAAATATTACTTAATTTTTATCAGTTCCTGAGCCACAATATATTTACAGTTGATATTCCTAATCTTCAGAATCATTCTAACGAATTTAAGTTAGAACTTACAAATCGGTTTCAAGTAGTAGTAGATTTTGAACATGATTCAGATTTGAACGAAATTAATAGAAAAATAACTGATCCACTTTTAAAAACTGCAACAAAAATAGCTGGTAGAAAAGAACAATAATTGACCAATAAAATTTCTACTGAGACTAGAAAATTTATAAAGAAAAGAAGGAATATGAAGATATATAAAAATGATGCATTAAAAAGGATTGAATATTTCAAATTTTGCAAAATGGTGTGAAACAGGGTTGATAATGGTTTAAGAAAGTATAATTGTGAACTAGAAAGGAATGCTGTATAAGAGAATAAAAGTCTCAAGAGTGTAAAACAACATTTCAGTAGTAATATGAAACATATCTGCAATAAGAAAAAAAGATGGAACTATTCCTAAAAAGAGAGATGACATCATGAAATGGGTAGAAGAGTTCTGGCAATAATTATATAGTAATAAAGAACAAATACCTCATATCTATTATATTTTCTGAATTGCCCATGATTTTAAATAAAAAAGTGAAATATGCAATTAAATTTATGAAGATGGGAAAATCTCATGAAATGGGTAGAAGAGTTCTGTCAATAATTATATAGTAATAAAGAACAAATACCTCATATCTATCATATTTTCTGAATTGCCCATGATTTTAAATAAAAAAGTGAAATATGCAATTAAATTTATGAAGATGGGAAAATCTCCAGGAATGATAATTGATATATTAAAAGAAGCAGATGAAGAAATAGAAAATATTTTGGTAAAGTTATATACCAAATGTGAAAGATATATCAGATGATTGAAAGAATGCAATATTAATATTTTAAAAAGATGGTAAAGAAAATATTAAAAATTATAGATATCAGACTTTTATCAGTTTTATATAAAAAATTTACCAAGATAATTACATTCTGGATTTAAAAATGGTTTTAGTACAGTAGATCATATTTAAATATTGGCAGAAGTTATAAAAAGGACTAATGAATATGAGTTGCCATTATGCTTCGGATTTGTAGAGTATGAAAAAGTATTAGATTTTATAAGCATTTCTTAAGTGATTAAAGCATTGGATCATCAAGATATAGACCCAGGATATTGTCATATTCTAAAAAATATTTATAAGAATGCAATAGCAACAATTATATTACATAATGATAATAGTAAAGTTAACATTGAGAAGGGTATAAGACAGCATGACTCCATATCTCCAAAACTTTTTACAGCAGTGCTGCAAGATGTACTTTGTGGATTAAAATGGGAAGCTAAAGAAGTAAAAGTAAATAGAGATTATTTAAGTCATTTAGATTTTGCAGATAATGTAGTTGTCATTGCAAATAGTGCTTCTGAGCATCAGGAAATGTTACAAGAGTTATTAGGACTAAAGATAAATGTTAAAAACACTAAAGTAATGTTCAATAGATAGATAAAAATAAAGACTTATTTAGTTAGAAGAAGTTAACAACTATGAATATCTTGGTTAGATTATTAATAGAAATGGAAACATAATGATTAATCACAGAATTAAACTTGTTTGGAGTGTTTTTAAAAATAATAATAATAAATAATAAAAGATAATATAACTATGTATTTGAAAAAGGGTTTTAATAAATGTGTTTTACAGTTCTTACTTATGGATATGAAACTTTGACATTTAATAGAAGATCAATACAGAGACTTCAAAACACTGAAAACAGTATGGTGTAATGTATATTAGGAATAATAAAAACTTATCAAAAATGCAATATATGGTTAAGAGAACAAATAGGTGTTACTGATATTGTTGAAGAAATTAAAAGACTGAAATGAAGTTGAGCTGGATATATTGCTAAAAAGATGATAATAAATGCATAATTAAAATCATAAATTGAATTCTAACAGATTGTAAAAGACCTAGAAAAAGACTACATGTGAGATGGGTGGATGAAATAAAAAATGTGCAGAAGTGATGTGGAGAAGAGAGATTAGAGATTGAAGAAGAATGATTGAACTTTGAGAAACATTCATTCTGCAATAGATTGATAATGGTTGACGATGATGATGATAGATATTTAGTGTTACTATTTTACTTCATTTTTATTACACTCAGTAGTAGTATTTAGTCTTTACAATGTTCATTTATTAGTGAATAATGTAATAATCTTAAGAAGATTACAACAACAAATATAATATTTTTAAATATTTTTAAAAGCATCTTTTAATTCTTTTCACAGAATAACATATGTATTATTAAGATTATTTACAAATCACGATATATCTAGAATTTTTTCAAATACAACTGTCATCCTCTTTTTATCTTTCATCTTTTTCAATATAACTATTTTATACTATGTAGAACAATATAATAATAATAATAATAATAATAATAATAATAATAATAATAATAATAATAATAATAATAATAATAATAATAATAATAATAATAATAATAATAATAATAATAATAATAATAATAACCTTGCCAATAGTAGATTTCTAATCTACATGTGTCCAAGTTTGAACCCTAATAATAATAAAATCACTAAAACACACCATTTGTAAAGCAGAAATCAAATAAACAATAATAATAACTATAATTGCACTGATAAACAGTTAACTGCTGATTTTTTTTGACAGAAAACATTTTTTTCCAACTTGGTACTCCCAAGCCATATTACCAGGAGAATGGTGTCAATACAACCACCATGCTCTATGAATCTCAGAGTCTACCAAAACCTATGCCTGTGTAACAAAAAGCAAGTTGAAAGTAATCAACACTAAAAAAATCTCAAGTCCAGCTGGCAATAAATTTTTTCATTGTTTCCAGAGAATTAAGCTGCTCTACCTACAAATGGAAAATTCACTCACCATGCATCAAATTCTGATAAACAAAAGTCAATAAATTACAGATTCAATAATAGTGTACTGAGGGAACTATTTATGTTTTTCAAAAGATCCCCCCACTCAATTAATTATATTATCAACCTCAGATGTGAATATATCACTGTATTGCTTTCCCAAAGCCTGATTATATAAGCCCATTACTCTACACAGGTTCTGGGTTACAGTGCTGAAAATGGCAAAACACCCAATCTCTGACATCTTATCTATAATTTTTTCAAGACAATTAGGAAGACACATTCCAGACCAGTATTAAGACAGTAGGCAACTATGCTGCACTCAATACTGTTTATCCAGAAATCAGAACATTATCACCAGATACCTTGGATATGACATCTAAGATTTCCAAAAGATGATGGAGTCATTTGTTAAAGTCATTATCTTTCAACTGACATACCTCAGAGACCTAGCAGTGCCTGTCTAGAGAAACAACTTTGACTCTAAGCTCAGGTTGCATGCTGATGTAGATCCAACCAACCTTACCACTCAAATCATGGATCAGAGAACACACTATGCTTCTTTATAATAGAACTCCAACAACAGTGCTATTTATGTGAACAATAGGGTCACCTTGCTACACACTGCAATATTAGCCAGAGTACATAAGCACAAACAGCATATAGTCAATTCAATCACAGTCACGTTGAAGATAACAACCATGCAAACACTACTACCATGGACAAATGTCAACAATCTAGTTCAAGCCTGTTCTCAATCTCATAATCCACTCACTTTTCACTCCATAGCATAAAACACAAACAAAAATAACTGTACCATAGATAACCCAAACAACAGACATGCTACCAATTCAAACCCTATTCGAATGGTTGCAAAATATCTTTGTAAGCCACCTAATACACAATGTGCTCCACCATCCACAAGAAGTAGTAGACCTGAATCGCAACAAAACAGATCCAATCGACCACTGACATCATTGAAATAACTGCTTTGCATATGGAGGCACTTACACCACACCTCCTGCTTATTAAACTGACTGCAACAAAAGCTAATAGATGATCAGGATGTCCAAAGAAGAATAAATGTAATAAGAGAGTCAAAACAAAAAAATTAGTAGCCTATCAATCACAAACAGTTGCTAGATAAAAGACCAAATACATGCCAACAAAGATGAACCCTCAAGCACCAACAGCTGCCTAATTCACTATATCCAAAATCATCTAACTCAATTTATCTCAAGCTATATATTGTACACAACAGTTTCTATCACCTAAAAGGACTCTAACACCATTATCCTACTACCCATGTAATAGATTGCTGGCCATAATGCTACTTCTGAACCTACATAACACAATTATGCATGAACTGATATAGTTAATGTACCACATTCAATAAATTTTAAATATCACTCAAGATATGTAAAATGGCCTGAACCTATACATACATTCCCCCACACCCCCATGATAATCAAAGACATTTGTACAAATTTAGAATCTACTGTAAGCCAGTCCATGATCAATGTACTTCCAACTCCAACTACTCTAATTAACACACTATTAAATCTGTCAAACAATCTTGCCCATTTCCATTGAAGCACTTCTACCTAAACCCCACCCTTTGTTTTCAATTTTCCAATATCTATTTTTACTGAACTTTGCATCCATAGTCCCTTTGTCTTTCAATGTAAACAAATATATATAGAGAAAATCTAAGTAAATGTAACCTTTTTTGATCTGAATAAAATTTCTTTTGAAAGATCATCATCATCATCATACTACTAATACTACCATCACCACCGTAGCTGTCACTGCTGCCACCACTGCCATCGTCACTGCCACCACCACCACCACCACCGCTGCCACTGCCACCACCGCTGCCACCACCACCGCCGCCGCTGCCACCATCGCCGCCGCCACCACCGCCGCCGCCACCACCGCCGCCGCCACCACCACCGCCGCCGCCACCACCGCTGCCGCCACCACCGCCGCCGCCACCACCGCCGCCGCCACCACCGCCGCCACCACCACCACCGCCGCCGGCGCCACCATCACCGCCGCCACCACTGCCACTACCGCCGCCACCACCAGCCACACCCCCACCATCACCCCCTACCTTCCTGGACAATATAAACAATAATAAAGCAAAACAGACTGGCAATATCAATAAAACTGACTATTACACCAAAACCAGCACATACACCAGTGGTAATCAACAAAACATTAATGCACATAACAGAGGTGAGAACTCCATGCATTCCTCAAACATCAGAATCTAAAGTCAAAAGGCATTCAGGCCACACACCAAAAAAAAATCACCATCTAAAGATGGCTAAAACAGAAAAAATCAATTATGTTGATAACATCAGTCAAATGGATCTTATTCTTGATCAGACTATTGAGAAACATGAACCAAGTTATGATGATGATCATGAATTGTTCCAAACACCATGCCAACACACAGCAATAACCCATTCACTTCATACAAACTAAATGAAAGTTAAAATAACTGCATTTAATGTGAGGATGTTGAACTACATCACCAAAAACAATCAATTAAAACAATGGTTCAAAATTACACACCCTTATATACTTGGTTTATTTGAGACTAAAGACTACTCTGGCTCTCAGACTGATCCATCAATGCAGCTCTATAGAGGAAATTTGTGTGATAGCTCCAGTGACTCATCATCACCATCTGGGGGCACTGAAATACTCATTGCACCCAACTGCCAACTCCTATTATTCAAGATAATACTCTTCAATTCACACCTGGTAATAGTGACCTTCCAACTCCTATTATTCAAGATAATACTCTTCAATTCACACTTGGTAATAGTGACCTTCCATCATCGAATCATGACAATTAATATAAATTTTCTTATATAACACTTTACATTATAGTATTATTTCAAATGTAATACCATTAATTTTAAGCTACTCCACACCCAATCATCCTAATTGGGGACTGTAACATGAATTATAAAGACATCATCACCTAATGGCTGCATCAAATATCTTTTCTTCTTATGATGGCTGAGGGATTTCTACCAGACAATGCAATCATGTGCCTCATTGATAAACCTTTGTTTCTATTTGTCTATGCTGCATCATCTAATATTATGAATCTTACTTCCTTATCATTTCTGGGATCACTCAGTGCAAATAATAATTATCAATCTTACAGAGATTCAAACATCTGAACTTCCACTAGATGAAACACTAAGAGGGTACTGATCACAATGATTGCTTCAGAATTTGTTCTCAGAGACATATTGAGCTCACTTAAATCAAGACCATGCAGCTCAATACTATATGCAAAAATACTTAGACCTTATTAACATACTCTTCTTTAATAATGACCATATAATGAGGAAAATTCTTTTGCCTCTAGATTACTAGCACTTGCTTATAAGTTGAATAGGCAAATTATCATGATAAACATTCAAACCATACCCATATATATATATATATATATATATATATATATATATATATGGTACATATATATATATATATATATATATATATATATTGTGCCATTACAATTTAGTCATTAGCTAAATTTATAGTAATGTGCATGTAAGAAAATGTAAAACAAAAATCATCATCATATTTTCATAAAAAAGGGAAGCTTTAGGGCATCCAAGTTTAACCCTACAAGATCAAGTTCTAAAAGCTTTAGACAGAAAGAGAGTGGGTCAACAATTATATTCTTTATTTGTTTGTGTGTTAATAGAAAGGTAATACACGCATTTAAACTATTCAATATTTAATTTTTCTGTTAAAAAGCAAAGTTACACATATATAGGCAATGTATGTGTAAGCTATTTAATTGTTTTATATTTCAAATATTAAACATTTTAACTTTCTTTAAAACTAACCTACACTTGCTAAATTTTAATATTTTATTATTTTTCTGTTTTACTTTTCTATAATTGTAATTTGGATTTAAAAGGTTAAAATTTTAATTTTAAATATTAAGGTTATAATTACTAAGCTAGCAATTGGATTACTTAATGTCAGTTTATACATGATTTGAGTGATGGAGTGTGTGTGTTACATCACATAAATATATCTACATTTATTAAATATTGAGAGAAAAGGAAGAAAATCTGTTATATTATTTTTTTTCTTACTCAACAATTTAGTATTATAAGGGTTGTTTTTCTGTTAAAAAACTTAGAGATGATGTGAGAAGTCTAATTTAAAAAATGTCTCATCTTAAGATCAAAAGAAAGAAGCTCAAAATTTGAGATGTTACATGGGTGTAAAAAAAAGGATTAAGTCTATTTTTTCCATCAAGACAAAAGTTTGTCTGGAAACCAGGTGTGTGATTTTTTTTTAATGTTCCTAAAAAAGATTGCACTTTCCAGCTAAAAAAACAATTGATCAAAAATAGAAATAAAAATTGGATATAAAAGCAGTCTGGAAAATCATTTGATTTGTTATAGAGACCTTTTAAAAATTATTGAAACTAAAGCAGACAAACATTTTTAATTCTGCTAGATAACCTTTTTTTAAAATCATTTTTTATATCAAGTTTTGAATGTTGAAAATATAAGAATGGCGGGGTAAGAAAAATTAATATATGTCTTGTCTGTCTACCAGACTCATCATCAACTAGCACATCATATAGGAAAGAAAAGATGTCTTGTTTGAAAAATAATATTCTACACCTTTCAACTGACCTAGAGAAATCAGATGTTTTTAAATAGAAATAAAAAAGCATTCCCCTGCATTGAAGGCGATCAGGAAAATCTACTGATAAATATTAAATCATCAAGTCCAATTAATTGTTCCAGTAACTGAGTTTAAACCCCAGAAAATTTATAAACGTGAAAACAACTGCTGTACTTCAACCACTAAAAGAATCATGCTTGACAGGAAGAGAAGAAAAGTTAATATAATGATTTCCAAATTGTCCACTAAAGCAAATAACCTCAATAGAATCATCATCATCAAATAATTATACACCTCAAGAAAGAGATTGTTTCAAAGAAAAATGGAAATGGTAGCTGCAAAATATAGACATTGAACAAGATAAATTTGAATTATTGGAAGTCGCGGCCAAAGAATGGAACTGGTAATATGAATTTTTTTTTATGTTTTCTTTATGATATCAGAGACTTGGTAAAATTTTAGCAACAGAGTGGTATAATTTTGTTTAAAGAACTTTTAAAACAAACAAGATCAATTGAAACCCAGAATTTCTTAATAATGATAAACATATGATTGTCTATTAACTTAAAGTTATGAAATGTTATTAATATGTAATATAATTTTTTATTATTATTTTGTTTTAAATAATATTTTTGTTATCATGGAGATAAAACACACCCATACATAATAATATAATACTTGTTGCATATATGTAATTGTGTGTGAATGTGAAGGAATAAGCAGTATTAAAATATTAAATTATTTTGTCTTAAGAAAGTATAGGTTTCAGAGTGTAGTAGGAAGGGGGATAGAAAGATACTTTAAAACTTGTTTCTAAAACTTGCTTTTTCCAATTTTACTAACATTTATTTTTGTCATTCTACTTACATGTTAGATTTATAAGGGTATGTGTGTGAAAGAGAAAAGAGAGAGAAAAAAATGTTTATTTTTTTTGAGACATTTTCTTGTGGAGTGAAAATCATGGTCAAGGTGACATCCAATTTGAAATACATTTATGGAAAAGGGGGAAGAATTTAAAAATTAATGTTATGATTTTAAAACAGTCGATTATGATTACTGTTGTTATTGTTAATATCAATTTTCATGTAGATATAGAAATTTTTATGTATATGTTAGAAATGCAGCAATAAATATTAGTTTATTTTATTAAATGAGGTGTATATATTTCATTAAGAGTAGTCTTTATTAAGTGTGATCATTCATCATCAAGGTGAATATTAGCTATTTAAATTCCAATTAGATATACTAAAATTAAGCAATAATTATGAATTTCTTTATAACAATTAGGTTTTATGATTAGGCTTAGTGCTAAAGCTGTAGTTGAAACAATTATCATTATCATTATCATCATCATCATCACATTTTAATTAATGAGCTGTTTAAATGTTTAAAGGCCATAAATAAATATTGATTTCATAGTATTTAGTGATTTCTTAGTATTATTATAACCACCATCCCATCATCTATTTCATGCAAGGATGAGTGAATTACTATCCTAAATTAATAATATAATCAGGAGCTAGTAAAACTTATAAAAAATATTGAAACACATTTGTTATGTTAAGGTCTAAGAAATGATTTCTGTCTAATGAACTCCACTTTGGTTTAAAGATGTTTTATGTTTACCTAAATATTAGTGCATACAGTGATATGGCTCTAAAAAGCAAAATCTTCTATTTTTATTAGAAATAAAGTACAAAAAAGAGATTCAAACCTGGTACATGTGAAAAGGTTATTGGATATAACTGTGTCTATATTCAGTTAATCTAGTGGCAACCTGATAGACCATATTCACTTGGTATTTGTTTAAATATGCACTTGATATCAAACCAAGAAATGAAAGTGGATAAAATCTACTCTGTATACCTGAGAAGATATTTTATTGAGCTACTAGTGTACTCACTCACTTGATTTCCATATACCTGAGTTATAGTAGT
Source organism: Epiperipatus broadwayi (assembly GCA_028023455.1). NCBI lineage: Eukaryota > Metazoa > Onychophora > Udeonychophora > Euonychophora > Peripatidae > Epiperipatus > Epiperipatus broadwayi. Next base: position 5,003,871 of record JAQFVV010012434.1, on the reverse strand, counting down.
TGGTTCTTAATAATTTGTTTATAATTATTGATATTGTGATTATCTTGAGAAATCTAATTATAGAAATATGTTTCATTTAATCCAATGACCCTTAATATGATTGATAACTCAGTCTGATCTTTTGTTTAATAGCCACTACTCAGGCTAAATAATTATTTTCTTTTGATATAACTAAAAGTTACAATTCTTTTTTGAATATTAGGTAATTATATTTGAATCTTTTCATAATTATTTAATATACATGGATCTTTTGATCTACTTTTAATTTAGTTACAATGGCAATATGTTTGAGATAAGCATTTTGATGTTTTCATATATTTTTGGCTACAATGCCATTGGACTCAGGTAAAAATATTTATAATGGTAATATTTTATCTTAATTATGTTACAATATATATATATATCCCCTTATATAATTATCCCCTAGTTGCCACCACAATCTCCCTCTACCTATGTTTTAGATTCAATCCTTTCGTTATTATCTGTCTTATTTCTATCTGATTAAATTTATCTTTACTTCTCCCATATCCTCTACCTTCTATCTCCTTAAATTTTATCTCTAGATTTTCATTAGTTCTATTCAAGCTTTCCTTAATAATATTTAAGTTTACCTTATTATCTTCTATATTTTGAATTATACTGTCTTGAAGATTTTTAAACTTTATATCACTATCTTCTTTAAGATTTTTAAACTTTATATCACTATTTTTATTATTTTTATTTATACTGTCATTAAGATTTTTAAACTTTATATCACTATTTTCACTATTCTTATTTATACTGTCCTGAAGATTTTTATTTATCTGTCCTAAAATTTTTACATTTATATTTCCATTTCTATCTATTCCTTTTTTGAATACATTAATTATGTTACAAAATATATATATATATATATATATATAATGTCGGAAACCGCGCGACACTATCAGGACACAATACTAAAACCACCAGACCAAATAATACTAAAAATTTCCACAAGTTCCAAATCACTTCACATAAATAACAACATTCGATCACTATTCTACCCACTAAAGAAACAACAAAAACTTCCATTATCTTACAAAAATTATTTACCATAACAACTCACACAATCCATAATTAACACAAACATTCAAAAACACAACAACACAACACATTTGGAAATAAAAAACTTGAATTACCATTTTTTATGAAATCAGATATATTAAAGAACACCAGTACTGGAGTAGTGAACATAGAGACTTTAAAATTTTATTCTAGATCTCTCAAGATTAAATCAATTTCAAAGAATATAAATATAAATACTAAAAATGAAGAAAGAAGATTAAAGACAAAATTACCTCTACAACACATTTTTCTCCTCTTAACAATAATCGATTTTTGTTCTCCAAGACTATCTTTTATCAATCCCACTTTTTAAGACAATTTCTAAAGTTTTAAACGGAGTAAAGACTTAAATATTAACCTATTATTATTTAAATCAATTATTATCTATTACAATTTAATTACTTTTAAAATAATTTTAAAACAATAATTAATAAAAGTACAATACTTATTTTTTATTATGATGTGGACAATTCCATCCAGTTCTACAAATACTATTTAAACATTTTAGTTATTAGTATTAATTTAACTGCTTATACAAAAATATTCCAGACAATCAACATTTCTACTAGTTTTATCTCTTAATAATTTACTTTATATTATTTAAAATATTATAAAAATTAAAAATTTTGAAAATAATAGAACAACTCACCATCACAATACTTATTATTAAATATATTATATTAACTTTTATTCCCATTTATAATTTATAATATTAAATACTATATAATATTAATTTTAAAATTTTTTAGTAATTGACCATTTATAACCATCATTGACCTATAGAAAAGGGCACAATATATATATATATATAATTGAAATAATAAATTTAACAGTTTACAAACTATTACAAACAATCCTTAAATCCACAGAAGTACTTTCAGTTAATTTTTTAAACCTGCCTCAACTGCCATTAAATTCACATTGTCTCCGCTATTCCTTAACGATCCACCATTTTTTAAAATTACTTAAATCCATTGTATTCAATATATGTAAAATAAATAAAATGTCCATTAATTAAAAACAAAATTGTAATTATAATTGAAATAATAAATTTAACGGTTTACAAACTATTACAAACAATCCTTAAATCTGCAGAAGTACTTTTGGTTAATTTCTTAAACCTGCCTCAACTGTCATTAAATTCACATTGTCTTTGTCATTTCTTAATGATCCACAATTTTCTAAAATTACTTAAATCCATTGTATTCAATATAGGTAAAATAAATAGAATGTCCATTAATTAAAAACAAAATTGTAATTATAATTGAAATAATTATTATTTCAATTATAATTACAATTTTGTTTTTAATTAATGGACATTTCAGTTATAATTACAATTTTGTTTTTAATTAACAGGCATTTTATTTATTTTATCTATATTGAATACAATGGATTTAAGTAATTTTAGAAAATGGTGGATCATTAAGGAATGGCGGAGATAATGTGAATTTAATGGCAGTTGAGGCAGGTTTAAGAAATTAACTGAAAGTACTTTTACAGATTTAAGGATTGTTTGTAATAGTTTGTAAACTGTTAAATTTATTATTTCAATTATAATTACAATTTTGTTTTTAATTAATGGACATTTTATTTATTTTACATATATTGAATACAATGGATTTAAATAATTTTAAAAAATGGTGGATTGTTAAGGAATGGTGGAGACAATGAGAATTTAATGGCAGTTGAGGCAGGTTTAAGAAATTAACTGAAAGTACTTCTGCGGATTTAAGGATTGTTTATTTAATTACAATTTTGTTTTTAATTAATGGACATTTTATTTATTTTACATATATTGAATACAATGGATTTAAGTAATTTTAGAAAATGGTGGATCATCAAGGAATAGCAGAGACAATGTGAATTTAATGGCAGTTGAGGCAGGTTTAAGAAATTAACCAAAAGTACTTCTCCAGATTTAAGGATTGTTTGTAATAGTTTGTAAACCATTAAATTTATTATTTCAATTATAATTACAATTTTGGTTTTAATTAATGGACATTTTATTTATTTTACACACACACACACACACATATATATATATATATAGTAATAATTAGTGCTCATTGTGAATTTTAAAAAAATGATATGCACAATCTTTAAAACAATAAATTTGATTTTTTCATTTTAATTGCATATAATGCAGTCAAAAAAATCTGACTTTAAAAGTAGGAATCTGTTGTGTCTATCTGTTTTACATGTAAAATTGATTTTCATTTTAAACTTTTTTTAGAAAATTGTTAAGATTGAAATCTTTTATTCATGTTTATGCAAAAAAGTTATGTTAAACAAAAAGAGAAATTGAAGTATTATGAGCAATTATTCTAGTTTTATATTTGTCTAAGATTATTTGTGTACTAATATGTTTTTAAAAGAGCAAGAGAGATATAAGATTCAAATTTAATAAAATTGTACAAAAATTAATTATTTGTTATATTTTCATTATTTTTATTAAACCTAAAAGTTAATTTTAGGAATAGTTGAATGCAAGGCATTCAAAAAAATGCTCAAGATGTTGTGTGTGAGTATACAAAGTTGACAGTGGAAAATTTTAGAATCATGCCATTTCTAGGAGATGACCATAGTAATATTGAACATAATTAATTTTAAAGAAAGGGAGGTTGTTTACCCTTAACAGAAAAAACTTAGTACTTGATATGAAACTTCTGATCCATCTAGATTATTTTTTAAGTTAGCTTTAAAAGTGGAAATATTAGTAAAGTTATTAACCATTATAATCAAACAACTGAAGATTGTCCAATGGGGTTGTGAAGTGTCATTTCAGTTGCCTAAATTGCTGATAAGTCACCATGGTATAATGTTAAAACAAAACAAAAGCCTATCTCACACAATATCTTTTATAAACCTCTGCCTTGAAGAAGTTACATTTTCAAGATATTTAGAGAGAGAATGTTAATGCATGATCCAATTAATAATTTATCAATATTTCCAAGTATTCTTAAATTTTTATATCCACCTGAACTCATCTAAACAAGATTCAGGAATAATAGACTTTCTATTAGAACTTTTAAAATTTAACCAAAAATGAACTCTCTTTTGGTAATCTTCATTCTCCTAGTTGGTCAATAAGTATCACCTGTGAAACTAATTAAAAATCAGATTGAAAATGAACTCTGAATTCAGGATTTTAGAGTATTTCCATTAATAATAATTTTATTATGAATTGTTGATATGCATTTTTTTCTTAGATCTCTCAAAGAAATAATCTTTTAAAATAGCAAAGATAATATTTCAAAATATTTTTTTTGCTTTATATGTAATACATGTTTGCAAACATACCATATGATATTTTTGGTGTAAATGGTTTTACTTATTAAGAGATATATAATGATTGTAAAAATTTATTATTGTTATAAGTCTTAAACCTTATAACTAAGTTGTTCCAGAGTAAAAGAAATCACATGTTGAAATTTAGTTTGATAGGGATATAAGTACTAGAATTAAAGTATTGGTCAATTTAGTTTTTCCATGAATAATTTGAATAGTGGCTTTTATATACTAGGCATTGTTGTATATGGTAATATATATATATATATATATATATATATATATATATATATATATATATATATATATATATATATATATATAAATTTTATTTATATAAGAGCTGATTAGTTCTTCTTATTACAAACATGTTTTATCTGAGAGATTCAAATTTTTCTTATTGTGTAGCTATTTCATTTTTTATGTAAAAGATGATATAATTCCTCTTATTATATGTTAAATGAGAATGTACAAAAATATATATAGTAATATATTTACTTTACTTTTGCAACTTATTAAATACACCATTACTTGTGATCCTAAGTTAGTTGGTTTAAAAGCTTCCTATATTAAATTTTGTATCAGGAGCTAAGTTCAATGTATTAAAAAGAACTTTTATCTGCAAAATACATATAGAAACTATATTCTAAATTAGTTATTTATTTTATTAGAAAACAATTATAATATTTTTTTGCATAGTTAAGATTTTATTTTTCAGCTTATAGAAAATAATGCCAACATAAATAGCACCATTTCACTTTGAATTCTTCTTTAATTGTTTGAAAAGCTGTAATAACTTTATAAATACATTTGTTAATAATGATAATATGAATTCACTCAAATGTCAATAAAATATATATAATTTTTTATTAAATTTGGTTTTCATGTATTTTCATTATAAGGCCAACACTCATCATTGATTTATGGACCCATGTATTAATTTTTTGTAACATTTTGATATTTACCCTGAGATATTGAATACACATACATTAATTTTCTTTTGCTCAGCTATATTAAATTTACTATTAAATATTATAACATTGTAATATAAAAGAGAATAAGATGATCTTTATATTAAAAGAAACTTTAGTATTATTTGTTTATTTATTAAAAATATATTTCGGGATCAATAAAATGGCCTTTTGATTTTGATGTACACTTTTTTAAAAATATAAAGTCTCAGATATAAATAGATTTTATCTATTATAAGTTTAGCTAGCCAGAAGTGAGAGATTTATTATTATTGATTTACTATTTTAGTTACTGTTTTGGCTTGTTCGATTTATAGGAAATATTAAATAAGAAAAGCCCACTCCACTTCCCATTATATTTATACATATGGTACAGTTTTGCTATTCAAATATGCAGAATATTTGAAGAGTCAGGTTCCGGCATTATTTACCATTACGATATACATATATAATGATATTATTATTCAATTCCTGTATTTCTCTGAAGTTATATACATAACCTTATAATTAAATATTAATAAATACAGGAAAATAAATATATATAAAATACAACTTTATATATATCACAAAAAACAGTCAATACTTAGACAATCCCAATATCAATAACAATCAACAAATTCAAACTGTTGTCAGGGCAACCTCCTTTTAACAATAAAGGTGGAATATATATATATATTGCAACCTTAAGATTGGGCTTGATACAATAAAGGTGGAATATATATATATATTGCAACCTTAAGATTGGGCTTGATGTTCATCAAGCCCAATTTAAATAGTCAATTGCATAAAATTTTAAATTTTAATTGATAATAATTAAATATATTAAATACATTTATTATATCAGTGGTGTGTTATCATGATTGCTAAATTATATTATAAAAATAAATAAATTTTATCAATAAATCTCCTGAGATTGATAAAGAATTGGATTGTTTAAGAGATGTGTGTGCTAGGCTCTTTGCTAGATTGTGTATGATATTTTTTATATGCAGTCTGTCAGCTGGATTAATTTCATTAGTATCAGAGTAATAATTTATTAATGTTGTGATTAAATTGGAAATATAGAAATATTTCAGTATTTTGTTATCATTAAAATTTTCAAGCATTGGTGGTCAAGTGGTCAGCATATCCATTTTACAAATAGTTTCTCAGGTTTGTGGGTTCGCTTCCTGGTCGATGCTTTGACACATGAAAAAAACAAGATTTAAACTTACAGCTATTCTAAGTTAATCTTTATAATTAATTTTTAAGCATCTTTTTATTGCAACTTAAAATAGTTTTGAACAGCTTAATTAGTTATCACTTATGTTTATAGATGGAGAATTATTAATTGTATGTTAATGCATGCACATACAACAATTTAATTGGTCTCTTAACCTTTACAATCATCCTCTTTGGTAAAAGTTAATAAATAGGCCAACATAGATTTTCACTGAGGAGAACAAAAATGGGAGAACTAAATGGAAAAACGATAAGATCTGAAAAAAATGGAACTGAAAATTAAGGGGAAGTTGAAAAATTTTAAAAAGAAGAAAATTTGAATTTTAACTGAATTAAAATGGAATTGAATTAGATTAGTAATTTGTAATTAATGGAGTGGGACTTCTATTTGACCTACATACACGAAGCACATCACTACTGTCAATTGATAATTATAAAAAGTTCACATTTAAAACTGGTAGACATATTGGAGGAAAAATCCAGTCAAAATGGACTTCAAATTTAAACCAATTTAGAAGTTCTTAAGGTTGAAATTTTACTCCTTATTTTATAAATATTTTAATTATAATATTTGCAGTGTTCATTATAAACATAGTTATATTTTATTTGGAATAACAAAAAGAAAGAAAAAGACAAAATTATTTTGTATTTTCAGTTGGAAAATAAATTAAAAAGAAGTAAGACTATAATAAGAGATATTCAATGCTGCTATTTAAATTTATATGATACTTGTAACATGGCATCATAAATAGTATTTAAAATTAACTAAACAACACAGTTTTCATTACAATATATTAACTACAAAATACGTGGGAAAAGTAAATTTAAAAAAATTAAAAAATTATGTCATTGCAGTCAATTTAAGAAAATAATAACCCATATCAGTCTAATTAATAATATAAATTATTATGAAAGTATACAAAAATATTTATTAAGACTCTTAACACTAAATATTCTTTGCATTGCCTTAAACTGATGTTGGAGCAAAACTGGATTTACCATTTTAGAACTTTTGAAATTGACACGTTTATCAAATTGAGTTATAGAATTTCATTAATATTGAATCAAATGCCAACTTTATTTTGGTATACTAATTATTGTGTTAACCACATTGTGAATTGGATTTATAATGTTTTAATTATTAAACAGTTCCATTAACTAATAAAATATATATGAAATCCATATACATGATAATAATAAGAAGCAATGTTTATAATCTTTAATTTCCAGAAGATTCAAAGTGTTTAGAGTTAACAGAAGGGAACTACTGTTATTTATAGATCCAGCAAACAATTTAAATTAATAAATAAGTCTGAAATATACTCATTTGGTAAAGAATATTCATCACTTATATAATGCTGCAGATTTCAAATGGTTGCAATCAAAATTTTGTTTTCTTTGTTTTACTAGAAGAAATGTGGAAAAAGGTTTATGTAATGGTCATTAATTATTATTACTGTCATATGTATTGTCTTGTAATATTGTATACATTATTATTACAGATGTAAAAAAAAACGGTTTATGTAGATAATGAAACTCATGATATAAATATAAACTTGTTCAAAATATGAAAAAAAAGGTAAAGGTAATCTTATTTAGTGTAAATTTCATTCATATTTTGAATATGAACATAGGAAACGAGATTAAAATTCCTCACAATAATTTTTTTTTTATCTTAATATTTTCTTTCTAGTTGAAATATAGTTACAATTACTAAATAGTAATAAATGGGTAATATCCAACTCTGGGTAATTTAAGCACATTAGATATGGTGTTTATATGCAATACTTAACTAATTAACCGCTAATGACAGTTAATAGCTGTGGGTCATCATTGAACTTATAATGATAATTTTCATGTGTCAAATAGTAATGTATTCCATTTTGCTTAATTACTTTATATATTTATAGTAAGTGATATTAGTATGAGATTTGACTGTTATCATGCTGAATGATTATAATGATATGCATATAATATTTGAAATATGTGGTAGATTCATGTTGCATCACATCAGGTGTACTTATTCTCTTATCCTGAGTGATGGTATAAATGATGAATGATACCCATAAAACTTTGAGCATATTAAGGCCACACTTCTGTTGTGTATTGGTATAGTTATTAAATAACGGATTGACTGCCCGTTCCTTTTTCATATCCCTAAATGTGCTCCAGAAGTGACACTGGGATTTTAGACCATTGCAGTCAATAAATGACTGTGGTCTAGATTGTTAGTTTGTTCTCTTTGCCTTAGCTCAACCCCATTATATCTCTGGATATATCATATGTTTTATTATGTTCCATATTCCTATGTTTTAATGGTTTCATATTGATAACAACAGAGTCATTTCTGAAATATAGTATTTAAAAATGTAGATTGTACTTAGCATTGAGCAAAATGATGTTAAGAGATCATATTAGTTAAAAGTTATTTTATATAGTAGATTATTACTTAGTTCCTATCCATTCAAGATGATCCAATCTATTCCATTAATCTATTTTATTTATCACTTAAACCCAATTTGTATAGAATGCTGATATTTTCCCTTAATCTTAAAAGAGTCCTATAAAATAAAACTAATAATTGAAATGTAGAATAATAATACTCTTGACTCTTAAAGCAGTGGTGGCTGTCTAATAGCCTAAATAAATGGATTAAAATAAGAAGTCAATAATTTTAAGTAACATATGATAGTATGAATTACTATATCTTAAGTGTATTCATTGTATTATCTTGTTCAATATAATATTGGTATCTTATTAATTATTGGATAGGAATTTTGAAATATATTGCCTGTGTCTATTTGAAATAAGTTCTTAAAATCATGTTTAATAAATAGTAAAATATAAAATGTATAATAAATCAAAACAAACTCAATGCAAGTAATAGACTTAAATAATAATTGCTTAAAAGATAATAATCAATTAAAATAGTAAATAGATCTTAAAAGATAATGATTTAATTAAATCTTGTTCTACGTAATTTCTGTTCACAATTATCTGAAAATATATGTTTTCTTTGTTGTTACTAATATTTCACAAACTGTAAATAATGTAAATAAATTTTGTTTTTGAAAATATATCTAGTTGTCTGTGGCCTTATTGCTAAACACTATCCATATTGTTTATTGCTATTGCTATCAACATATTATTTTTATTGTTGTCATAAATATCATCATCAGTTAATATAATAGATTTTATTGTGCATTAGCGTATCAAAATAAGTTTTGCTAAGCTGTTTTATTTACAGTATATAAAGTTTTATCGCTTATTGATCAAAACACTGTTGATCTTAAGTACGTGTATTATTTTCAAATAATGTTTTAAAAATTAAATATTTAGTTTTTGGAATAACCTGTTTATCTAAATCATTAGATGCATCATTCATAGATTGATCATACTGCCTATGGTTGTTAAATAGATAGTTTGTAAATTATTATATTTACTTTATTAAGAATTTACTAATACCTCATAAATTTTAGTTTATTTTTATTGTTGATATTGGAATAGTTAAATGTTTCTTACTGATTCTATTTTTGTTTTATGAGCTGTCTTTGCTTGCTATATTTGGGTAGTGGCAAAATCCATCTCGCTGATCCAAATATAGCTTTTAAATAGTAATATTTAAGTTATTTAAACCCTGAAAAAAGTAAATTATTGATTAATAAAACTTTGACTTTATTGTTAGTTTTTCATTTCTTATGTTATTTGTTATGTCTTACTTTGATCTCTTATGTTTATTTTTGTTGTTTAATGGATTGAGTATAATTTTAAGATGTAAGTTTTTTTTTCTAGTTTAAAACTCATAATCCATTTTAAATTAGTATTTGCATATTTTTTTTAGTCAAACTTAGAACCACTTGTTTTTATTTCATTATTGTTTTGCTGTTGTTTGACAAATTTTAGTTTTATAGTTCATGGTCCCATTCTTCATCATCAACATTATTATCATAGCTCATCCATATCTTTCTTTCCTTTATTCTCATTCTCATTTCATCTTAAGTCATTATCATAATTGATTCATCATTCATTGATCCATATTCTACCATGAACTTAATTATTCATCATCTGAACACATTTCCTTTTCCTCACTCTTAAATTCATTCATTTTCATTAGTTAATTATTATTTGTTTTTCATTATCTATTTAATCTTCTACATCTTGATTCATTTATCATTCCACTTATAATTCTAATTCCATACTGATCTCATAGATGGATGCCCTCCTAATCATTAACTATTTAGTGGTACTGCAAACTAAATTTATCTTTCAATATTTTTGCTTTAGATATTGAAATTAATTTAATCACTATTTAATATTATCTATAGGAGATCTAGGATTGATATAATGTAGTAAAAGGTCTGTGGGGCACTTTATGATCTTCCTCTTCAAGTTCAGGTTGAGCCAAGTTTGTTCAAATATATTAATATTTTTATTTTTATTCTTTATTTTTGGAGGTTATAAAGGTCCTTCATTAATCCCCTATTATTCTCTTTATATGTACAAAGTTTATAAAGGCCTTCTTCATTAATTTGGATTTTTGGAGGTTACAAAGGTCTATCTATGTTATGTGGTGTGAACATCATGACCTCTTTCCATTGTATTTATGCTAGCCAAGCTTTAATATAATTATTATTCTCATGTGTATATGATGGTTATTGGAGTTCACAATATATATAAACTTACACAAATATACAGCAATCATGTAACACTCTTAAAAATTTATTTAAAAATTAAAACAAGCAAGATATACCTTACTCAACAACATACCTGAAAAAGAGGTTACATAAGATGGGCAATGGTACACCCACCCACCAATAAGTGTTCCAATGGCTATCAAAGCTATCAAGACTACATATCAAGGCTATAATATAATAATCCTTATCTATTCACACTTTAAACACAAACTGCAAGCAGACCAACCACCCAAACTTCCTGCTGACCGCTTTGGCACACCAGAGACAACAATCCTATTTAATACCATTGTGTTCATTATAAAACTAGATACCACCACAAAAATGTATGAGATCCTAGAAACTATGGTTTCCATCAATTTGTATTAGCAAATCTCAGCTGCTTTATAGCTCAGTATCTTTATAGGTATATTAAACAGCCTCCATACTTTCACATTCTTTTTAAATTTATATAAATAAAGAAACAATAAAAGACAAATGACTCCCCAGGAGCATTTCATCCTGAACCAGCAATCATCAGTTGGCCGGATCACTATCTCTCATATATATCTCTATTATATGGAGTGTATTTATCTATAGTAAATTGTTACATATTTATTTACCATTGTCAAACTCACTTCACTCACAACTTTGACACTATACACCTGATTATTTTATCTGAGGGGGATGGTGTCAAAGTTGTGAGTGGAGTGAGTTTGACAATGGTAAATTAAACTGTAACATTTTACAATAGATAAATACACTTCATATAATAGAGATAAATATGAGGGATAGTGACCTGGACCAACTTATGAGTGCTGGTTCAGCATGAAATACATCTTGGGGAAATACATCTTGGGGGTCATTTGTCTTTTATTGTATTTTTATTTATATGAATTTAAAAAGAATGGGGAAGTATGGAGGTTGTTTATTATATCTATAAAGATATTACATATGGGAAAGAGAAAGGTAAATAACTCCATGGGTGTATATGTTTAAAATTAAAAAATCAGATATATTAATTTTTAACTGAGGTTTAAAGTTTATATCTGTACTAGAAATAATATCTAGTTTAGAAAATGATTAGTAATAATCATTATTGTATTCAGCTGAGGAAAATGGTATCAGCCGAGGAAAATGGTATCAAAATTGTGAATGGAGTGAGTTTGCCAATGGTAAATAAATATGTAACAAGCTCAATACCTCTGCGATCTAACCAATCATTTGTTGCAAAAACTTTAATCTACAGAAGGTAAAACTTTAATCTACAGAAGGTATCTACCTCATTGCAAATAGTACCATTCACCAAAAAAACCCAGCAGCGATCTTCTCTCTTACCAACCTCTGGGCCATATTCATGCAACTGCCGACAGTTAAAATCATTGAAAAAATCATCAAGAATAAAATATAATCACATATACTTTTACTCATCTTCAATATGCAGTTTGCAAAGAAAAACAATTATCCAAGAAGCACTAATCTACAAAGGATTCCTGAACCAGGCAGAAAAGATACACACCAATAGCATTCCAGCTTGATATTGAGAAAAGTTTTTGACTTCAACAATCTCCATGTGCTTATATTCTTATTAGCCTATACCACAATTGCCAAAACTCAAATATATTTATTTTCAAATTTTTTATTGAGCTGTCAAATTCATTTACACACAATGGCAAAAACTTTTCATTATTTGTATTCATGCCAGTCCATATCACAAGGATTGCCTTTGATCTTACTCTTATATCACATTGTCCATTAACCCCTTTATACAACAAAATCCAAAAAACATTCACAGGCATCCCAACACTTGATATCTCACAACATAACACTTTCATCCACTTTCATTTTGTACACAGATGACTTGATTGTTTTTCTATCTTCCAAGAAATATCTATCCAGTTTACAAAAAATTCTACAAAGCAACTCAACCACACACAAGCTCAAATTCAATGCAAAGAAATGCTTCTTGTTTGCTCTTCACAGGTGAAGCATGTACACACACCTATCAAACACTTTTCTTCTCTTTCCATTTTACTTAGGGGCTCTAACAATGATAAGCTATGTACATAATCTTGAAAATAAAGCTGAGCAGATCACCAACTCACCACCAAAGGCATACCTTTCAATATATTCAAAAGTACACTTCATGCCATTTCATCATTATTAAAATTATATACTATTTGCCCATTGTACCCTTCTCTGAGGCATTCAAATCCAAAGTCAAATCTATTTGCAATAAGCTCTTATGGCACAGAAAGACCATCACCATTGCAACTAGATGTCTCAGTCAATCATTTACAAGCAATGAAATTCATCTATATGACATAAGCATTTTCCAAATTCAAAGGATCACAACTTGATAACTTCCATCCATACACAGTTTCCACATAGACAATGCCTGCTTTAAATCATACCAGCTGACAGATCTTTCCTATATCATTCATGCCTGTTATTATTTATCTACCAACAGAAAGCACTAGCCACCTAGATATCTGCATAGTTTACAAGTAAATATACATATTCGCAGATCTTCAAGAGCTGGCTGCCAACAACTCTTCTCTAATTTTAGGGATTAACAATAAAAAGCTACTTTACAACTTCAAAAAAATGGTCACTGGAGTCTAAACTGTTTGACTTCATCATCAAAATCAGTCATGCCATACCAATGATTTATTTCCTCCATTACCAGTGACTGTTTACCACCAGTTATCTATTCCGTAGATTATGTCACCATGGTGAAGAGACACAACAACACATAATCTATGAATGTCCAACACTAGCAAAGACACATATAGATAGCTCAATCCTCTCAATGCATAAAAACACATTTATCCTCTTGCCTTAAGGGTCACATGATGCAACTTTGTCTTAAACAATAATATAAGATGACACCCCTCTACCTTTTACAATAGGTTGTCACAGTTAAAGATCAGACAGCAAAATAGCTCATCTAAATATGCATGCTACCGCTTCATCATTAATCAAACAACAAGTAGCCTTTTAACCAACTAAACAAACACATAATCATCATTGCAATAAAAAAAATCACAAAAACTGGGATAAAATCACCCAGGTCAGCCTGTTATCCATACCAGATGCTGAGACAAAAACTAATCACAGACATTTGCAAAAATTAAAGACACTACCCCAGACAATCATTACAACAAGGCAGAGATTAAACAAGGGGTATTCAAACACCATGAACTGCAAATTGAGATAACAAAATAATGATCTAATATAACATTTATTGAAAACAAACAAATTTGTACACTGCACCATATGTAATTAATTAGAAATAATCTCTGAATGTAGATCTTGTTTCCAATCAATTTCAGATGGTAGCACTACAGCAGAAGTCTTGTGAACTTGATAATCCAAACAGTGAGATCTGTCATCCATTTTCAAGATTGTAACCCCTTCCCCCTCCAATGTAAATGGATAACAACCACTAACATGAATCTCTCAGATCTTTCACACATCAAGCAAAGCATAAGAAATCAGAATTATAATAAGTTTTTGTCATATCAGCATAAGAATTTGCTTTTTCCAAAACTGCACCCCCCATAATACATACCATGTACATATATACATCAATACTCTTCTACAAACCAACTAATTACAGATGTAAACATATGTGTACTATCTGAAATATCCATAAATACTGTTTAGTCCAATAAGTTTTTTAGAATCCATAGGTGGAGCTCTTACTGGAAAATCATCATCTTCACAGCTCACATAGAATGGCTCAGAAAGGTTGGTTTTGCAGCAGTGAAAAATGCCTTTTATATTTATTTGGCCCTTTAAAGGCCTTATTTTGCTGCTAATATACTCTTTCATTCACTAAATGTCAGTTTTGGTAAATTTTTAATACAATTTCCCTATTTCTACCTTGTGCTTATCAGCATTTTACTACCTCATCCTCCTCCCCTCTGTTTGGTAGATGGTTCAACTGTTTCATGGACCATAAAGGGTTTTATTCACTTTTAGACTCTTGTATATTTCTCCTACTCAACATTGTTTACAAAGTTTTTTGTGTGTTGTTCCAGTTATTTAGGCCATTTTTAACAAACTTTTTTTTCAGACCCCCCTCCCTCTAGAGTAACTACCCACCTAAAATTCCACTCATTTTTCTCATTACTCAACTAAAATTATTAATAACAAATTTTCCAGTGTTTTTTTTTTTGCTGTTACATCAATATATTTATTTTTTCCAGTTCAAAATTATTTTCTTAATTTTACTTTTTATTCTTTCAAATGGTTTAAAGATGGACACTGCCCTTAGTGGAAAAAACGTGCAGAATCCTAAATTACATGAACAAAAACCTTCAAAATCACTCAAAGTTTATCCAAGTCAAATTTCAAACAAAACATCATCATCAATGAACCAAGTACAATGGGGAAAACTAAAATTATTGATCTACAAAAGACAAAAATCAGCCTGTTGCATCTAAGCATAACTCAGAAACCTCCTCATTCATCCCTGAAACCTCTAAAGACTTAACATATAGCAATTTCTTTAAAGTTAATGTCACATATGAATCCTTCTATTAATCCACCAGGGCAAACAAGCCTATCAACATTGCTCCTTACAAAGACTCTTCTTTGCCTGGATTACACACCCTTTCCATATCCCCTTCCCAATTCATATGTATCCCTTCTCCCTCACTTTATTGTACTTGAATTCATTTTGCCATGCAGTCATCTCTTTGTAAACCTTTTAATTGTTGTGTTATTTTGTCTTTTTGATGAATGAAAGCTTTCATCACTGGCGGGGAAAAGCTTTATTTGAAACTTAATAATAATAATAATAATAATAATAATAATAATAATAATAATAATAATAATAATAATAATAATAATAATTATAATAATAATAATAATAATAATAATAATAATAATAATAATAATAATTGTAGTAATATTAGTAGTAGCACCTGAACAAACCCCCACTTCTGCGACTATTGATCTTTTAAATTCACCACAAAAATAAAACCTCCATGCAAATTATGGAAGCTATCTCTCTGTGCCTTTCACTTATATCCATGCCAACCCTCTGCAATGAAACAAAAAGAAAAGCACAGTAAAAAAATCAAGTCATTGATGAAAAGCTCATGCCAGTGTTTGTTCATTTCACAGATAATTCCCCCTCCCCATGGAATTGGCAAATTCCACTAATACAACAGAAAAACTCCATCTTATCAGCATCTAGACCATGATCCAATAGATCTTACCATTATGACACTTTCACTGGAACTATATGATACTGCAAATAGTAGCACTTAATGTTCAAAGATTTACTTTCTCATTGAACCAGTTAAAAAAATGGTTAAGTAGTATACAGCCTCACATGCTCAAACTATTTAAAACTAATGTATACAGATGATCTCAGATCAAACCTGCTAATTATCTCAACAGACAAGGATTTTGCACCTGTCCCAGAGATACTTCATCACCATCAATAGGCTAGGCTTGTTATCACATCCCAATGACTATTCCTAATGTTCAAAATCCTTTACATTGATTCATACCCCACATGCTCAAACTACTTAAAACTAAAATATACAGATGATCTCAGATCAAACCCACTAATTATCAACAGATGATCTCAGATCAAACCCACTAATTATCTCAACAGACAAGGCTTTTGCACCTGTCCCAGAAATACTTCATCAACAGCAATAGGCTAGGCTTGTTATCACCTGCCAATGACTATTCCTAATGTTCAAAATCTTTTACATTGATTCACACCTCTTAACCACCACATTTCCTCACCGTACCCCAATATTAAATATTGTCTTTATGTAATCCTTCCCAGTATCATTATCATTGCTAATCTTATTCTGACAATAAATTATCTGCTTACCACTTCCCCTAGCCAACCATTCTAATGGTGGATTTCAATATGAACTAGGCAACATTTATTTTCAAATGACTTCACCTCATAGCCTTCCAATTTGTGAGTATTCAGGGATTTTTATCATCTGATTCAGTAACATTTTATAGCCAGAAATATGCTACCTTCATAAACCTCTGTTTTTATTCCCCCATGTTGCATCACTTGCTTGAGCTCAAACTGAATCCCACTCCATTCTCTGATTATTCTGCACAAATTCTCACTCTTAATTTCAACGACTTACATACCATTTCAATTCACCTTAATAAAACAATCCTGGTCCTTCTTCCTTTATCCATCACTGAGTTTTTGTTTGCCAAAAGTTACATTATGCTGCCTAAATTAGAACATATAACTGTAGATCAAGTTAAAAAAATATAGGTTTCATTAATGTTTTATTTTCAACATTCAACACTTAACACATCAAACTCCCTCCTCCACACTTTCTTGTCTCTTAGCACTGGCTGATCAGTTATAGGCATGCATTATCACAGGTAAATGTACTCTCCAGATGCATCACCACATATATAAGCTCATCCAAACCTACCACTATTACTGTAATCAGCTTAGAGAGTTCAGGAAAAATATATGATGGACCTTAGGCTATACTTCACAGAACAAAAGTGGCATATATGCAAACTTGAACATGATATAACCCATATATCTTTTATTTCAAGCAGAAGTTATAAGCAGACAATATTTTAAAACCACTAGCATGTCTCTTTGGACAATCAGAAACTTCACACTGTTTCAGACTGCATGATTTGATGCAAGCATGCTACCATTCACAACTTTTGTCACTCTGGAGCCAATGAAATACCCAACTTTGTCTTTACTCATCTTAGCCAATTCACCACTCTACATCTTCAAGATCTGGCTAATTACTTGTCTCAAAGGATGTATGACATTAAAGATCTGTATCATATTACCATTATACCATTCATAAAAAAAAAACATCCTACTTTCAAACTACCTCTGGCCAATTTCTATGGGCCTGCTAGGAATTATTTTACTAGAGAGGATGATTATAGGTCAAATAGAACTGTAAATCCTTTCCTTGATGCTAAGGAAGTCTCATCCACTGCAGAGGCTGCACTGATATTTAGAAAAGTTATGAATTCAGTCCAGGAGCACAAGAGAGATGCTCTCATTATAAACTGTGCTGTATTTGATTCAGTCCTCATTATCCTTCTAATTTTCAATACCACTATCGCCCCCATTCTACTATATCTAATTACCAATTTTCTGCTCAGTAGGAAAATACATATCACTCTCAATAGGAAAAACTCATTATTCTTCACACCTACTCAGTCAATCTCACAAGGAACACCATTTAGCTCATGTTGTTCATCTATTATATATTAAGCCACTTTTAATACAGATATAACAAAAGATCACTGACACCCAAATTTTACAAACCTAGCAATGCATCTAGTGTAATACACTACATGGATGATATAACCATTCTAAGCTCTCAGAAACAACTGCAATATTTCAAAATATACTTAAATGAATACACCTCTGTCTGTAGACTTAAATTCAATTTGAACAAATCCATTGCATGGCTCATCTACATAAAAAAACGTGCTCAAATATTTCAGTGCAAGCCTAACCTCTTCCTGGGTTTCTCTTTCTACATTGGTCCACTTGCCATGAGACAATACAAAATAAACATGATTCAACCACATGCATTAATTCCCTCTTTAGAGCTTAATTTTTTCTTTATTCCAAGGTTCAACTATTCAACATGCTCATAAATATTAAAATTTCATACTATTTACTCTTATCAACTGTGGGGCAGAAAGACTGTATCAATTTACTCAAATGACTCAGCCATCTACCAATCCATAATGGCCTGGGTTTTCACAGCCTTCAAGTATTTTATACTGAAAAGGCTTTCAATTACATTCCATCAATTACACAATGATTTTCAGAAATCCAGTACATGCTCTCTGTAACACCGACTGACAGACCCACTTCCTCAACTTCAAACCTTCTAAGTCTGATCCAGTCCATTCAAAATGATACTCATCAAAAGATCTTCTTTAGTAAAATCAAATACACATACTGTCTTACATAGTTTACTACATGCAAATGCTAACACTGAACAACTGCCCCTCCCCATGCACCAATATTTAACAACCAGGTCAATTTATAAATGGGCTCTGGAATAAAAATCATTTTGACTTCCTGTTTTATTTTAACCTTCATACTGCCTACATCATACTTTCTGTGCTAACATGACCAATACCAATGGATTGATCCAATTTGTTCACTATATCATCCAGCAGAAGAGACTCAGCAACACATTTTTAATGATTGTCAAGTTCCCTATCACTATATATCAGATCATCTCAGACACATACTGACAACCTGGTAGCTCTATCTCATATATAATCCAATCATCCAATCATGTCAAAAGCCCTACACATAACATGTGCTGACATCTTCAACTTATTTGACTTTCAGGGCACCCATTGCACTTTCATCCTTCACAATAATAGCAGAGTACACACCACTTTTCTAAACAAACTTCATCAGTCAAAACATAAGATTCAAGCATAGCACCACCAGATCTTTTTGCAGCTACCTGATCACTTATAAGGCAATTTTTCAATTTATAGAAGACTCATATTTGGCACTCTCTAGTCCAACACAATGCTTTATCATTCTGGCACTATTCACCTATTTTCCAATGATTCCCTGGATTATCATTTTATGCAACATAATTGCTGATCTTCAAGCTGCAATCCATTTTTAGCTATTGATAAACAATTGATTACACATTGTACACCAGCCACTAACCCAAGCAATAGAAAACAGAATTGATTGTATGTTATTTTAAAAATTCAACCATATGTGACAATTCAAGCCTGAATTCCACATCTGGAGATAGCAAAATTTTCCAAAACTCCTTCATTAGTACAATGAACAACAAAAAAAAATTTTAAACATCAATTGACTACCCATTTAACAATTTTTCAAAAAAATCTATTCTCTTAGATAAATAAAGACTATTGTTGAATAATAATAATGATGATGATGATAATAATAATGCCCTTTATCTTTTGTTTCTTAACCTAGTTCTTTCTATGCATTATGGTATATATGTAACCAGTTTTTATAAATGAAATGGGAGAAAGAGCTTAAGAAATAACTTATAGATACTAGATACCTTTGTGTTGCATGATTGCATATATATATATATATATATATATATATATATATATATATATATATATATATATATATATATATATACACACATACATATACACATAATTGAGTTTTAGAAAATGCAGTGAATTTACCATATATATAAAAAAAGGAGGATTACAAAAGAAAAAAATATTTATAATCATGATATGTATCTTAGTGAGATTATTAATGATGATGAAAATGTAAGAGATTAAATTAACCATATAATTAATTGGACATTATTTGATAAACAGTTTAATATTAAAATAAAAATCAATTTGCCAATAGAGGTTGAAAAGAAAGATTTTTCATAGGTATGATTTATCAATAAGAATCTGAGACTTTTGATACTTAATAGAAAGAAGATTAAGAAACTTCAGTGAAGTTTGAAAGGGTATTTTGAGAATAACAAGAAGACATCTTAAGAAACGGACAAAATTCTTCATACAGTAGTGCCACTCAGTGCAAGCCAGAGTAATCAATGGATGCAAAAAGGTTTATGCATAAAATCCCTACCTAGTGCCTACTTATCCAATATCTCCAGACTAGGTTCTAGCTTGTGGATTTCATCAGTGAGGAAACTTGGATCTGAGAGCACTGCACGCAGATCTTAGGATCTATTGCAACCCTCCAGCAGCCACTTTTGTCTGTACTTAACTACAAAACTATGAGTTTAAAATTGAAAACATAATATTTTCAATCCATGCTCATTAGCTTATATAGTCATATAGGTCTGAACTCAGTTCAGTACCCATACATTTTGGTATCTTTGGTTCTTTAATAACCATAGCCACAAATATTCTATTAAACAGGATTGGTATTGAATCACTAAACATCACATGATATAAGCTAATGAGCTGGGATTGAAAATATTATTATGTTTTTAATTTTAAACTCATAGTTTTGTAGTTAAGTAGAGATAAAAGGTGGCTATTGGAGGGTTGCATTAGATCATAAGACCTAGGTGCAGTGCTCTCAGATCCAAGGTTCCTCACTAATGAAAGTCACAAGCTAGAAACTAGTCTGAAGATATTGGATGAGTAGGCAGTAGATAGGGACTTTATGCACAAACTTTCTTTCATCCATTGATTTATCTGGTTTGCACTTAGTGGCACTAATGTATGGAGAGTTTTCCTGGTTTAATGGTTTGAGTAAACATAAGAAATGGTGATCATGTGATATTTAGTGGTTTAAGACATCTTAAACAAAATATATGGTTAAAAGTATAATTGATATCATGAATATCATAGAAAGAATTAAGAAAGTGAAAATGGACAGTTGAAATCTTTAATTGGTTCTCAAAAAACTATAGAAAAATAGAAAGAGAACACATGTGAGATGGATAGATGAAATAAAAAAAGTTTATTGGTGTGATTGTAGAGAAGGGAAGTTATGAATTTGAAAAACTGAAACCTTCAACTTGTATGAGATTGATAATGATTGATAATTATGATAATGGAGAATAATTGACAAATAAATACATAAAGAAAGTGGTCATTTGGTCTACATCAATTCAACTGATTATTTAAAAAAGAATGTTAATGTCAATATTTTTTGCCTACTCTAATTAATAAAAAAATGAAATAGCAAATAGCAATATTAATTAATATCTCAATCTGGTTAGAGCATTATCTTAATATTCAATAATCAATTATCTATCAGTTCAGGTTCTGTTCCCATTCTAGTACTGTCACTGATTAGTCCAGCAACACCCGAAGAAGAGAGGAGAATAATAACATTCAAAACATTGCACACATACTAACATGTGTGCTATTACTAATAAATGAATGTAATTGGAAGATTTAAATAAAGTTAAATTTTTCTAAAGACTAATATTTAATATTAGATAATGGAAATAGTCCAATAAAGAAATACAAATATATTAAAGCTTTTCTGAAAAGTTTTATGATTTTAATTTTTATTTTATATTTATTATGCTGTTTGCTTGTGAGATGAAATTATGAACAATATTTTTATACAATGAGTATGTTTTAAATTGTTATCTATTATAAATTAATCTAAATACTTTCACACAATAGACAGATTCCTTTCCCAATAATTCAAATTATTCTGAGTACCTAAACCATATTAATAATCAGAGATCAGTTGTTCTAAATGATATTCAAAAGGGATTAGCAGATACTATTTTTTATTTACATACTGCAATGGTCATATTTGTACATTCACATAGCAAAATCCAGAGTCCAGGAAAAATACACCAAAGCTGATCTCAATGAGGTGGTGAGACCTCGAATCCGACCAAACTTCAACTCATTTGCCAGTACTCCATGATTTAATATCTTAAAAATGACATTTATGAGGTTACACTCAGTATCAATTTCTTCAGCAAGCTGACTGAGCAAAGGGAGATACATGAGTCTTAGGGAAAATTAATAATTTAAAGATAATTGAAAGCTGAATAAACTACTAACACACTAAGACTTAATTAAAAGAATGCATATTATACATATTAATAATAAGGAATTTGGATGACTTGGAGTTGGATGGCAAGTAAATGATGTGAAGCAATTTATAATTTTATACAAGTTTATTAAAATAAATGATTAAATAATAATTCAAATAGAACAAAAGAACATTAATTATTTAGTAATAGGATGTGTATAATTAATACATGCAGGCATTATAGAAATAATTAGATTAATTTAATACAGTGATCTCATCTTTAATATGGTAACTTAATTTATAAAATTGTTTGCAGTTAATAAATCATGTTTATTGTATTCTGGTATGCCAAACTATTCTTTGTTTGGTTTTCTAGTGTTATAAGCTAAAACCCTAGCCAGGATGATTATTATATAGCATTAAGCTGATTGTTATAAATACATTAACAAATGAGCAATTGTAAGCTTAATATACAGATTCAACCTGGTGACTTAGATTATGGGTTCAGACTAATGCTAAAGTGTTAATAATGAGGAGAAGAACTGGTTATTTTAGGATCACATCTATAGACTATGGCATTAACAAAATACTAAAATTAAGGTTGCAGTGTGAGTGAGTAATTGTTCATGGGTTTCAGTATCAAATACTCAGTGCCCTAAAATAGAATGGCTTGCTAGCATAATAAAAAAATATCAGTTTGGGAAGTTGGATAGGCTTTTAACATGGTCTGGACCCTCATGTTACAGTTCTAAAGATAGCCATTCAAATTGTGTGGACAGGAACAGCCATCACTTTTAACCAGTCATGAAGACATAGCAAGACATCACTGCCACACTGGGTAATTAGTAAAGACACACAACACATAGGTTAATACATACATGTATTTATTAATAATTAACTAAGTGTGCCTAAACAGATAGTTTCTATCTGCTAAAATTAACTCAATCCAGTTCTTAGATTATTATATAGTAATCATGATAAGCAAAAGGGCTAATTAAATCATTAATCCATTTAATACACTGAATCTGTATACACATATAATTACAATCAAATTAGGGAGAAGAAAGTATATTTAATGGCCTTAATAACATTAATAATATACTTTTAATATCATCCTTAGCCAGTATTTTACTTCTAACTAACAGATAAAATCATAAGATTAATAACTTGTTATGCAAACCTTAATAACTAATATCAATAACATAATGATAACTAGTGTGTAGCAATCAGTTGTTATCTATCAGAATAGGATTTCAAAGCAGCATTATCTATGCTAAGTAGCATTTTTAAATATTATGCCGGAGAATTTAATAATGATCTCTCTTTAAAAGTTTACTAAAATAATTATTCACTGCCTCGAAATATAGCATATCATAACATATATATTAAAATAATGAAAAGGAAATAATTGAAACAGTAATTATAGGCATGACAGCAGTTTATAAAGAAATTATATAATAACTTATTACAGTAGTTAGATTAAGAGAGGAATTACATTATAAATGAGTTCAGGCAAGTTGTACAGTTTTAATTTTAGAGTTGATCTAATTTAAAGAAAGATTAATAATTAAGGTTGAACATTTATTAGAGTTACATAAGCTAGCTTAAGATTTAATTTATAGTTTAAAGATTAATTTATAGAGCTCTGCAATTTATGAAGAATATTATCAATCTTCTTCAGCAGCTTGGACTTTAGTCACTTGGAGGCAGGCATTGTGGCACTCTCCTCTGGATAGGGTGCTTGGTAATGGTCTTCTTTCAATATAAGGCAGTGACTGGAAACTCTCCATTCCAGTGATGATGATCACATGCCATGGCAGCATTAGGGTGGGGTTGGAAATGACCATTCTCCTGCAGGAAGATACAGTAAATCTATAGCCCTCCTACTCACACATTATAAAATTCAAATGGGCATGAATTCTGGTAGTAACACACATATAATTTTACAGAGTATATTTTAAATATCAAAATATAGGCTATTTATACTAATTTTAAATCCTATATTATTTTTTTACAAGATGGATTCACAGTGGGGTGAATCCATTAGTACTTGATTACAATTTCAATTTTAAATTTGTAAAATCGACTTTACTATTGTTTTAAATTTTAAATCCAGTAATTTTAATTTGGCTTAGCCATTCGATTCCCAAAGGATCTAAAATAGTGAAGGTTCTGTGCATTTTGCTATTGACTAAGTTTCAGTTCTGAAAATATTATTGCAAAAATATAAATTTAGAAACTCAGCCTATATGCCATTTTACAACAGGTATGTGTAGCATGATTTTTATTTACTATCACCTATTTTAAATCTAAAAATTTAGCAAATCTTTTAAACAACATTTTGTTATATATGTATTCTGGTAATAGGTGGATTTTATACATATATATGCGATTTTTAAGATAAAACTAATAATTGTCTTCTTTTTAATAAATCAATCTATAATTTTAAAAAGATCTAAATTTGACATATAGACACACTGTATATTACAGCCTGTTATTCACATATATATGTTTGCTGATACATACTCAAGGGGTTTATAGCTAGCACAAATGGAATTATGAGATAAAACAGGTGAAATATATAATTCGCAAGGAGTATACCATCTCAATACTTCAACTGAAAATTTTTTCAATTGAAAATAAAATCTTTCATTTTGTGATCCTTCTTATTGCTGAACAAACTGCTCAGAGAATTTCTAAATCTTAAATATGGTTTATTGATTATTCTTCTATTTTTATCAGACTCATCTTATTATTATACTTTTGTCCTAATTTATCTTTTTAAATATAATGAATAACCAGTGTTTTTTTTTTACTAAAATGACTGCCTACAATCAGTTTAGTAGAGTAATAGAATGATGAGCCATGAACAGAAAGTAAATGAATTTAAACTCATTTCTATCACTTTTATCTCCCCCCCCATGTGATAAGACTTCCAAAGTTACAAACCATCACTTTTATCCCCCCCCCCATGTGATAAGACTTCCAAAGTTACAAACCATTTGATGTGATAATATGTTGGACTATTTCCATCGTCTACCATTAAATGTTGAATGTTGTTTGTGTTTGAAAAGTAAAAATTTAAAGTTTTCTAGACATTCAACATTTAATGGTAGAAGGTGGAAATAGTCCAACCTATTATCCTTTTCTAATATGTCGTCATCACTAACATTCAGGCAAATACAAAACATTTGATAATTGAAAAACTGTTATAATTTTTATTAATTTTAAACAAAATATTTTAGGAATAATTAAAATTGTCTTAAAATATTCAAAAATATTGTTTTTTTTTAAGTGTCATAGCACCGGCCGGGATGCGAACCCGCAACCCTGGCAACTGCCTCGCAAGTGCAAGGCAGTCGCGCTGACCGCTCGACCACCAATGCAAGACTGGTTAGTGTTCAATGGATCATAAAATGACCAAGTATCATTCAAAAACCCAAATGGCAGGTTTTAAAATTCACCACTTTATATTTTTTAAAATAATAAATTTTATTTGCATTCTTCTATAAAATAAATGCAAAAACTATTAAAAAAGTATTAAGTAATGAAAGACATTGTCATGCATACAAGCATTTCAAATAATAATTTTAGAATTATCCATTAAAATCATTTTCCACAAATTTAAAACATTTATTTTGCAAGTTATAATATTATATGTTAAATGCAATTTGATGTTTTATTCAGTTTCTAATTAATGATTTTAATTCTGTCAATAAAATTTAGACCAAAAAATTAAAATGAAATTTAAGACCTGTTAATAATATGAAATAAACTTTACTGACCTTCAGAATGTCTATTTGTACAAAGCTCTCCTTACTTTTTCTCCAGCCTAAAAAATGTAAAACTAAAATTAAACGCCCCAATATTTAATAGAATTTCAAAATAGGATAAAGTAACTGCTAAAATTTACATAATATCCATCTAAGCGTTATGTTTAATCGTGTCTAATAAATATTCAACTGAATTCAATCTTTTAATTGTCTCACTAGATGTATTTTAATAGAAAATCATCGAAATTTTACCAATGTTAAGTTACATACATATGCTAATGCGAATAATGAAGGGTTAAAATAATTTTGACCTCAGGCTTTTAATTATGTGAATAATAATAAAAAGTTTTTTAAAATTTCTCTTAAAAGGATTTTTTTTTTACAATTTATTTATTTATCTCTATATATTCGGGGGGGGGGGGATACTTGGGAATAATAGTTAGTTTTTTAATCATGATCTGAAGTTCGAATCTGGATTGGCAATCCTGTTAAGAATGCCTTCTTGACTGCTTCTTTTAGAAGGCTTATAAAGCGATCTTTATACTGCATCGGTATTTTCAAAGACTTTTTACTATATACATATCCTTTGTTTTATTTTTTATTTATTAAAATATTTTCTGTAAGTAAAAAAAAAACTGCAAACGTTTATAATAACAATGCAACAACGTAATACCAAAAATTAAAATCCTACAAAATGTATAAAGCGATACTATGTTTAATATAAATATATTAACGTCTATGTAATCAATAATGATTAAAATTGTTGCTATTAAATTTATATATATATTAAATAAATTTGTTCACAGTTTGTCTACAATAGTTTAAGTGATATGATTTTGGATTTTAATTATGTATAAAAAACAGGTTTGATTTTTATTTTAATTTTTGATATAAATTTTATAAATTAGAATTAAAGTCATTAATGTGTGAAATGATCTAAAAAAGTAATCTAAAAATGACCTCACCTGAAAGATTAATCATTTAAATTGTAAAAGTAGTTGCAATATAAGAAATTCTAATGATGTCAAAGCAGATAGTAATGGTGGTCTCTTTTCATTTTTTTTTAAAGTATAGTTTTATTTAATATAGACTTTTAAAAACTGAATGTAAATTAATAATTGAAATACTGCTAATAATAAAACTTGTCTTCCATAAAAAAGAACTTTAACTGAAAAGGGAAAATAGCATATGATCACTAATTAATATGCTTACACATATTGTTAATAAGAGTACTAAACTATCCATACAGTAGTGCCACTAAACCTTCCTGCTTCCATTGATTAGGGAGGCTTGCACTTGGAGGCACCATTGTATGGAGAGTTTAATATTCTCTTGGATGGGCAGTTGCAGAAACATAATAATAGATTTCAAAGTCTAACTTGGTATTTTTATTCTTAAATTTTTTAGTTACGTTAATAAAAGGCTAATAATATTTAAAATGCCCATGTATAAAACCATCTATGCCCATTTTATCATTATTAATGTGTCAATAATATTACTCAGAAAGCCCAGAGGAAAAAAAAACATATTTGTTTGATAATGTTTTAGTATTTATTGCAGAGTTCAATTTATGTGTTAATAAATACAGTTTAAAGTTATAGACAAAATAACACAAATTCTCTGAAATATGAATGATTTTTCATTATGAATTTTTATGTAATCCATAGATTGATTATCATGAACAGTTTATTTAAAATGAAAAATACTACAAAATATAAATAAAGTCAATATTATATAAGTACTTATAGACATAGATTGTTAGATTGATTATAGATTATTATACTCCAAGGTTAAAATATTAGTACATTATATATAGGTCTTATTTTAAACACCATTAATAAAAAAAATCTGTTATTTATTATATAGAAGTAACAAGACCTGTTAAACATTAAACTCTGATTTGAAATTTCAAAGTGGTCATATTGTAAAAGTTTCATTAATAATATGTTGTGGATTCAAGAAAAATTTGTTCTTGGATTAATTTTAAAAAGTTTTGACTAGTTTTCTGAATGGTTCTATGATTTAAAAAATATATTTTTAGTTTGGTTGAATAATAAGGCAATGCCAAGATTAATATAAAATAAAGACACAGTAAGTTCAACATCTACCAAAAACAAAATAATTATTAGGAATTAATATTTCAAAAGAGATGTAGGCATTTTTAATAATGATTATTAATAGTTTTAACAAGGCTGTAAACCTTAGCAATGAGCGTCTGAAAAAATCGTCACTAGGGACCTCTGTAGGTCTTATTTTAAATATTTTTAGATATGTTGAGCCAGTGAATAATAAAGGCCATTGAACAGATGGTGGAAGTATTTTAATCAACTTTTGAATAATATACATAAATTTATAACAGCAGATAATGGTTATCATTTCATTAATTATATTATGTTATTTAGAATAGAGCAGAAAGGAATATTCTAAAGGTATAAGTCCAATATATTATTTCCAGTGCCTGAACTTTTTATGAATTTTGGTATGAATACATAAGCAACAAAAAATTTGAATTATTTTATTTATTTATTTTATCAATTTATTACAATCAGATAGTTTAATGGGGTTAAAACTGTTGTCTTGCATTGGTGGTCGAGAGGTCAGCGCGACTGCCTTGCACTTGCAGGCAGTTGCCCGGGTTGCGGGTTCACATCCCGGCTGATGCTATGACATTTAAAAAAAAAAAAAAACTGTTTTAATTTTAAAATAAAAAAGGCTATGCATTTAAATAGAATTTTAGTAAACATTTAAAATATGTTAGTATTATCTTACGGTCAAACTAATAAAATGTTTTTATAAATATATGGACTCATTAAATTCTGTATTGAGCTTAAAGATGTTTACATTGTTTTAATTTATAAAATAAAAAAAGAAATAAAAGAATGCAAGGATTATTATAAAATATTGTTGTTTCCTACTAAAGTATTTTCAAAAAGTTTACTGTATGGAATAAACCCACATGGTTTTTCAGAATCTAAAATCACTATAGACACTGCTTTTATAGTCAGTAAAGAACAAAGAAAAACAACAACAACAACAACAACAAACATATGTATTATTTTAAAGAATTTTTTCAAGATAGTGACTCAGTTAATTGAAGAAGTTTATGATAATGTGTGAAAATAGATGGTTATTCATTAAAGTTATCAGATAATGCTATGAAAGAAAATGTTATAACTGGTAATGCAAAATCAGAAACATTTAATATTATATCATTGAACAATGATTTACCTACACTTCTCACTATTTTATATTTTTATAACATTATTTCTTGGAACAAAACATAGATATATGTATAAAGTAATGACCAAGATGTAATTTAATGCTGATGTTCTTAATTTAAATTGATTAAAAACAGAATTAAGATTTTTTTGACTTTTTAATTCACAGTAAGCTAATGATTGTACAAAAAGTTAATTTAATAATTAATGTTTAAATATTTAAATGTATGATCAGTCATGGATTAAAAAAGAATTCTAAGCATCATTTGACTTGGATGGTTATCAGCTTAAGAATGCGGAATAGTTTTAAAAATTTGTTGTTAAAAGAAAAAATGTGAAACTAAGAATAGAATTGAGAGATATAACCAATATATAAAAAAAATATACTTTTTTTTCTCATATGTCATAGCATCGGCCGGGACGCGAACCCACACCCGTCTGCAACCAACTACTTGCTTGTAAGGTGAGTGTGATGACCTCTCGGCTAACAACGCTTGACAAGGATGTATAATTGTACAAAAAACACAAACACTTTTTTACAAAAATTAAAAAAAATGATATTTTAACTAAAATATTTTCACAAATTTTATAAATGATTGAAAATGCAACAGGGCATTTTCATATATTTATCTAAATAAACTTCTATTATAATTTAATTAGGCAAACCATAATTAAAAATGGAATTTAAAAACTGAAATCCCACCATTTAGGGATATTATTTGATGAAATTTTAATTTGCAATTGCTAGTTATAATTTGATCATTGTCTCCTAAGATTAAAGATGAAGTTATTCTAAGTCTATATAGGAATCTTGTTACACTTATAATATTTGCATATGTATATATTAATGAAATACAAGTATAATGTGTATACTTAATCTAAATATAATTAAAGAAGATTTGAACTCAGACTTTCAAGCTCCCTACAGCCATTCATCCTATCCAATATAACTGATAAAACATAAACACAAACATGTGAAAAAGATAAAACCCAGACTTTCATGCTTCCTACAATCATTCACTCTATCAATATAATTGAAACACATGACCTCATACATGTGACAAAGATAATATCATTTATCTTTTCACATGTATGTGGTTATGTTTATCAGTTATAATGGATAGAATGGATGACTGTAAGAAGCATGAAAGTCTGGGTTCAAATCCTCATTAATATATATATATATATATATTGTAATGGGATATATATATATTGTGCCCTTTTCTATAGATCAATGATGGTTATAAATGGTCAATTACTAAAAAATTTTAAAATTAATATTATATAGTATTTAATATTATAAATTATAAATAAGCAGTAAAGGGTTAATGTAATATGTTTAATAATAAGTATTGTGATGGTGAGAATTGTATCTAGTTCTACATTTTTCTAAATTATTTTTCAAAATTTTATATAATCATTTTAAATAATATAAGTAGCAAATTTATTAAGACAGATAAAACTAGACTAAACACCGGAAATGTCTACGTGACTGTCTGGAATATTTTATGTATAAGCACTAGTTTAAAATTAATACCAATAATTAAAATATTTAAATAATATATTATAGAGCTGGATGGAATTGCCACACATCATAATAAAAATAAGTAGCATACATTTTATTAATTATTGTTTCAAAATTATTTTAAAAGTAATTAAATTGTAATAGATAATAATTAATTTAAAAGTAATAATAGGTTAATATTTAAGTCTATTACATCATGATTTTAAAACTTTAGAAATTGTTTATAGAATCCAAGTAGGAATTGACCAATAAAAAGATAGATTTTGGCAGACAATAAAAATTGCGCCAATTAATGATATAAACGGGGAGAACAAAAATGTGTTGACTCCAGAGCAGAGGTAAAATTTTAAGCTCTTTAAAATTTTTTTCTTTCTTCAATTATTAGTCAATTTTATTATAATTTTTAATAAATATCTTTGAAAGAAACTCACTGACAATTTAAAATCTTTCGAAGCGAATCTAAGAATAAAATTTTAAAAAAGTTCTCATAATAATGTTTCACTAACTCCACAGTTACCTGCCAGTGGATTCTATTAAAATATAATCTGAATTTCCAATAAAAAATGGATGGATTCTTAAAAACAAGCTATAAATTTTGTAATATTTCAAAAATGTTAATGTTGTTCATTGATATAGTTGGTATAGCGTATAACTATGAAAACTGCTTTCGTGCGTGTAAAATTAATGAAAGGACATTGTGCGCAAAGTTAATGAATATAATGAAAAATAAAAATAAATATTATTCATGTAAGAATAAATGGACAAAAAGAATTTTATGAATTACTTTCTTTAAGATGACCTGAGCAATTACTCTAGAAATAGTTAAAGATCAAAAATGTCATATATAAAATAATAATGAATAAAAGTGAAATTTACGAAGGAAAATACTTGCCTAAAGAAAAAAAAAAAAATTTTACAGAGAAATAAATATAAAATATTGGATCCATGGAAAAACGCAATTTGGTACCGTAATGATATAAATACTTGTAATTCTGCTAGAAATAAAGATGCATCAACGCGCCGAGGTAATATTCGCCCGAACATTAAAAACTTCGTGGGATAACTAAATAAATATTTTTAATAATTTTGAATTAAACATTGAAACTAAAGATCGTCTAAACAGTTAACTAAATGAACTAATTTATTTTAAAACTCTAATAATCAGAAAGAAGAACATTCGGAAAAAAAAAAGAAATAATAAATATTATGGGACTAATCAAGATTTACCGCCAGAAAAATATGTGATTATGGTTTAAATTATTTTCTTTATTAATCTAAGTTAAACATTAAGTTTAGTTAGCGATAGGGAAACAAATACATTAATTCGCAATATAACATGATATAAAATAATATGTTTTTTTTTTGATTTTGAATGTTCAAATAAAATTGTATGCGTGTGGAAATTTTGTATGTTTGCGATGCTCGAGGAGGAAGAAACCTACTACGAACTCTAATAGGAAGGTAAAAGATTATTTTGGTACATTTTATGGTTATTAATAATATAATGTATGTTTTATTTATTTAGATCAGCTGTGAATCGAATGAATGTAATGCAAAATTTTATTGTTATAATTATTGTAAGACGCATTTTGAAAAACAACACTCTAAAACACTATGAGATGTAATTAGATTTTTTAAAAATATGCATACGATAATCATTTAACGTGTTATTAATATAGTTCAATATAACCAATGGTTATGTCATATTTTCTGTTAATTTTTCCGATTAGGATATTTAAGTGGTATTTTAATAAAACGTAGATGTCGAACCTACAGTGTAATAAAGTAAGGCAAATTGTTCTTATAGAATAGGGAATGTTTTTATATTAGTGAATTCTGTTTATTGTTTTAAAAGGTAGTTAGTTTTATCGATGTTGGATACAGTGAAAATCTTGAGAGATAGTTTGGGTAGTGACTTGGTAGTACGTGGAGATTCGGAAACCAAGATGATGTATTAAAAACACTAGGATGCTACAGGGAATGGAATTAATAAGTAGTTTTAGATGGGAATCAGCATAGTTAACAAAGCCCTACAACTGTTACACATGTTGTCATGGACAGTGTTATTTTATCTTTCTTGTGAATCTTATTAGATGTTTGGTAAGGCTGAATAAATAGCTGCCACATCATACTTATCGCCAGGGTTATTAGACAAGGAATGTCGGCCCTATCCACACTGTTCCATACATTTTGAAGTATATATTTTGATAAGTTATCTATCTATCTTCCCAATATCCTATACATCTTTCACTATCTTTATCTGTATTTCTTGCAACTACATCATTATTGGATAAGTCTATTGAAAAGAAACAATAGATATTTTTAGAATGTATGTCATGCTGTTATTTGAAATAAGAATAATTAAGTATGAACAAAGAGTAGATTATGATTATTGAAAGAAAGATGCAGATATCCTAAGAAAGGAAGGAGTCAGAGAATTATGTTAATTTTTCAAGAAATGAACTATAACTTTATAAAAATATATCTAAGTAGAAATATACAAAAATATTAAAAAATGATTTAACATTTTCTTATTGTTGATTATATTTAAAAATATAAGTATTGCATATTTAAAGAATGTAATAACATTCGATAATTACAGTATATGTGAAAATGAAACAGGTGATAATTAAACTCGTGTTATGGCATTAGACATGAGTATGGCTTATAAAAAAAAATGTATTAGAGTTTACGAGCATTAGATAACAAACGTAATAGGTAGTAATAATATTTGAACAAGATGCAAAGTGACTTATATAGAGTTACAAAAGAATATAATTTTTTTTAGAGGAAAAACCATATTGATTATAAATTTATAATGTTTATAAATGATGTTTACCCACATATATAACTTATAATACTGTAATTTTTAATATTAAAAGGTAAAGAATAGTATTACCTATATAATAGTTACACTAAGTAATATAATAAACCTAATTAGAAATAAATAAATAACTTATAAAAGGTATAATAATTTTAATCGACTATAAAAGAAATCTAAAAATGTATAATTTAATTTTTGTAGTGTTAAAAAAAAGGAGGATATCCCTTGTAAATAAATGTAAATAGATTTGTTTGTTTTATCTTAATTTTGATTGTTGTTAATAAAATTCTAAAATTTGTTTATTAAAACTTGTGTCTGAGTTTTGTTTCTCTGCATCATTACATGAGTTCACAGGGTATGTTTACAGTCATTAAACTAAGTATATAATTGTTTGCACAAAATATAAATAAAGAAGTATATTTAATCTTAAATGTTTATTGGTGTTTTGTAATTGAATAATTATGAAATTGCATTACGTTATTGGTCATAAATCCATTGTCATAATAATTTGCTAAATTGTATGCTATTAGTTGCCACTTGCTCCATTTATCAGATTATCTAAACACTGCCACTTACTAATTTATTTTATTACGTAAGGGAAAAGATAAAAAAGGAGGATATTAGATTATTAACTAATTTATTACGGTTATAAATTTGCGATAAAAGAAAAGCCGTACTAGTTAGATTAAACAATGAAGATTGTGATTATTATTCTTATTATTTTATTATTAATCTAATCTCAGAGTAGTAAATTATGACACAAAATCCCTTATCATATTTTGCTACTTTATTTTAATTTAACCTTGAATAAATTTAAGAACCTGAGATTATTTTATCTGAGCTAGATAATTACTATTATCGTTATTATCGATAAAAGATTGATACTTTAATTGTTAAATGAGTTTAGTGATTAGAAGTTGCAAAAGTCATAAGAATACTATGTAGTTATTATATGTAATAGTAGTGTAAAGGGGGGATAGTGTTCTTATGCCATTGAGGTGGTATCCTATGGGATATTATCTCAATGCAATCTACTGTGTCACCTTATTTCCACTTCTAGTCTTATGAATTATAGAATAGTTATTTGAGTTAGTCTAAAACAGAACCTAAGTTAATTTTAAGAAACCTGAGCTAGTAAAGTGTTAAATTGAATATCTCATTAACTATTAGAGCTAGAACCCGGTGAGGCGATGTTACTATATTATATTATTTATTTTTGGGAGAAGTAGAGTACACATGTACACGTAAATATACGTAGGGTGAGAGGGTGGATTGTGGCGTAACGTGGGGGGCTCGACGAGTACGCGGTTACACAACATAGGGCATAATTGTGGCAGTCCAACTGCAGAGGGGCCTGAGACGATATAGAGAAAGGGTATAATATATATGCATTACATTCAAATTTTAATAGTAACTTTTTTTATTTAATACAGAATTAAAAACAAACTGTCAAAATGTACAAATAATGAATTATTAATTTATTAATATGTTAGATTGATTTAAATATTAAAATAAGCTTTAAAAAATAAATAAATTATAGGATTGAAGCAAAGATTCTAATCTTTAAATAAAATATATAATAAAAAGCCTTTGATTTTAATAATAGCGAAGATTTTTTTAATCATAAAAAAATTACAAACAGATTCTTAAGGCAAAATCACAATTAAAGAAATGATTACGAAATTGATAAGAGTTCCCACCCAAAGATACGGACACAGACCTCAGTGGAAAAATTTACTTAGCCATAAACCCAAAATCTACTTGCCACAAACTGAATTAACCAATAAAATATAAATAATAAAATATGTTTGATGAATCCATGCATTCCAGAGATAACGTGCCCGATGACTATAAAAAGAAAAATCCAAAGGGAATAGTTAGTTGGGGAGTTGGAGAATTAGAAAATTAAAATTTTAATTCAATTGTATTTGCTGAAAGTAGAAATAAAAATTTAAAAAACTATTATCACTGTCACCCAAGATGTAATCAGCTTCATCGTGCTTCCTTCGGTACGGACGGCCGAAGGCAACTTTCATCTCCACGGATCCCAGGATCGAACCACGGATCCTGTCTTCAGAAACCAGCATAAATGCTTCATACATCATCATAAGTCTTCATAGATTTTCATCGCAAAGGAATGAGCACGGATAAAGGAAAGTATAATTTATAAAAGATAAAATGAAATATAAATTGTTAAATTTAAAATCTTAGAACTTTATCTGTCTTTAAATGAATAATAGACTTTCTCTCTCAAGCAAATCTGAACTTTATTTCTATAAACTCTTATTTAAAGTCTTAAATGTAATCTCTTAAAAAAATATATATATTGTATTTTTTTTATATTTTTATTCATGCTTAATTAATATCTGTTTGTAATAGGGCTGGGGTTTGCGATTGCAAACTTAAATTTAAAAATAGAAACGTATATCGTTATTTATGCATTATTAAATTTTAAAAATAGGTTAAAATAGTATTTGTGAAAAAAAATAATAAGTTAAATATAATGTATCATTTTAAAATGATTTTGAAACTGTAAACTAAATATTTTATTTTTATTAAATTAATAAAATGATTTAAATGTTAGTTGAGTATAGATGGCTGCTAGACTAGTTTAAATATATGCTAGTTTAAAGGGGTTTTAATTTCGGACTATTTGTTTGTAGATGTGTCAATGCTGGTGGAGAGATATATGGATGTTTATATCAATGTAATGTGAAGTGTGTTAGCACCTAGGACGATGAGTCCAACTGAATGCATGATTCCAAAGAGGTAGTCATACCGTTGAAATGGACGCAGACGTATTTCCTGTGCCATTGACCCATTCCAGCTCTATGGATTTTGGATGATAAGCCAGCAAGATAACACCGCTCTCCCATCCATACGTAGTGTTTCCCTTTATTGTTTTATATGCATGTTTCCTTTGCCTGACAGATGCACATTCCTGCGGGATGAAGGCCATGTCTTCTCCAATAATATCATGCTGTTCAGACGCACATTCCTGCCGATGTGATTCTATGCTAACATGTTCACATTGCATTGGTTGCTGATATATATCTGGAAACGAGTATTGGTGTGGGTGCGGATTTTTAGTCTTGAGTCAAGTGATTTGAAAATTTGTGAGTGCGTCTAGGTAGCTCATTTATACTCAACATTCTAAAGATTAAAAATAAAGTTAAAAACAAGTAAAATAATAACTAATGAAACAGAATAAAACAAATTTCTTCCTGTGTTATAAAAATTATTTTTTTAAAAGTTTGTGCGTTATTAATTATATACATAAATAAAATCTTTTTTTTGTGTTATTAATACTGACAGTGATTACCTTTATTATTATTTATTATTAAAAATATATTTTACTAAATATATAAGTTTCTGTGTCTACTTGAGCTATTGACTAGGGCTGACAGCCGTGATCTTAACAGCACGTATCTGTCGACTTTATAAATTTTCTAGGTTCAAAGTAGTTTAGTGGTGCTCTGTCGGCAGATGTGGTAAGACTAGATAATTTCATCATCATCCCCGACCATTATAAATGGCTGCCCAGCATGTGGCATGATATAAATTGACCATGATTACCCTGATCAAATACAATAGTTTAGAAGATAGTGCGAATAACATCCTGAACATCAGAATAGTTATAGTAGGAATAGGTTAGGATAAGATGTGACTGTCAGGTATAAATATGATCGTCAAATAACTTTAATATTTGAAAAAGAAAAGGAATGATTTAGTAACTTAAAAAATACAAATACCTTGAAAATTAAGCCAGTAATATTTTTTCTGAAATAAGTATACATTTTTTTTTATATTAACACAAAGTTATAGTTTGAATATCGTGTGTAAAAAAAAAAAGATCTTTAACATATTACTGTTAGCAATTAGTACAAACCCTAACTAATATCTTTTTTTTAAATCATTTTTTTTATAAGTTCGGTGATATGTAACAGGATATATATTGTAACAAATGGGGTTCGAATACAAGCGTATGTAATATATTACTAATTGTGAGTGTTAATGTTGAGCGACTATATACGAAAAGATATATATGTAAATAGTCATTTGAACCCTGTTACAAAGAGTGTGAATGTTAGGTGGGTATGCTTATATAAATATATTTGTATATGTGAGTATAAAATGTGTGTATGTATTAACGGTGATGGTTACAAGAGATTATATACAGAGCTGTATAAGTTGTAATTGATTATTCGTATATATTTTATCCATTAAAAATTCTTTAAATCTGGTTAATAATGTTGTCGGTAACACGTGTTTTCTTTTGCTAATTAATCTTTTGAACATATGAAGATAGAAATAGAAATAAATCAGTTGCTGTAGGCAGTTTAGTAATAACTGGCGTCAAGAAGTCCGAAAACGGGTCAGGTGGGTATCTTTGGAAAACAATAGAAGAACGGGACAGTGGCGTAGGGATATTGGAAGAAAATTTTACAAAGTTAAAGAGTGAAAACAAAAGAACTTTTTGTGGGCTCGAGAGTGAAAAAAAGAAAAGAAAGAAAAAAAATGCGGCTTGGACTACAGAGTGTGTGGACGTATAAAATTTTCTTAAGAAGTTTATTAATATTTCTCACCCAAAATGTCAGGGTAATTCAATAGCAGTAGTTTCGTTAACCGATCCAGTGGACAGTTGTCGTGGAATCCATCTGAAGTGGACCTACGAATTTCGCTATACAAAAGAGTTCTTGTTCATCAAGTGTAATGGTGACGAAAGATCTAGGAAATGGGACTCTTTCATAAAGTGAGTGAATCATCTACTCCACCTCCGGAATAAGCTATTCGATATACCACATGGGAAATCCTTGCCATCCGTTATATCAACCAGACCAGTATTCATGGAGAATTATAAATGTGGACTTGTCTTTGACCATGTGAACGGTCGACGGTACTTAAGGTAATTGACGTTTACACTAAATATATGTTCAATGAATGCATCTTGGTAAAGAAACTAGTGTTACCTCAATATTAATTCCTATAATAAAATAACAACTTTAAATAAACAGCTCTGATGTATAATTGCACTATTTTGATGCATATATGAATTATATATGTGTGTATCAGGGTAAATGGGCTGTGCGCTTGAATATTGATAGTTATATGCGTCGATAAATGAGATTTTATCGGTATTTAGTATGGTAATAAATAGAGTAAATGGTATGATAACATTCGGGTTGGGTTATTAGATTTATAACGGATAAATTATCGGACAGAATAGATAGACACATAAGACTTAGTTGGGTAGTGTTTAGCTTTGTTCTCTAGTTAGACTATAGTCCCCAAACCCTGAGATTGAGCTGGTACAGATGCGCTACCATAAATAGAGGTATATACATATATACCGAACCCTTATTTACGTTTTCGACGAGATAATTCTTACCCATGTGTAAGATTGGTGCGTGAGATGGAATCAGACCATGCTCACAAATATCCTCACTCGAAGCTACGAGTGGAAGCATACAAATGGCAATTATAAAAAATAAAGGGTGGTATTATAATGGCGTCCCAACTAACGGGGCTGTGAATGTTACAGAACGGGCATTTAAAAGGGCATCCTAACGTAACGTAAAAAGAGCGTACAAATGAGAGTTGGAGATTTTTTTTTAAAAAAAAAAAAAAAAGGGAAAAATAAAAGCGATAGTTTGTTATAAATCAGAAAGAGTTTGAATACATATTGGTAATATAGTAGAGGGGCATATTTGGCGGTGTGAATATACAGATAGAAAAGTTCTCGAGTGGTCAAGGGGGAAAATAGCATTGAGGTATGTCCTGTGTATATATATAAAGTCATAGTTTATAAATCGAGGTTGAAGAATTTATCTAACATTGGGATATTATAAAACAATATCGTTCAATATGATAATAAGGAGGGGCAAAGGTCTATCGGGTGGGTCATGCAGTGGACCACTGGAAACCGGGGTGATGAACCTGGCATGTAATTAAAATAGTAATAGAGAGAAAATGAAACCAAAAAATAAACCGAATGGGGAAAAGCAGAAGGCGACGAAAGAGAAGGAAGTAAATGTATTGGAGAGGATTTTAGAAAGATTAGAAGGTCTAGAACTCCGATTTCAGGAAATGGATGAGAGGTTCGAATGGAGATTTCAGGAGATAGAAAAGAGACTAGGGATAGAAAGCAAGGAAAGGGTGGAGAAGTCTGATGATAAAGAAGTAAAGGGAAGTTTAGATGAAGGAGAGAAGAATATAAAACAGGGGCTGAAGTCTAGTAAGATGGAAAGACCAGAGCATATGGGTAAATGTAGGGGTGTGGCGGTACACACCCATGTGAACCATTTTTTAAAGATACGACAGTTTGAAGGCCAAATGGGGGAAGCTTCCGTGGAACATCTACAAAGCCTACGAAGATACTTTGGCATGAATCCCATGCCAGAGGAAGGTAAAGTGGTGGTAGCGTACAGCCATCTAAGTGGGAATGCCCAAGAGTGGTGGGACTCATTGTCCCAACAGCCCACAACCTTCGAGAAGTACCAGAAGAAGATATGAAAGACTTTCTGGTCGGAAGACTGCCAGGAACTCATGCCGTACCAAGTGATGCGAGAGAAATATGAGGAAGGAAAGGAAGAAAATTTCTCTCAATTTTTTCATCGCCAAGTGGCGAGACTAAGGACACTGGACGCATGTCACCTATCTGAAAGACACATCATTCGAATTGTAAGGCACAATATGCCTATGAATGTGGAAAGAATGATGTTGGGGGTGAGGAAGGCATCCATCGGATAAGTGGCAGAGCTGCCTAATGCTCTGGATATGAGTATATATGACCATAACACACCGTTGGAGCAAGGGAAGGAAGTTAAAGATATGCCAAATATTAAATTTGGGATGGAAGAAGGACACACCAGCGGAAATGCCATGCATAGAAAAGGTGGTGATGATAGTCACAGACCGAGATGGCAATACGAACCGGAAGCTCGACATCCACCAGATAAGCCAAAGTTCGTCCAAGAAAAGGGACCGTGGTCACCGAAACAGAAAGGTGGTACCGAGGGGAACAAAGGATAAGGAAAAGTCATTTAAGAAGCTATTCAAATACACAGAAGGTATTTGAAGGCTATCGCACCAGGGAAGTATGTAACAAATGGGGTTCGAATACAAGCGTATGTAATATATTACTAATTGTGACTATATACGAAAAGATATATATGTAAATAGTCATTCGAACCCTGTTACAAAGAGTGTGAATGTTGGGTGGGTATGCTTATATAAATATATTTGTATATGTGGGTATAAAATGTGTGTATGTATTAATGGTGATGGTTACAAGCAATTATATACGGAGCTGTATAAGTTGTAATTGAATATTCGTATATATTTTATCCGTTAAAAAATTCTTTGTCTGGTTAATAATGTTGTCGGTAACACATGTTTTCTTTTGCTAATTAATCTTTTGAACATATGAAGATAGAAATAGAAATAAACCAGTTGCTGTAGCTGGTTTAGTAATAACTGGCGTCAAGAAGTCCGAAAACGGGTCAGGTGGGTATCTTTGGAAAACAATAGAAGAACGGGACAGTGGCGTAGGGATATTGGAAGAAAATTTTACAAAGTCAAAGAGTGAAAACAAAAGAACTTTTTGTGGGCTCGAGAGTGGAAAAAAGAAAAGAAAGAAAAAAAAACGTGGCTTGGACTACAGAGTGTGTGGACGTATAAAATTTTCTTAAGAAGTTTATTAATATTTCTCACCCAAAATGTCGGGGTAATTCAATAGCGCTAGTTTCGTTAACCGATCCAATGGACAGTTGTCGTGGAACCCATCTGAAGTGGACCTATGAATTTTGCTATACAAAAGAGTTCTTGTTCATCAAGTGTAATGGCGATGAAAGATCTAGGAAATGGGACTCTTTCATAAAGTGAGTGAATCATCTACTCCACCTCCGGAATAAGCTATTCGATATACCACATGGGAAATCCTTGCCATCCGTTATATCAACCAGACCAGTATTCATGGAGAATTATACATGCGGACTTGTCTTTGACCGTGTGAACGGTCGACGGTACTTAAGGTAATTGACGTTTACACTAAATATATGTTCAATGAATGCATCTTGGTAAAGAAACTAGTGTTACCTCAATATTAATTCCTATAATAAATCTCTTTTAAATTAAATAAAATAACAACTTTAAATAAACAGCTCTGATGTATAATTGCACTATTTTGATGCGTATATGAATTATATATGTGTGTATCAGGGTAAATGCGCTGTGCGCTTGAATATTGATAGTTATATGCGTGGATAAATGAGATTTTATTGGTATTAAGTATGGTAATAAATAGAGTAAATGGTATGATAACATTCAGGTTGGGTTATTAGATTTATAATGGATAAATTATCGGACAGAATAGATAGACACATAAGACTTAGTTGGGTAGTGTTTAGCTTTGTTCTCTAGTTAGACTATAGTCCCCAAACCCTGAGATTGAGCTGGTATGGATGCGCTACCATAAATAGAGGTATATACATATATACCCGAACCCTTATTTACGTTTTCGATAAGATAATTCTTACCCATGTGTAAGATTGGCGCGTGAGATGGAATCAGACCATGATCACAAATATCCTCACTCGAAGCTATGGGTAGAAGCGTACAAATGGC
This sequence comes from Epiperipatus broadwayi, assembly GCA_028023455.1. Lineage (NCBI taxonomy): Eukaryota > Metazoa > Onychophora > Udeonychophora > Euonychophora > Peripatidae > Epiperipatus > Epiperipatus broadwayi. The sequence continues at coordinate 4,961,176 of JAQFVV010012434.1, read as the reverse complement.
GATTATAAAAAATAAAGGGTGGTATGGTGGTATTATAATATATATGCGTTAAATTCAAATTTTAATAGTAACTTTTTTTTATCTAATACAGAATTAAAAAAAAAACTGTCAAAATGCACAAATAACGAATTATTAATTTATTAATATATTAGATTGATTTAAATATTAAAATAAGCTTTAAAAAAATAAATAAATTATAGAATCGAAGCAAAGATTCTAATCTTTAAATAAAATATATAATAAAAAGCCTTTGATTTTAATAATAGTGAAGATTTTTTTAATCATAAAAAAATTACAAACAGATCCTTAAGGCAAAATCACAATTAAAGAAATGATTATGAAATAGATAAGAGTTCCTGCCCAAAGATATGAACACAGACCTCTGTGGAAAAATTTACTTAGCCATAAACCCAAAATCTACTTGGCCACAAACTGAATTATCCAATAAAATATAAATAATAAAATATGTTTGATGAATCCATGCACTCCAGTGATAAGGTGCCCGACGACTATTAAAAAGAAAAATCCAAAGGGAATAGTTAGTGGGGGAGTTGAAGAAGTAGAAAATTAAAATTTTAATTCAATTGTATTTGCTGAAAGTAGAAATAAAAATTTAAAAAGCTATTATTGCCATCACCCAAGATGTAATCACCTTCATCGTGCCTCCTTTGGTATGGCCGGCCGAAGGCAGTTTTCATCTCCATGGATCCCAGGATCGAACCACAGATTCCGTCTTCAGAAACCAGCATAAATGCTTCATACATCGTCATAAGTCTTCATAGATTTTTGTCACAAAGGAACGAGCACAGATAAAGGAAAATATAATTTATAAAAGATAAAATGCAATATAAACTGTTAAATTTAAAATCTTAGAACTTTATCTGTCTTTAAATGAATAATAGACTTTCTCTCTCAAGCTAACCTGAACTTTATTTCTATAAACTCTTATTTAAAGTCTTAAACGTAATCTCTTAAAAAAAATGTATTGTATTTTTTTTTATATTTTTATTCATGTTTAATTAATATCTGTTTGTAATAGGGCAGGGGTTTGTGATTGTAAACTTAAATTTAAAAATAAAAACGTATATCGTTATTTTGTGCATTATTAAATTTTAAAAATAGGTTAAAATAGTATTTGTGAAAAAAATAATAAGTTAAATATAATATGTCATTTTAAAATGATTTTGAAACTGTAAACTAAATATTTTATTTTTATTAAATTAATAAAATGATTTAAATGTTAGTTGAGTATAGATGGCTGCTAGACTAGTTTAAATATATGATAGTTTAAAGAGGTTTTGATTTCGGACTATTTGTTTGTAGATGTGTCAATGCTGGTGGAGAGATATATAGATGTTTATATCAATGTAATGTGAAGTGTGTTAGCACCTAGGATGATGAGTCCAACTGAATGCATGACCCCAAAGAGGTAGTCATACTGTTGAAATGGATGCAGACATATTTCCTGCACCATTGACCCATTCCAGCTCTATGGGTTTTGGACGATAAGCCGGCAACATAAGACCGCTCTCCCAACCATATGTAGCGTTTCCCTTTATTGTTTTATATGCATGTTTCCTTCGCCTGACAGATGCACATTGTTGCGGGATGAAGGCCATGTCTTCTCCAATAATATCACGCTGTTCAGATGCACATTCCTGTCGACGTGATTCTATGCTAACATGTTCACATTGCATTGGTTGCTGATATATATCTGGAAGCGAGTATTGGTGTGGCTACAGATTTTTAGTCTGGAGTCAAATGATTTGAAAATTTGTGAGTGTGTCTAGGTAGCTCATTTATACTCAACATTCTAAAGATTAAAAATAAAGTTAAAAACAAGTAAAATAATAATTAATGAAATAAAATAATACAAATTTCTTCCTGTGTTATAAAAGTTATTTTTTTAAAAGTTTGTGCGTTATTAATTATATACGTAAATAAAATCTTTTTTTTTGGGTTATTAATACTGACAGTGATTGCCTTTATTATTATTTATTATTAAAAATATATTTTACTAAATATATAAGTTTCTGTGTCTACTTGAGCTAGTGACTAGGGCTGACAGCCGTGATCTTAACAGCACGTATCTGTCAACTTTATAAATTTTCTAGGTTCAAAGTAGCCTAGTGGCACTCTGTCGGCAGATGCGGTAAGACTGGATAATTTCATCATCATCCCCGACCATTATAAATGGCTTCCCAGCACGTGGCATGATATACATTGACCATGAATACCCTGATCAAATACAATAGTTTAGAAGATAGTGTGAATAACATCCTGAACATCAGAATAGTTATAGTAGGAATAGGTTAGGATAAGATGTGACTGTCAGGTATAAATATGATCGTCAAATAACTTTAATATTTGAAAAAGAAAAGGAATGATTTAGTAACTTAAAAAATACGAATACCTTGAAAATTAAGCCAGTAATATTTTTTCTGAAATAAGTATACATTTTTTTTGTATTAACACAAAGTTATAGTTTGAATATTGTGTGTAAAAAAAAAAAAGATCTTTAACGTATTACTGTTAGCAATTAGTACAAACCCTAACTAAAATCTTTTTTTTAAATCATTTTTTTTATAAGTTCGGTGATATGTAATGGGATATATATATATCCGTTAAATTCAAATTTTAATAGTAACTTTTTTTTATCTAATACAGAATTAAAAACAAACTGTCAAAATGCACAAATAACGAATTATTAATTTATTAATATGTTAGATTGATTTAAATATTAAAATAAGCTTTAAAAAAATAAATAAATTATAGAATCGAAGCAAAGATTCTAATCTTTAAATAAAATATATAATAAAAAGCCTTTGATTTTAATAATAGTGAAGATTTTTTTAATCATAAAAAAATTACAAACAGATCCTTAAGGCAAAATCACAATTAAAGAAATGATTACAAAATAGATAAGAGTTCCCACCCAAGGATATGAACACAGACCTCAGTGAAAAAATTTACTTAGCCATAAACCCAAAATCTACTCGGCCACAAACTGAATTAACCAATAAAATATAAATAATGAAATATGTTTGATGAATCCATGCATTCCAGAGATAAGGTGCCCGATGACTATAAAAAGAAAAATCCAAAGGGAATAGTTAGTTGGGGAGTTGGAGAATTAGAAAATTAAAATTTTAATTCAATTGTATTTGCTGAAAGTAGAAATAAAAATTTAAAAAGCTATTATCACCTCACCCAAGATGTAATCAGCTTCATCGTGCTTCCTTTGGTATGGCCGGCCGAAGGCAGTTTTCATCTCCATGGATCCCAGGATTGAACCACAGATTCCATCTTCAGAAACCAGCATAAATGCTTCATACATCGTCATAAGTCTTCATAGATTTTCATCACAAAGGAATGAGCACGGATAAAGGAAAGTATAATTTATAAAAGATAAAATGAAATATAAACTGTTAAATTTAAAATCTTAGAACTTAATCTGTCTTTAAATGAATAATAGACTTTCTCTCTCAAGCAAACCTGAACTTTATTTCTATAAACTCTTATTTAAAGTCTTAAATGTAATCTCTTGAAAAAAATGTATTGTATTTTTTTTTATATTTTTATTCATGCTTAATTAATATCTGTTAGTAATAGGGCAGGGGTTTGTGATTGCAAACTTAAATTTAAAAATAGAAATGTATATCGTTATTTTATGCATTATTAAATTTTAAAAATAGGTTAAAATAGTATTTGTGAAAAAAAATAATAAGTTAAATATAATGTGTCATTTTAAAATGATTTTGAAACTGTAAACTAAATATTTTATTTTTATTAAATTAATAAAATGATTTAAATGTTAGTTGAGTATAGATGGCTGCTAGACTAGTTTAAATATATGCTAGTTTAAAGGGGTTTAGATTTCGGACTATTTGTTTGTAGATGTGTCAATGCTGGTGGAGAGATATAAGGACGTTTATATCAATGTAATGTGAAGTGTGTTAGCACCTAGGACGACGAGTCCAACTGAATGCATGACCCCAAAGAGGTATTCATACTGTTGAAATAGACACAGACGTATTTCCTGTGCCATTGACCCATTCCAGCTCTATGGATTTTGGACGATAAGCCTGCAAGATAAGACCGCTATCCCATCCATACGTAGCGTTTCCCTTTATTGTTTTATATGCATGTTTCCTTCGCCTGACAGATGCACATTCCTGTGGGACAAAGGCCATGTCTTCTCCAATAATATCACGCTATTCAGATGCACGTTCCTGTCAACGTGATTCTATGCTAACATGTTCACATTGCATTGGTTGCTGATATATATCTGGAAGTGAGTATTGGTGTTGCTGCGGATTTTTAGTCTGGAGTCAAGTGATTCAAAAATTTGTGAGTGCGTCTAGGTAGCTCATTTATACTCAACATTCTAAAGATTAAAAATAAAGTTAAAAACAAGTAAAATAATAACTAATGAAACAGAATAAAACAAATTTCTTCCTGTGTTATAAAAATTATTTTTTTAAAAGTTTGTGTGTTTTTAATTATATACATAAATAAAATCTTTTTTTTGTGTTATTAATACTGACAGTGATTGCCTTTATTATTATTTATTATTAAAAATATATTTTACTAAATATGTAAGTTTCTGTGTCTACTTGAGCTAGTGACTAGGGCTGACGGCCGTGATCTTAACAGCACGTATCTGTCAACTTTATAAATTTTCTAGGTTCAAAGTAGCCTAGGGGTGCTCTGTCGGCAGATGCGGTAAGACTGGATACTTTACCTTCATCCCCAACTGTTATAATATATTATAATGTATGTTCTATGTCTAAAATGCAATTATTATTATAAATTTATTATAAATTAATAAAACAAAAAAACTATATACTTCAAAATGATGATTTGTGAATTTTATGCAATCCACACATTACAATTAAAATATTTTATGGAAACAATAAGATAGTTTGAATAGTTTGCTATTTCCTTTAAACTATTCACTGCTAGATATTTATTGTGATCAATGTTAGAGACTTAACTAAATTGGTAATGTGCCATCTATATGTAAAAAAAAATATTAAGATAAAATCCACTTTCTTCTACTCAGATCCAAATCCTGAATTGTAGTCTTTAGATATACTACTATTATGTCACAAAATCTCTTTAATATAATTTCAAAAATAATATAAAATCAAGTATAAGCTTAAAATTTCTTGTTAATTATGATATTTATTAAATAAGATATTATTGTGAATAAAAAAATGTAAAAACAAAGTAAAACAAATAAATTCATTCTATACATATAAAGATTGTAATGAGAAGTGCAGTAGCTTACTTAACATTGTTGCTGAGACCGTAAAAGTGATTAAAAGTTTTGCATTTTAAAATTATTGTTAACAACAATAAAAAAGAAGTTATTAGTCAAAAAAATGTCATCACAAACAAACACTGAAAAGTGTTACATAGAAAATCCTGGAAAAGATTTTCAGATATGAAACATATTTTTAAAAGTGAAAATCAGAATTGTTCAAGGTGCAGCAAATCTTGTGATCTCTATGAAAGTACAAATTAAATTATGAAAAGTAAGGATTAAAAAATATTCATGTTTTTAAACAGCAGTACCAGTGAAGACTTTAGAGAATACATAACTAGCAGAAACAAATGCATCAAGAAAGCAATAACAAAAAAACATCTAAGTTTGCGAATACTCAATTAGATTAGACATTGACTTTCATTTGAAGCATAAATAAGCAGAGTGAAGTTGATTTAACTTGGTCATATTATAAATTGATATAATCCAATAAAATATTAGAAAAATTATAAAAGGAAAAATGAAAATGACCAGAAATGAGTTGAATAGACATTATCATCATATTAATGAACATGCTTTTGAATCATTAATAAACTAACTAGATAATAAATCAGTTTAAAGATATATTTTATTTTTATATGACTGTTAAGAGTCAAGATTGATTTGACTGAACCCAATAATAATAATAATAATGATAATAATAATAATTATAATAGGATAGCACCACCTGGTTAGACACATGACTACAAGTATGATAAAAGCCTCCTGCAATTTTTAATATTTTTACTTGCAACTCCATCATAAAAGGTAATTTTTAATTATTTTATTAAAAACCATAGCAAATTATTCATATTATAAAAGTTTGCAAATATTCATGGGTGCATCTTAAGAAAAAAAACTAATATAGTTAGTTCACATCGTCAGTTAAAGATAACGTAAATGGCTGCCACACCATCAGTATTAACTGATGTAAGTGAAAAAACAAACGTAAGAAATAATGTTACTTTAATTAATAAAAACATTTGCTGATATTGCAAAAAAAACCTCAACACTAATTACAAGCATGAATTTTAATCCTTTTTCCTAAAGATTCAGAAAATCTACAAATAGCGATATAGAAAATTTAGATTTACAAAATCAAAATGGTGAAGAAACATAACCCCTTCTTCTATAATATGGAATGCTGACATGCTTAATAGCATTTCTGAGAAGCTCCACAACACCATTCTTAATGGACTTTTTAACACTTTCTGCCATTTTTTCAAAGATTGTTCAATAGTTTTATCAGCTACAGATATTCATTGTTCTTTGTATAAATTCCCAAGAGCTTTACTATATGAAGCACTCACTCTGACCATAGAATTCCATGATCAAACCAAAAAAATAGATTTAAAGTGAAGACCCCAGTTCCAATATAGAGCAATAGATATGAGTTTAAAGTCAAGGTAAACAGACATCTTGATCTAACCACTATACATACTCAGATTTCAGATCAAGAGGCAACACTTTGCCTATACATAATAGGGTTAAAGCTACAATGTTTCTCTTGTCACCAGTGTGGTCATCTAGCAGTCAACTGCACAACCATTCAATGCTAACAATGTAATCAGGCAGTTAACCATACATCTAAGTGCATTCATAATCAAAAACAAAACAATAGTGACAAAACATTTAATACATACACAATCTCTCCCTCAAATAAAGATGCTTTGCCAATTGACTTCTCCATCAAGCAGACAAATCAAACCTTCAGCACACGTATTAACATCAGCAGCAAAACTGCTTAGGGTAATGATAATCAAACTCTCACCTCATCAGCTAAACCATGTAATTAGTTAGATTCAACTCATATAGTTAAGGTACCACTCTCAATTATTCACAATGTCAATACTAGCTATTTTTCAGCTATAATAAACAAAACCAGCATAGATGTCATGGATACACTGACACCACCATTACCAGTAGTTGAATGCTGTGTCACAGATTACACTTCCAAAAGAAAACCTGGGTGACCATGAAAAGACTATGGTAAGTGGTACCGAAATAAACCTAACATGCTCCACTAATAACAGCATTTATAACTTAGAATCCTGTCACCCCTACTTAACAGACACTCAGTAAACCTCTAACTGAGCCCAAAATCTTCATCTTTCACTTACCAAAACCCAAACTCAAGCAATGAATCAAAAACAAACCCCAAAAACAAACATATGTACACTAGTATACTAACATATCAAACCTTCCCTGCTTAAAAAATAATACAAACAAGCCATCTCTTAAATATTTTGATGCCCTAGATGCCAGCCCTGAAAATTTTAATTTTGAGTCATAGCCGGCCATTTAGGTTCATACAATCCTTTTCTAAACATTATAACTAAGGCAACAAATGGAAATCTCATTCCAATCAACATAAAACAGCTGATTCTCAAAACATATACTCTATTTTTTTTATTCATTTACTTTCAACATAAAAAATAAAGATAGGAACTTTCAATGTTTGAGATCTAAACTCAATTAAAAAAACCTCCAGCTTAGTAAATGGATTCAATTTACACAGCCACACATCCAGGATCTGCTAAAAACAAAAATATGTATGTTTCTTAGATTGACCCTACAAATATTTAAGGACCCAAGGACTTGCCAAAATTTCATCCTTTAAAATCATATATATCGACTTATATTTATAGTCATTTTTCACCACCGTACTGTTGCACTCAACATAATTTTTGTTTACATACCTTCTGGACCAGCTGTCATCTCAAGATTACTGCTTACCATCAACTCACTATTATCATCAATCTCTTACCCAGTTGTTTTAATGGGTGACTTTAACATGAGTTATCACACTTTTGTTTCAAAGTGGCTACATCAATTTGCAAAACCCCTAATGAGCTCTGAAGGTTTCTTACCATCCAACTCCATCCCTTTCTACAACAGTTGTTACTTTTCACTTGATTGATCTGTGCTTTTTTTCACCCATGCTTCATCATTTAATTAAATTAACATTTAATCCCTAACCCTTTTCTGATCACTTTAGCCAAATGCTCAAACTCAATCTAAGTGCAATGCAAACATAAACAATTCAATGTCATAAAACAATAAGAATAATTCTTCTTGCACACACCTGAATTTTTGTACTCTGAAACATACATCATGTTATTTAAACTTAGCACTATGCAACTTGATCCTGTTCAATGGTACATTTCCTTTATCAACATTCTGTCATTTAATATAAATCATATTACCAGAACTATATCACTACCTTCAAGACTTCTAACTTTGGCTGATGAGTTACATAAAAGAATCACCATGTGTAAATAAGCTCCAGATACCTATGCACATATAAAAAGATTTACACAAATATATAATGACACCTGCAATACTCTAAAAGAGTACCTTGCCACAAAAAAAAAATCTGTCTAAAAGAACAACACATCTGGACACAAGGGTACATTGGATGGGCTTATCCTTCCACTGTCAGAGTTCTATACACACTTGAAACCAAGGGTGTCACCAAATCTGAACATAATATGATAGAACCAATATACAACTATTTCAAACAAAAGCTGCAGTCACATTGTGCCTTCACCTCACCTGAAGATCTATTTGGACAACCAAAGTTAGATAAACCATTCCATGCTATTAATTCATTGCTGAAGCTAACCACAATACCAAATGCTTGTTATCTAGCACCACTTGGAATCCCTAAATTTGTATTTTCACATCTCAGTCAGTTTACCACCACATATCTATGTGATTTAGTAAATTATCTATCATAAAGGTTCCTTAGTTCCATTCAAGAAAAAAGAAAGCTTCAATATATATCTAATCTGGGACCAATCTCCATGGGCCTCCTTGGTATTATAATCCTGGAAAAGTTCTAAAAAATAAAATTGAACCATATATCCTCCCTGTATTATCACCAATGTAACATGCAAAAAAGCTTCTCAATGGGCCAAGCTTCCCTCATTTTCAAAACCATTGTAAATTCAGTTAGAGAACAGAAAAATATGCTCCAATGGCTGTTCAAATTGACATTAGGGCTGTTTTTGATTCAGTTCCTATTGAAATTTTAATTCAGACACCAAAAGATCTCACTCTCTCTTATACATACTAATGAACCTACTCTTTTTTTAGTCATGAAATCCATATTACAATTAATGGTAGAATATTATCTTCATTATTTCCTCACCAATCCATATTTCAAGGATCTCCATTCAGTTCTCTATCATTTTATGTTTTACATTAACTCTCTCATTAACAAAATGCAACAAAAATTACAAGGAATTCAAATTCCACACACTGGACTATATATACCATGTATTGCATATATGGATGATTTTACTATTTTTCTTACCTCCAAAAAACGATTACCTACTCTGGAAAAATATTTAATGAATACATCTTCAAATATAAACTCAAGATTAACATTAATAAAACATCAATTTGCTAGCTTTACACTGGCAAGATACATATGCAAGTTTATCAAGGTAAATCAACTAATTTCCTTGTATTTCCTTTTTACTTAGGGCCTCTTGAATGAGATAAAAAAAAAATCCAGAAAAAAACTGAAAGATGATGCTGAATGCACAACCAATTCTTTCTCCAAAACCTACCTCTCATTTTCAATCAGCTTGTAACTACAAAAATAACCTATTACTCACCAATCATAAACTTCATTAAATCTTTCACTTTACATATTTACTCACTCTGTAGCAAGCTATTATGATGCAGAAAAGTAGTCTCCATCTCTGAGAAATGACGTAGTCTTCCACCAACCAGAAATCATAACTTCATTCAAAATTTTCATAAACAAAAAAGTATTAATCTCCTATTTGCAATTGATAAGCAGTTTTCCAGCTCTTGAATGCATCCTTCAAGTAACACTCACATTCTGACCACTACCTTCATATGGATATTTGTCTTTGCAAGTAAACCAACTGCAAAGCATTTATGATCAGGTGTGTTTTTTGAGTATTGGTAGATACACCTATTGGAGCATTTATAATATGCTGTACCCAGACATAATTACTGATCCTTAGATACCAATGCTAAATATGAACAGCAGTAATTTGATGCAGCAATTCAAAAAGTGGTCATTGGAATTCAAATTTTTTGACCTTCTCTTAAGGCTAAAACTTCATACTCTACCTACCTCCTATTTCCTTAAACATCATAGGTTTTACACTAAAATTGATGCTTTGCCACAGGGAAAAAGAAATACAACAGCCTCTCTTCCATACCTGCACAGTTCTGACATATACCCAAGAAATTATGATGACAAATACCCAAGAAATTATGATTAACACATAAAGACAAAATAACATCACACTTAATATCCTAATAGAAACACTCAGTAAAGGTTCAATATTGATAGCCCTTGCAGCAACTTTTTGTTTATATACTTTGTGGTGCACCAGATTTACTTTCTACCTTGAAAACAATGCAGCAACTTTTTGTTTATATACTTTGTGGTGCACCAGATTTACTTTCTACCTTGAAAACAATACCAAAAGGCACCCAGCTAAATCCTGTAATAAGCTCAAACAATTGAAGGCCAGAGATAGCAAAGTTGCACACCCAGATATATTTGCTGATACACAGTCACTATTTAAAACCTGAGACAGACCATAACCTCAAACAACCAAATGACTTTTGCTGTAACAAGAACAATCATTTTTTTGTTACTTATCTCATTTTCAACAATTTTTTAAACACCACATCTGTATATTGAATAGTTCAAAGGATATATTTGATTCAATCAAAAAATATTTTAAACTGTTAAATTAAATCTTCAGACAATGAAAATAGAACTTTAGGCAAATACACAGTATACAAGTTTACATTTATCAGAGAGCTGCCTAACAATTTATTTAAACTGTACCAATAATATCTATATGTTTGTTCTAAAGCTATGTAGTTTTCAACCATGTATTTTTAACATTGTAACTTTTTATGAACAATAAAGTTTGATTTGAAGCATCATCATCATCATCATCATAATAATAATAATAAGAATAGTAGTAGTAGCAGTAGTAGTAGTATGTAGTAGTAGTAGTAGTAAGTAGTAATAGTAAAAAAAAAAAAAAAAATAATAATAATAATAATAATAATAATTAATAATAATAATAATAATAATAATAATAATAATAATAATAATAATAATAATAATAATAATAATAATAATAATAATAATAATAATAATAATAATAATAATAATAATAATAATAATAATAATAATAATAATAATAATAATAATAAATATGTGGTCCTGTTATGTCAACTACATCATATATGGCTCTGACTGCAAACAATAAAAAATATCAAAAAAAATACCAGATTTATAATAAAAGTATCAGACAACAAGAGGACAACAATCACAAGTAAGAAAAGTGAAGTTTCTTTTATAAATAAAATAAATAACTTGATTTACAAAAGAAAAAAATTTTGATGCCAGAGAGAAAAACATGGTGTTGGTGCAAAAAAGCGATGAGTTGAATAGTGCCAAAATAATCTACAATAAAGTAAAGATAAATAACACTGTCAAAACCTATGCAAATGCTGCAAAGCCAAGTGGACAAACAAACAATGCAGAAAATGACTCAAACTTAGCATAGATAACTATATTCAGAAAAGCAAATCCAAAAGATATTGATGCACTTAGCCTTAAAAACAAGAACAACTTAAAACTCTGATCAGTAATTTGGACTCAAGAAGAATTGCAAATGATTAATACTAATTTTAATAATACAGATCCAGGATATTAATGCAGTCTAAAAAATATTTATTAAAGTGAAATATTAGTGATTTAAAGTACATGATATCATTAAGATTGACATTTATAAAAATACATGACAAAATTATTCTATATCTTCAAAACTTTTTTATTATAGTTTTATAAGAAATGTTTTTTGGATTAAGATGGGGGTTAAACAAATGAAAATATATAGAATATATAGATCTTATTTAAGTCATTTTGAAGATGAAAATTATTGTATTTGCAAATAATGCTTTCAAGTTTTAAGAAATGTTACAAAAGTTATAAAATGAAACTCAAAAAGTAGAAGTAAAGATAAATACTAAAAAGTGTAAAATAACATTTAATGTTTTTTTCAGAAAAAAAATATCAGTTATAATGAATTAGAAGAAATTAATAACTACAAACATGCCAGATTATTAATACATATGAAAACTAATGGATAAAATTAAGCATTGAACTAAAATTGAATAGAAATATTTTGATATTAACAGTCAATGTACTTATGGATATGAAATTTGGACTCTTATTAAAAAAGTGATGTAGAGATATTAGAACATTCAATAATGTATAACAAATATAGGTTGTAAGGAACAAAAAGGAATTGAAAATAAAATATATGAATGAAAATCAAACAGATACATTGGAAGAATCAAGAGACTGAAATGGAAGTAGCTGAACATATTGATAGAAGAAATAGAAGAAGAGATATAGCTGGACAGTTGAAATAACAAACTGGATTCCAAGACATTGTAAAAAAATATTATTATTATGAAAAAAAGAGCTGTGAATCAAAGAACTGAATTGAACATGGAGAGAACTCATTTGCAGTGAATCTACAATGGTCGAAAATGATGATGATCAGCAATCTTATTTCTATAAAAACACTCATAAAGCATAGTCTTTATTTTCAAACATTTGCTAACAAAAGAATTTTTTTTAAAAATTTTTTTATTTCCTCTTCATCTTTCTGTATATTTACCAATAAAAAATTATAAAAACATAGAATTTTAAAAATAATTTAAAACAAAAAAAAAGTGAATAAAATCACAGTTAGTAAGAAGGCATGCCATCAGTGGATTATCAGACATAAAACTTTTTGCAATGGAAGAATAAAAGTCTCCAAAGAATTTCTCCAATTTACTTATGTTTTTCAGCTATTTAACTCATGTTTTTGTGTATATACGAGTTACTCTGAAAGATCGCTTAAAGTCCCATTGCTAAGAGGATGATGTAATTTGCAAGTAGAAATATTGGTTGCGAAAATCTTATGAAATTATTTATACCTTCACCAGAATCTTAATAAATGTTTGAAACTTGATTTATGAAATGCACTATATTTTCATTTAATAATAAATAAATACTTTAACAAATTTGATATAATTGTTAAAATTTTATTTGTTTATTAATTTCTAGATTTTGTTGCATTATTTTGACATCACTGATCATTTTTAAAATGTTTCTTTTTTTGAAACTATAAATATACAATGCGAATTATATTTTTTTGTTGTTGTTTTTTTTTAAATTGCAATAGAATAATTGTTAAAGCTTTAGAGAATTAACTATAGCACTACTCGTAACCGATGATGACGTATGAAGAAGGACCTTACCACGAACTAGCCTAGAATTATTCTTTTGGATGTAGCAGTTCAATAATTTCATTTTAAATGGCAGATTGGCATTTGTGTATGTGTGTGTGTGTGTGTCGTAATTTTCTAGATTAAAAAATGAAGTATACTTTTTTTTGTTTTATAGCAAATGATCTTATCAGTTAGTAAAAATCTCCCCACACTGAAGTTTTTTTTTAATTGAACATTTTTAAAAATGGTAGCTCCAGGAAAAATCTTAGCAGCATCTCTTAAAAGGCATTTTAATTTAAAGTTTTTATTTTAAATTAAAAAAAAAATATAGTTCACTAGTTAATAACTGAAACACACAGGTTTATTATATACCTGTGTCTAGATATCTAATATATAAGGTATATGAGCACAGACTTTCACATGACCCACCTCTCATAACACCGATACACTTGAACACATATATATTGAAAAGATAAATAATCACCAATATAGGTATTTCATGCTAAACCAGCAATCATCAGTTGGTCCAGATTACCATCTCCACACATATATGCTAAAAGTGCTCAGATATATATTAAGATAGCCAAACTTCATACTTTAATGGACAGGCTTCAATTTAGTCCACACTCCAACTCTTCGACCGTCCATCCAATTGAAAATCTGTTGATGGAATGCTCGAAGACCACCTAAGGCTGAGATTCTTGTCACACTCATGTTAACCTAAGGTCAATCTGAGCCCTCATATACAGGACATAATCCATTTAATACATATACAAGGAATGGGCAGACATCTCTACTATGTAATAACTGAAACACACAGGCTTATTATATACCTGTGTCTATATATGATAAGATATATGCACACAGACTTTCACATGACCCATAGTTCACTTGTTGTAGATTATCTTCCCAGGGGTCAAATATTTTTCATTTTATCTTTCATTATTTATATTAAAGAAATAGATAATTCACATTTTTTAATTTTTCACAATGACTCTATGTTCAATTATCTCATAATACCCTGCACAGTATGGCTTAGTTGGAAGAGCATCTGACTTGGAATTCAGAGATCCCAGGATCGATTTTGGTACTCAGACTTTTTATAATAAAGCCATATACATTTTTCTTTATCTCAAAATTTTAACTGTCAGCAGTCTTTGCAAACAAAAATGAAATTTGTGAAATGGAAGAAATATTTTATATCCTGTAATGTTGTGGGAATTTTTTTTATTTGAAAAATTATTTCTAATGACTAAAATAATAAATATTTTTACTTATATTATTTATAATTATAAATTTATTAAACGCACATTAATTATGTAAGTAATATTTATTGAGGCTATCACCTCAAAAATATGCGTGTAAAAATGCGATAGTAGAGACCCCTTTTATTAACTAAATTCAGAAGATATTGTAATTGTAGAAATTATTTTATAATTGTAGAAATTATTTTATTTTATTGTTTTGTACTACTATATAATTATTTGTAGTACACTTTTATATATTTCATTATGCCATCTGTTTTTTTTTTTAGCAATAGTTCCATTTATTTTCATTTGCTAAAATCTAAACATTCAGTTTACTTTTAAATATTTTCATATTTCTTGCTTTCTTTGTGCATTATCTTATATAAGTAATAAATTGTTTTTCTCTTCACCAATAAAAATTGTAATTATACATATGCAATTTTTTCACATGCATTAGTGAAGCTGTAATGTGCCCCAAAACTTTATATTAATTTTATTTATAAGTGTAACCACAGCCCAAAGATAATTTTCCTAAATTAGAAATTTAAAAAAAAAGCTGCAGAGTCCCAAAATCATTTCAGTGATCTAACAATAATTCATATAGAAAAGGTTATACTCATAACAAATTATAAAGAAACCATTATGCTACTTGCTATAATTAACCCCTCCCTATTATTTAATATATTATGATAAACTAAAAATCAGCCTTTCAAGCTAATGTGCATGCACTTTTTACAAATATTAATACTAATAAATGAATACTTTCATTTCTAACACAAGATAAAGCCATTTCGAAAGAATAGAATGAATCCATCTATTCTTTCAACCCAAATGCTTATATATGGGCAAATCTTAAGTACTGGAAATGAAAGCATGGTGAAAGGCTGATCTTTAGTTTATTACAATTTATAAACATAGCACTATATAAAATAAATGTCTCATTTAATATGATTATTTTTTATTTTGTGAGTTTTTTAATATATTTTAACTAATTGTTTTGCATTTTGAATTTTATATTTTTTTATTATAATTTTTTGTATATGTTTTTTAAATAAAAATATTTCTTTTTATGTAGTAAATATTTTTTCTTGCTATCAATTGCTTTCTTTAATAGACCATTTTTAATAATTAACTAGCCCACTGTAAGCAAAGCCCTCTCCAACAGCCTCTCATATATGAAAAAGAAGATAGTACTTAACTATCTTGCCAATTACTGTGAGTGAGGGTTTGAAGAGTTTTTCATTTTCGTTTATTCTTTGGCTAAGGTTATTTCTAGATACCCATTTCCTAACCAATGTTGGATATTTATGTTGGGAGGCTATGGACAAGCTTCCAGAGAAAAATTTTCTAAATTCTTTTGAAAAGTATTTTATTTGGTCTAGATTAGGCAAGTATTTCACTGCTACATGATAAGCCCTTTCACGTAATTTTAAAAAACACAGTTTTTAAAGGCTCGCCAGGTGACAAAAATGATCAGCCCAGTACGGCATTGAATGATCTTACAAAGCCATCAAGAATACTTATTTTTGTTAAAATATGTAATTATTTAATCTTGAATAAATTAAAAGTCTAAAATCAATAAAAATATCTTTTGTGAGTTTATAAATAAATATTTGTATATCATAAAATAATTTAATTTTGACATTTTTTATTTTAAATATAGAGATATAAATATATTTAAAATTAAAAATATTGTTTTTATTTTTCAAATAGTTTTAAAGATTTTTTTCCAGTAGTTAGTTAATGTTTGCTATATTATAAATATTTAATAATTAATGATTTTTTTAGTATAAAATGAGTTATTTTTTAAAATTTATCAATATTATTATAATTTAAAATAATAAATATCAAATATGTAAAAAAACCGTTTTATTTTTTAATATCTTTTATATTCCCCCCCTACTTCTACGTACAATTTCTCTGATTTTTATACATTTTTATGTAACATCTCTTTAAAATTTCACAATATGTTTTAAAAGATTTTTACATATTCTGTTATGTTATTTGCTCCATAATTTTATTCCGCAGTTAAAATTAATCTTATTTCTATTATCTGTAAATTTCGTCATTAGCTTTTAAATGTTTATATTAGCTTTTTAATTAATACAGATTCTTCTATAAGTTTTAAATTAATTTACTCTTAGGAATAAACAAATCTCTTTCTAGTCATTTTAAATAAATATTCTTTTTTTAATCTAATGCACCAATAATTTATTTTTAATCTAACTTGCCTAATTAACATTCTTCTTCTTCTTCTTCTTATTATTATTATTATAGTTTCAAACCATAAGTATTAATATTTCTAATTTTTTCATTTTTTACTTATATAATTTTATCATCAATTATACGATAAGTAATTAATAATAAACCCTTTTCAATGCCATTTTTTCCAAAACCTTCAAGTACTTCTCAAGTTATATTCTTCAAAATTCAAACTACTTTGTACAATCTTCTTAAATTTTCAATGTAGTCTTTATCAAGACTCTTATATATTTCTCTGTACTATATTTTAATTTAAATTTCTGTTGGTTTAGATGATCAGTATGCATAATGGTATTAGAAAAAAACTTGTAAAAAGAAGTTATGAAGAAATGGATGGAATAGATTAGAATTTGTCAAGCTGAAGACGTATTTATTAAAATAAGTAAATAAATAAACTGTAAGATTGAATTAAATGCACAATGTTAAATCTTCTTGTAAAAATCATGACATCTTAAACAGAGGCTAATATAAATCTCCCCCCCCCCCAAAAAAAAAAAAAACTTGTAAGAATAAATTAAGGTAAGATTAATAGTCTTAAAGTCTACTTGTCTGATTTATGTCAGCTGCTATTTCTTGGAATGTCATGATCTCTATGTATTTCTGATAAATCAAAAATATGGGTAAGAATGATTTCTCAAAGAAATAAATTGATGTGTATGTCTTTAATATTTTTGAAAGATCAAGGATATTAAGCATATTTTATTTTTACTCTTATTGACCATAAATGTGGATTATTTGTTGATTTTTATGCATTGTATGTCTTATTCATAAATATTGTAAAACAAAATATATAAAACTGAATTTAAGTTTGAACTAAACTTAATGCAATTACTGGTTTTAATATGTTATTCTGGACAATTCAGTATCTTAGTAAATTAATATATTTTCAGTTTGTGTATAATTGGTCAATCATCTACAGGAATTATTAGTGCTGGTGAAATTTCTTTTTAAAAGAAAAGTTATATAAATTACATGGAAAATCTAGTTTCTAGCAAGAACCAGATCTCCTCATTCCTCAGTGTAAGTATTTAATAAATGTAGTCAAATTTTAATTTTATATTTTGAATAATTAATCTGAATGGTCTATCATATGACCCAAACATGCTTCAGTACTCTCTGTGGTAATGTCATCTTAAATAATATTATAGAATATTTCATATTATTATGTAAATTTTTATTTATCATTTTATGATGTTTTCAAAAATATTGGTAAGCATACTTGAAAGTCGTTTTTTTGTAGTTTTGGCTGAAATACAATGAAATAGCATAATACTAAATAAGCTAAAAGTTCGACTTAAAACCTAATTATGAAAATCAATAATTAGCATCCTCAATTAATTGAAGAACTAATTGAAAACTCTCTTGCAAAAAAAGATATGCAAAGAAAACAGCAAAAACAATACTTAAAGAAGTTCCCAATGGTAAGAAAAATAATATGATCAAGAGAAAACATAAAGCTGATTAAAAACAAACATTTTTAAAAAGGTAGAACAATAAATGACTAAGTGCATATTTTGCATTAAAATATATTACTTAAAATTATTATGGTTTTTTTAAACTGTGAGTTGTAATCACTCATGATAACACATAGGACAGATTTAACAAATCAACATCTGATCTCCATATATTATGACAAATATACAGAGCAGAGGTACATTTTCTAATAAGAGATAAAATATGATATAATAATGGCTATCTTATATAAATGAAATAATGTTATTGGGCCAATGATATTTTGTTTATTAATTAAATGTAAATATAAGCAATTATACTACTTTTTATATGTACTTATTCAATGCAACATCTTGTTCTTATTATTGTGATATTTATAGTTTCAACTATTCAACAGCCTTCATCAGGTCTACAAGCAGTCTTTGTCAAAGCTTCAAATTATGTACATATTTTGTAGCTCTGAGGAAGACTGCTGGAAAGTTAAAACTGTAAGCAAATAAAATAATAATAAGAATAAAAAGCTGCATTGAATAAACATATAAAAAAGTAATATAATTGCTTTTATTTAGTAATATTGTTAATGCTTATTAGTTAAAGAGAAGGGAGATTATAAAGAATAATTAAATCTACTACTTCTGTTGCTGATCTGTTGTTTAAGCAGGATAGAAGATTCCAATCTTGTGAAATTGCTTGGAATAATTAATTTTTTTAAATTAGTTGTGTAAAAAGTAATTTACACTCTTGTGAACAATAGTCAGAAATAAAATTTTCTCACATGGATAGTACATGACATTTCTCTAACATAGTTTTACTTTAACATGATTCAAAAACACAGTTTGAAAAACTCCCTCTCTAACACAGTATTTATACAACAAATTTTGACAATTAAAGGAATTCCATATAAAAAGAGGTGTGATGAGAGTTTTTAAAAGCATTCAAGAATGTATGTCATATAAGATTTCATACAGAATTTTAAATTTCTTAGGATTTTAAATTTAGTTTGTTCATTTAATGGTGATTAATAGTGATGATGAAGTAAACATATAATATTAATATGAATTATTTTTGTTCAATTAGCTTTAAAAATCCCTATTGGCCAATTGAATTAAAATTCTAAACTTTTGATTGATCAATTATAGATCAATAGTAAAATATATATTTGTCTTTTGAAATTATATTTGTATTTGTTTAGTTTCTAAAATGCAAATTAGTAATTTGTTTAGATTATTAAAATAAACAAAAATAATCTATAGTGGTCACATAAAATGTATTTTTGTAATCCAATTATAAGTGGAAGTGATATATCATTAATTTCTTTGTCAATTTGTCTTCTTGTAAAAGTAAATATTTTCTACTAAATCTGAATTATTCTTATAAAATAATTAATATTTTATGACTATTTTATGAAGAAAATAATAAATGTGTAACAAAAAGAATAGAAAATATATGTTTTCATTTTCAAAATAAAAAAAAGAAGAAATAGAAATCAAAATTGTTGACAGGCACTTTCTTGTGGAGAGAACAAGAATCTACCAACAGAGCCCTCAAATGCATGTACTTATATCATTGTAATAGTATTAAATTGAAATATTGAATTATTAGTTCTAAAAAAAATCTGAAGATGATGCATTATTTATACAGTTTTTTTTATAAAATGAATAAAAAATCAGCAAAACAATGTTAAAAATAGCAGCTAGAGAATGAATTAAAACTGCATACAAGAGTAATCATTCTGTCCTGATAAATTGTTGTTAATAAACATATTTCTCTTAGTTATAAAATATAAAAAGTATAATTTTTATTAAACTTATGGCCTAATCCTGTTCTCTTTACTAAGACAAATTATCATAACATGGCATTTTTAAGGAATCTATCAATCATGTTATACAGGGGTTATTTGTAATCAAAATAAAATTGATGAAAATATCTGTTTTTAACAAAGTGTTCTTTTTTAATGTCATTTTATGTTACTATTTTTGAGTTTCAACAGCTTTTATAAGTATGGGATTTCTATTTATATTATTGTCTGACATTTAGATTAATTCAAGATTTCTGAATTGATGTGCAATGAATAATATATATATATATATATATATATATATATATATATATATATATTGCATATGTTTTTCATCAAATGACTCTTCTGATAAATATATATATATATATATATATATATTTATCAGAAGAGTCATTTGATGAAAAACATTGTTCTAAATAGATGATGAATAATAAACACTACTGTTGATCTAGAATACTTATGATTATTTTTTCTGAGAAAATCATTTGTTTAATTCTCATTATAATATGTAGTGTTTTATTATCTTGCACATTTTTATTGTTTTTATACAAATATATTACATTTATTTATATTTTTAGAGATATTGTTCACCATCTGAAATCTAAATAGAGATATGGTGTGATTTAATCTAACACACAATTAAATGTTGAAAACTTATAGTGAGGAATCTAAAAATATGATGATCAGTATATAGTAATGAAAAGAAACATATCTACATTTCAAATTCTATACATATAAATTAATCTAGTGTTAATATACATGTTATATCACTGTTAGTTTTATTTTGCCATAATTGTATATGAATGTTAAATTATTTAGTAGTTCTGTTCATTTTATTTCCATAAATGTTTATGGAATAATATAGTTTTAATCCTACTTAATTGCAAAAAATATGTGGATAATAATAAAAAAAAGCAAAATTAACAGATTTTATAATATTAATTTTCTATAACAATCACTATGTTGGTGGCAATACAAATAAAAATTCTTAAGTTGCACCAAATAAAAAAATTATCAAAAAGTATTGGGGAAATTCTGACAGCATTAAATGACAGTAATAGTTTATTTTTGCAAAGATATATGATTTTTTCTTCTGAATAGGACAATTTATTGATGAAATTAGCTTATCATATGTGATGATTAGTTACACATCAAATTTATTATTTACTGATTTTTGACTGATTTTTTTACTATTCCATTAACTTCATTATTCCATGAGTTAGTTTCATAAACATTAAGTCTCTTTCTTTTCCATTTCTGTTTAGTCATACTGTCTTGTGTGAGTTAGAGCAGAGTATTAAACTCTGCACTTCAAACTCCATAAATTGTGACTCAGTTATCACTTTCAGTGCTCAACTTCTTGTATACTCCTGAGCAATAAATCATTCAATTATTTATTTATTTTACTCCCTATTTATAGATGAAATGACAGCTGCAATTATCATATTTATTAACATTGTCTAGAAATCATATAGGAATGTTGGTGAAGGGTAAAGAGCATTTATAGATAATATTATTATTGTATGAAATAAATTTAGTAGTATTACCAAAATCACACTTTCCTTTATTTTGCTGTAATATCCTATAAATATAATTTATCTAAACCACTTCAAACACTTTTTAGAAAAACTCTTTATTTGAACATATATACATACACCTATGTTTCGGCTGTCCTGCAGTCTTCTTCAGAGTTTTTACTTATTTGGAAATATAAGTAGAAGCTTTGAAGAAGACTGCAGGACAACTGAAACATAGGTGTATGTATATATGTACAAATAAAGAGTTTTTCTAAAAAGTGTTTGAGGTGGTTTGGATAAATTGTAATTTAGTAGTCTTAGCTCACTTTTTCCACTTTGTATTATTAAAAAACAACTCTCTTTAATTGGAATTTTAATATTTTTAAAAGTACATTGGAGGAATATGATTTCTGAAGAGAGTTTTAATGCCATAGAGTTTCAAAAGGATTGTATTGATATTATTAATTATTTTTATTTTTGTATTCTTTATTTTTGATTTCAGAATGTTTTGTTGAATGTTACTAAAACAATAAAGCATAAAATTATGTACACTAGCACATGAATACTATTAAAAAGCTGACTTTCAGAAATTCAGGTGCTCTTTATTGATAGTAGCCAAGATGGCAATAATGGTGAATATTTTCATATAACTAAGGTAAGTATAAAAATACAGTTTTTCTTCAGGATTTTTTCATTGCTAAAAGTAGCATCAATAAAAAGTATCCAACCTTTTTTTCCCAATATTTCTCTAAACATAACATCTATCTATCATAAACCATATTTTCCCATGCTGTTAATCAGATTTTTTCTATCATTTTTTTTTGTTTTCTTTTTCTTCCATCTGCTTTACAATAATCATCATCTTTGATATTCTGTTTTTATTGATTTTTAATTTTTTTTCTTCAAGAACTGTTATCCCATTGTTATTATTACTTCTACATTGTCAAATATCACTGATCAGATAAAGGAACTTGCTTGTTGTAATGGATCTAAGATCCATGATGGCAGAAACTAAAGCTCATATAAGACAGAACCAAAGAGAAGACTGATAAATAAATTAGACTTTTCCAATTTGAAGATTACTCCATTAGTCAGTCCCTTAGCTAGTATAAAAAGAACATTACTATAAATATTAAAATTAACAAAAAAAATTAAAAATTGAATTTAGGAAAAAAAAATGAAAATTTGAAAGCAGGGACAAATAGAATGTCTTAAGCACAATTTATTGATTATCAAGGGAATTACAAAGATAAAACATGTATATTGTCATGTTAATAGTGACATAGTGAAAAAAAAAAGAGAAATGTGGTGACTACATCTATATATGAAGAGGAATGAGCAAAAGTAAGAATCTCAGTAATGTTAAGGAACATGTTCAACAGAATAAGGAACATGTTCAACAGAAATTTGACTTCGTGCTCAAGAAAAATCTATATGCACGAATAAAAAATATTGAGAATAAGATAATGAATTTTGAAAGGTAGATAAATGCTGTTCTAAAAAATAGAATAATTTAGATTAACAATTAGATACACTATAAACAAAAGCTTTGTTAAAATGAATTAAAACAATAAACAATAGAACATAGAAACATATAATATTTATTAATCAATCTTACACATTTAATTTATGTAGAAAAATGTTTAGTTTTTAAATACGTCTTAGATGGAAGTCTTACAAAAACAATGAAGATCTCACCTTGTAATCAAGACATGATATCGGAATAATTGTTATTTGCATAAGCATTGTTTGGACAAGAGTAAAGATAATAAGTTAAGATAATATAGACATGTGATATATAATTTTGAATAATCATAACACGTTATAAAGATGAGGATAATTTAATTGATAAAGAGATATTCAATGAGTGTATTACCAAAAAATTCATATTTTTTTTAGCAAAAATAAGCATATTTTTAATATAATTTTTATTTAAGGTAATTTATTTTTACATAAATGATTTTTTTTTTGTAATATTTAAATATTTTTTGCCACGATAAAGGCAATAAAAAAAGATAGACGGTAATGTCTTTGAAAGTAGTTATTTAGAGGAAACTATTCGAGCAACTGCAGTATGTATAATTGTTTTCAATATCGTTTTTGACTTGCATTAATTTTTTTTAAAAAATATTTCATTTACTTCTCATATTCATTTTTGCTCAAATTTCAACTATTTCAAATAGTCAGTTCACTCTAATTTCTAAAAAAAAAAAAAAACATAATTTATAACACAATTTGGATATAGTTAAAAATATTTACGAAATAGTCACTGTTTAAAATAGATAAAAATATTTCCAAAATAATATAATAATTACTGAATTTTAATAATGTAGAAAATAACATTTTAATATGGACATGAGGAATAAATGTATTAAATGGTCAGTAAAAAAGACAAATCAAAAATCTATTATAGTATTAGCGAAAGCTAATAATGTCACTGAACATTTAAAAATAAATATAACGTAATGCAAGACAACGCATATGTTTATCAATGTATGTAATTTTAATTTTCAGATCTCATATAATAGTCGCACTATATTTTTTATACGCTCCAATGTTTTGTTTTATATTTATACAGCTAATTCTTATTACTCTTTAATGCTTTATGTAGGTTTCTAATTCCCAATACTTATACATTATGGTTTTCTAGAAATGTTCCTGAAAATATCTGTCTAATTTTTATATCTATTTTCTCTTTCTCACTCCTTTTATATCCTTCTCTTCTGCTTTTCTTGGTAGTATCAAGTTTAATATTTATTTTAGTATTTTTTCCTCAGACATTCTCATGTCCATGCTATTCTATTTGTCTTATTTTGGTGTTATTTAATATTCATTATTTTTCAAGATCTTTTGTTCGTGTAATTTATCCTTGACTTTCCTGCAAATCTTCAATAGTAATTCATATCTGTAGTTATTAATTATCTTTTTCATTCTGTCCATCAATTGCCAAGCCTCACTTTCATATGTAATGATACTTTTCACTATTGTATTATATATTCATAATTTATTGACTCATGATATATTCTGATCCCACAATAACCCATTTAATATTGTTATAGCTGTTCTACTCTATAAGTCTGATTTATTTCTAATAGAAACATTTTCTAAGAAAATTGTGATCACTACAACAAGACAGTCCTCTATATAGTTTTATATTTAGTACTTTGAAATTTGTGTTTTATTATACTATAATCTGTTATAAATTTAAAGTTTCATGTAATTTGAGTTCATATGTGTGTATGAATTTTTTTGTATTAATAAATGTCATTCAGTATCTTCAAATTATTTTGTTCAAATATATTAATCTATCATATTCTCATAATATTAGCCTACAATTTTATATTTTCTTCTACCTATTTTTCTCTTAAAATCTTCAAACAGTATAATTTCTTTAGATATTCTAATTTTTAGAATTTTATTATTTAATTAATTAAAAAAGACACCTTTAATTTTTAGGGAATCATCATTAATCTACCATAAACTCCTAATGTTGTCATTTTCTGCTACATTTGGATATTCATTTTAATTAATCAATCATTAATTTTTTATCATGGTGCCATATATTTTTCCAGACTCCTTTTAGTCAATATTGATATTCTTTGCTATGTTCTTTTATGTTTTTAATACTACTATATAAATGATCATAATGCCCAAGATTTACTGAACTTAGTTATCTTTGCTATATAATTAAGACATCTTACAAAAATTTCAAAAGTCTTGAAAATAGATGGGCATATCTTATAAAAATTGATGTTGATCTTAACAATGTTAGCAAGAAATACATAATATTTTTTTGTCTGTATTATATGTTAATAGTCAAACATCACATACTGTTAACTATATTGATTAAATACAGGCATCGTCAGTGAGGTGCCAGGATATTCAGCATTAGATTAAAAATACTAGGACAAGACCAGCACTTTATCTAATGTATAACTATTGAGTAAAAAATCTGAAATTGTCAGACATCCATATGTCTTCCAATCCAGCTATCTAACTCAAATAGCTGTATGGGACTGAACTAAGTTTAGATACACCATATATTAATAGTTTTAGCAATATAAAATCGCCAAAGACTTAATAGCAAAAAATTAAAAGATAAAAAAATGAAATCAGATGTCACATGACCTAATTTAATAAATTTAGTATTTACAAATGCAAGCTTTATATATATAACATTTTCTAAATACGAGTTTTATTAAAATAGGTCATGTGACATATGACTTGATTTTTTTATCATCATAGTACATATCTTATGGATTTTTTTTTCAATTTCAATAAGTGGTGAAAATAATTAGGTATTTATAAATAATATATGTGAATTGTTATTAATTTTATAATGCCCGATTTTACTATTTGCAATAAATTACCCCACAGTTAAATATATTATTCAATTTAAAATTAGTATTTGTATATATTTAATTTAAATACATAACAAAAATTATAAATTTTATAAGTGACAGCCTTCAGTGTGGACTTGTGCTTAAATTATATTATTCTAAGTCACTAAAAATATTTTTAAGGCTTTATATGAATTTAGTTTTTATCAGTAGCAGGAAACTAAATTCTAATAGTATAATATAAAAAAATCAGAAAACAATACGGTAATAATAATTTGTCAATTAAAATGTACTTCAATACATTATTAGTCAACTAAATGTTCTAACAGTAATTTAAGAATAAGAAGAAATATCTCCATAATATTCATTGTTTTATGGTTAGACTGTGCAATGGACTACATATACAACAATAGTATAACTGAAACACAGGCTTATTACATACCTGGGTCTACATATGTAATATATAGGGTATATGAGCACAGACTTTCACACGTCCCACCATCCTTGCATATGTATTAAATGGATTATGTCCTGTGCATGTGGGGTTCAGATTGACCTTAGGTCAACATGGGTGTGACAAGAATCTCGGCCTCAGGGTGGCCTTCGAGCATTCCATCATCAGGTTTTCAATTGGTTGGATGGTTGAAGAGTTGGAGTGTGTAGTAGATTGGAGCCTGTCTATTAAAGTATGAAGATTGTCTATCTTAATACTTATCTGAGCACTTATAGTATATATGTGTGGGAGATGATAATCTGGACCAAGTGATGATCGCTGGTTTAGCATGAAATACGTATATTGGTGATTGTTTATCTTTTTAGCATATATGTGCTTGAGTGTTATCAGTGTTATTAGATAGAGTGGAGAGTGGTGGGACGTGTGAAAAACTGTGCTCATATACCCTATATATAACAATAGTATAGAAAAAGTTTACCATTAACGAATTTTTAAATGTTACATTAGTATTTCAATAGATAATAAGTTAAGAAATTGTCTCAGGAGGAAATTATTCTATCCAGGCTAGAAATCCTCTTCACTTAAGATTAACTTTAAAATTCTTTTTTTTTTTTTTTAAATCAAACCCATTTACTGCTCACTACAATATATTTTTACATTCCTCTAAGTATATGCACACTTCACTTTCTCTTTTATATTACAGTTTATAATAAGACTTATATATATATATATAAACTAAATTTTATAGAAATAAAATTTGAATATTTTAAGAGGGTTTTTTTTTTGCTTTGTTGACTCGAGTTTAAGTTTGTGACAGTTTTCTCACCTGATTTAGATAGATACTGAGGGATTCATTCTTCACAGCTTTTATTTATAAAGCGAAGTATACTGAACTTTTTGTTTTGCAATTCGATATCAATAAATGGAACCAATACATTTTTTTATATTAAGTATTCAAATGTGATCTATGGTACACTTAAATAAATTAAAATATGTATGTACATTTTTTTAATAGTTCCTAGTGGCTATTTGGGTTATATTTTAAACTTTTATTTTGATAATTAAACTTTTATTTTGTAGTTATTTTCAAAAATTTTAAATTATTTATTAGAAGTAAAAATTTACAAAATGAAAAACATTCGTAAGAATAATATTTAAATTTTACAAATGAAAAAAAAAAATAGTAAACTGAAATTCTTGATCAAAACAATAGCTTTTATTATTTTAGAATTGCTAAAAAAAATATACTTTAAATAAAATAAAATTTATTTGAATTCCATTTCTAAAACTTGAAAAACTTTTTGTCATACACAAAACAATAAAACAGCATTTTGAAATTTAAAATTGCACTTGTAATTATTTAAAATGATAAAAAAAAAAACCCAGTTCAAATGGTTATAAGAAGCATTATTACATTTCTCTTGACTTGAGTTTTTTTTATAAAATAATATTTTTGAATAAAATATGACCCTAATCATGATAATAAAATAAAGATTTCATAAATGTTTTGCCAAAATAATCATAAATATACGAATTTTCATTTTTGAAATTTAAATAAAAAAGAGCACTGAATTTTAAAGCTCTTAGAAATACTTTTGGGCCTCAGAGCAAAAAAACTATTAATCAAGAGGGTTTTTAGCTTATTCATATTAAATTTCCTATATCGTATGGATTGTTAAAAAAATTAATAAGTCAATATAAATTTCACTTCTAAATTTTATCTTCAAATGAATATAAAACTGTTAAGTGATTGGTACAAATAGTTGCAAGAGAGTGAATTTAAGCAGAAGTGACTAAAGTGCCATTTGAATAGCATCATTTACATTAGACCAATTGAAATAACTATCCAGCAAATAAATTTCTGATTTTTTCTCTCTATCTATATATAAAAATCTAATAGTACAGTAATAGCATATTGTCTTGCCATGGATATAATCCAAGTTCAAATTCAATCTGAGTAATCTTTAAATTTTTTTCAAATAGGATTGATATTTCCCCCAGATAATAAGCCCACAACACACTCACCTAATTATTCAATATTGGGCAATAAATGTATATCTTCCTATTTGTGGTGAATATATAAAATAGTGATGGAAAACAATTTAAACCCTTATTACTTATAAATTCACATTCTTAATGACTATTGCCTTTTTTATTGTTTGTTTATGAGAATTTACTAGAGAGAACTTTTTTTCTTTTTATAGAAAATTTCTTAAAAGTTATTCTTTTTTTTTTTTTTTACTTATGAGTATAATAAGAAATTTTTTTATAGAAAAAACTGTAAATGCTATATCTGGTTTTTTGTTATTAATATTATTGCACTGCTATTTTGGCTGTTTTTGAAATTGGTGTAAACAAAAATGAATTATATATTACATGTCATATGATTTAACTAATAATTATTTAATTTAATATATAATTTTAAAAGTTATATCAAAAGAAAAAGTATTTGTAAATAATTAATTTGGTAATTTTGTTTTTGACTATTAAGCTTGGTAAAATTTTGCTAAATGCAAAATTTTCATTCACATGAAAATATTTTTTATCATAATATAATCCTCAAGACTCTTCCTCATCTTCTTTATTTTTGCTTACTTTATATAATATATAATATTACAACTCCACTATTTTACACTTTATAGCAAAATATATATTTATTTAATTGATTACAGTTTCAACTGTTCCCAGCAGTCTTCATCAGATCTACAAAATTTAAACATTACATAAATACAATCACATTTTATATACTTATACATATAATCTACAATCTAACAATTTTACATTATATTATATCTAATAATTTATCATCTAATCCTTTTAAATTTAATACTATATTATTTTATTTTTACTTTTATTTTTTAATTTTTATGCCTTTCTATCATAATTTTTTATATTAATAAATCACTTTTCATTTTTACCATTTTTACATTTATACATTTTTTTATAAACTTCAATAAACTTACTAAACTATTATATTAACTCCTATCCAACATATATTCTATTTTATGTTTTATAATCTTACAATTTAATCCACTAATTATTTAACCTTACTCAATCCATTAATTTTTTTTTCTATATAATCCAACTTTTACATTTTTTAACTTTTATAAATCAAAACATAATTACTTTCATATTACTATTAAATCTCTTTTTTTATCATAATTTTATTTTAATTCTTACACTTCTTATTTTACTTTTATAATTAAACATTTTTTTATACTATTATACATATCTCCAACCTTAATTAACTTTTACTCAATTATACTATCTTATTTTTTATCTGATTTTATCTCTACCTTCTTCTTCACTCCTTGTTTATACATCTTTTTATTCTATTTTTTATCTAATCCTACCTATTTATAATTTTAATTTAAATTCTTACCTCATTCTCGCTATCTTTCTTTCTTCATTTTTCAATCCCATCATCCTTTCTATTTTTTAAATCTTTATTTATAATAATACAGCTCCCTCTATTATACATCAAATGCACTATCTATCCATAACTTTATAATTTACCATTCTTCTTCATTTTTATACTAAAATTGTCTTTAAACCATTTTCCCTATTAATATTTGGCTTTATTTCTTTTATTAAAATTGCCTCCCTTATCTTTCTATCTCTTCTACTGCAAATAGTAGAAGAGATAGAAAGATAAGGGAGGCAATTTTAATAAAAGAAATAATTTTGTTTAGTGGCATTAAATTTGCTAGCAATTTTAATACACAAAATAGTTATAAGTACGGAATGTATAATTGGTTAAATAGGATTGATGCTGGTTTTTTTTTAAATAAATCTCACTTAAAAAACACAACAATTTTTTTTAAACTGTCCTACTCAATATTTTTTTTTATTTCAAAATCTATTCTACAAAATTTTTCTGTTGTTTAACAATTTGCTTATTATAGGCTCTGTTATCAATTTGCATATTTTAGCAAATATATCTGTTTTAATGAGAGTTTGTTCCCTTGCAGATGAGTCTTTTGTTATATATATATATATATAATAAGTTTTGTTTACAAATACAAAGAAGAAAAATTACCAACATTGTTAAATAAGCATATCAAGCATATTTTAGTTAATAAATGGTGGGTCTGCATAAAACTTGTGTGAAATTACTTGGGTACTGGATTCAAGAAGATGAAATGGGTTCAACTTTAGAGTATCAGTGATATGGAGTTAGTTGAAAAATTACCGTGATGATTATTATTTTTGTGTTATTGATGTAAAAGGTATAAACTGTTACAAAAAATCATAATTGAATATAGTTTAACATAGAATCTGTCAAATCACCAATACTACATAGCGAGAATTTACTTGGGCTAGTATTTATGACATTACCAAGAATTTCTTGTAATGATCTTGTAAGATTAAATACTCAAAGTAAAAGAAGTAATATCAGTAGTAATTTTGAAAGATGCAGTTAAACATGTCAGGATTTTCTCCAAAATGAGCTCAAAGATACATTTCTTAAATAACCATTTAGATAGATTCCATGACAATCATGATAATTATAATGAAAAACAGAGTGAACAGTTTTACCAGGATTTCAGAAAAATGGCCAAAATATATGAATAATGAGACTACCACATAATAGCCAATTACTATTAGAACTTCTAAAGGAATTATCCTAAACAAAACCATATCAGGAAATTATATAGAAAATGTTTTTCATATTTTTATATTTTTCAATTCTGTAAGATATATGCTATTTAAGATAAAATGTTATAACATAATCGAGATTAGAAGATTAAAAGTCTTCACTTTTGATATTATTTTTTGTACATTTTTATCATTCATATGTTGGCCTTTTTTCAAAAACTAGAAACAATTCAGAAAATATGATATTATTTTCATACTCAACAGACTAAAATTATTCTAAATTGATTCTGAAACCTCATGCTGCAAAATCATTGTTCCCTAGCTATGCAAGAATTTATAAAAGAACTGTTGTTTATTGAGTTATGATTCAAAATTTATAATATTTTTATTTATCATGTTATTTTGTTGAAAGTAACCATTCATGATGATTGAGATTCCTGTAAATCATTATAAAATATTGTTCAAAATAATCATTGCTATGAGATACAATTTTTTTATGAGTTATTCATTCAGTTTTATATAGCATTAAAACATTTTCAGAATAAGATAAAGAGATTCAATGATTCTTAGCTCAAAATATCTGTGGTATTTATAAATATTAAAAAGGAATTTTTTCTCCAATAAACTGACATTTATAACAATTAGAATCTTATAAAAAATTGGGTATAGACATTAAAAAGTTTCATGGTATAGTAAGTAGTTAAAACATTGGAGCATTGTGCTCATGATCTACAGTTTAAATCTGAATTGGAGGTCAAAGATTTATTAAATAACAACCTCAAAAAAGTTTGAATGACTGTTCTATAGTCAACCTATATAAATTTTCAATGGACATAGCTGAGAATTAAATAATTTCTAAGTCAGTTAGATAACTAACCATATTTTATATTATAAAAAAATGATTGAACTCTGATGTAAATTTTGTCCAGATAGAGCAATCTCATGATTTTATTTTATTTTATATTTATTCAGATCTAAAAAAAATCTTAAGCAATGACAGAGTCGTAATTTGACTATAAAGTGTTGAAGTACAAACAAGGAATTGGATATAATGAAAATAAAAAAATACATGTTTATGTTAGAATGTCATAGTCATTAAAAAGTAAGATCTAACAGAATGATTAAAAGATGCTGCATAGTACTCAAGATGTGAAAAACAAAAAAAACATTAAAGAGCTTTTTATATTATATTATAAAAATAGTCATTTGATGAAATTCTGTAATCTTAAAATCAAGTAAATTGTTAAGATAATCTGCAGCCAAAGTTATAAGATTTATGGCTTTTTTCTAAACAAATTAAGTGAATAAAAAAAATGGAAAAGCTTAACAACTTGTAAACTCAAACTTTGACAAATTTGGAAAAAAATTAAAAGCAGGAGATATATTTGATTGCTTACTTACCAATAGTCCATTCTATTTATCAGCACCAGATTCATTTATTATAAGATTTAGCAATCAATGGATAAAAAATGGTAGTGGTCCACAAATTCTCAGATTTGTTTTTGGCTAGTGACTTTTATTAATAAAAAGCTCTCACACACATATATTGATCTATCCGATTGATAAACGAATAAGTTAAGAATAAGGTTAAAGAAACTATAAAAAAATTTCTGAATGAAAAAAAAAAGAAATCAAGGTAGATATTAGGAGTATAATTATAATCATGAAAGAGGAGCAAGATTATATTCTAAAAACATCAGAAATGAAAAAAATAAGAATTGGTTTTTTTTATTGAAACTGTTATGTCAAATGAGTATTCAGCGTAGAATAGATACACTTATAAATACAATAAAGAAACAACAATTGTTATGAAGAAATATCAAATATGGATAGAAATGATATCAAAATGGACTTTATTGCAAAGATGACAGCAAATAAAATTATAATTATTTGGATGTCAGAATTAAAGTAATTACATAATAATCATTAATAATAAGAGAATTATCAGATTATCTTTGAGATCATTGTCAATATAGGCAGATAAAATAATTATTAGAATGATGTGAAAGTTTTTTAAGCACCTGAAAAAAAAATTAGTCAAAATTTCTGAACATATTAC
The DNA here is from genome assembly GCA_028023455.1 of Epiperipatus broadwayi. NCBI lineage: Eukaryota > Metazoa > Onychophora > Udeonychophora > Euonychophora > Peripatidae > Epiperipatus > Epiperipatus broadwayi. The sequence continues at coordinate 4,927,839 of JAQFVV010012434.1, read as the reverse complement.
ATTAGCACCCGTCCCCCAATAATTTTCTATGGTATATTGTTTGAAAGGTATTGGTTTTATATTTTAATACAAAAAAAGAGAGGACCGTGCAAAACTCTTATATTGCATGGTATATAAAGGCTAAATTACTTTGTATGATTTATAAGAAATAGAAACAATGCCCAGGTTTTCAGAATAGTGCTAAAATTAAAACTTTTTTATTTAAAGAGTGAGTGTGACTAAAATAATATAGCTGTGGGGCATTTCAAATATTTTGTATGGTGTAGTATAGCAGAAACAGTGGATTTGTGAATTAAAGATTTATGAAACATGACTCAAGCTGTTACTTTCTGTTCTCAAACATTATATACTTTTTTGAGCTTCACATTATTTCCTTTTTTATAGGACTAAAAAAAACAACTTATAATTGAAAACACCAACTATTTTTAGTAATAATCAAAAAAAAAAACTATATGCATTTTAAATTCAGTTTATATCGCATAATGTAAGAATACATATCTATATATATGTAAAATTCATGTAAATGCTTGTCCATTAAGGTTGTGTTTCTGTGTAAATGTATTTGCTTGTAATGCTGTCACATCTCAAATTCATAACCAATTAAAAAAAACAATTACTTTTGTCCATAATGCATGAAAAATTGGAAAAAACTTTAAATTTATTATTTATAAATAAATAACTACGCCTAACTAAACCATAATTTATATTAGAGAATTTTATGCAGAGGAAGTAATTCTTTTATATTTAATAGTCCACAAATTTTATTACAAAGCATATTTTATGCAAAGGAAGTAATTCTGTTATTAACAAACTGTAATTTTTTGCAGTTGTCCCATAATGCTATTAAATTCACATATCAAATATAAAAGGTATATTTGAAAATGTAAATTTTAATTTAGCTTTATTAGTACCTTGCCAAGTACATTTCTGAAGTGTATCAAATAGGCCGGGTTGTTCCAAACTTTTTTCGTCCAATTTTTTTCACATTTATTTATATAATATTAAAAGGTTTTGATTAATTTACATTAAATCTTAAAAAAAAAAACAATTGTTAAAGCAACTAATTAAAAAACAATGGTCTTTACATAAGCCAGGTACATGTGGTATTATAATAATTTACATAATAAACTCATAAAATTATTTTCACCATATCCACAAATGAGGAAGTATTACCATATAAGAAGTTACCCATATAAACTAATGTCAATCAGTAATGATGTCAGATTTTAAGGCATATTACAAGATGATCTTACTTATTATATAAAATTATAATGCTATCACAATAAAAAAATAAAGTAAAACTTTAGAATAAAAAATAGTTAATTATTACAATAATGAACTTTACTGTCAACAAACTTGAAAATATACCAGACAGTAAAAAATTAGAGTTGTCTTTTTTTTTCTGCTAATGATTCCAGATGAAAAGACAGCTCTTGTTTATACATAAGTGACCCTGAGGAAAAAAACAAGGGATGTGTTAGTGCTATAGAAAAGTAAATCTCTCTCTGTATGTTTTAATGACAATTAAAATATTTACAAACATAAACACACTTATAATGTTTGTTATTCTTTAGATTATATACATTAATGCATGATGAATGCATAATAACTTTTGATAATGCATCTATCTATCTACCAATGTCATAAATAATTACTCAAAAAACTACATTATTTTTTTAATAGCACACATAATTATACACTACTAAATATTTCAACTTACCATGTCTTTGAAAATCATAAAATATATGAATCTTTCATATAATAAAATAAAATGAAGAGTTGTTTTAAATCTATTGTTATTATTAAGCTTGAATAGTGAATGTTTTATAGCCTACATCCATATTATATTATTGCACAAGTGAAAATAGTTTTGTTCATGATATTGTGGATTAAAATTTTTAGGGAATATAAAGTAGATATTAAACCATTTTTGTTACTACTGTTATTCAAATTGTATGAGTTTAAATCACTAAATGATTACAGATGCATTATAGGGATAAACATGTTTTATATTATTGCCAGAAATCTATAGTAGCTTTATCATATCTCATAGTCTATCTTGATTTGGACTCTTTATTAAAACAATATTTTTACTAACAATTGCAAAAAGCAGCAATGTCTAAATTACTTTTCCATTAATTATGAGTAGTGTCAAGAAAATCTTTAAATAGGTTTGCTTTAGTTATGAATGAAAACTAGACATAATTTCTTTGCTGTAAGATTATGATAAGTTATTATATTTGTTTGCCAGTGAAACAATTCGAATCTGTCAAACTTCTCAATATCACTTTCTTATATCCATAGAACTTTAACACTGTTATTTTCACCAATAGTCAGTACATAATTAGTTATTATCAAAAATGGTGAACACAAATAGCAATTAGAGAGCTATGAATAACAAATAATATATACAAATATATAAGTACAAAATATATAAAATTTTAGATCATCTCTATTAGAACAATTGTAAAAAAATATAAAACAAACTTATAGATTAGGTCAACAGATTTAAATTTTTGTTTAAAATATATCTACATTCTTATAAAAAAATAAAATGCTTTTAAAAGTAGAGTGTTTTACTTAAAATTAATACAACATTAGGCAAATTCATTTATAAATTTAACCATTGACATTACATGGTTAGCTTTATGATTTTTGATAATTCATTAAAATGATTTTAATTATTCTGAATGGTATTTTTAGAGTAATTTACATTAGAGAATATGAAGTATTTTATATTAAGTACCTTATTAAAAGATAAATAAAAATTCTAGGCAATAAAGTAACTAAGTTACAATTAGATCAGCATCAATGAGATTTTGTTTAGATAATCAATTTAGTTGTTTTAATAATAAATTGAAATTATAATTTGTAGGCATATTTTAACATTAAACATTAAAATGGCTATTTATTTTAAAAATGTAGCTGAATTTATTATGGAAACAAACAGTAAACTATTTTAACAGAAGTATTACTTTCCCAAACTGTACATATATATCATCATAGTATTTTCAGAAATTACTATAATTATAAAAATGAGTATTTATGACAGTAAGACTATGATCAAGCAAAAGAAGGTGAATTTATTGATAGTTATGAATAAAAGAGTTAGATATGGTATGATTCCATAATACAAAGTGGATGGGTTATGTGGGAAATCATAAAGCTAATAGCAGACATAACCAAATAACTATTGATTTAAATCTAATAGCAAAAAATAGCTCTACAAATATCACTTCTGTAAATAAGAGATAGTTGACACTAGATTGAAAAGAAATTTAAATGATGATGATTATGTAAATATACAAAAAATAAGAATTATAGTAATGATGAATAGTGGTTTAAAAATTCAAATGGAAATTTACACATAGATAAAAAGAGCAGATTTTAATTTTTCAGTCATTTATTCAAGCAGATTTTAAAAACTGTATTAAAAGTAAATATACACATGCTAGAGCTGTTATGTGTTTAGATTACAGCCTGAGATTGTTAGACCTAAGATTATTTTTTAAAAAAAATAAAATTCCATCAATTATAAATAAATAATATATTAGAAAAAGATACTAAAAAAATTGTTGGATAAAAAAATGAATATAGGTAAATAGTTGATAGAATTAACCTAAGGTCAAAAAGCAATGAGTTAGGAATAAGATGATGAATAAAATGCTAAAAAAAAAGAAAGTAGAAACATATAACATTGATGGTGAGAAAAATATGTATGAAAAATTTGACAATGAACTGAAGAAGGAAACAGAGACTCAAAGAAATTATATAAAAAAGATGAATAATAAGCAGATTTTTAAGAATGAAATAGATAATAAAAACAAGAATAATATGAAATCAATAAAAAATATACTTTTACGAGTGGAAAAAATATATAATAATCACTTTAAATAGTCACTATCTGTAGTTTTAAAAAAATTATAAGCTTATAAATGACATCATCTCTTAGTTAATTGTTTTCTCATTTTGAACACTTAGTCTGCAGTTAGGATTCAGTCAATTGATCATATTGTTTTTATTTTTCTCTTTTAAAATATAACTATTGTGATTGTTTATAATTACCTTGTCTATTATTTTTGTAGCAATTATTTTTGTTAATATCTTTTTGAGTATATTTTTTTAAATTAATTTGCATCTTAGACATGTGTATACATATTTATTATTGAAAAATTTAATAAAGCCACTAGTAATTCTATTTGCTAGTTGAAATCCCTATAGATTGCTTTATGATATTTTACTAATAGTTAAGCTATTTAAAAAAAAAATCTTACTCTAAATAAATAAATTGTTCATGGTTTTGGATGTTAATAGAAAGGCTTGGAACCAAATTCAGTCACTGCAGATAGATTATTGCATGCCATTTGCATAATAGATATATGAATGTTTTTTATAAATTAATAAAAAAAGAAATTCTGGTAAATAAAGATAAAATAACTGGGCAACAAGATAGAAAGAATTAATAGAAGTAAAGTTTGGTAAAGATCAGAAAATTAAAATTTAACCAATTGAATTTCTATAAGAGAAACATTAAAAAAAAGTTGTTAATGTAATCTGTAGATTTGGTTGGAAATAATTATGATTTTATAAGAAAAGTCACAGTATAGTAAATGTAAAAGAAACTTATAACAATTGGTTTAATTTCACAAAGTGTTAAGATGTTCACAAACTTGAATAAGTATATTTTAATTTTTGAGGGGAAATAGTTTGAATTTACAAGAGATAAGAGTGATTAGAGGTATAGGATTAAAGATATTAATATTTATTTCATGATCTTGAAAAAGCTTTTTTACTATGCATGAATATAATTATTTTTTAATATTTTAAAATGGAAAGGCCTCGATTGGAAAAAGAGATGACTTTTAAAAAATTTATATATGAAGTAGAAAATATTTATAAAAATAATTTATAAAATTAAATAATTTATTTTCAGAATAAGTATATATAAGAGAGCTTTTTTTTTAAAGGATCATTGCCATAAATAAGAATGATTAAAAGAGTTGTATTATATTTGCTGATAATATGGTTGCACGTTTAGATAATTGGGAGATGATGCTAAATAGAAAAAAAAAAGTATTAAACATGAAATTAAGAATAAATGCAATTAAAATTAAAGCTATAAAAAGTAAATGGATAGAAAAAGTTTTAAATTGAAAAGTTATAAAGCAAGTTAAGGCTTTTAAAAGTTTGGAAAATTTATTAAATATGATGGAATGTGGTAGAAAGAAGAGAAAATTTGTAGCTTTTTTATGACGCAAAAATAATAAATAACATGTATTATCAAATAAAATAGTATGGCAAATTAATGTATATAAAAAAAATTAAAAAAGAATTGTATTGTCAAAATGATCTTTTAATAAAGTTCTTAATTTACAATTGAAATGAGGTTTTAAAATGTTTTGCTTGAATGAGAAAGAAGAAGATCGGAGGATCTAAAATGAAAAAAAAAATCTAAAAGTAAATTGGAAGAACAGAAAGAGCAAAAAAATTTGAACAGAATTAAAAAAAAAAAATTACGAGGAGAAAAAGGAACTGGATTAAATATATGGGCTGAAATGAGATAGTTAAGAGCTTTTTGAAGAACAGAACAAAAGATAAGTGTTCGGAAAAAGTGGTCCGTAAACTAATTTGAATTCTATTTTACCAATTCAATATTTATAGCTTTAATGACTATCTTACGTCTTTAAAATGCGTAATTTATAAAGAACCTTTAAATTATATTAATATATATTTCAACGCATGCGCGCGTATTTTTACTGTTGCTCGATGTTTTGTAATCATTTTTATTGCAACTACACCTTTCCTTTGATTTAAAAATAACTCGGTTAACAAGATTTCATTAATGAAAACTGTTCACTAATGAAACTTTTTCTTAGTCCCGTATGTGGTAATCAAAATCTACTAAGATGTGGGACGGTATTTTTCCAAAAGACAAGGCTACTTTTCTTTGTCAAAATTTTAAATCTCATTACTTTTGAACAAATTAAAACTCCTCATTTCGTAATAACTGGGTGTACAATAAACCGGTTCAGAAAGGGTATTGTGATCTAGATTATCATCTACGATTGTGTTTCAGTTCTGCATCTGCGCACCTGGATCACTAGGCAAGCTTTGTTTAATATCTAATCTATATTCAGATTATTCCCACCTTTCGATCATCGGTTTCGCCGCCTGCGCAGCTGCCGTCAAAACAGTAAAAGCTTCCGTGTTGTCTTTCGCAAACTACCTTGAACCGTGTAAGACTTCACCATCTGTTAGATTAGGTACTAGAATTCTATTAATTAACAAATCTAATAAGTTATTAAAATAAATTCTTTAATTAATACATTTCTTAATAAATGCGCTTATTATACATAGAAGTCATTTATTTTTCAAAAATGTAAAACGAATATATAATGTAAATGCACAGCTAATCATTTTACAAAATTAATGTATGTTTGTAGGCTTGCACAATATATAATCTTATAAAGTATATTTTTTTGTTAAAAAAAATATTATAGTATTTATAACTACTGTGTTTTCACATTGAATAAAAAAAAATAAAGTATCCCAAAATTATAGCTTATTAGAATAAATAAATAGTAAAATTGAAAGGAAAAATAATAGTAAAAAATTATTTCACATTCATTAAAAAAAAAAAAAATCAGAATAATTTAATAGTAATAATAAAAAAAGTAGGACGAAAAAAACAATATATATGTGCCGAACTTTATTCGAAATTTATTTAAAGAAATTGTTCTAGAGATCTTCCTTAGCAATTTAAATAATTTCAACTTCTCTGATTGATTTCCATATCTAAAATTATCAATTGTGTTAAAAGGTAGAAAATAATAACAAACTGCTAGTGGTGGTATACGATTTATCACCTGGTCATAATGCTTTATTGATTAATTAACACAAATTGCCTTTAAGCAGATAGTTTGGGATACGATTATTTCTCTACTTAAACGTAATTACGTAATTTTGCGTTCCATGAAAAATAGATAGTTCTATATATACATTTAATAGTTTTTTTTTTTAAATCAGGTAACTGTTAAGATATTAATTTTATAATTTAATTTTTTACTTAAATAATTATTAACATTTCTAAAAAACAAACCAAAACATCGTTTTAGATCCCATTATTTTTAAATATAATGCAATTTTTATATGTAACCTAAATAATATATTTTCATTTTCCAACATTATATAACTTTCCAACATTTCTATTTTTATTGTTCCAATTTATCATTTTTTTCTTCATAACTAAATCTTAATTTTTAATGAGTTTTTTTTTTTTGCTATTTTAGTACATTAATATAAAAGATTTAGTTTCCAAGATTTTCTGGATTAATAATTTTTATGCATGTTCATAAACACCATTGCCAAATATTTTCGAGCTATTGCAGGAAAAAAATCGCTTCAACTTTAGTCAAGTTTTTTTTCCTCCACATTGTCCCCAGTAAACTTCTTTATTTTATTTACATAATTCACAAGTATTTTCTTTCTAAGATTTTTTACAATCTTTTGGGCTCCAGTTTAAGATTTCAACTATTCATCTACTATGGTATTTTCTAGGAATATATTTAGCCCAGCTCCTCTTCAGTCTCTTAATTTTTTCAATTATGTCAGTAATATCCTGTTAGTTCTATCATTCATGCACTTCGTTTTCAATTTCTTTTTATTATTTCTAACATGTATTTTTCATTGAATGGTCTGAAGTCTTTGTGTTGTTCTTCTGTTAAGATTCAGTCTCAGCTTCTTATGTAAGAATTGGTAAAACACATTTATTAAAAAATTTTCTTTTTAAAAACATAGGCATATTTTTTTTAATATTAAAATATTTCTAATTAAAATAATTTTATCCAAATTTAATTACATGATTAATTTCATCCATTATGTTTTCATCTTATGATTACCATTTCTTATGCTTGCTCATAACTGTCATTAAAACAGGTAAAACTCTCCATACAATAGTGACACTAGATAGGGATTTTAGTATAAGCCTTCTGGCATCCATTGATTAGTCTGGATTGCACTGAGTGGCACTACTGTATGAAGAGTTTTTCCTGTTTTAATGTTTCCATTTATATTAATAAATTGATCAAAGTCTTTATAATTGTTAACTTTTAATTCATGAATATAAAATTCATTGAACACAAACTTTTTAGCATTTGTTTTTAGTCTCATCTGATAACTCCTATAATATTTTCTGAAACTCTGAAGCAATAACAAAACATCCATACAATCTATAAAATCTAGATGACCTAAATAATCCCCATTTACTTTTACTCTCTTAGATGCTCAACTTAATTAATAAAATATTTTTCATAAAATTGCTTTAAAAAGTTGTGGATATTATTGAATCAATCTACCATACATCTTTCTCAGTATTAATTTTCTTAGTATCACTATGAAATTTTACTACTGTTACATGTTGTTAAATATTTTTAAAACATGAGAATTTTCTTATCTATATTTTGGTAAATGTTAATCACATATAAACTGCTTATAGAATCTTATATCTTCATAATTTACCAGTCCAAAGCATAATGGCAAATCATGCTTATTTGATATAATCAACTATGCTAAAACCATATTTAAACCCAACTTATTGTATTGATTTGAGTCTAAAGTCTTGTGTATATGATTTGGGCAAAGTTTTAACCTGAAAGAAAATTGATCTATAATTTCTAAAATCTTCATCATCTTTGTAAATGCCAATATTATTATTGCAATCTTCCAATTATCTGTTATATTTTTATCACTTAAACATTTGATATAGCTTTGCCGAACATTTTTCTATTTCTTCACTTTTCTAAAATGTCAGTAACAATTCAATTATATCCTAGAGCTTTTTTCATCTTTATAGATTTAATTGCATGTTCCACCTCTTTATTAAAAAAATTTTGCAATTCAGAAGATGTAATAATTATAGTGGTTAATTTGTTTTTATTATTATACAATTTTTTGTAGAACTGTTTTACATATTTCATAATATCATGTTTTTTTTTAGTGACTTCCATTTTTTTTATTATTGCGGAAATAATTTCTCATCCAATATCAAGTTGCTGTTTTGTATTTTTGAAATTTTTATTTTCTTTTATGATATTTGTTGCCACTTCACAATTATATTTTATTATAGCATAATAATTATTTTTCATGTGATTTTATAAAACTCTAGATATTTAATTCCTCTTAATGGATCATTAAAAAAATCACATTTCTTTTTTCTTCAAACTTTTATTTCAGTAGAAAATTCACCAGGTAAATTGCTTTTTTTAATTTTTTATCAGTTCTTCTTCTTGCAGTTATTATTAGAGTATCATTTATCTTCTTATTAATTTCAATCAAGTTTGAATTATTTTCCATATCTTAATATTTTTAAATAATTTGCATATTCTGATTAAAATTCATTGGAGAGTTTCTGAAGGTTAGAAATATCAAAATGTTAATAGTTTTCATTTCTTTAGTTTTACATTAACACATTTCTTACATCTTAATAATCATTGGTCATTTTTTGTATTGAATCTATTATGAACATTACAATCTTGAATAAATATAAACCATTTCTGCTTTCTCTTCATGTGAAATACTTTTATGTCAAGCTCTATTTAAAAAAGATATCATAATATATAGTTTTTCTTTTTTTTAAATAAACTCCACAAGTTTGGGTTTTCTCTCATTTTTGCTAACATAATCAAATTTACTTGCAGCATTTTCATCTTTTAATCATTTACGAATTTTAGTATTAAAGTCATCTATAACTCTTTAAAAGGTTATTTAGTGTGATCAAAAGCATTTTGTATATTCATATAAAAATCATCTATTTTTTCATCTACTGAGAACTTGCTGGGGCATAAACTTGAATAATCTATAGTTGGTATCTTCCATTAATTTGAATAACTGATCTTGCCTTTATATCTGATAAACCACCAATCTTTATAATGTTGTTCTTCCACTTTTAATTTATAAAGAAGTTCATATGGTTTGTATTTCCAATATTTGAGCCTTTGTAGGAAATACAAATTATTTTTTAAATCAATTACCTTTTCACATTTTCTTCTAACTTCACAAAATCCAACAAAAATCCATTTAAGATTACACAATTCTTCCAATGCATGCAATTTCTCTTCATTTAAAAGTAATTTGCAGTAGTAATTACCTAAATAAAAGGCTTTAGAAAAAAGTTTCCTGTTAATTGAAAGATGATTCTTTTCTTTTTGTGCTCTTAAAAGAATTAAGCAGGGCAAATTTCTAATGACCATTCAATATTTTTTTTCAGTACAGCAGTTACTTCTATATTATTATTATTATTATTATTATTTTATTATTATTATTATTATTATTATTATTATTATTATTATTATTATTATTATTATTATTATTATTATTATTATTATTATTATTATTATTATTATTATTATTATTATTATTATTATTATTATTATTATTTATTATTATTATTATTATTATTATTATTATTATTGTTATTATTATTATTATTATTATTATTATTATTATTATTATTATTGTTGTTGTTGTTGTTGTTATTGTTGTTATTGTTATTATTGTTGTTGTTATTATTATTATTATTATTATTATTATTATTATTATTATTATTATTATGGTAAATGAACATGGATGAGCTTATCACCAACATGCATTATCTTGCTTTTTGTCTCAGAGTTTAAAATGAGTTTTTGAAGGCAGATCAATGTCTGTGTGAATAATGAATATTAATAATGATGAAAAAATATTTTATAAATTTAAAAACAATTAGTGTCAATATGACTGTAAGTGAAAATCTTTATTATACAGTGGTAGCACATTTTCATACTATTCTAACAATCCAGTAATTTATTATCCCTTGTATGGGTCAATTTTCAAGTAGCTGGGACTTACTTAGCTCAGTTAATCATCCACTTCTGATTGGAAAATTGTTGCCTAACCATTATTGAAATAGAAATTGAAATTAAATATTATAATCATATCGCCAATTGCTTGGGAGTTATGTGATATTGAACACTTAAATCAAACACTACAATTAACTTAAATGCTTATAACTCTTGTGCGATCACTCTCAGTTAAATTATGAAGGGCAAATAAAGTCATAAACTAATCAAATCACTCACAATTTTTAAAAAATAAAAATTAATTCATATTTAGATGATTAATAATTATTTTAACCCATAAATGGCCACTTATATATAACTGCTTTTATTTCTTAAAAGAAATAAAAGGAAATACAGACAGACAAATATTCTACTCTAATGATTGTCTGTGATAATGTAACTAGCAGATGTCAACATCTCTAAAAACTTGCTATTGTTTGACATTCTTTTAATTCCATTCTTTTAGCATCTTAATTTCACAGCAACATTAAGTCTTTACAAAAACTTTTTTTTTTTTTTTACTTTCTAAAAATAACTAAATTTTAGTTCAAATAAGTTTGATAAAATTTTCAATTCTGCTTCCAGTGGATTTTAACCATTAGAAAAACAAAATTTACTAAAAATATATTGAAAATGAAATCGAAAATTTGTTTACTTAAAAATTAATAATATTGGCTATAATAAGGAAACGAGGCACAAGATTACATCATTTCTAAGTCACAAAAATGGTTACTTTTTGGTTGACTTTAAAAATAAAAGAAAGAATAAAATTCTAAATTAAGGTTAAAAATTTCTAAAAAAAATAGTCCTTTAATTTTCTAGAAAGGATCAAAATCATGCAAACTTTCAAAGAAAGTTAAAAGTAGTATAACTAAATAAGTAAAAATCTAAAAAAAAAGTTAAGCACACACACACAAAAAAAAAATTAAAGAAAAATCAAAAAACAATCTCCAGTAGTTAAAACAATTTTAGCTGCAATCTTAGTTTTCTAATTCAAGTGAAAATATTTTTTTTTTAAATTAGTGAAGAAATATCCTTGTTGCAGTAAAACATATAAACAGCCTCACCCAGATCAAAAAGCCTGTTTTACAAAAACAATGGAAAAGATTAAAAATAGAGATCAACTATTGTCATCAAAATTTATTTTTGAAGAGACTTGGAAGCTATACAAACTTTCCAACCACTCAAATATACATGGATAATCACATCAATTGTCAACATTGGACAATATTATATAACTTGAGTCTTTGAAATTTCAATTGTTTAAAATTGTCTCAATCATTTAAAATGTGTGTTTTTTTTTCATTCCTTTAATTATGTTGCTTTATACAAAATGTAACCTTTATTAGACCTAATAAAATTTGTTTTTAAAGTAAAAAGCTTTTGAAGATTTATTTGCTTTAATCCACATCATTAAGCATAAAAGAAATGCTTTTATTTTTTTTCTTTCTTTTATATACTGATTGTTTGTTTTTTTTTGAAAACTATGGTTTCAAAATTCAGTTAATTTTATTGCTTTGTTCCACATTAAAATCGTACTAATGTAAAATAAGATGTTATGTGTGAAATTATTATGCATAAAAAATAGTTCCAAATTTTATTATGCAACAAAAGACACAGTGCATATGAGATGACTTAAAATATATAATTGACATATCTATGCTGTCTGATTTCTATACATTTATTAAAACATTTAAGAGTATTAGAGCTATTCTGAAACTGTAAAGAACTAATAATAATAGATTAATGAGAGTTTATTTAAGAATTGTAAATCTTTGTTCAAAATATGCTAAGATTTGATAAAATCTCATGAATTAAGTATTTCAATTTTCCTTCAATAACTAGTAGTGAGGGATGAACAATGAGATTTTATAAGTATTTCAGAATGCTCCAATAGATCTAAGCACATTTTATACTTATTTAATCTTGATTAATCATAGCTAATAAACAAAAGAATATTTAAAAAGCTGTTATCATTCCAAACACTGACTTTGTCAAAGGCATAAAAAAAAACATAACATGTCTTAAAAAAAAAACATAACATGTGTTAAAAAAAAAAAAGACCAAGTTCTAAAACTGAATTAATAATATCTATTGAACATGCAGATCCCCCCCCCCTCCAAAGAAGAAATTTCTAAAGAAAGTTATGCAATAATGAACTCAACTATTACTAAAAAATATGTTTTTTTAAATGAATATGTCAGCAATTAAAAAAAATCAAGTGAATCAAAAAATCACTTTTGAAAAGAAAATTTCAACATGACAATGGTGAATATCATAAGATATATCAAATACAAAGAATTTAGAGGCAAGCAAAATGTATTGGAACATTATTTCTAATTTCAGTAACAGCAATTTAAATAATATGTCTGCATGTTAAATTTTCAGCTTACTTTATATTTTTAACACAGAGGATGACCAACTGTAAGTCCTAATTTTTTTATTATAAAGTTAATTCTCAAACCATTGAAAATTTATATACTCTGTAAACAAAATTCTGCATAGAATGTGGATATATTAATTACTTAATCTTTAAATATATTCTGTTTAAATCTAAAAACTAGTCATCTTTAAAATATTTTACAGACTTTTGATATTTGTAGTTGCATTTTATGTGTCCTTAAAGAAAGGAACATTTTTTTTGTCTATGGAATATTTTACAACCAGAGTCTTAAATGTGTATAATGTTTTATTTACCTATTTAATACAAAATGCATAAGATAATACTAATTGTTACAGTTTTTAATTAGACATATCACAACTTTTGATTTTTGTTTTTGCACAAAAATCTGAGAATGGTATTTCCCTGACTAGTTACATATTAGTAAGTCCTCTAATAATATCATTTATAAATAAAACAACACATTTCTTCTTGAATAAATAGTAAAGATACAGCAGAACAGCTAAACTATGGCCAATTACATGTCTTCTAGCAATACTTCAGATGACATCTTGATAAATAAACAATTAAATGCTTATACAATTTTTTGCAGGAAAAACATATAAGGAAAATAAAATAGTTTCAACAATCAGATATTATATAGACAGAAGATAATGAAAAGTAATTTTTAACTTTAAGGGTAATAAGATTAATAATATATAACATAAAATACACAATCACATTTAAAATTATAAGATTTTTTATTTTATTTGCTAGATACATTTATTGCCACAAACATTTTATTAAAGAAATTACATCAATATATAAATATATGTAAATCCAAACAATTTTGTTTTAAGCAATGTCAATCCATGCACATATTGTTTGGCTCATATATTTACTATGTACCTGGTGAGTTCATTTAACTTTCTCTTCTTTTCTATTAATTAAATAATGATATTGTTTTTTCATTAAGGAATTTCTATGAATTATATCTGCCTTTAACCTGAGACCAATAATCATAGAAGGTATATTTGCTTTCTAAAATATTTCAGTTACTTAAATTAGTGCAATGTTGCTATATATTTTTTGAATAAATATACAGTTTACTGTATTAAAATTCTAGGAAGTTTATAAAAATTAGTAAACAGAAAATATATACTGATATTGCAATTTTACAGATTTTGATTCCAGTACACTAAACATATTTTGATTGACCATACTGTTATAAATTATATTAATAATGTATTTATGATTAGAATAGTAACTCTTTCTTTTTCAGAAAGTCACAAAGTATTTACCACAGATATTTTCTTTCTCTGTCCATTCTCATTTTGTACTGAATAGTTACTGAGATTATAAACTTTCAATGGTATCACTCTCCTTACTTAAAAAATGATGTTGATTATTATGCATTTAAATTGCATGATGGTTCTGATCCAGAGGTCTCTATGACATAATACACCATTCTATTGGTAAAGAATTCAACTTATGCCCAATAAATTTGATATATTTTGGAATAATTTACAATGCATCAGTTTTTTCTGATAAGTGATTATCCCTTTAAAACTATCTACAATATTTTCCTTCTCTTAGGTATAAAAGAATAAGTAAGGTCTACATCTATGAAAAATAGTACATAGATAGCATATAATTTTAGCATCTATTCTTGAGTAAATTGTGAATTTATGAATAAATCATTAAAATATAACACTGACAACATATCAATTGATTCTGATGTAAGCTTGAAAATCAACAAAAATTGGCACTCCAATAAAAGAACCATGAGCACTGTGGTAAATAGAACTACTATTATTATAAAGTTGTCCATAAATAATTTATACATTTCCATAGAATGCATTCCTATAGAAAGTTTATTATATTAATATCCCAGTTAAATTTCTTGGACTATCAATTACTATTATTATCCAATGGCAGATATTCATGATTAATGAATCTGTAAAAAGCCCACTATTGCAGCATGAACTTGATCTAACAGATACCAGATTTTTTATTTTGCTTATGGTAATAATTTTTTTTATATCTTGAGGCTGTAAGTTTGCTCTGAATTAATTAAAAATTAACTGATGAAAAATATGTACATTAAAATATACTCATGTTTCAGAGTAAAATTTATGCCATAATGTTATTGAAAAGCTTAATATTAATTAGAAAACAGAAAACATTCTGAATAATTTTGCATTATGTTGTTTTGTAACAGTGACCTATATTATACTGATTAAATCCTATGATTTAAAATACTACAGATGCCTGTGTAGTTTGGAAATTTTGACTTTTAATGAAAAATGGCATTGGAAAGATTTAAAATATCTACATGCTATATGATTATTTTGATCTATCAACCAATTCATATTATGAAATGTTGTCTAGTTAATGTAGATTGCAGACTATTATATTGCTGTTACTCTTAAAATATTATGATTACAATTATTTCTTGTACATTTTAGATAAACAACAATAGCAAAAAACTGGACTCTCTTAAAATAATAAAATAGTAAAACATCACAAATTATTTTATTTGTTTCTATAAAAAATGTTAAACAGAGTCTAATAAGGAGCTATCATGTAATAAATTGTGAAAACATATATTGCAAATTCTTGATATAATATGTAAGTTAAAATAATCTTCTATTATTATACCATTGAGGATTATTCAGAATAATGTTGGTTTTATTTATCATTTATGAAATAAAAAATTTGTTGTGAATATCTAGTTTATGTGCTTTTTGGGATTTCATTAAATAGATTAATATAATCTGTTGTATAAAACAGGAATAGATAATCTACATATCTAACTACATTTATTACTAACTCAATAGAATATATTATATTTCTGAATAAATTAGCAATAGACTGTACTCATTTAAAAAAAAAACACTAACATCTTATTACAATTAATTAATACAGTGGCTTAGAAAAAAGATTGAAGTTAAAAATAATAAGCATTAACAGACATATGTAAACACTATATGAGCAGACATTGAATTTATAATCTTATGAAATTGACTTTGAGCAAAAACCAACAATTTTATAGTATAAAGAGAATTTTTAAAATATAGTTGATTGCAAGTGCAATATAAAAGTTTCATAATGAGATATTGTTAAATGGCCTAAAAAACATACACCCATTGTAGACTTTAAAGATGCAAGCAATGTCTTATCACATCTTGTGGCACTCTTTAAATTTCTAAGCAGTAATTCTTAAATTTTTTTTATTATATATATAAAGTTATTTATTTTCTCTCTTTCTTTTGTTAAATAAATTGGCTAAATATATTTCAGAAATATGTACAATTATGGAAATGACCATATAATAGGTATTAATTTTTGTTGGGGAAATAATAATATGATTGAATTTTAGACGTGATTCTCACTAAATTTCTTTTTAAAGATAAACAGATAAAAATTTCTTCAACTCATATTGATTTAATTAGCCTCAGATGTTTTGATGATTTATTCTATATACTCTATTGATCTTGCTATTTGATGCACTGTAATGTATTTTGTTTAACATTATGAAGACAGATTAAAAATAATAAAGTTTATGTAATAGGAATAAGTTCACAACTGTTTTGTGAATAGTGTTAAATAAAAAGATTCCTACCAAAAAGTATTAATTTTAGCTGATACAAATCTCTAGTTGATATTTATTAACCACTAAACATCACATGATCACCATTTCTTATGCTAGCACATAAGTGTTATTAAAATAGGCAAAACTGCCACTCAGTGCATTACATCTTAAGATCTGGGTGCAGTGCTCTTAGATCCAAAGTTCCTCACTGATGAAGGCCACAAACCAGAAACTAGTCTGGGGATATTGGATGAGTAGGCACTAGATGGGGATTTTATGCACAAGTCTTCTGGCATCCATTGATTACTCTGGTTGGCACTGATTGACACTACTGTATGGAGAGTTTTGCCTGTTTTGATATTTATTAACATAATTTAGTATTATATACATGTTAATTTTTATAATACTAATTAAATATTTATTATGTGTGATAGCACAAATTATCTATTTTATTGCAAATAAAATATCTTTTTAAAAGTAGTTTGGAGGTTAAGCATTCCTGGCTCACTTTTTGGATATCTGAAATATAACTTTTGTTACATTTACTACAATAAACATGCAAACATGGTACTAGTAATTCTCCCAGACTGATAAAATTTCAAAAACATTTTTTTTTCTATGAATAAAAATAGTGCTTGCTTAGCATATTATTACTAACAATAGTCAGGCAACGGTGACAGGTATTGTAATACAAATGAATAATCATGGCAGAATATGTTAAATGTTCATTCTACAGCTATGGAATAAAAGAGGGAAAAATACCATATTACATATCTTCAGAAATACAGTTCAATAAAAATGATAGATCATTCTAATAGGACTGATAAACAATATTGTTCATTCAATATATTAAAAATATTAAAATATTTTCAAACAAAAATCTATAATAAATGTCATTTTTTCTTTCAGCAAAAAACATAACATTTACATTATATAAAATTAAAATAAATAAATAAATAAATAAATAAATAAATAAATAAATAAATAAATAAATATATATATATATATATATATATACACAGTGTATATATGCATGTGTAAGATGATTGTGAATTAGGTCATAATACCAATACAAATTCAACTGGCTCAAAAAACTCTATAGTGATTGGGAAACTTATTTCAGTCAGTGTCTGAGATACCTGCCAAGGAAGATGATGAATCAAATCTGGGGTGGTCCTGGTATAACTCTATGTGAGATTATCAGATGAACATTTGTCTTGAATAAAGGTTTAATTCTTATATGTGGCTTATTCCTTGGACTAATTAATCATTTTGTTATATGCTTTGCTCATTTGAGTTGCATGTCTTAGAATCTCCTTCTGGTACAGTGATACAAATCAATCTCCTTGAGTTTAAGATAGCTAGTTAATTGCCTGCAGACTTTTTGTCTTAATAGTGGAATATATCAAATTCTTTGGGTTTTGGTATACAAAACTGTAGCATATTTATCATTTGTTTAATTACTTGTATAAATTGTAAATATTTATTGTGTTAATAAAGGTTTTTTATTTAAAAAAAAATAGCTTAAAAAATATGCAATCCTTTAAAAATAAAGGTTGCAATGTTATAACATAAAAGTCACAAAAGAATACATAAAATGTAGATAAACAAATATCCCTTTATGACATGGAAGGATATATGTCCTCAAGATATATGTACAGTTATACAATGTAAAATAATTTATATTGACATTTATTTATAATTTTCCAGAATTATTCACTGATGTAAATCAAAACAATTTTTATATTTAATATTTGTATAAGCATTACAAGTTATATAAATTTTATGGTATGTAATCACAAATATTATGGAGCTAAAATCCTATTTTCATTGCAGTGGACTATGGGGGGGGGGGGTGAGCTGGGGGAGAGTAGTTCTTCACAAGTATATGGATTATTAGCTTATGATATTAAGTTTGATCAGTTTAATAATGAAATCATCAAAGATATATTTAAAGGCATTTAATTGCCAATAAAAACAATAATTTACAGTCTAAGTTAATAGCAGAAAATTCAGTTTTTGTTAAAGTTATGATATAAGAATACATGCTTTCATGTGATAAATTGTTAATTTGTGTAAAATTAAAATTATTAAAGCTACAATGCAATAAATAATTAAAAATGTAGAAAACAAAATAAGAGTTTAAGAGATATTAAAAAATATCCTGACAAATGGGAGAATTGGCTTTTGAACTTTGAAATAATATATTTTTTGGTCATCAAATACATGCTAACATAGAAAGATTATTTTAAAATATACAAAAAATAATGTTTTTACTAGATTTCAGATTTTAGACTTCAAAGACAATCCAGTATTTATTTTACTTAATCAAACCAGAATTTAAACATTTAATCATATGCTATTTGAAGTATGTAGCAGGATCTATATGTTATAATTATCAACTGATTCTAACAATAAACACAAACTAAATTACTACAAAACTTTACCCTTCATTCTTCAAAAGATTTAGTATTTTTTTATTTCAATGATGATAAGTTGTATTTATGTTTATAGATTTTTAAAGATAATTAATGAAGAGGCATTAAGTGTGCTGAATCTCGTTATTTTCTAGCCATGCAGTGCCTACATGAAACAGATATCAAAACTTAATATGGAGATTTTAAAGATAGATCAAAGTTTTCTATATCAATGCATATGTTAAACATTTCCAGAATTAAATGATGTTCTACTATCCATAAATAAATCATACTTGGATATAAATAGAATCATACTAAAAAAAAAATCCTATTGTAAATTAATTGTGTATTTCTAATTTTAAAAAAAATTAACCAGCAAAAGCGCTAGAAAAAACTTTTAAGATCCAATATATAAATACATATATGACATATCTAATATCATACATATATATAATGTCTAAATCAAAAATATCAATAAACAAATTATTATTTAAAAGACCTGAATTTTAAATATAGATAATTTGTAAATTTGAAAAAAAAAAATTCTTTTATAGATATAATGATTTTTTTTTCTTCCCATTATTTGTGACTTTGGCAAGAGAATTCTCACATTTATGTGTGAAGATGAGAATTTAATGATTTTTCTCTTATTTCTAATAATTATTTTTGTATATAGAGTGAATGAATCTGAAACATTAATATATTGCTAAGTCTGCAGTTTAATGAATAATAATTTTATGGCACCAATGAATAATAATGAAGTAATAGTAAGAATAAAATAATGTTTTATTAAAGGACAAATATGTCAGTAACTTATATACATGTCCAGTTCACAACATACTCTTATTTACCCATAATTTTGTTATATCAGTTTCTTTATTTTATTTGCATTTATAAATATATTATTAATTTGTTAATGCAATATTTTCCCATTTTATTCCCATTTTCATATACATATGTATTTTATCTTCATGACTAATAAAAAATAGTGAATGTGCTTATTATTTTCAATGTCTATGTTTTATGCTAGCTAAAAACTCATAGCAATAATAAGAAAGAATTAACAAAAATATACAAAGACTAGAATGAAGTCTGTAGTATACTATTTTATTCTAAAGGTAATGATCAGTAATTGCATTATCCCAGGAATTCTATGAAAATAAAAGCATCAATGAAATTGTTTTGTTTAAAATTGCATCATCATAAAATCTACTATAAAATAAAATCATCGAGGAAATTATCTCCATGAAAAAAAAAAGTCTTCAAAAGAACTTTATTTATTAGTTGATTTTTTAAATTTATGATTATTATTGATAATAAAATACAAAATCCTTATAATATAATATTACTAGATGTATGGATATTAAAGAAAAATAATTTTGGATAACAGATATTTCATTTAAAAGTTATTAGAAGTAATTCCTACTGATGACCTACCCCTTTATCAGCTTCATTTCTCACCATACTTACCAATCAATTCTATCAGCATCCAACTGATCAACTGGCAAACATATGCTGTACTATATCCAAAAGCAAACAAAGATTTTCCCTTTTCTATCCTTGGTATCAATAACTGCCAGCTGTTCTGCTCCTTCAAAAGATGGTCCTTGGAGTATAAATTTTTTGATTTCCTAGTTCACCATCTTAACCTACACACATTGCTGATATCTTATTTTTTCCAGCATCACTATCTATATAAAAATAGAAATCCATTCTGCATCTTACATCATGCAGCAGAGGAAACTCAATAACATCTCTTTTAGCAGTGTCAATATGATGCCAGATTTTACAATCTTAGGTCACACACACACACACACACATATATATATATATATATATATATATATATATATATATATATGAAGCTGGGTTTTATATTGAACTGTTTTTTTAAGACTTTAATGATTAAACTTGATATTGATATCTTTATCCAAAACTAGTAGTAGCATTTGTAAAGAAATGTTCTTTGAACACTGATTAATGTAACCCTTAAAAATAATCTATATAAAAACCTGTGCAACATGATTGCAAATGTAACCCTTACAATAAATGTTATATAATGCTATGTAACCCAAAGGATTAATAAACATTATTGTTGAATAATAATAATAATAATAACAACAATAACAACAACAACAACAACAACAATAATACTACTACTACTACTACTACTACTACTACTACTACTACTACTAATAATAATAATAATAATAATGATGATGATGATGATGATGATGATGATGATGATGATGATGATAGTAATAGAACCACCAGGAATACCATAATTTGTACTATCACATCTTAGCCACTTTACAAACAAATGGCTGTGTCAGCTTGAAAATCAAATATCACAAAAACTATACAACATACAAGGGTTATATCCAGTTGCAATAGTCTCCTTCATTAAAAAAACAGGCACCAAATAACATGATTTCCAATTTGCAGCCTATCTCAATGGAGCCACTGGGAATAAAAATTCTGGAAAAAAGTATTAAAAAGAAAAAAATGAACCATATATAATACCAATATTGCAACATCAGTATTCAAGAAAGAATGCATCAATAGGTCAAGCAGAACTAATATATAAAACAATCATTGACTTATAATTACTTTTTCTTATTGAATTGCCAAATGTATACCATATAATACTAAATCATCCATGCACTTTACTACTGTTACACAATGCTTTACTTACCACCCTCTTTTACCATTTTGATTGCCCCAGCATTTATGAATATAAATATATAGAATGTAAATTATATGTTCATGTATATTTATATTCATATGTCTGTATTATGTTGTAGTTCTGAAGAA
Organism: Epiperipatus broadwayi; assembly: GCA_028023455.1. Lineage (NCBI taxonomy): Eukaryota > Metazoa > Onychophora > Udeonychophora > Euonychophora > Peripatidae > Epiperipatus > Epiperipatus broadwayi. Next base: position 4,905,759 of record JAQFVV010012434.1, on the reverse strand, counting down.
GATTGCTGGGGCAATCAAAACTGTACACTGTAAAAGAGGGTGGTAAATAAAGCATTGTGCAACAGTAGTAAAATTCATGGATGATTTAGTATTATATGGTAATCATTGACTTAGTAATTAAAAAGAAAAACTATGTCTCAATGGCTGTGCAGCTACAGTTTGAAAGTGCATTTGATTTAGGGCCAATTGAAACATTGTTAATTCAACTTAAAAAAAACAGAAATGCCTTGCACAATCTTATATACTATCACCAACCTGCTGCTAACAGAGAAATTCACCTCATAGTAAATTCACCTCATAGTTAATGGCAGATCTTCATCATCTTTCTATTTCAGCCAATAAGTCCTACAAGGATTTCTACTCAGTACACTTTTACTTACATTATATTTAAACCCTTGCTAGAGCAAATTAAAAAAAATATTCAAGAAATCCCAATTTCTCACTCCAACATATACACACCATGTATAGATTTCATGGATAATGTCACAGTATTTTTACAATTAAAGAAGCAATTACTTATACTTCAGGAAATCATAAAAGAGTTACACAACAAAGTTCAGACTAAAAATCAATACCAATAAATAAGCTGCATGGGAAATATTCACAAGTAAATTAAACACACAAATATATTAAGAAAAACCTAATATGTTTCTGGGTTTCTCTTACTTGGGAATGAATCAAACAAGAAAAACAATACAAAACAAAACTTAAAACAGAAAGAATTACTGAATCATATTCCAAATCCTATCTCTCAATTTAATCAAAAGTATCACTATACAATGAATTTATTATGACAAAAATCATCTAATATTTGCCAATAATAAATTTTACAAAATCATTTATTACCACAATTAGCTCATTATGTAACAATCTACTATGGAAAAGAAATGTAGTAGCTGTCTCAATAAAACAACTAAAACATCCAACCAAATGGAATGATCTTGGACTACAAGCAATACCAATGTTTCATACCCAAAAAACAGTAAACTTATAGCAATATTTAGATCTTTTCCATAAATATAAGAAATTACACCCACTGATCAGCCTCCCCCACATATAACTACATCTCTATTCTGCTTGCAATATGTGGACCATAAGCAACAATATAACACTAAAAACAAATAAATATACATATCAGAAAATTCAAAATCTAATATTTCCAGACCAAGCAGCTAATAATCAACCTACAGCACTGGGAATAAATAGTAGCCAACTATTAAGCAAGTTCAAAAGATGATCCCTAGAATAAAAATTTAGATTTTATTAGCAAACATAATCTGAATGGCTTACCAACAACACACTTTATTCACTACAAAGAATTTTACACAAATATTGATCCACTATGTATTTTACATCACAGAGAGGAAGAAACACATATCTGGACAAAGTGTGACTAATAATGCAGAACAACTATAGCCAAAACAGCACCATAATAGGTAACATTCTAGATGCATAGAAAGACAGCAATATCAGTTATACATACAGCCTCTTTTAGCTTGTACACATACTGGTGCACCTACTGCACATTCACATTTGGAAACACTCCAAGAAGACACCCCAACATATACTACAATAAACTTAAAAAAACTCAAAAATAGAGACAGTATTTTTGCATACCAGAGAATTTTTGCAGCAATATGGTCTTTCTTCAAAATTTACTCACCACTATGACAAGGGCTGGAATTAGTTTTCTTAGAAAATAATAAAAAAATAATATCAGTTAATGCAACACCATTAATTGTCAACCATCAATAAAAAATAAATGTTTTTCACCTGGTTGTAAAAAGTAACCATCAGAATCAAGGACTAAACCAATATTAAAAATAACTTTTCATATATGTAAATATAACTCTAGTGTAACTCTCTTTGATGTAACCAGTTGATGATATTCAATAAAGTTTTGCTTTGAAACCAAATAATAATAATAATAATAATAATAATAATAATAATAATAATAATAATAATAATAATAATAATAATAATAATAATAATAATAATAATAATAATAATAATAACAAGAACAACAACAACAACAACAATAATAATAACAACAATAATAATAATAATTATAATAATAATTATTATTATTATTTTAAATTCTAATTATTGAAATATAGGGAAAACATATATTTGGTCATAAACCAAGAGTCAGATTTTAACAATAGTAACATGAAATTTTAATACTAAATCAATTAAATATAATTAAATATCACAATTATGTTAAATTACACAAGCCATATTTATCTTATCAAAATATATTATTAATTAAAATTAAATACTATGTAAATAATATGTATTTTGTACATGTGTTTGAAAAATATTCAATAGTTAATAAATTTACATTTATTTTAAATATTAGAAATATTGTAAACATTAAAAATAATACGACAAAATAAAAAAATATTAAAAAATATTATAAATGAAACAACATATTTTATATAAGTAATATGTGATTTTAACTCTTTTATGAGAAAACATATCACAATTTCTAATTCTAAAGATAAATTACTTATATCAAATTAAATTAGTCAATGATTCTATTGCATCCCATTTTTATTATTCATCCTATTCATATTGATTTTATTTATACAGTTCAATTTGTTCAGATTAGGCATTCTATTTTAAAAATAGGTTAATATTAAAATTATTTTGTTCAAATTCTCGTTATTGTGTTAACATTATAAATATTTCATCAATATGAAGATTATTCTTAAAAATTAACTCTCTGAGAAATTTTAATTTATTATTCTAATTTTAAATTTTGATATTGTTTTTTATACTGTTATGTAATTAAATTTAATGTTTTTTTTTAAAAAAATGATGGCAGAAATAATAAGTAAAACACTATTGATTATAATAAGTTGTTAAGTGAGTTAAACTCTTTTTCTTTTCTTGTAATATATCAAAGTTAACATAATATTCTTATAACTACAATGATATAATGCATGTAATATATAAGAAAAAACTTAATCATTTAAATTGCAAAAGAAATTAATTTTTATTATATCATTTGAATATAAATAAAAATAAAAGTATATTTTAAAAGTTATATGAAAAATAAATTAAATAAGAATTATTTCAGTTCAGTTTGTAAATGGATAATAACTGCTAAGAAAATGTCATTAATCTACAATAAAATTTTAATTATTTATTCAAATTAAATAAAAAAACAATAATAGAACAAAGTCAAAGGTCAATGTACATTGAACTATTCAATTTCAAAATTAAATATCACAATAATATACAAACTAAATTAATAAAAGAACTATAATAAATCATAATTTATTCTGTTTGTTACAATTATGTATTTATACAGATCTTTTTGTTTTTTGGTTTTGGCTTATATATATATCAAATAAGATGTCAAAAGTAAATGAGTTGGAATATTTTAGGGTGAAATTAAAAATCTTATTATGTTGCCACTGTAATAATGGTATAAATTCTGACATTAACAGAAATTTATAAATAACATTGCATTGAATGGATTTTATCTTTTTACCTTTTCCTAAGCATCAACTGTGTACTTATATGTTTAAATTCAGTCATATTTGCTAGTAATAATTTTTAAAATGTAAGCTTTTTCCTGAGGGGAAAACCATGCCCTCTAAAACAGCCCCATAAAAATGCATAAATTAATGGAGATTAAGTTCTTTACAGAAGTGAGCTGTGATTGCACTATTATATTTGATATTTTAGGCAATGTGATATGGCATTGCAATCACAAATGTTTTATACTGTTTTAAAGCAATGGGTAGGTTAAATTATGGCATATGACAGGCTACAGCAAACCTTCTATGAATTCCACAAGATGTCAGCAGTATTTGAACTTTTATAGACTTTTGTGTGTGATGGACAGTACTTTCTATTGTTCTGACAAAGCTATGAAGGAGATAACAATTTATGATTGGCCGATGCTTTAGATTGTTTTACCCTCTTGCTAAATGACACAAAATTGTGATTTTCAGAGATTATTAATGATTAAGATACAATATTTTTGTAAAAAGACTTATTTTTAAATCAAAAACTACATCACTAGATGGGGCAGGGAGGGGGGAGAAATTGTCTTTGAAAACATTTTATTTAAAATAAAACTATTCTTAGAAAGTATTAAAAAAACATTACAAAAACCAGAAATCTCCATGGAAACCACCATTACAGGCTAAAAGAAAATCATTTTTGTAAAAACTGTAAATGAAATATTTTATTAGCAAGTAATAATTTATTAACTTTTAGAATTTTTTGTTTCTCTCATGATAACTAATTCTAAATATATCATTTTTAATAACATTAGAATTCTAATATTTAATGCTTTATTCTTTTATCTTTTGGAATAGATTATCAAGAAACCAATAACGAGGTGTTCTTTTGTTATCAGTAAGTTTTTAAATTAAATACTTATTTTCACAATTTTAAAATATTAATTTTAAATGTTTTTGCATTTTAATTATTAGAAAGTACTAATTATACAATATTGCCAGGTGTAGTTTACACTAATATAGTTAAAGAATGTTCTTGAAACCTAAATATTGTTAAAATGTCTAAGAAAATACTATAATATTTTAATCACACAAGCTATTTAATGCAGTTATTTTATTTTGGATAAATAACTTATTTTGAACAATTGCATTAATGACTTTTAAGAAAATGAAGTAATTGCATTATCCCAGGAATTCTATGAAAATAAAAGCATCAAGGAAATTGTTTTGTTTAAAATTGCATCATCATAAATCTAGTATAAAATAAAATCATCGAGGGAATTATCTCCATGAAAAAAAAGGACTTAAAAAAACTTTATTTATTAGTTGATTTTTTTTATTTATGATTATTATTGATAATAAAATACAAAATCCTTATAATATAATATTACTAGATATATGGATACTGAAGAAAAGTAATTGTGGATAACAGGTATTTCATCATTTAAAAGTTTATAGTTAAACTTAATAATATTATATTATTTAATTGTGTGCTTGTGTGTAGTTAAAGCAAGATTGTTTTAAAATTATTTATTTAGAATTAATATTTAAAAATATTTCCTTTACTACATTATGTTTTGTTAAGCTTAGAGTGTTTTTTTCTGGTCTCCATGGCATTGAATTCTCTTGATTGTATGTTGTCTTGTCAAACAGTAGAGAAAAGCTCTAATGACTTATTCTGTTGCCAATGAAAGTATTATGTTAATGCTACATATATTTTGTAGAATCATTTATAAATCATTTGAGATCTAAAGGGACCAATGTTTTATATAAATTACAATGACATAAGAATCTATAATAGAAATAGTTAATAAAATAATACAAAATATTTTATGTAAAAAACACATTAGAATAGAAACCAATGAAGATAAATAACAAGTAAAAATAAAATGTATTTAGTGAGTACATTTTAGGATAAGTATTATAAAAGCACATTTCTACTTTGTTGAACAACCCTCTTTAATATTTTGATTTATTTTAACAACACCTGGTAGAAACATTCAATAATGAGTACACTTGATTAAAATATTATTTATACTTCATGAAATCTAAGAGGATGAACATTAATATTTTATCATCATATATTTTAAATATATATAAGGCTTTAATCTTAATACTATGCACCTTGAGTACTAATTTTACCATGAGAAAGAACTCTACAAATGTTAACACAACATTATGACTTTATAAAGATAAGAGTGGCCATCTTAGCTTCAACCTACTTTCTAATTATATAGGCAAATCTAAAGCATTTTAATTTGAAAATGTAAAGCTAGTAAGTTCTAAGTCCACTACCTTGTTTAGAAATTAACATTCACAAAATCTTTCAATTCATAGTAAGTTAATATTTAGATCTTATAATTAGAAATATTTCGAATCAATTTAAAGTTGTAAACATTAATTCTTATTAAGTGCATGGTCAGCACATAAATACATAGAAGGCTTTAACCTTAATACTATGTGCCTTGAATGCTTAATTTTGTAAATAAAATATATTTATTAAAATTAATTAGATTCTTATGTTTTTTGCATTCTTGCATCATCTCATGATTGGTAGTCTATAGTCACACAATGTTGTACAAATTTTATGTTATGGTATAATTTTCCAAAATAAACATATATCATAAAAATAATGTTAGTTGCTTAAGTTTATTACCACTCATAGATTTTAAGATTTATGTAAAAAATTAATTTTTATAGGATATATTTGGATGCAATAAAATTCCCTGCATTGTTTTCCCATATATTGAATAAAACTTTATTTGTTATTATTTTTAATAATTATTTATTTATATTATTTTTATAAGCCTTGAGAGATTTATGTTAGCCATTTTGATAATTATTTTCCCCTCACTATATTTATATCTTTCCCATTTTGTAGTCTCCTCCTTTATATATTTATTTATTATTTCATTTTTTATAGTTACAATTTGGCATCCAATATGTTAACCATTTTCAATAATTTCCCTTACTCCATATTTTATACATTTACAATCACATTAAGTAAATTCAATAAGAATTCTATGTATATTTTAAAATAATTTTTTTAGTCACAATATACTGAAAAATACGAGTTCACTGCAAACTAAAATTATGTGATCTAGTAAATGTATTTGTCTGAAATAATTTAAGACAAAAGTGCATTGGTCAACTTTTATTAGGTTTGTAAATCAAAAATTATTATTGTATACATGTAAATATTTAGAGTATAACAACTTTCTAATTTTTTTTACCATATGTCATAGCATCAGCCGGGAAGTAAAACCACTAACTCAGGACAACTGCTTGTAAAGCAGCCATCGCTGACCTCTCAACCACCAATGCTTGACAACAACTTTCTAATTATTCTCATATTTAAATAAGACTTCCATAAAAAGATATAGATCTTACATAGAAAATTTTTGAAAAGTTTTTAAATGAAAATCCACTTTTGATTTAAATTATTTCAGACAAATCTGTTTACTGGATGATGTAATTTTAATATTCAGTATTGATTTTTAATTAGAACTTTCCTTCATTATATAGCAAACTGGAAAATTCTTTAAAAATGCATAGAAAATTGTTATTAATTTTCTACTATTTAAATCTATAAAACCTGTAATAAGCAATAAAATAAAAAATATATAATTATATAACTTTTTAAAAAGTAATTCATTATTTCTTTACGTTAAGTAGAATTATATATATTTTAATGCTTCAATTTTAATTAATTTTAATATATTGTTGTATTTTAAATGTAATTAACAAATATTAATTACATTAATCTGGTTAAACAATTTGCACTATATTTATAAGTGAAAGTAATAATGTTACATATTTTATAGAATATAATATTTGGAATTATTAAACACATAATATTATGAAACATTTTATTATATTTCAATTTATATAAATAATCAATCTTATTTTAATGATTGATTAAAGGAATGATTTTTGTTGACTGGATTTTGTAAGAAATTTATTTTATTTATATCATATTTTTATGAATAAAAATTACGTTTTTCTAACATAGGAGGTAAGAAAAAAGGTGTGCATACCAGGAAGGTGTGTGAAGTGTGGGAAAACCATAAATTTGCCATCATCACCAAAGCAAGCCAGGATAATCATCCAGTTATCATATGGGATGCTTAACACCATTGCTCTATCACACTAGCCCCTATGGCAAGCACACGGAGTACTCAAAAAAACCTCAGATAAAATTATGAATTTAAAGAATTTACACCAACAACATATAACATAAACAAAGATTAACTGTGGAGACAATCAAAAATATTATTATTAAATGTAACTATAAACTATAGAACAACTAACATAATAAATAACACCAATAAAATAAATATCTGACATGCATATTGAAAATTTATCCTCATAAATATTTTCATTTTTAGGGTTAAAAAATATAATGAAGATTTTTTTTTTTTTTTACTGGAAAGGGAGTATTTGTGTTATATTTTTGGTAAGAAAATAAAAAAAAAAACATTTAAATGAATAATGGGTGAAAATCTAACCATCACCATTCAAGTTTACTCATACATTTGTAATAACCTGGGTGACAATAACACATACTATCTTAAACCAATATTGCAATAAACAATAATTATGGACTTCTGTTTTAACATTTATCAGACTTTTGATTGCTGTAATGTGATTTATTCTATGAACTTAGAAAAATATGAATAAAACTCATCATTATTTTATATATTTGGTTCTTTTATGCTGGTTAAATTCTGATGGTGTAAAATGGAACATCATTGTAATATTATGGAAATGCCAACAGCAATTTACAAGTGTTTTATTACAAAAGTTCATTTATACCTACTCATTTCATTTATTTAAAAAGTGTCTAGCCTGTGTCACTATTAATATGATTCTTCATTCTCATATCTTTATATGGTAACTGAAATAGTTCACATCTCTACTTAACTTATAGTAGAATTAAAGGATTTATATTCTTTAATAAGAAAGTCTTCAATTATTGATATAAACAATTATTTTCCACGGATTATCATAGAAAGTAACAAAGTAATGAGAAATAAAAAAAACTTACTTATTAAAATTTACTCATTTTTGTAATAGAATTATTTATTTTATTCTTGGAATAATATAAATACTATGATAATTTTTTTTAATGCTCATTTTTATATTTACAAAAGTATACAAAAATCTTTTAATACACATGGATCTCATTTTATGTGGATTATTTTAATGCAATTTTGAAGTTATGCAATTCATGTTTCTTCTTAATATCTTTCATATTTCACTATATTTATTAGATATCAAAAAATTTAAATTATTAATAACTTATTTTGATTTGAAATACTTTTTTTCCCTCAAAAATATAACTTTATAGTAGCAGCTAATGTGAATATGGCCTGAAGCTGTATTTAGAATCTTAGCTTCTATGTAAATAATCTACTTATACTAATGAGTAAATAATAATAATAGATTTATACATATGTATAAAAATATTGCAATAAATATTCAAAAATTTTAAACTTTTAAAACATATTTTGTTAGATATAACAGAAATAAATATTTTTTTAGATTTTTAAAATAAATAATAACGAAGATTTTATTGATTTTATAAACTGAAAATAATCTTTCTAATGATAATCTTTTTGTTTCGATTGCGATCTCATTTTTTTAATATAGAAACAGAAAACCATTAACACAGCACAAGACTGAAAGTGGTGCTAATTGTACATCACATCACAAATCTGACTTCTTACCAATTCACAAACAAACCCATATTGTAAAATAGCAGTAATGATTAAAATATGTATGAAAAAATGTAAAATTAAATACTGTAGTTAATAAAAAAAAGTAAAAAAAGTTTGTTTTATATTAATTTTTTTCAAATATTGGAAAGTTTTTATTAGTCATACTTTATTTCCTTATTTTTTTAATGCAAATTTTAAAGTAATTTTTTCTTCTTGCTTTGCTTTTATGCTGATTTCTGAAAATTACAGAAGCTATCCCCCATTTTTTAAGGTAAATTAAGTTTATTTTTGTGTGATTTTTTTTGTGTGTATTTTCTGAGGAACCTATCTACCACATAAAACAAGACCTAGGTATCACTTGAATGTTTCTATTACATTTATATTTGTCTATACTTCCTTAGAAATATAAATAAAAAGTTACAACAGTAATTATAACATGCTTTTAAAGTATTATTTATGACAAAATTTACACAAAACAATATATGTTTGTGTTGTTTTGGTTAATTTAAAACATTTTTTTTTTTTTTGAAAATATTATTATTAAAACTGAGCTTTTTTTTAGTAGATAAAAAAGAGCAATCAATGCAGAAGTTTGCAAACTATCAATAAAATCATAGTGAAATGTATTTTTTGCAATATCATATATTATAATATTCAGGTTATTCTCCTTTTCCTTATTCTATTTGTAATTTTTGCTTAAACATTTCAAATGTTAGTTCAGTAAAGATTTATTAACAAATTAAATGTAAAGAATAAAATTTTGTTACTGTTATTAATATTCTTCTTTTTTTCTAAGTGCATTACTTTTCAATTTGCTTTTAGAATTTTAAAAATAGTCCATAATTAACCTTATAATTAAAGAGAAAGAAAGAAAGAGAGAGAGAGAGAGAGAGAGAGAGAGAGAGAGAGAGAGAGAGAGAGAGAGAGAGAGAGAGAGAGAAAGAGGGGAGTACAAAAATTATTTAATTACTATTAAAACATCTTATTCTTTCATGGTTCAGAAAATGGAAGAGTAATATCTTCCTTCTTTTTCAGAGCTTTTGGAAGACCATTATCATATGAAGATAGAAAGAATTTTAATTATTATTTATTAATAGGTAATAAAAGACAAAAAAAATAGCTTATTTTTTAATGTTAAATTTTAAGTTTATATTATCTTCTTTTTAATATTTTTCATCCAGAATTTGTGTTGTGAATTATTACTTTTTTTCTTAAATAAGATCTAATATGATTCTCAAAAATATTTAACATTTGTTCAACTACTAAGATTTATTTATTATTCTTATTTTATTAAACAAATAAATGTTTCATATACATTTATTCCATTTTAAATATTTTACAATATTATGTTTACATAGAATAAAACCCATCATCATCTACGTTAAGAAAGTTTTATTTAAATACCGATACTACAGGGTTTTGTAAATTGACTATTTGAAAAAAGATCTATTTCTTTTGCTTTCTTTCATTTTTTTTTCATTTTCTTTCCTTTCATTTAATAAAATATCTATTTTGAGCTTATTATCGCAATATATACTTTTAAACTGCATATTCATAATATAAATATTTCTGTGCTTATTGGGGATTATCCAAAGTAATGACGCCAAAGGAAATTAATAAGAAAATTGTTTATTTACATATTTTTCAAAGATGTTGATGTGTTGCTATGTGATGTGGTCAACTATAAACCACATACATGGCAATTATGCAAAAATGTAGTTAAGTAAAATCATGTAAGATTCTTCTCTGTGTGATTAAGAACAGTGGTTAAGGGTCAGACTCTGGAGCTTCTCAGTTTGACTCCACTTTTGATACTTTCAGCACTCAAATTTCTTATAAATTCCAAGCAATAAAGCCATTTACTTATTATTTTGATTTAATATCCTTACTATTATTGATAAATATAAACTTATATGTTGGACTGAAACACTGTTGTTTTATTAGTTGATAAAGAAGAGTGAATTTTTTCCCAGATCATGGAAAAATCTTGATGTACACATATCGAAGATAATTAAATTTATTCAGAACATAAAAATTAAGTTTACATTTAGTTATTTTTTTACCTAAAGATAGATGTTTATAAAATTTTACTAATTAAAATATTATACAAAAATTTCAATATTGCAATTTCTATAAAATGTAAACGCACGAATATCTTCTTTATTCATTAGGTCTAACAATATTTTCAGCAACCATATTGCATATGCATAATATTATTCTATATACAAAGTATTTTCAAGAAAAAATAATGAACACAATTTAATTAATGATATTTGCGGGATTCGAACTCAGACTTTCACATGATCCACAAGTCTCAGTGCCATCTTATATTGCTGACCTACTTGATCATGTATATTGGTGATTATTTATCTTTTCAACATGTGTGTGATCAGGTGGGCCAACAATATAAGATGGCATTGAGAGTTGTGTCCCGTGTGAGTTCGAATTCTGCATATATTACATATATAAATGCAGGTGTAAGCCTGTACAATGTATTAACGATTTTTGAAACAAGTTTTTTTTCTTTTTTTCTGCTAATTGTAGTGTGTGTGTGTGTTATACACACACACACATATCAATGTTTTGAACGTTTGAAAAAAAAAAAAGATTATTCCATATTAGAATCTTTAAAACTTGCTAGATATGTTTTTGACAAGGCCAGAATCATAGCACTCGTAATTTCAGGGCGCATCTTGCAGATTATGATTGTGATGATTCTGGCTTTAGTGGTTGAAAACATGCACAAAAAGTTGTAAAGATTTTTATACTAAATAATCTTTTTTTTTTCAAAGTTTAAAATGTTGATATATATATATATATTATTTCTTTATATTAGATTTGATTGTTTTACAAAAGAATATAAACAAAAGTTATAATATGGCAATTTTATTATTTCACCTTATTAACCAGATAAAATAAAGTGTGATTTAGTTAATATATATATATTGTGCCAGTCAAAACATGCTTATCCATCTAACACGAGCTGGAACTCACAAAATGTACTTCAAACCCAGTCAAGCCCGAGATTTAGGTCAGGGACCAGCCTGGATTCGAACCCACTCTCCAAGCACCAGATCTAACACCCAATGGATAACATAACAATGGTAGCACATGAGATTTAATTCTTCATCTGGCCCACTAGCAAATCGGAGAAAAACAATAAGACTCATGGACTTAAACATATATATAAACAACTTAAATACCAGACATTCCACAGATAAATTCTAACATATTTAAATAATAGGGGCTTTACTAATGAATACTTATGGGCAATTAGTGAATTGGATTGATTTAATAATGAGACAGAAACTGATATATGATGAATTAAAATATATTTATTGACAATTGTTGTTGGCAAATAGGTTTGTGGCCATGATTTAATGGAGCCAAATATCCTGCGATACAACTAATCACTACATTAACTTATTTGTTATGTCCTTTTATAATCAGTTCGAGTGGCTCTTTTACGTAAAATCTAACAAAGTCTGGAGTGAAACTTAATAATACATCTGACTATAATCAATTTATATATTAACTATGGGCTTATAAAGCATCCCAGATAGCTTAAGATCGAACGGGTTTTCAAGAATGCTTCGGTTCAATGCCGAAGATTGCATATTAGGGAGGAAAGAGTTGGCTATAACGATTTTACTAATATGCTAGGCACAAGTAAAGTATAATAATAAAGTGGCTCTGCAGATGGAAGAATAGTTTGAGGGTTTTTGTGACAAACAACGGTTTACCCAATAACCGGTCGTCATGCTGCTAATGGGGAACCTTTATTTGGTTCAGAGGCGGGGGACTTACGTGCTAATCTGGCCCGTAGCTCAGACTTCGCTACTGCACTACCCATAAGAGAAGATGGGCTGGACTTACCGTGGCTCCATCTTATATATATATCAAAAAGAACAGCACAACGAGAAGATATTAATAAATCCCACATCCGCCAAGCCGAAGGATATTATAAATTAAAAATCATATATTAAATGAACACTAGATCATCAGCTTGATCAAAAGAGCCAACTCTTCTGTAGCATGAGAAACACGATATGCTACTGACAGGAATTTATAGATACAAACTTTACTTTATCCCATTCAATCTCTTTAGTTATCTATAACTAATAAACTTTTAAAAAGGAGGAAAAGTATATTTAATAAGGGATTTACGAATACTTTACTAAAAATATACTTATGATTGCACTCCAGGCTAGTTTAATCTTTAGTAATATAATAATTAAAGGTTGAAAAGCCACATTTTATATTTATATTAATTAATTTATTAAATGACAAAATATGAATTTGGGTTTTGAAACAGCGCACGAAATGACACTATCTAAATAATAATACGAAGATTTTAAATTTATATGTTTAAAAACATATTCTATAATTAAATGCACGCTGTTTCGAAACATAGGCATAACTAATAATAAATAAAATAAGCAAAAGAAAAGCAAAATATAATTGCAATGATTAAATTATATAGCAAAACATTAATTAACAGAAATTTAGCAAAAGTATTTCATTTATAGAATTAAAATATTTTAGGAAACAATTTAGACAGTTTACACTATTGTATTAGCAAAAAGTATTTCATTTAAATATTATTTCGAAAACAATTTAGATAGAAATTTCAATAATATGGTTAGCTAACCTGTTTTTGAAGAAATAATGAATGTTTTTGAAATGCACACAGAGCTCTGCGATTTTAAATAATACTAAAATAGTTCTGTAGCTAAGGAGAGATTCGAGCTGGAAACGAAGGTGACTTCTTTGGCGGCTTATGGCATCTTCAATTTAGTTGGGAGACGATTTTTAAAATAGTGTTTCTTTAGCTGGATTGAAATCGGAACGAAGGCAAATTATTTTTACGGCTTATGGCATCTTCAAATTTAATTGGTGTAAGCTTGGTTGTTCCTTTGGCATTTGATGGATTGAACTAGGCGTTCCATCACGGGAAAGCAGCAAAATTTTGCCTGACTTTAGCCAGACATGTTAAGGTTGAACAATAATAAAACTTCTCCTGTTGACTCTCTTCAAAAGTAAGATGTATTCTTCCTTCCCGCTTAAAATAAGGCCTATTTATATCCTTCTACTAAACTTTAACACCTTTCTGGAATTTCGTAAGCCTCGGGACCAATTGACTTTTAATTAAAGCAAAATAATATAATTCAATTTCTACAACAACTGATAAAATCTCCGAGGTGTTATATTTAATTTCCTTAAAAAAATGTATCAAAATATATAAACTATATAATTTGATTCATTTTCATTAATTAAATTCCTTTTCAGGTGTTATTACTTAGCAGAAGGAACGGTATTCTGATTTAATGAAAAAGTCTTTTGTTGCAAACAAAAATCAATCAGAAAACAGATTTTACTTTTTTACCCGGGTGTGTCACTAATTGATATCTTGTTTACAAAAATTCTCATTTTTAATTGCGAACAGATAATTCTTATTTTATAAAACTAAATAACTTTTAACATATTTGTTTCAACTATATATGTAAAACATTAAATCAGAAAACTGTTAAATAAATTAAAGAAAACATTTACATTACTTTTATTTAAACTTAAATATATATGAATCATTTTGCCATTATTCCAAGGTTTAAATTATCCATCCACATACGAATACTATAGCGAATATAATTAAAAATTGACTGAAAATTTATAAAACATTTTATAATAATTGATGAGCATTTCTCCGCTATAATTTTATCAAACCTGTCTAATTATAGCGTGTTTTCGTAAGTAAATGGATGATGCAATTTAAGCGGCCATTGTAGCAAAGTTTTCCCGCTCGACTTATATATAACATTTTTACATATGACATTTCTACATTTAAGATAGGTTCGAAACTAGTTCAGGCGAGTAGGTCATTAGGTTGATGGTGAAATGGAAAGGGATTGGAGGTTTCCATTTCAATATATATATATACATCATTGTCAGTTCAATCCATCTTCTCCCATCTCTAGCCATTATTTTCCATGTTACCCCTGCACACTTTCTTATTTCATCCATCCATCTCACATGTGGTCTCTTTCTGGGTCATTAAAATTTTTTTGAAATCTAGTTTAAGATTTCAATTTTTTATTTATTATCATCTCTTCTAGAAATATGTCCAGACCAACTCCACTTCAGTCATTTAATTCTTTCAATGATATCAGTAACACTTGCTTGTTCTCATATCCATATACTGCATTGTGTTTTTGATTTTCATCTTGTTAATTCTAACATGCATCTCTCCATACTTTTTGGAGTGGTCTAAAATCTCTGCATTGCTCTTCTATTAAGTGTCCAAGTCTGAGTTCCAGAAGTAAGAACTAGTAAAACACATTTATTAAAAAATCTTCCTTTTCAAACAAGCACTCCAACCAAGTTTAATTTTATGATTAATTTCATCCATTATGTTTCCATCTGTAGTAATAGTTGTTAACTTCTTCTAGCTCACCATAATCAATCTTTATTTTTATCTTATGAGAAAATCCATTGAACATTACTTTAGTTTTTTTAACATTTACCTTTAGTCCTGCTTTTTTACTTTTATCTGATAATTCTCACAAATTTCCTAAAGCTCTAAAGCATTATTTGCAAAAACAATGACAACATCTGCAAAAATCTAAATGACTTAAATAATTTCCATTTCCATTTACTCCTTTAGCTTCTCATTTTAATCCACAAAATACTTCTTGTAGCACTGCTGTAAAATTTTTTTGAGATATGGAGTCACCTTGTCTTATATCCTTTTTAATGTTAACCTTGCTAGTATCATTATATAATCTAATTATTGCTGTTGCAGTTTTATAAATATTCTTCAGAATATGACAATATCATGGATCTATATCTTGATGATACAATGTTTTAATTACAGAAGAAATGTTTATATAATCAAATGCCTTTTCATAATCTATAAATCCAAAGCATAATGGCAGTTCAAATGTATTGGTTCTTTCTATAACTTCTCTCAATATTTAGATATAATTTACTGTACTAAAACCACTTTTAAATCCATATTGTTCTTTTGGTTGGTTAAAATCCCTTGTCCTCTGTAGATGAGTTGTAATTATCTTGATAATTTTTTTTATATAAAATTGATAAAAGACTGATAGGTCTGTAATTTCTAATATCTTCTTAATCACCTTTTTAAAACATTAATATTAATACTGCATTCTTCCAATCATCAGGTACATTTTTTATCATATTGACATTTGGTATATAACTTTGCCAATTTTTTTTCTATTTTTTCACCTGCTCTTTTAATATACCAATTATAATGCCATTATTACCTGAAGCTTTTCCCTTATTTATAAAATAAAATAATAGTTTTTACTTCACCTTTGATTAGTAATTAATTGAGATTGCGCTTTACGCAAAAAAGTGAAGCTTGTCTAAATCTTACAAAGTTATATGGCTTAGCGCTTTTGGGACCTTGAGTCTTCATAATCATAGCCTACTTTTAACTCAAGGTCTCTGAAAGCACTAAGCCATATAACTTTGTAAGATTTAGACAAGCTTCACTTTTTTGCATAAAGCACAGTCTCAATTAATTACTTATTTATAAAGTTAATTGCATGTTTTATTTTTTCAATTAAAATATTGGGCAATTCAGAAGATATAATAGATATAGGAGAAACTTTTTCTTTATTATTATATAATTATTGATTGAACTCTTCTACCCATATTATGATGTCATCTCTCTTTTTAATAATAATTCCATCTTTTTTTCCTTATTGCATATATATGTTTCCTACCAATAAAAAATGTTGTTTTACATTTTTGAGACTTTTCTTATTTTCTACAGCTTTCCTTGATAGTTCACAATTATGCTTTTTTATATCATTATCAACTTTTTTTTGCACTATTTTACAAAATTTTAGATATTCAATCCTTCTTAGTGCATCATTTTTATGTAACTTCATATTCCTCATTTTTTTTATAAATTCTCTAGTCTCAGTAGAAATTTTATTGGTCAATTGCTGCTTTTTTCTACCAGTGATCTTTGTTGCAGTTTTTAAAAGTATATCAGTTATTTTTCTATTAATTTTAATCAAATAGGAATCATGTTCAAAATCTATTAATACTTGAAGATGATTTGGAAGTTCTAATTTAAATTTATTAGAATGTTTCTGAAGATAAGAAATATCAAGTAAAAATATTGTTTTTCTTAATAATTTTTGTCTTTCTAGTTTTGCATTAATGTGTTTCTTACATCTTACTAATTGATGATCACTTCCTGTGTTGAATTTATTAAGAATATTACCATCTTGAAATATATATTTTTTGTTAGTCAAAATATAATACAATTCTGCTGTATCTTCATTTGGATGCATTCATGTTCATTTCCATTTAACATTTTTTTAAAAAAAAAAAGAATTCATAATATAAAGTTTTTCTTTTTCTACAAACTCAATTAAGTCTATGTTTTCTCTCATTTCTATTACCATAACCAAATTTATCTTCAGCATTTTCATCTTTTATTTGTTTACCAATTCTAGCATTAAAGACTCCCATAGCAATTTTAAAATGTTTCATCTGATCAAGTCTTTTGTACATCCATATAAAAATCTTCTAGTACTTCAACACCATGAGAACTTGTTGGGTCATAAACTTAAATTATCTGTATTTAGTATCTGCTATTAAATTAGTTAACTAATTTTGCCATTCTGTCCAATGTATCATCAATCTCCATAATGTTATTCTTCCACTTTTTATTTATAATGAATTCTACTCTATTTGTACTTCCAATAATTGTGTTTTTATAGTAGAATATATGTCCACTTTTTAAATCAATTGTCTCTTTACCTTTTCTTCTAACTTCAGAATGTCCAATAATATCCCATTTAATATAAATCTGTTCTTCCAATTTTTGCAATCTTCCTTCATTTGAAAGTGATCTGCAGTTGTAAGTACTTAAAAAAAGTCATCATCAAATGGCAGCCTGAAACTGCAATCACAGGATTCTTAGCATCCTCTGCCTTCAGCCCCTAACTGCTTTCTTGGTTAGTGACTTTACAGCCTTCTGGGAATAAGGGCCATGATTTATTTTTGTCATGATTGTATATTTCTGTTAAAAAATTTTTTTTCATTCACATACCCATTGATTCTGCCTTGTCAGGCAACTAAGAAAAAAGACCATGATGATGATATATCTTGATATTAAACTCGGAGATAAAAAGCCAATCAACTCTCTTTGCTGGTTAATTCATGTTGGTGAGCAGCTCATCTATGTTCATATACTATATGAATAATCACATAATAATAACAACTGTAATGATAAGAACATATGGAATTGACATTAGGAATTTTCCCTGCTAAGGTCCTTTAAGGCTCCCAAGAGCAATCAAAGAGTCTCCTTTCAATTATCAGCAAACTCCTTTTTGCAGCCATATATATTGTATATTAACAATTTCTGCTTTTTTGCTAAGCTAGGTTTTCAATAGAGCATCTGTATCAATTATAGTTATATTTAAAATCTTTGTGTTATTATTTCTTTATAAAAAATAAAGTGTGCTAAGATTTTATAAATTTAAATATTCTTTTTTATTATATCTATTTTTCCCATCATGATTAAAAGAATTATAATTATCAGCTAATAATGATCCCAAATCAGAGATCTTGTTTATGTGATTTAAGTTAAATCAATATGGGAAATTCTTGATATGGTTTTGTTTATTAGCTATATTTTTATTTGATTTTACATTACAGATAATTGAACACATCCATATAATATATCAATTCGATCAACAAGTAACTTATCTAACAGTGGTTTAATATGCTAATTCATTATATATCAGCAAGAATAGCTATAGGAATGGTAAATTTTAAAAGACTTTTAATAGTTTTATTATAAATAATTATGTAGTAGATCTCGTACCAATAAAAAAATAAACTTTTTTTTTCTTTAAATATAAATACGATAAAGCAACCTATTTTTATATTAACTTGGAAATAGTCACGTAGGAAAATATTATCAATAAAAAAAAAGATACATTTATGTACCATCATAAACTAAAATGAATAGAATTTAAACAAGTTTATCTTGGCAGTAGTCAATTTGCATCTATCTTGTTTTTCCTATCATTTAACTTCTGCCACTTCTGATTTAAAAAAACTAGTCTAAACACACAAATTTAAGTTGTGAAGTTTGATTTGAAATTTAATGGAAATAGAGTGAATTTTTCTTATGTTTTTAAATTCTGTGCTACTTTCACTGAGATTTCGATTATCATACTTAATTAATATTTTAATTCTAAAATTTCCTTATTAAATAACAAAAAAAAAATTAATAGTCTTTTTGAGAGATAAAATATTGTGTTCTCAGTTTAAGTTATTTATTTATCAAAAAGTTTATCTGTGAGTTGGAAATTATTATTATGAATTGAAGAAAAGGCAATAAAAGTTTTAATTCAATTTGCAATAACATACTTAATGTGAACTGAATTCTCGAAAGTAATTGCTAATAAAATAAATTATCATTCACAATTGAATTCAATAAATGTTTTACAACTCACTATCTATAATATAATCCCAAACATTAAAAGAATTATGGGTTCTGCGGATGCACACATTTCCATTAATTATTAAATTAATATTTTTTTTATTACATTTGTCAAAAATCTCTCTGCCTTTTTATATTTAAAATTATACATGCTTATAAAAATGAAAGTTATTCATGAATATATTAAAATTATTATTTCTTAAAATTATGTATTTCATTATTTTTCTCGATTAGGTAAAAAGTTTTACGGACCATATAGAAATTTTATCTAAGAAGAGTCATCGCAAATGGAAATAAGTTGAATATCAGTAATTTATCACAATTACAGTTGGAAAATTAAAAACTTCAGACTTTTTAACCTAATCAACCGATCAATTAAAATGAGTGTACTCTAATCCATCACTCGGATGCTTAAATATCACGATTTCCTGAACAACTTTTACAAATTCTACTTTTAAAAACTACATTTATAATTACTCTTAATTTTATCACTACTACTTTATTAATGTAAATACTATATCTTTTTATTATTATTGCTATTAGAAGTACAATTACTGTTATTAAAAAATAAAAAAAACATTTGCTTTAAAATGAGTTTTACAACAAGATAAAAGTTTTTAATTTAACTTCAGTAATTGTTTATAAATAACTTTTTTGCAGTAAATCATGAGAATTAATGTTTTAAAATCAACTATATAATAAAACAAATATCTGCAAATAGTTACATTAACATCAATTATAAATTTTACAACATATATATACACACATATGTATGAAAATTAAAATATTGATTATTTTTTAAAAAATTGTCCCAATTGCATATTGGATATACAGCATTTAGCAATAATAACAAAAACACGTTGTAAAAACACCCTTTTCCCTATTGTACGGTACCAAAAATAGAAATACATGCCAACATAATTTCTTTTATATATATATAAATTGCAACCTTTCAAAACAATGTTTAAAAGTATCTAACAAGTTGACATCTGTGTCATAAATCTGTAAAAAGAAATATAAGATCAATTAGCATTGTTATCCAAATAACTGCAGCAATAATAACAAACTTTTAATGTTCTAAGATAGATAGCATCAAGAGTTGTTAATGCATTCACTAAAAATGGAAAATGCAACCTACAAAAAACAGGTGTGCAAAAACATATTGATCTACAGGAATTCATATTAACAAAGATTTCAGTCAAAAATTAAAACAAAAACATAATAGGATAGATAAGTCATTGTAAAAGAAATCACACATGTGGACCCTTATTAAAATAATCTTTTAAGAAGTTAATTAAACAAAAGAAAGTTTAGCATGTGAACTACCATTGGTTTCTGATATGAAGACTATGATGCAAAGTAACTAAACAATTAGATAACTGTAAATATATCATATGGTTGGCTAAATTGTCTTCTCTTGTTAAATTCTCTGTCTCAGTATTTGTGATCTGATTGGCTAAGTGCTTGAGAGGTTTGCACTCTCTCAGTTTAACTTCTCTCAATTGTAAAATGTGATATTAAGATTGTTACAATTTGGGGAGCCATAATATGACATTTTCTTAGTCTAATTATTACTCTGTTTAAAATCATCACAATAGGATATTATTTGAAAATTTGAAAGGCCATGTTAATTTTAGAATACAAATGTCAATTTCAGATAACATTCTCATTTTTTATATTTTTTAAGGTGATAGTGTTATTTAATTTTCTATGCCAAATAGTAGAATCTCAAACCACATGGTTTAAATATTATTCAGTCTCTGTGGTAATAATTGAATAATTACTAAAAGATCATTTTTCATCATCTTGTCTCAGAAAACTTGAGACTTTTCTATATAAAAAATGATTTAATATTCTTCTGGCCACTGTTCAAATGTCACATAATTTCATCACATATTAATTCAAACATACCTATATACACAATGTGTATATATATGTAATAAATTAAGTTTGATGTCTGTATTCTTTTCAAAACATATGTAATATTGAAATCAATATACATATATATATATATTAAAATACAGTAAAATTCACATATATTATAGTTATTTTATTAGAAGTACTTTCGACTATACATATTGTAATCTTTATCAACTATATAACATTGAATAATCAAAACAAGTCTTCCTTTCACAATATCCATAGTTCAATTTAGTTTAGTTCTCCCACAATTCTGTTATTTTAACATTTAATGATTGCTGATTCATTAACATTTGATGATTTCTTGAAATCAACATAGTTTCTTTTATTTTAGGTTTATTGTGGCAATGTTCAATTTCATAATTTTTATATTTTTATAATCAAATTTAAATCCATATTGACAAGATTTATTATCATCAAATATAACAAATGATGAAGGTTTATTTACATCTTTTCCTGATTGTTTCTCTTTTGAATTCTATTATATAAAAGTATATGCTTTTTTAGTCTCTTCTCTAATGTACATTTACTTTCACCAATATATTGTAAGCCACATTTAGAAAAAAAAATTCAAAATTTAAATTTTGATCAAAATTGTATTACACATAAATTGATATGTAAATGTGGCTTACAATATATTGGTGAATCTAAGTGTACATTAGAGAAAAGAATAAAAGAGCATATGCTTTCATATAATATAATTTAAAAAGAGAAACAATCAAGAAAAGATGTAAATAAATCTTCATTATCTGTTATATTCGATCATAATAAATCTTGTCAATATGGATTTAAATTTGATTAGAAAAATATAAAAATTATACAATTTGAACATTACCACAATAAACGTAAAATAAAAGAGGCTATGTTGATTTCAAAAAATTGTCAGATGTTAATGAATTGGCAATCATAAAATGTTAAAATAACAGAATTTTGGGAGAACTAAACTAAATTGAACTATGGGTATTGTGAAAGAAAGTCTCATTTTGATTATTCAATGTTATATAGATGATAAAGAATATTATATATATATATATGATTTTTATCAGTGCATTTGTCATCTCAATCACCCATCTATACAATCAGATCTTGATAAACATGATGATTTATATCTTACTATTAAAAACATGCCTGCATAATTTGATGCAATGATAGAGTTTTGGATCCTGGTTCTCAAGATTTTTGGATTGCAGCTAACTTTGTCATTTCCAGTGTTTGAACTTCTTGTGAACTCCTGAGCAATAAATCATTCCATTATTTATTTATTTTGCTAAAGACATCACAGTCTCTTTACATAATTTTATTATTAAGTTTAAAATGAAATATTGTATTTTCAGAAAAATAAATGAATAAATTATTTTAAAAGTGATATGTGAAAAAATATATTTGAAAATCATTAAACTGATTTTTCAGTAGAAGCAATCCACATAAATGAAAAACAAGTGTTATTTCTTCATATAATTCTAAAATCAATCGTACTATATAATAATATAAAAAATATCCTTATATAACAGCAATAATTGTATGTAATAATAATGATGATGATGATGATGATAATAATAATAACAACAACATAGAAAAACTTTTTTAAGCAAATATTGATTTTTTTTCCCTTTTCGATGTAATAGAACTATTTTACAATTTCGATGCAATATGATGCACTATGGCTTCTACTTTCTCAGAATCAGGAATCTCTCAGCTACTATGCCTAGAAAAACTTATTAGTGACCTTACCTTCTCCTTCCATTCACTATTCTAAGTTTATTCCATATTCTTCTCTATCCCGCTTTATCCCATTTCCACAACATTATTTTTGTCCACATATGGCCTTTATATCCAAACACAGCATAAAAACCAAGAACTCACTTTCTGTATAATCATTTTGTTTATATTTATTTTTCCATAACTTCATTATTTGTACCCTTTCTGTTTGTAAGCATTTACTGTACCAGTCACCAAGTCCTACCTCCAATGTGATCCTAGATCATGGAAAGAACTCCGAGCCATCCTGATCTTCATTTGATCCAAGACTAGTTTGGATTTGAACTTTGTCCCAAAGATCCTAGATCAAATCCCAAGGTATGACCTATAATGACTGTACAATGATAATATGTGCCATGAACTAGCTCAATGGGTATTATTATTAATGAGACTACTTAACTGATTCTAAATAATGCAGGAAAGAACCACTCATGGATATCTCTGCGTAAATCAATATATATATATATATGGGTTGTCAAACAACAGTGAACATTAATACTTAATCTAATTACTGAATAATGATGGATCAGACACCAAATATAATAAGCAATGATTATATAAATGATGATGATGATCTGAATAACTTATCTCCAGTCCAAAACATGAAACTACAATATACAAAGCTCATGGCGGGTTTTCTATATATTCCAATAATTAATACATAAATACCTAAGGTATTGATATATATATGTCTAATCTATACTCTGACAAAACAGACATGTAATTACAATATGTGTAGCATATATGCCAAATGAATTATATATATATTCAATATTAATTTGATATTTATCTAGAAAGAAAATACGCTTCTAATTTATATAAAGAAAAACAAAGAAAGGGAGATTTATCTCTCACTCCTCTATAAATCAGTTTCTGGAAAACATGAGAAATACAAAGGTATGATTTCAATTAACCACCTGGCAAAGTACGATTATTTAAAATTTCATAGAGATATAAAATAATTTGATTTTAAAAGGGATCAATTCATCATGAATTATAAAGCAATAATGCAGGCTGTTATTTGAATTCAGCAATGAAAATGGTACTAACACATTATAAGCATTGGAACGAAGATGAAGTAAGTGGTTTTGTCGATGATTCAAGAAGACTAATGGCTACTGGTCTCAACAAGCACATTTGCCATGAGAACACTTGTGGAACATGGGGAAAGCCAGGCTGGGAATTAGCCACAAACCTTTGGTGTTCCAACAAGTGATGAACGAATGAGAAAATAACATTTATTTTATGTTTCAATCAATTAAAATAACACCACAGAAATGACAAAATCTAAGAAATCAAGAATATAGCTCATGCCAGCAACATTAAGAACAGAAATAATATAATTGTCATAATATTAAATTTAAAGCCCAAATTATATAATATAAATATTTGACGTGACGACTTGGTCAGTAAGATTAAAATCAAACTTACAATAGGCAAATGTCTAAACTCAATTATGTAAAAATACTCCCTATATCATGCTCTTCCCAAACCCAAATGCTGAAAGACCAGGCTTAACTCAGAAAATATATTGTTCTCCCTTATAAAACTTCGTCAAACTTTTAATGACTTCAAATTAATACATGCGAATAATTTTGTTTAAATGTAAATGAACCTAGTCAGAAGCATAGTGGCTATAAGTTAAGCTAATAGAATTTATATCAGCTCTTGATAAAATTATATCAAATAATTAAATACATCTTTCAACCTGATAATTAGTAGAACTATTATTAATTTAGTTCTCATAGGCAAGAAATAGGCTCTAAAACTTTATATGGTAAATATTTTCTTAGTATAAGTTTAAATGAAAACATTATCGAGTTTGAAAGCCTTATTGGCATATCATATCACAATTAAATGACATTAATAATCACTAAAACAAATACAAGTAAGAGTTAGTAAAAATAGACCACCATGAGAGAAGAAAGGAAATTATCAAAGTATTAATTTATGACTAGAGATATAACAATATAGAAAATTACTGTGTAACAATTTTAAGCATAATTAAATGAATAAATAAGATTTAAGGCAATAATCACTTTTAATATAATTAGCAAGATAGTTCATGAATAAATCACCAGTCCTTCATATCTTACTTGTTGATTCAGGAGCACAGAGTCCGGTTAGATTTAGAAGAAAACGTAGGTGCACATATAACTCAAATAAAATTCATTTTATATATTAGTTTCATTATGAATTTTAGGAAGCTTATGATTGGGCATCAGAGAGTTTTATTTTAGCAGCAACATTTGAAAATTTATTGGGGAACTTTGGGATCAAGCAATCAGATGTCCAAAGTTAGCCACATACCATACTGCGAGTATGGACAAGGTTCAATATTGAAATGGATATAATTTCCGGTGGCAACTCTTCTTAAAATTGAAAGTAATGGCTGCTTCTAGGTAATTTTTCAGGGTATTTATCTTCTCTTCACCATTTTTCCTGCCCATTCTAATCTCTATGCTTTACAGCTAAAGCTTTTATCTTGTTACCAAAATGAATTTTTTCTAATTAAAATATGATCCATTACTTCGATAAGACTTTTAAATCCATTATCTTGAATTCATTTTTTAGTTAGAAGATGAATTCATAAAATCTATACAAATGATTTTAAATTAGAACCACCCTTAAACTTTAACTTGTCATTTTAAACTAATTAATGAAGGAATTCTCCATTGTCTTTGGAAAAGGACGATTTAAAACTTATCAAAGGAATGTGACTTTTAATCGTAAAAGTTTGGACAAAATTGCAAAATAGAAAATAAATATTCCAATGTAATGAAATCTCATACCTATGCATATTTAACCATTTATAAGTTATACACATTTAATCAAATAGCTAAAACACTCTTAAATAGCATTATTTATTAATATTATATCATAAGGTAATTGGTAATATTAATAGAGTTAAATATAACACAATTAGTTTTAATAAATATTTAAATAACAAAGCAGTTCTAACCAAAGTCAGACATATAGGGAAAAAGTATAAAATCTCATTACAGAATTTGGAAAAATTCCTGATTATTAACTGAGTTTAAACTAGATAAAGAGATGTAATATCATGAAGCTTGGATCGAATTTAGATCTGACTGCTTCATTACATTCAATTAATAAATGCCTAATATTTTCCATCCCTTTCTTACATAACTTGCAGACTAAATCACCCACATTTCTCCATTTATGTGTATATTCCCTTGTTGCTAAGAGCCTGTTTGAGCCTAAACAGTAAAATACTTTCCTTGCTACTACATAAATTAACTCAGACCCAATATTCTGTTTACTTCTATATATATTTAAACTCTCTTCATTCTCCATATTAGTTCTTCATCTCTCCAACTCCTTACTTTTTTTTATTAATGCATCTATTCTTCTATCCCATTCTTTGCCACTATAACACTCAACAATTATCCTCACATAATCATCCCATCTTTTGTATAAGTATATTGACATAAAGTTTTTATCCAAATCTTCTGCATACTGTACTACCATTCTCACCCATTTTGTTGCTTATCCTTTACTCATAAACCAATTAAATACTATTCTGGCTATCTCTTATTATTCATAAATTGCAATCTACTGAACATTTTCATTTTGTTTTTTGTATCTCTCATATAAAAACTTGCCCATCCCATTTCTTCTTGAATTGCCTCCTTTGCCATCGACACATCTGCAAATAATGCATGTCTTTCTACTTCCCTTTGTACTTTTTCTAAGAATCTAATACTCCTTTACTAACATATAGTACACCATTACCATAAGTTAACCCTGATACTGCAACTCCCTTCCATACAATTCTTGCTACATCATATTTTTTATATGAAGACACTGTTAATTTCTTTATCAGCCCTTTTCTTTGCTTCATTTATCAATCCCCCCCCCCCATTCATTCAAATAATTTCTCTGATTACTTAAAATGATTCCCAAATAGTTATATCCATTCACCACATTTAACTTTATATCCCTCAATAAAATTTTTTTCTCTTCTTTTTCCTCTCCATTTATCATCATTACTTTTGATTTTACTTCACTAAATTTAATCCCCATCTCTTGACCCATTCTTGTACATGTCTTCAGCATAACTTCCATATCTTCCCTATTTTCTGTGCATAAGAACATATAATCAGCAAATAAAAGATCTGATAATATATATACTTCCTTGCCATATATTAATGGTATCTCTACTCCTCTTTCTAATCTTTCTATTGATCTCGCCATTTCTCTAAATATATAATAAAAACAAAATAGGTGACAGAGGACATCCATGTCTTAGTCCCACCCCACTTTTAACTCTAACTAATTCTACATTTTCTAAATGATATGTATAGTAGTTATTTTCATAAATCTCATAATAAGATCCACTAAAGCTCCATTCATTCCAAATTTACTAAACTTACCCATAATCTATTTCTATTTTCTATATCATATGCCTTCTCTATATCTATAAGGACCACATATAACTGCCTATATGTATTCCTACTCATATCTGTAAGTTGTGCAACTACAAATACACTATCTCCTATAATTTCAACCTACACTGCATAATAGCATTATCTATCTTTTTTATATAACATTAACTAGTACCTATTATAACAATTGTACAATATGTACAAGGAAGAGAATAAAACCCTGTATAAATGTATACTATATAATTTTTTATTTATTTATAACTAGTCAAGTATTAGTTAAATTAATTGATGTTTTACATATATTTATACAATTATGTTTGTTATATATACCAAGTTATAAATTATGTTTGTTGAACTTCATATAATTGATTTTATATATCTTCCTTCTATTAGGGTCTTTAATGTAGTTTAAAAGTTTCATATTTTTTATATGATTTATTTTATGATGATATTTTAAATAATAAATATATAAGGCAGATTTATCATCTCTTCTGTTCTTTTGCTCTTTCATCTAATTGTTTCCCTCAATTCCATGGTGAACAATACGGTAATTCCCACAAACAATTTTATGTACAATTTTTTTATATCATCTTTTATTTTATAATTACCTATTAATTTGTCAAGATTTTTACTATTTGACAACTTATGTCAATGCTTTTATTTATATAATTTTTATTTTTTAGTAATGTATGATACATTTTAGGAAAGTGTGAAAGTTTTATCCATTTTTTATTATTCATAGAGCTCCTATTATTATTTATAACAGAATTATAATTATTATTTAAATTAGATGATTTATAATTAAAAATGTTTTCAATACTCTTAGGGTTATATCGATAAGTTGTATATAATTCAATAAACTATTCCTTTTGTAAAGTAGTTATATTTTTATGTGCTTTATATCTATTATTTTTATGTTTAAAATTTTTAATAACTGTCATCTTTTGTATCCATGCATGTTGTGAATCTATAGAAATTATCTTTCTTACTTTATGTACTTGTAAAGATATGTTTTAATATAATTTTTTATCACTATCTATATTAATCTTTATATCTAAATATTTTATTTTAACACCAAATTCCATTTTTTGTATGTTAAATTCTTTATATTTTTTATAGCTCTTTTGCTATCAATTATTAAGATATCATCTACAAATATAGAATAATGTATTATTTCTTGATTTATTATTCCTTTTTCAATTATTTTAATTTTCAATTCATTAATAAATATTGATGACATTATTCCACTAATTACACAACCTATTACCCATCTCTTATGTATACTCCAATATTCATTATTGTATTTAAAATATAAACTATTATGTATTAATTTTAAACCTTCTATAATATGTATTAAATTTATATCATTAATGTACATAAGTAATTTCTGTATTAATATTTTTGTACTTTTAGTTCTTGGAATACTAGGATACATTTTCTCAATAGCCATTGTAAAAATATCTTGGTTTCTATTCAGTGGTATCCTATGTAATTTATTTATGATAAAATCTGCATTTTTAAGACAAAATTTCCCATAACCAATAAAACTGATAGCCAGTTGTTTAAATATTTACAAATTTTCTGTAGAATAAAATTACTAAAACTAAATAATTAACTCAATGGATTATTATTTGCATGGATTTTCATAAGAAGAAAAATACACAATTTATATTGATTTATATTTAGTTTTTTTTTCCATTTTATGTATTTAATTTTTATAATATTATTGAGATCTTTTAATAATTTATTATATCTTTTTTTATTTCATATTGTATTCTTTCCATATAATCCTTAGACTTAAAAAGAACAAATTGACTACCATTATTCTCTTTATATATTATAGACATAATGATTTTAAAGTCAAAAATTGGCTTGAATTATTGTATCTGTTTTTAACAAATGCATGTTAGCTTTACTACTTAAATATGGATAGATTAAAAGGTAATAGAACTGAAAATTTATCATTGATTTCTTAACACAATAAATTTTGCAAAGCTTATAGGGAAAGA
Organism: Epiperipatus broadwayi; assembly: GCA_028023455.1. NCBI lineage: Eukaryota > Metazoa > Onychophora > Udeonychophora > Euonychophora > Peripatidae > Epiperipatus > Epiperipatus broadwayi. The sequence goes on along the minus strand of JAQFVV010012434.1, from coordinate 4,875,969 downwards.
TAATTATATATATATATTAGAGTAAATATAGGGAATTTAAACTCGGACTTTCAAGCCCCTTCACTATTCACACTATATCATACTACCAATACACATGACCACACACATGCAGAAAAGATAAATAATCACCAATGTATGTATTTCATGCTAAACCAGCAGTCATTAGTTTGTCCAGATTACTATCTTCCATACATATATATAATCAGTGCTCAGTGATTATTTATTTTTTCTGCATATGTGTGGTCATGTGTATTATAGTATGAGATAGTGTGGATAGTGAAGGGGTTTAAAAGTCTGAGTTCAAATCCCCTATATTTATAATTAAGTTCCAGGTATAAAAGGGCCTGGTATTTGAAATCTTATATATATATATTAGAGTGTAATTTTATATTATCTGGATATTATTATTATTAGTTGCCAACTCATCAGTATTAACATTCCTATAAACAGCAATTTTGTTACATCTTTGAATTTTCAGACTGCTTAAACATAATCCATATGTTTTTCTTATACTTTATATACATTTATCTGGTATATCCCATTTATATTTGAATTTATGCGTGCACATCTTTCACACATGCATGTTTATAATAAATTACTTTAGCAGTTTATTTTTAAGGCAAAAATATAAGGATTATTTCAAAATTTTACTCACAATTATATACTATAAAATTTCGTTTTATGTAAAAAGAAATTAAAAGCTATCCCTGAAAAGTTTTTAGATTTTTGTGAAATCGAAATATAATACAAATTTTACTTTTATATTGTTAAGAATAATTTTATTTTCTTCTTTTTCATTTCAAAAATACTGGGAATTACTTATTCCTTGAATATGAATTTTATATTATACTTGAATATCTTAATGTTCTCTTCTATTTTGATAGTGAGAAAAAAGCGCCATCTAGAATATAGACGATTAAATAAAGTAAACTAGCTACCCGTTTAAATTGTTTACTTCATAATTAAACATTTATTTCATAGACGTAATTTAATTCGTGAGAGAATTAAAGATGATTTCGTTATTGTAAATAAATTATATTTTAATGGCGTAGTTTTCTGGGAATAAAATAAAGTTAACAACAAAATCTATCGCATTAATTATTTATTTAAATAGAAAAACGACAGGCTCTAAATGAATAATACACACCAACTAAGAACTAACTAACCCGAAGTATACATATTTATAGAAACGCATCAGATGTACGGTGTATAAATATATAGCTAATTTGCATGTAAAAATATTTACACTGTAATAAAAGATTTTACAAATTTACCTCTGAAATTTAAAAACATGCAAATTAAGTAAAAAAAAAATATTTGCTTATAATTTTTACTGTTAATTTAAAAGCCATTTAAAATTTGTTGCTGAAAATGAAATTTTTTTCTTTCATTGGTAATTTAGTTTTGTAAATTAAGTCAAATCGTTAATATTAAAAAGCTCTCGATTTTTATTTATGTAGTTTTTAAATGTAAACATTTTGGATGTGTATGCATATATGTAGATAAATATCTATATTTAAGTTAGATAGGTTTTGTTGATGATGTGATTACTTTTAAGAATAATGCTTCGGACTTTCAGAAAATATTGCAAGAATTTTTAGATAAAAAGAAAAAAGTAGGCGGAAGGTAAAGGTTAAAAAAGACTAAAGTAATGTTCAATGGATTTTTTTTTTTTCAAAAGCAGAAAATAAAGATTGATAATCATTATTTAGAAGAAGTTAACAATCACAAATACTTTGATCAGATTATTAATACAGATGAAAACATTATCGTTGGATGAAATGAGTCATAGGATTAAACTTGGATGGAATGCTTTTGGAGGAAATAGCTTAGTATGTAAAGCAAAAATGTTTATGTGATTGAAAAGAAAGGTTTTTAACGATATATGCTTGATCAGTTCTTAAATGAGTCTGAGTCTTGGCTACTAATATAAGAGCAATGCAGTGACTGTAGACTAATCAATCAAGTTTACAGAGATGTATGTTGGGGGCAAGAGGACAAATATGTGTTATTAACATCATTGAAAGAATTAAGAGACTGAAGTAGAGTTGGGCTGGACATATTTTTTTAGAAGAGATACTAGATGGTCAATCAAAGTCTAAAACTGAATCCCAAAAGATTGTTAAGACTTAGAAAGAGAACACATATGAATAAATAGAAAACATAAGAAAGTTTTCTAGAGTGGTGTGTTGAAGAGAAGCTATGAATAACAGAAACTGAATTAAATTTTGAGAGTTCTTCATCCTGCAGTAGATTTATAATGATAAAAATGATGATGATTATTGTTTGCCCATAATTATGGAGTCACCATTTTCGACAGAATGCGGAGAATGTGCTAATATATTTTTTGATATGAACAATTATTTAACTGGTTTTTTTTTAAATTTTATTTAAAAAGTCATCAAGAATAAATTTCAGAAAGCTGCAAATATCAATCTAGAATACAGGAATTAAGCTATATGAACTCATATCAGAAAAATCTCTTTAAATTAATTAAGAAGACTTAAAGAAAATTACGCATCTTGTAGAAATCCATTCAGATAAAATCAAAGTTTATAATATTATAAATGAACTTCAATAATGATTACCAAGCTTTTTTTTTTTATTTTTTAATAAATTGAAGTAATTCCATTGATTGGCTTTAGTAATCAATTCTCTGTGAATCTGATATTATATAATATACTATGAAATTCTATGTAAAAATGTCACATATTTCACCCCCCCCCCCCCACAAAAAGATCATGAAATCTTATTGGATTATAATGATAGTTCTTATTGCTGTATTAAGAGTGCAGAACAAATTTTAAATAAAAATAATTTTTTTAATACTTTTTTTCTAATAATTTTACCATTTGTTTTTAAAGCTGATATATTTTTAAAGTATCATTTTTTAAAATATATTGTTGACTTCCCAGTATTATAATTAAATAGTCCCATTTTTTTTTTTGTTTTAAAATTAAAATCAAACAAGGCTTGAAAATTTTTTTTATATTTAAAAAAAGTACTGGAAACATTTAACTTTTATTAAATTACATGGTTCAAATGCAATAGTTTTGGCTTATGCACTGGAATAAATTAATAGAATGTATTATTATTTCTAATACAGATGGTGAAAGTTTGTTTGGTATATTCAACTGATGCTAATGGGCCAAGAGGGCCTATAATTAGCACACAACTTACATCATTAAAATATATCAGTTACAAGCCTAGTATCAAACATTTTAACTGTATAAAAAAATCATGTTCATTTAAAACTTTTAAATGTTTAGATTTTGTGACATTAGCTTGGAAAATATAAGAAAAATAAAAGTGAACATCAGATTTATATATATAAATCCAATGTTTCATATTGTTCTTTTTTTTTTTTTTTCATATGTCAAAGCATTGACTGGAAAGTGAACCTGGACTAGCTGCTTGGACGACAGCTATGCTAACCACTAGGCCACCAATGCTTGTTATTGAATAATATGAAGAAGTTTTACAAATTTGATTGACATCTAAAAGCCATGATTTTTTATAACTTAAAAAAATCAATTCTGAACTAGAAAATAGTTGAACTAATACTTTTTATGCAGATAGTGAAAGTAAATTCAGAAATTTACATGAGATACTTTTTTTGGCATTGACTTAGAATATTTTGCCACTTTATTAACACACTGACAAAGATATTTGAATAAATGTTTTTTAGAGACTAAGCATTTTATTATATTTAAAATTCTACTTATAAATATATTCAACATCCAAATAAAAGTTTATTCTTGCTAAAATATATGCAAAAAATTAACACAGAGGCCAAATGTGATCTTTTATTTATGCCACAATAGAAGATAGCCATCTAAACTCCATTTAATAAAATTCCCATCTAAAAAAAAATACAATTCTTTATAAAAGCTTATTTTTAATATATAGGGTATATGAGCACAGACTTTCACCCCCCCCACTCTCCACTCTATCTCATAACACTAATACACTTGAACACATATATGTTGAAAAGATAAATGATCACCAATATATGTATTTCTTGCTAAACCAGCAATCATCAATTGGTCCAGATTATCATCTCTACACATATATGCTATAAGTGCTCAGATATGTATTAAGAAAGCTTATTTTTATAATAACTTGTTATTTTCTATTTTCATTTTTTTGTATAAAGAAATAAGTCTTTCTAATATACAGACTTATTTAGATTTATTTATTTTTATTCAAATATATTTATCTTTTTCATTTTTTACAATTAGAATAATCTATCTTCAGCAACAAAGTTGTCTAAAAAAGTTTATGGAATTAAATACATTTAATGTCTTGCTGTAAAAAAGGACTTCTGACATATCTTGTAGAAGTTTATTATATATTAATTAGTGGAAATTTTTATTATTAATAAAAACAATTATTATTTCATCAATAAACTTCAGATGACAATACTAATAGATTTCCATGACAAATTTACATTCATACATGCATGATCAAACTACTATAATACACATCTCCAGTAATTACTTCATTCATTTGATATCATTTATACTAAAGACTTTGAATACATAAAAAATGATTTGTTCAGAAATATAGCTTTGAAAGTAATTTTTAAATTTAACAGTTTGCAATCACACACTGAAATATGATTAAAATTACAATTGGATAGATATAATGCAACAGTTTCTCTTATTTAAATATCCAATTATTTTAAAAAGATAATGAGATTGTGATAGCATTAATATATAGTACCCATTGACTCAACTATTGTTAACAGTAAACAAATGAATGTTGCTAAAGATATGTTAATGTGTAATATGAATATTAACAAGTTCCTTTTTTTTTTTGTTAACAAAATTAGTACATTTAGTGTTTTTTTTTTTTATTTTTTTTTAGAAATACCTTATTTTATTTAGCAAAATAATTATTCAATAGAAATACTTATCATAAACATTACTTACAAATGAATTCCAATAAAAGATCATTGTTAATTATGGTATTATAAATAACACAACAAAGTTTAAGGAGACCCACATCTAATAACTGAATTCTAAAATAAATTGTTTAGGCAGCAGAGAGCAATGACAAATTATCCTTGATGTTGATCAAATTGTTATTATTAATTCATAATAATCTTTTGCCCAGGTATACAATTTCTCTTGAGGTGAGGAAAATTTAATATTTATACATACATAATAATATTAAAGATATATAAAAATTCGAAAAAAATTATGTAGACTAATACCATACTTTAGAGCCAGACTATAATTTAAGAAATCAGTGGATAACAGACATTAGAGGCTATAATATCTCTATTTCTGGATTGGTTTTTGGCTTTTGCCTTTATTTATGAAGTCTAGGATTCAAAGCTGGATTTAATGCACTTATGCATAAAATTGCAGTCTCTTAATACAGAACTGATTTAAGGCTTTTGAATTTCAGATTATTAGATTGAATAGTATAAAGAAATAATACGTGGGATCTAGATGGTCAGAATTTAATAATAATTTCTAAATGATTAAGGCAAAAGCAAGAAACCAGTTGAGGAATAGAGATATAGTTCTATAATATTTTTTTGGCATCCATTGGTTATTCAAATCTACATTGGATAACTCTAGAGTAGGTACTATAAATTGCTTCTGAAGGCATATGAATCAACATTTTTTTTTATAGATGTACTTAATGACATTCACTCAACTATATATTTTTGAAACATATGAATAAAGGTATCTTTAAAAGACAAATAATATTCAAGATGCATTTCATGTTGAGCCAACATTTCTCAATTGGTTTACATCATAGTCTCTAACATATATTTTACCATATATTCAGTATTAATCAATAATAATTGTTACATTTTGATTTACAGGTATCAAACTTATGCAACTCACAACATTGACATGATCCATTTTAAATAAAACATAAATGATTATCACTAATTATTTATTAAGCTAGAGATCCCTAGCTCAGATATCTGAGCTAGTAGTGATGATCATTAATGTTTGACATTTGTAAATAAAATATAAGAGAAACTTACATGATATTATTTTTGGTATTAATCAATATATCATTTATTAAAGGCTGAATAACAATCTGTACATTACTGTAAGATATACTGAGGTATCTTCAGTTTGATAATGTATTAGGGCTGTCTTCATTTTAGCATCGTAATAAAAATAAAAAAGGGAATTATTTCACAAGAAAAATAGTTCTGTTAAAAACAATAAATTGTTGTTGATATTAAATAAAATTCTACAGATTTTTAAAATTAAATTGAACAAGAAATTTAATAGCAAGCAAAAATTAGACAGCAGACTACAGACCAAATTACACATGCATAAGCATATTTATTAGTTTATTACATAGTAGTTAAATATGGGTGATGATAAAATATTTACTGAGAAGAGTCTTGACATTTGAATGAGTATATTACCAAAAATTATTTAAATTGAGTGGATTCAAAAATTTTCAATGAAGAATTTTATAAAAGAAATGAGTTGGAGGAAAAAATGTTGAAGATAATCATATTATCATCATAAACCATTATCACTGCAGAATGAAGGGCTCTCCAAGTTCAATCCATCTTCTCTGATCTTTAGCTTCTCTTCTCCATATCACTCCTGCACAGTTTCTTATTTCATCCATTCATCTCACATGTGGTCTCTTTCTGGGTCTTTTACAATCTCTTGGAATCCAGTTTAAGATAATCATATAGAGAAAGTTATATATATACTGAGTGAATAATTATCAAAAATTAAAACTGAAGATATAAATAAAATAGAAAGATTTCATAAAATATGAATAGATAAAGTTAAAAAATAACATTGAGCTAATTTGTATTTGTTCTTCATTTTTCCAAAAAAAAAAAAAAAAAAGAAAAAATGTTAAAGAAAGCATTACATACTTTTATCACTGGGATTAACATTTCTGATGATGATGACAAAACATTTGCTGGGGGTAAATTTTTTTTATAAACTTTAAACAGGTTACATTTTATTTTTCTCTTAATTTTTTATCTACATCGATGAACTTAATTCACTATATATAAATAGCGCTATAAAAAACATTGACATGTATATCTTACAGCTGATTACATAACTGTGATAATATTTTTTCAAGTACATTATCATGAAGTATCCATGGCCATGACTTTCTTTTTAATAAAGACGAGACCTATCCAGTACTTTTAAAATTTATGATTTAATTGTAGATCAAAGTTGTAAAAATAATTTCTGTATATATTATATAATAAAAATTTATTAAATTTCTATGTGATCATTCTTTTTTATATTGCTTTTTATTTATTATAAACATGTGTGTATATATTATTTTTTTACACAATTTCATTTAAGAAAAATTAAGAATTATTTTCATTTTATAACTTTTTTCAATCTTAAAATACTTTTCTCTACATTTCTCTTTTAAATTTAAAGGGCCAATCCAATATGAATAATATATTTCAGAATCATCACAATAAAGCTAGAATGTGCAATGAAAATAATAGTGTAATCTAATGATGATTCAGGATAAATTTCTATGCTTCTTCATCAAATGTCCAAACTATTTATAGATACATCAACAATGCACCACATGATTTTTGCTACTTAAATCCTATCCAAAAAAAAAAAGAGATACATACAGTCAGTGTCAAACTGATGTTAATAAAGATATTAGCTTATTGTCAAATCTATATAATTATACAATCAACTAGAATTGGATTCAAAATCTTAGAACATTTTAAAATTTCAGACTATTAATTTGATAACATAAAAAGTTAAAACTGTTTATTATCTAGAAACTAGTTTGGAGATAAGAATTTTAGAAATAACCTCTTAATTCCTCAAGCTTATAATAAATATCACTGAAGTAGAATAAATAAAAGGAATTACTGCTACTTATATATGATAATTCCTAGGTATTTATTGAGATTTCTGAGAATTTCTGTTTTTGATTAATCATAAGGATATTTTTAATGAACATTTACTTATATACAATACTGGAATATTTAAATACATTTGTTTATTATATTTTATATTGATTAATAAATTTTAATCACATCAATGATTATTCTATATTTGTATAATAAAAATTGTATAGACTTCACTGCTATCATTCATGATGATGATCTCATCCTGTTAATATTTTATCTGTCTATTTAAAAAGAAGCATTAGCAAGTGACACAATAGTTTGTCATTAAGAAATGTTCATAACAGAATTATTGTATTTTCAATCAAATCATATCACAATTAAGAAATTTTTACTTAATTTTATTTTACAATATAAATTCACAAAATGTTGAGGTTTAAAATGAGACTAATTACTCACTTGAATCTATATCTTATTTTTTCCAAATCCATGACTCTCACATCCACAGTTTCATTTACTCTCTAATAAAAAAATTAGAAAAATTTTTTTTCAATTATAACTTTGTAGTTTCCATGTAACCGAAGAGTAGTGTGAATTTTTCACACCCTTTTTTAACATAAACTTTTCATTTTTTAAAGCAGCAAAATTTTTTTGAAAATTTAAATAAACACAAATTTTATTATGTAAGATTTCAAATATATGCAGTAGCTATTAAGTCAGAAAGTAATTTTCCATTAACTGAAAGGAGACTATTTGATTTCTCTTGAAGGCCTTAAGGAAATCGAGCAAAGCTAATTCCCTATGTCCACTTCAGTGTTCTTGTTGTTGTAGCTGTTATTACTATGTGATTATTTGTATAGTATATAAACATGGATGGTCTTCTCACCAACCCACATGGACCAGCATAGAAAGTTTATTGGCTTTTTATCTCGTGAGTTTAAGATCAAGAAATACCATGGTCTTTCTTCTCAGTTGCCTAATAGATCTTAACAGAAATATCAGTTAAATAATCTTAAAGGCAAAATTAATGGGTGTATGAATGATTTTTTTTCTAATAGATATTTACAATCATGACAGACAAAAATAAATCATAATCCTTATTCCCAGAAAAAGTCACCAGCCAAGGTTGAGGTTAATGGTCAAACATGGAGCATACTAAGAATCTTCTGATTGTGAACCCAGGCTGCCATTTGAAGATCAGCCTTAATTTAAGTACTTACAACTGCAGATTATTTTCATGTGAAGGAAGATTGCAAGAATTAGTAGAACTGTCTAATATTAAATAGTATATTATTGGACTTTGTAAAGTTAGAAGAACAAATAAAGAGACAATTTAAAAAGTAGACATATAATGTTCTACAAAGCCACAAATATTGGAAGTAGAAATGAAGTAGAATTCATTATAAATAAAAAGTGAAAGAACAACATATTGGAGATTGATGGTGTATTTGACAGAGTGGCAAGATTAGTTATTCAACTTAATAGCACTTATCAAATGCAGATAATTTAGGTTTATACTCCAACAAGTTATCATTATGATGAAGAAGTAATGGATTTTTATATGAATGTACAAACACTAAACACCATTTTAAAATTGTCATGAGAGATTTTAATGTTGGAATTGGTAAACAAATAAAAGTTGGAATAATGAGAGAGGACATAGGCTTGTGGAACTTGCAGGAAAAAAGAACAACTTTATATTATGAATTCCTTTTTTAAGGAAATGTTAAATGGAAATGGACATGAAAGCTTTGAAATTAAGGTACAGCAGAATAGGATTATATTTTGACTAATAAAAAAGTGAGTATTTCAAGATTGTAATGTTCTTAATAAATTTAATACAGGAAGTAATTAGCGTTTAGTGTGATGCAAGATACATGTTAATGCAAAACTAGAAAGACAAAAATTATTAAAAAAACAATATCTACAGTTAATATTTCTAATCTTTAGAAACATTCCAGTGAATTTAAAATAGAACTTGCAAATTGACTTCAAATATTAACAGATTTTGAACATGATTCAGATTTGAATGAAATCAACAGGAAGATAACTAATATACTTTTAAAAACTGCAACAAAGATAAGTGGTAATAAAAGGCAGCAATTGATTAGTAAAATTTCTACTGATATAAAACAATTCATGAAGAAAAAAAGGAATATAAAAATATATAGAAATGATGCATTAAGATTGATTGAATATTTAAATTTTGTAAAATGGTATGAAAAATAGTTGATAATTATATAAAAAAGTAAAATTGTGAACTAGCAAGAAAAGCTATAGAAAAAAAAAAGTCTTATTAGTGTAAAATAACATTGGTATTGATAAAAAAACTAAAAAGAGAGATAATATGAAATATGTAGAAGAGTTTTATCAAGAATTATATAGCAATAAAGAACAAGAAAAATATTTTCTACAACTGCTATATCTTCTGAATTGTGCAAAATTTTAAATGAAGAGAGACATGCAATTAAATTTATAAAAGAAAAAAAACCTTCAGGTAATATAGAATTATAATCAATATCTTAACAGAAGCAGATGACAAAATAAAAAATTTTTTGGCAGTTATATACCAAAAGTCTAAATGATATAAATATACCAGATGTTTGAAAAAATATTTTAAAAAGATGATAAAGAAGATATCAGAAATTACAGACCTATCAATCTTTTATCGGTTCTCTACAAAATTTTTCCTCAAATAATTCCAACACATTTAACCAACCAAAGCAAAAAGCTGGATTTAAAAGTGACTTTAGTACAGTGGATCATATCCAAATATTAAAAGAAGTTATACAAAGGATCAATAAATATGAGTTGCCATTATGCTTTGGATTTGTAGATTATAGAAAGGAACTTGATTTTATAAGAATTTCTACAGTGATTAAAGCATTGTATCATTAAGGTATAGACCCAGGATATTGTCATATTCTGAAGAATAGTTATAAAAATGCAACACCAACATTTAGATTGCATAATGATACTAAAAAGATTAACATTGAGAAGAATGTAATACAGAGTGACCCCATATCTCCAAATTTTTTTACAGAAGTAGTGCAAGAAGTATTTTGTAAATTAATATGGAAAACTAAGAGAGTAAAAGTAAATGAAGATTATTTAAGTCATTTAAATTTTGGAAATGATATAGCTGCTTTTGTAAATAATGATTTAAAGCTTCAGGAAATGTTTCAAGAGTTATCAGGTAAAAGTAGGAATATTGAGTTGAAGATAATGTTAAAAAGATTATTGTTCCATGGATTTTTTCAAATGAAAAAAATAAATATTGATAATGATGATTTAGAAGAAGGTAACAGCTACAAATACCTTGGTCAGCATATTACTACAGATGGAAACATTATGGATGCAATTAATCATAGCATTAAACTTAGTTGGAGTCATTTTGGTAAAAATAACTTAATTTTAAAAGTGTATTTGACCAGTTCTTACTTATGTATCTGAGACTTGGATAGTTAACAGAAAAGAAATACATTAATTTCAGACCATTCAACAAAGTATGAAGTGATGCACGCTATTATTAACAAGAAGAAATCAAAAATGAAATACATGGAAGAGAGAGAGCAAATAGATGTTACTGCTGCCATTGAAATAATTAAAAAACTGACATGGAATTAGGCTGGACATATTGCTAAAAAGTATGATAATAGATGGATAGTTGAAATGTTAAACTGGATTCCAAGAAATTAAAAAAAAACATGAAATAGATTATACATGAAATATATGGAGGAGATATAAAAGTGTGCTGAAGTGATGTGAAGAAGAGAGGCTAGAGATCAGAGAAGAAGGGTTGAACTTGGAGAGACTGTCACTCTGCAATAGATCAATAATGGAAAAAAATGATGATGATAATCAATTACGTCACAACAACAATTTAATGTTACTGATTAAGTCACACCTTCCCACACCTATTTTTTCTATTTTTCAAATATAGATTTCTCTATTCTATGATTTTTTTCTTCTTTTCGTTTAGTAGTTTAATACAATCTTTTGCAAAAACTTAAGCAACCTTAAATAACTGTGCTGACTATTTCAAAAATTTATTTTATACCTGACCTTAATATATCTGTATAATCTTTTTAAATATCAGTTACAGAATTGATTGTAAATTATACACATAATTAGTCTAATATAAAAAAATTAAAATAGGCAACTTGCTGCAAATAATCTTATTTATATGTATTTGTTAACTTGTTTTTGTTTTTTATTTTTAAATTGTGCACTCATATTAATTTATTAATAAAAAATATACCATAATTATGCATATACTTGTATATTCAAGTTAAAACATTTATATTATCATCATCAAAAGTATTCTTTTCCACGGACAAGTTCAGAGAGTAGTCACATCATCCTTTCATCTATTTTTCCACTCCATTCTCTTCATTGCTCAGATCTTCAATTTCATGTAAGTCTTCCCATCTTTTATATCATTCAACAATATCAATATTTTTCATCCTTTCTTCTTGTTTCCATTCACCATCCCCCCAAAACATCTTTGTTTAAGCTTAAGTTTCTTCTTAATAAATGTCAAATCCAGTTTCTCTTTGTAATTTTCTAAATCAATTTTCTTTTTTCACTTACTATTTTCAGAATTTCATTTGTTATTTTATTCATCGAACTAAATTTTTTCCTCCACATCTCAAAGTCTTCCAATATTTTCCTAATTTTATTACTTACTGTCCATGTTTTACAACCATACAATTGTACACTTCACACATAGCATTTAATTAATCCTTTTTTAATTCTCTCTTCAATGATCCACAAAATATTTTCTTTCTTATGATAAATGCCTTCTTTGCTAATGATATTCTTTTTTTAACTTCATTTTCTATTCTTCTATCTTTACTTAACTAACTACCAAAATATCTGTTAAACCATTTTATCATGGACTTCAATTTGCAGGTTTTTTGCATTCCTTCCTAGTTATAAATTTATTGTCTTCTCAACATTAATTTTCATTCCATATTCCGTACATCCTTCCTCCAATTTAGTCAACATATTCTGAAGACATTTTTCATTCTCAGCTATAAGAGCCATTTTATTATATCTACCTCCAACATTTGCCCCTCCACAGTCTAAATAATTATTTAATATGTCTTCTAAATAAATATTAAAAAGAACAAATGACATACTGTATCCTTGCCTAACTCCTCTTTCCATATTCACTTTATCAGTCTCATTATTTTCCAGTCTAATTCTTATCCTTTGCCAAGTATACATATTCCAAATCAATCTTCTCTCTTTTCAAAATACTCCTTTACCTTTTAAGATGATTGTAAGATCATTTCAGAATACTCTGTCAGATGCTTTCTCCAAGTCCACAAAACATATACCAATTTCTTTATCTTTTTCAATATCTCTCTCTGCAATTGTTCTAGCAACACTAGTAATATCTCTTGTACTCTTTCTTCTCTGAAAACCAAATGTTCTTCTCCAATATAATATTCTATCTTTCCATAATTCTTTGAGTTAAAATCGTCAATAAAACTTTAGAAGCATGATCTAATAAAAAATCATCAATAAAACTTTAGAAGCATGAGCTAATAAATTTATTGTCCTATGCTCTTCACATTTAAAAGCTTACTTCTTTTTAGCAATTAGAGTGTTTAACATGTATATTGCTTATACTTCACTGTTAGGATTATTAGTAATAAATATTATTCATAGGACTATACTTTTAATGAAGAAAATATTTTAAATAAAATTATTTAAAAGGAAATATATATTTTAATCACCAAAAATATTTATTTTATTTGTTAATGATTGAAATATGAATTTAAGATAAATGTTCATAAAAATTTTATTTTTAATATAAATAAGTGCATTTCTAATAAAATAATTATTCAAATTTATAAAATTATTTCGTAATTCAAGTTTCAACATTTGATGATAACATTTAGTAAATTGTTGTACTTAAAAGTATACATATATTAGATTAACTTTTCAATAATGTTTGACTGTTCTTTTTCTATATGTGTTTATTCCCAAACTTTTCTGCATCACTGTACCACAGACAAATAATTCATCAAACACTCAAAGACAAATTCATGTTTATTTCTAGCTTAATAGATATTTATGTACAATAGCTTCCTTATTACAATCTCATCATTCATAATTTCAGTAACCTATGATTAAAAAAAAACAATAGAAAGAATATGTGAATTCATGCATTTTATGAACACACCTATAGACGTAATCCGCATGTACTTATTTTGTTTACCAAATCGGTCTTTCTCTAACTCTTAGAACCATTATTTACACAATTGCATTATTTTATTTTTTTTTATTGATTATTTTTATTGCTATCTTAGTGCATACCATACATTTTAAAATTAAATTGTATTATAGGTGTGTGTATTAAACATAGAGTAATTTATAAACTAGTAACATATTAATAATATTACAATTTTTATTTTTTTTTACAAAAATTTTCTTTATAGTTATAGACTTTATCATATAAAATAACCAAAAAATTATGTATAAATACAAATTTGCAAACTATTCATAATCCAATACAAGTGCTAATCATGCTTAACAGTAAAAAATGTCTTATAAGATTGATAGTTTCAGATCCAAAATGATCAATCAAAGAGGATCTTTGATTAATCATTTTGGATTTGAGGCCATCAATTTTATAACTTTATTTAATTACATTCAAAGATCAGCCTTTCAAGCTAATTGTGCATGAGTCTTTTGAGAGTGTTAAATAATAAATGAATACTTCCCTCTACAACACAAGATATAGTATTTATGCAGAAATAAAAAGAATGTCTTATTCCTATGACTCAAATTCATTTATATGAGCAAATCTGAAGTACTGTTGAGGAAAGCGTGAGAGTAGAATTCTCACTTTAAATTTCTATTTACGATGTTTGAATGAATGACGTCGATGAAATTGTCTAGAATTTACTGAACGTCACTCTAACTGAAACTTAATTATAAGTAAATAAGCATTTATTTTTATATGATGCTATATGTACAATTGTATTACATTCAAAGATCAGCCTTTCAAGCTAATTGTGCATGCATCTTTTGAGAGTATTAAATAATAAATGAGTACTTCCCTCTACAACACAAAATATAGTATTTATGCAGGAATAAAAGTAATCTCTTATTCCTATGACTCAAATTCTTTTATATGAGCAAATCTGAAGTACTGTTGAAAGGCTTATCTTTGAATGTAATACAATTGTACACATAGCATCATATAAAAATAAATGCTTATTTATTTATAATTAAGTTTCAGTTAGATTGACGTTCAGTAAATTCTAGACAATTTCATCAACATCATTCATTCAAACATTGTAAATAGTAATTTAAAGTGAGAATTTTACTCTCATGCTTTCCTCAACAGTACTTCAGATTTGCTCATATAAAAAAATTTGAGTCATAGGAATAAGAGATTTCTTTTATTCCTGCATAAATACCATATCTTGTGTTGTAGAGGGAAGTATTCATTTATTATTTAACACTCTCAAAAGACGCATGCACAATTAGCTTGAAAGGCTGATCTTCAAATGTAATACAATTGTAAACATAGCGTCATATAAAAATAAATGCTTATTAACTTTATTTAATGTAAAGAGTGAATATTATTTGTCTTGAATTTTGGGTAGTTATAAGTGTTTATTTATAAGCAAGTTTTTACAAATTTTTTTCACTCCAGAAGATCTATTTGTTTAAAAACTGGAGTTGTAAAATAAAGTCTCATAAAAATAAGTTTATAATTGTACTAATATGTTTATTATAATTACAATTATATTATTATGCAAGATATGTTAAACATGTATATTATATAGAGTTTGCTATTATTCACAGCTTCATACAATCATGAAGAGGTTTAAATAAAAAGCAACGAATTACACACACACACTTATATATATATATATATATATATTACACACACTTATATATATATATATATATATATTAATGTAACAAAATATTAAAATGGAGTTTAAATATAAAATTTACTAAGATTTATTGTACCAAGTATACTTTCAATGCTTGGCACAATAAATATTATTAAATTTTATATTTAATCTCTGCTTTAGTATTTTTTTACATTATTAATTAGAATGGCAGAGTATCAAATGTTGACTGGTTTCTAATGGTTATATATCTATATTATAAATTCAAGAATCATAGTTTTAAAATATTTTCTCTGACGGGTCTTCAGAAATTTACTTTAAGATAATGATTTATTATTTTGCAAAGATTTAGCACAAATATACAAAGTGGCAATTCATTTTTAAAAGGCCATTGCTCAAAAATTCATAAAAAAGTTCAAGTATTGGAAGAGAAAGAACTAGAGCAACAACCATGGACCTTGAATTCTAGAGTCATCCATTCTACCACTGCAATAGACTACACAGGGCAGCACTGAAATTGACTTCAACAGAAAACAAACAAATTAGTAAATGAAACTAATTTCAGTTTCTCAAAAAGCTGAGAGTGAAACTTCCATTCAGCAGATTTCTCAATTTTTTTTATGGAAAAATAATACCATTTAGGTAATAATAAGTTTTAGAAGACTAGCTACGTTTCCATGCAAATAGCTATATAAAATTTTTTAAATTCTGCTCGAAAACAAAACATTTCCAGTCTAAATTTGAACTCCACACAGTGTTAGCATATAAATATGCTATTATATCAGAATCCACTTCATATATACATATATAATTTTTAATCCTATATATAATATTTTTGAAATACAAGCATAATTCATACACTCCATTATGGATAGCATTTATCTTTATCACATGTGTGTGGGCATGTGTATCAGTTATATGAGATAGGTGGATAGCTGAAGGGAGTTCAAATCCCCTATATTATATATATATATATATATATATATATATATATATATATATATATATATATATATATATATATATATGAATCCTACATTACAAAGTCTAATGTTCATTAAAACACACAGGGGAAATAGCTTTGTTACTCAAAAGTTCATAAGAAATTTGAAAATTGGAAGTCACAGCACTGGAATTGATTTCCAGACTCAAAATTTTCAGAGAGTGACCCTTTATTATTGGAATAAACTTCTCAGGGAAAATCCTGAACATATATCTAAATGAAGCAATTTCAGATGCACTTGATACTATGCAATTTCTTTATTAAATTCTTTAAGCAAACTACTGATTTTAATACAATAGCCTCTCTATATAATTATAAGACAACTGACTACTTACACTACAAATTATTGATATATTTTAATATACATTGCAATTATGTATAAAAATCTGTTACATTTATAAATTCAAGTTTTTTTCTAACATTTTCATGGTTTGTTGTTTGAGTTCAGGTCAGTAAACTCTCAAGTTTGAAACTTCAAAAATTATTTATCTTTTAAATGGTTCATAGCTACACAAGCATAACAATTTGAAGTAAATCTGAATTGGTTAGACATGATGTACTAAATATAAAATTAAAAATAATATTGTCCCATGATGCAGACTTTACAACTGATGAGGGAGATATTGAAACCATGATCATTTTTTCTAATTACAATGAATTTGGGCAATTTTGTTATAATCATATAATGTTTTTGTATTACTTATGCAGTGAAGCCATGAACTACACTATATTTTGTTTGAAGCTTCTCATTTGCAACAAACATGGCATATAATAGTTCACATTTTGTTGACAACGTTGACATTGTTTGTTGTACTGTAAGTGTACAGAACAGTATATACATGTAAATTAATTAGTAAGTGAGATCACCATTACATATAAAAGTTAAATCCACAGACAAGGTAAATTGATATGCAGCCATCAATCATAAACAGTTTTGCAGGTTGAAGAAAACAATAGTCTGCAGAGCCCATTATGATTGGTTGTTGCACATCACTGCATGTTGGTTGTGGACCTAACTTATATATATATATATATATATATATATATATATATATATATATATATATATATATATATATATATAAAGATGGTTTTCCTTTAAGATTTATTTTTGATTTTACAGGTAGTGTTGTAGAAGGTATTTCTAGATTCTTGAATAATTTTTTAAAACAATTTGTTGATTTTGGTCAGTACACAGTTTCTTCTTCTTTTGAGGCTTTTGATAAGATTAATAATTTTAAAATGGAAAGTAGTTGGGTATTTGGAAGTTTAGATATTGAAAATATGTATCAGTCTGTTAATAGGTTAAGCAGTATTGATGTTCTTTTGTCTGTATTGATTAAGAAAAGTTCTTTATCAAAAAATAAAATTAAGGTAATTAAAGATTTGCTTTTGTTATTGGAAAATTCTATGTATTTTACTTATAAAGGTAATTTTTATAAGATTAAGGAAGGGTGGATAATAGGTTATATTATTTCTCCTTTAGTATGTTCAGTTTATATTAGTTTTATGGAAGAGGAAATTATTATTAAAAAGAATTGTTTATATGTAAAATTATTTGTCAGATATGTTGATGATTGTTTATTTGTTGTTGAGAATGGTAAATTGAAGGAATTTGTAAATGAGTTTAATTGTTTTGATCCTTCTATAAAATTTGTGTTAGAAGGAGGGGGGTTAGATTTTGGTAAGTTAAAATTTTTAGATCTTTTGGTGATTAGAAATATAGAAACTAATTGTTTATTGTGCAGTCATTTAGTTAAAAGTAAAGAATTAAGATCTATAATTAAACCTGATAGCTATCAGTCTGTATTTCATAAAGTAGCTGCTTTAAGGAATTATTGTCATAGGAATATTAAATTAAATAATTCTAGGGGGGTAGCTTTGTTTCAGAAATATCAATTTTATAAAGATTATTTAAGTGTTGGATACTCTGATAAATTTGTTAAAAGTATTTTATTTAATAATAATATTTGTAAGGATGTAAAGGTTAAAGAAAAATATGATTTTATTTCTTTGCCATTTAAATTGTCTTCTTATAAAATTGTGTGTAGAAATAGTAAATTGTTTGGAAATAAGAAAATTGCTTGGAAAAGGGGTGTTACATTGAATAATTTATTGAATAATACAAAGGAAGTTTTTGATAGAAAGACTATTCCTGGTGTGGTATATTTTATTCCTTGTTTATTTTGTAAGAAGGTTTACATAGGTCAGAGTAGTTTGAGTTTAAATGAAAGAGTAAAGGTTCATAAAAGTAGAGTTAAAAATAGATATCTTAGTTCTGCTTTGTATGTCCATGAAAAAGATACAGGCCACACTATTGATTTTGATGAGCTAAGGTTGTCTTCTTTGAGAGAAATGAAATCAAAAGAAGAATTAAAGAGTCTTTATTATTGAAAATTTATGATTCTGAAGCAATTAACTTATTTAAGAGTTCTTTTAATATTAAGGGTGGATGGGAAGTGAATGGATTTGTGGGTAGTTTTTAATAGTATATATAAGTTGTGTTTTTTTATTATTTCTTTACACTTGAGAAGTCTGCTTGTAGCAGTGAAACCTTAGGTTGTGTTTTAATATTATTTTTATTCTGGTCTGGTTTAATTTTAGATTTGGGGTAGTTTTGATTATATATATATATATATGGAGATTCCATTTATTAAGTAATTTACATCTATATTATCTGTTAAAAATACTAAATTTAAATATATATATACATAGATGAGAGATGATATATGTGTATGAATGATATGCATATATAAATTAAGATTACAGTATAATGTAAACAACATTTTTTAAAAGTAATAATGTTATTAATATATATACAAATGCAAAAACAGTTTTTGTATTTGTATATATATATATTGCATTCATGAATATAAATGATGGCAATTAGAAACAAGATGCATTAGATGTTAAAGGTCTAGATGTTTTGTTTCCAGATGCGAAGCAATTCATTCATAAATGCCAAAAAGCTTAAAACTAGTTTGGGAATATTGGATAGAATAGCATGGAATACAAATTTATTAAGCATCATCATCTGACAGCTATTAACTACTAAAGCTTACAGCAGGCAGTATAGCTGTGTGAAAAAACATCAAAAGCATGAAGAAGAATTCTATATGTGCTTTATTAATTGCAGCAAGACATTTGATTTAGTTGACAATGTTTAAATTATGCAATGTTTTCAAAAAACTAACATACCCACACAATTCTTGTTTGTCTAAGGAATCTTATATGGGACTAGAAACTAAAGTTAAAATGTGATATGAAAAAAAAACCAGGTTAATTTTACATTGGCAAAGAGAATTAGGCAGAGATGCAATTTGTCATGATATATTAAAAAATAAAAATATTAAAGAGAAGACAGAATAAACTGAAACAAATATGAATTCAGAATTGGTGAAAGAAATATCACTAACAATAGTTGTGCTGCTGATGTCAAACTTATAGCAGGGAAATAGAAAATATTTAGTCTCCATTTAGAAAAGTTAAAAACACTAATAATAACTGAGATTATGAATGAATATAAAGAAAATATATGATAATAAGTTCAGAACTAATTTCAAAATTGTTAAAACATTAAGTGATTTTCAGTTTTATCTTTTTATTATCACTCAATAATAAAAGATCAATACAGCAAGCAAACTTTCAAAAAGAAAAAAAAACCGGGAAAAGATATATAGATAGAGAGCCATGTTTTAAAAAATTAAGATCAGAATTGATTAAATTATGACATTTCCTATAGATATATAAATTGATGAAAATATAGGTAGATATATAATTATTTATAGATAAATAATTATTGAAATGTAGATAGATAAGCAAATAACCAAACAGACTAATGTAAGATGTATTGTGTGGCAATACGTATAGTGAGTTTTGCCTGTTTTATTAAGATAAATAGGCAAAGAAATAGACAGATTGATAAATAGATAGATACGTCAGTAGATAAATAATAATCTCTGTTACCAAATAGAAATATACATAATTGAGCAAGTAAAGTGGTTCAACAAATAACTGACCTTCTGTCAAAGTAAAAGCTATTCTTTCACTAATTCTCTATAGATGTGAAAGTTGGAGATTGCAATAAAAAAATACCATGATCGGCAAGAAGATAAACAAATTGATACTTCATCAGACTAGATTTGAACTCTAACTAAAAACTGTAAGCCGAGTTGGAATTATCATATTTTCATCAATTAATTCATTACAAAGGTTGACAATAAAAAAAAAAAAAAACGTCACCAATAAAGGTGGTAGAAATCACTATTTCAATTACACAAGTGCATTTGAATATCCTTAAAATAAGACAAATAAATACGTCATTCCTAAAAAATGCCATTTATATGATCATCGGAGATCGATCGATGATTCGATCGCTCTTAATACTAATTAAAAAAAAAGTTTATTTTTTTTTTTTACTTTTTTTTAGACTTTATTTTTCAGTAATCGATTCTTCTATTTCTGACTTAATTAAGATGCCTAGAGCTAAATATGTTTTTCATACTTTATTATAAAGCAATATATTAGGAATTCCAATAGTTTATTTAAATTATAGATAAAAATGTAATGATAAATCAACAATCACAAAAATCAAATATTTCTAATCTAGTTTTATTACAATCTCTACAAACTATTTTCAATAAATATGTTTGTTAACAGAATAACTTGCGTAGTCAATTGTTTTTTAAAAGATAAACTCATAATTTTTGTTCACTCCGGATAGACAGGTGAAAAACAGAGTTTTGGAGATATCACTAAAATTAACAAGAAAATATTTTTCTATGGTTGTTGATGTATCATTACATTTCATCTATAATTTAAATGAATTATTGGAGCATCTAACATATTGTTTTATAATAAAGTATGGAAAATATTTTTAGCTCTAGGCATCTTAATTATGTCAGAAAAAAAGATTGATTATTGAAATACTGTATATAGTTTTTTTTTTTTTTTTTTTAAAAAAAAGAAGAATATGACCAATGAATATTATCGGAATAGTAAATAAACGATTTTATATATATTGAATTATTCAATGAATTAAAAAACTTCGTTGTTTATTTATATCATATTTTCTTATAGTGGTTTATAGTAATTATGCATATATACACAAATAATAAATATACATAAATAATAAAAAGTCCTAAACTGAAAAGGGATTTCATTCTTGTCTTACTTATTGACTAAAAATCTTTGATATATATGCTCTATTAATAGTGATTGAGATGACTAACCAACTTTAAACGAAATAATAGCAGACATTAAATTGTTCAGTACAAGAGAATATAAAGTTTTCCTATTGAATTCATATACCTTTTAAATGTTCTCTGTTTAATGTGAATCTTCCATGTGCGGTTATTCTCACCACTACACAAGTATAATCAGAAAATAAAAATAAAAAAGGCAAATAAATTTAGCAGATTTTAAAAATTCATTAGGGTATTTGAGTATTAACTAAGCAATGACGTACTACACTGAAGGCATAGTATTCTAATCTTACGATCTTTAACGTCAAGTACCTTAATTAGTTTACCTTATGCTATAAAATTGCATTATGTACTTGACTACTAATCCTGCAATGTAGAGGGGGGTAGGGGAGATTGGACCTTTTCATACACACAATGAATGTGTGATGTTGCGATGATGCCATATTGAAAGAAATAGTCCTACAACGGTGACATCACAGTTGATGTCATATTGGACATTTTTCATTTAATTTCTTTATAAAAAAATAAATTGACAGTATTATAATATTAAAATGATAATCTTAAATAGTTTCTTACTACTGTTACTTTACTTTATATCACCTAATACAAGTTTTGAGCAACAGTGAACATTAGATAATCTTTACATTAAAACTAGTCTACAATTGTTTGGTGAAGTTTTTTTTTTTTGGGGGGGGGTCCTATTCAGGTAATAACAGCTGGAAATTCATTTACTAATAAATAATAAATTGCTAATTAGCTATAAGTAAGCTTATTTGATAATTTTTAGCCATGGAAATTCTTTTTAGCTTCACTGAGAATTTTTGAACTACAATTCAAAAGCATGACAAATAAGCTACAATCTTAACATTAAATGAATCAATAAAATTTATTATATTTTAGCTGTTTTTTAATACTTGATTATGAAACTTTTGTTGAATGAAATATTATTTAGTTCTAAAATTGCTTTTTAACAGCTGTTCAAGACCTAGCACATTTAAAGGTATATAGTTTGTACATGAATGTTTGCACACAAATAAAACTAAAAAAAACAACCTTTAATTTCTAGTAGAATTTAAGATAAATTGTCATAAAAATAGTATTTGATATTCATAAAATTAATAAATTTTAAACAAAAAATAGTTATCAATGTTTTACAAAAAATATGCTGATGATTTTTGCATAAATTTTTAAAGGGAAAAAACACTGAAAGAAATCATCCTTGTCTTGCCGAAAAATTGTGAGACTATTATGGAAAAATAAATTAAGAAAGAATATAAATAATAAAGAAAAGACATAATGAAAAAGGTGCTATAAGTGTGTGCAGAATCACTGAAAAAGAAGCAAAAAAAAGAAGCAAACAAACAAACAAGACATCTAATACTGAGAGCATAGGAGCAATTAAAAAAAAGATGCTGAAAAATTATTTGGTCAGAAATAAAAAAGAGACTAGCGAATCATCATATTGTCAGTTTTAAAAAGTAAATATGGAAATTGAAAAAATGCAGTGAGAGGTAAAATTAGTTTAAGAATAGATAATTAAGAATAAGTTTTGAGGTTGTCATCCAGTTTTCAAAAAATTAGGGTGTAATGTTTATAATAGAGCATCTAAATAACTTGGAGAGTGGGAAGAAAAACTGGCCATAGCATATATCCACTTGTGTCAAATCAGCATCAGAAGTATAAAGAATTATTATTGAATTGACAGATGATTAATAGAATGAAATATTAAACTGTTTGAAAAACAAATGATATGAACAATGAATTGTAATCTCTTATCGGATAGAATATAAACTAATTAGGACAGATAGAAAAACCACTGGATAGATGATAATTTTTAAGCATTATTGACTAAGAAATTCACCAGTGTATGAGTTAAGAAAGAAAGAAAGGTTGATTCAACTCATGCCAAAAGAAAAAAAACAATGAAATACAAGAAAACATTGCTATTAAGGAAACCCTTGAAAAAAACAGATTTTTAAACCTATCCATTAAAAGTAAAGAGATATTCAATCCATTAAAAAACAATACTATATCTCATCTAGGAAAAGAAGAATTTAACCAGAATATCCAGAAGAAACTTTTACATAAATGAATTGAAAATCATCTAAATTTGACCTGAGTTCCACCAATAAAAAAAAAAAATTAAATCAAACATTCTATAATTAAAGTCAGCAGAAAAAAAAAACAGAAGTCATGATGGAACTAGATACCATTTCCTCTGAAGAAAAATCTGGACAAAATTAGAGCTAATTAATCAAGGTGAACAATCCAAAACATGTCATTTATTACTCCTGATAATATAATTTTTGATGAATTATGGTGTTTTATTCCTGAAGATAGTAACCAATTAGTCCAAATAAACAAACAGATTAGGTTAATCAAAAACAAATCAAGATCAAAGGAACATTATAACATTATTGATTTGTCAGAAGGTATGTATAATATAATTAAATTATCATAATTTTTGAATATCTAAAAAGAGGCCTTGCTGCAGACCAAACACCACCAAGTGTTGAAAAAACATTAGTTTCAATTAAAAATACATAAAAGGAAAGAAAAACATTTTTACAAGGTCAAAGGTTTTGTTTTTATACCAAAAGATGCTCTATCAAGATAAGAGTGAGGGGGATTTTTTAATTTATAATTATTAAATAACTAAATGTGTGGTTTATATATGTAATAAGATAAGATATTTTACGGTAATATCTCCACACCGTAAATTATCTTATCCTATTAATTTATAATGTAAGAGGAAGGAAATGATTAAAAAGTATGGTTACCTTATCAAAGATTTACCAGAAATATATGAGATTGAATTTATTGATATATGTGATTTGATCATCAATGATTATAATACTTTGAATCCAAATTAATCAAGTACAGAAAACACTAATTTATTTATCTAATATGCATATTTTTTTTATATAAGAGAATCACATGCATAGTCCCCGATTATATTTATTTTCATTTTTCCAGATGCAGTTTTTTGGGTTTATATAATTATATTGCCAAGGAAATAATACTGACCACAGTTATGTATTATATACATATGTATATTGTCTGCACTAAACTTAATGTAATTAGAAGGGACTTGAACTCAGACATTCAAACTCTGCAAAGCCATCTATTTCATCATATACAACTGATACATGATCACATACATGTGAAAAAGATAAATGATCTCCAATATACATATATTTCATGCTGAAACAGCACTTATCTGTTGTTCCAATCCATCATCGCCCACACGTATATACAATCAAGGTAGCAAATAATCAAACCTTAATGAACCACCTTCAATATTCTCCACTCTCCAACTCTTTAGTCATATATATCATTGAAAATCCAAGGATGGAATGCTCAAAGCCATGACCTGAAATCAATATAGATATGACAATAATATTGGCATCAATAAGGGATTTGAGAATTCCATCCTTGAATTTTCAATGATATAGATGGCTAAAGAATTGGAGAAATGGAGAAGATTGAAGTTTGTCAATTAAAGCTTGAAGATTTTCTATCTTAATATAACCTGAACATTGATTGTATATATGTGTGGAAGATGGTGATCTGGACCAACTGGTGATTATTCGTTCAGCATGAAATACATATATTGTAGACCATTTATTTTTTTATATGTATGTGGTACGTATTAGTTGTGTAGACTGGAGTGAATGACTGTGGGGAGATTGAATGTCTGAATTCAAATACCTTCTAATTACATTAAGTTTAGTATAGACAATATACATGTTATTATAAATATGTGACTTTTTTCGCATTTGTTAGTGAAGCTATAATTATACTTAAAATAATGGTCTGCTTAGCGCTTTGGAGATTTAATGTTGGAATCTCATACTCATAGATTTGTGAATGAATACTGTTGTTATTTATTGTACACATTAAATCTCGAAAGCACTAAGCAGACCGATTACACATTATTTTAAGTATAATTATAGCTTCACTAACGAATGCAAAAAAAAAAAATAGTTGCATATTTATAATTACAATTTTCACTAGTGAAGAAAAAAAACAATTTATTACATGTTATTAAATATTAAATATTCAGCTTGTATTATGCCAATTCTACTTCTGTATATTTAAATAGACATATTAAAGTGTTGTATGTGAGGGATCAGAGTGATTTGAAGTCAACTTGGGTATGACAATAATATTGGCATCAATAAGGGCTTTGAGCATTTCATCCTCAGATTTTCAATGATATGGATGGCTGAAGAGTTGGAGAATAGAGAAGATTAAAGTTTGTTTATTAAAGTTTGAAGATTTGCTATTTTAATATAAACTGAGCATGAATTGTATATATGTGTGGCAGTGATCTAAACCAATTTATGAGTACTGGTTCAGCATGAAATATGTATATTGGAGATCATTTATCTTTTTTTACATGATTGTGGCCATGTGTATCAGTTGTATAGGTTGGAAGGGATCACAGTTAGGAGCTTGAATATCTGAGTTCAAGCCCTTCTAATTACACACACAACATATATAATAGAATGCTTTAGGTGCTTAATGTATGAAATTAAATCCACAACACCCTACAATAAATATTTAAATACTCTATAACGAAGCATAAATCAAAATTTGCAAAGAACAAAGCGACTGTTTATTCTTATACTTCATGTATACATATAGAAGATGGATTAAAACATTTTGAAATGAATAGTTAAATAATCCATAACATTGCAACTAAATATGTTTTAATTGATTTAAATTGATAGAACTATCAGGCTTGCTAACTATTGTGATCAATTGGAACATATTTAGATACAATGATGTGGATTAATTTAAATATTTATCCTTTCCAACTAAAATATTTTAGTCAACCGTCTATGTATATAAATGGAATACAAGAATAAATGGCAGCTTTATTTCTGGTAAATTTTGACTTATTCTTGGTTAGAAAATATTTTAAATATTTATTGTTTGGTGTTAGCGGTTTAAATCTCGAATGCTTTATATATATATTCTCTTACACAAATAACTAATCCATATTGCATAGATGCATAATAAAAATTGTAGTACCACATTTTTTAATCCTAGGTCTGAATTTCTGTTTTCCAAGCCGAAAAATAATTTGTAAGAATAAAACATTCATTAGTCTTCATATTGGTATGTTAAAAATGAAATTTTTATGGAGTAGAAATGCACTGAATTCTGTTAGATCAGCAGAACAAAAGACAGCTGTAAGATTATACTGTTTTAAAAATTGGAAAGTAATTAGTTATAAAGTCTTAAGTGCATGACACCATAGTATATATATGAAAGACTATGAAAATAACAAGACAGATATCTTGTAGATATAATATCATTGCATATGTAACTAAAATTCTGAATTTTGAATCATGAGTTTTATTAACAAAGGTACAAAAGAAAAGTGCTAAAGGAGTTAAAAGTCCTAAACATTTAACTCCTTGAGTATAACTGTACAATAGCTCAAATAAAAATCAAGAGGAGAAACAAGTCACCCATAAAAATATTAAAGGCTCAAAGAGAGAAAATAAAATTATTTAGTCAAATTATTGAGTATATATGATAAAACTAAGTAGCTTTCAACATAATTGACTGAAATATATTCTTTTTTATAAAGGAGTGATATACAACAGATATAGTGTATAAGATATATTATTTTGAAAGAAAAAATGTAGTTAGACTATTTATCTAGTTAGAAAAAGTCATTGAGATTTTGGTACTAGTCAACAAACATATGAATTTGGAATGAAAAAATAAATTGATGAGATAAAGACAATCAACAAACATATAGGAAAGGGGAACTTTGATTCTGATTTTTTTTTTTGTTTCTAACTTAAAATAATATCGAAAAGTCTTTTGATAAAGTGGTTAATACATTTGCCTGCAATATTCATGACTTTAAGTTCAAATTCAAATATAGGACTTTTTTTTTTTTAGTAATTAGGGATTTGAAAAAAAAATCTATCCACTCCTTTACCAATCCAGATTTCCAGTTAATAATTTGACCAATATCTGATTATATAGCTATTATTGACTAGAGACCAACAAGATAAATGAAAAATCTTCAGCAATTAATAGTTAATTATGTTGGAAGTAATAGTCCTAATGGAGAAGATTTGGAGATTACTAATTTTTTGGAGAAACTTTGAAGGGCTTTTGAAGTTATTTAGAGATTATTTTAGTTTATTTTTATATTATAAATTTAGAAAAGAAATTGTTTTATGAAACTTCAATATTTTTAAATTAGCGATTAGGCAAAATTAAGCATTATTTTAAGTTCTAACTCTTAGTTATTAAAACAGATTATATATATTACAGAACATTCTGGTTATAATATGTTACTCAGAATATATATTGACAAAATGGACTTAGTGATTATGACGATGATTATATTAATCAATATGATTTAAGTATACACAATGTACAAATGATATATAGATATATAATGTTATGGATGAGAGTATTTAAATAATCTCTACTAGCTTGTTATTTAGTCAAGATATATTTAAGAAGCATGCATATAATTCTGTTTCTGGAAAAGTAAAAATTATAATCAGTTTCATTTTTTTGTCTACAGACCTTATCATTAATATATATATAAAATACATATTTTGCGGGTTCATCCGTGTGCAAATCTTCGTTTTAACATATATATATATATTAGGTATTTGAACTCAGAACTTTCAAGCTCTCTATAGCTATCCATTTTATACAATCTATACACACAACCAAATACATGTGAAAAAGATAAATGATTTCCAATTTGAACCAGCTCATTACTTGGTACAGATCATCATCTCCACACACACATATATAATCAGTGCTCAATTTATAATAAAATAGCAAATTTTCAAACTTTAATGAACAGGCTTCACTCTTTTACTTCCTCTAAATCTTCAGCCATTCACATCATTGAAAATCTGGTGATGGACTACTCAAAGCTCTTAATGATGGAAATCTTATTGTCATACCCTTTTCAACTTTAAGTCACTCTGATCCCTCACTTATAGAACCTTAATATGTTCATATAAAAGAGAGATGGGCAAAATACAGGCTATATATGGAATATTTAAATACATGTAGTATATTGTCTATACTGAACTTAATGTAATTAGAAGGTATTTGAACTCAGACTTCCAAGCTCTACATCTTATTTATCACATATGAAAAAAGTAAATGATCTCAAATATACATATTTCATGCTAAACTAGCCCTCATCATTTGGTTCAGATCATTATCTTTAAACACATACATATAATCAGTGCACAGTTTATAATAATATAACAAATTCTCAAACTTTAATGTATAGGCTTCAGTGTTTTCCATCTTCTGATTCTTCAGTCATCTGTATTATTTAAAATCCAATGATGGAATGCTCAAAGCCCTTGTTGATTCCAATCTTATTGTCATACCTATGTTGACTTTAGATAACTCTGACCCTCTCACTTATAGGACCTTAATATATCCATTTAAATACTTAAAAGATGGATTGGAACAATACAGATTGAATATGTAATATTTAAATAAAAGTATACTGTCTATACTGAACAATGTGATTACATATCTGAATCAGACTTTCATGCTCTCTATAGCTATCCACTCCATCTTATACAATCTATACACATGATCATGTACACGTGAAAAAGATAAATGATTTCCAATATAGTATTTTATGCTGAACCAAGACTCATTACTTGGTCCAGATCACCATCTCCCACACATGTATATAATCAGTGTTCAGTTTATAATAAGATAGCAAATCTTCAAACTTTAATAGACAAGCTTCAATCTTTTCTACCCTCCAACTCGTTGGCCATCCATATCCTTAAAAATCTGATGATTTAACACTCAAAGCCCCATTTATGTCAATTTTATTCTCATACCCATCTTGTCTTTAAGTCTCTTTGATTCTGCACTTATAGGACTTTAGCATGTCTATTCAAACACATTTATTTATTAGATATTTATTCACCAATTGTGCATTCATACATTGGATGACCAATCAGAGAATAAATACAAGAACAAATTTTGGCATTTAGAGAAAAATCCAATTCGTCAGCCATTTATTCACATATAAAATTAACTAACCATGACATCAATTTCTTCCAATGCTTCATTAAAATGTTTTCTCTTGCAATTATTTTGTTTTTTATCTCTTCCTATTACTTTCAAAATAATCTTCCAATTCTTCATTAAAAAGAATTAAGTTTCTGTATTGAACTTCTATTAAGTGTTTAAGTCTCAGAGCTATAAGTAAAAACATGAAATATATCAATTAAAAATCTTTTTAACATTAAGCTATTTCTATCACTAGTACTTCATCTAAGTTTAATTCTATCATTAATTTCATCCATTATATCTTCGTCTATATTAATACTTTGATCAAGACATTTCATGATTATCAATCTTTACTTCCTTATTCTGAGAAAATCCATTGGACATTACTTTAATCTTTTTAGTATTTATCTTTAATTCAATTTTTTTACTTTTATCAGATACTTTTGCAATATTTCCTGAACATCTGAAGCATTATAAAACAAACAAACTAACATATCATCTGAAAAATATAGATGATTTAAATGATCTTCCTTTACTTTTATTTCTCTTAGCTTTGTATTTTAATCTACAAAATACTTCTAGTAATACTATTGTAAAAAGTTTTAGAGATATGGAATTTTTATGTACACATTCTGCTCTATAGTAATGTCTTACATAATTTAATTACTGTTTTTTACTTTGATAAATATTTTTTTAGAATATGACATATCTCAAATCTACATTTTAATGAGCCAATACTATAATCATTTACAGAAATAATTATAAATTCAAAGCCCTTTCATTATTTATAAATCCAAAGCATAATGACAATTCACATTCAAGGACTTTTTTATTTAATATAATCCATTGTACTAAAACCATTTTTAAATATAGCTTGGTTTTTTGTTGTTTTTGCTTAGATTGAATATAAAGTTTGTTATAGGTGAATGATAATTATCTTGTTTTTATACAGAACTGATAGAAACCTGATATGTCTATAATTTATTATATCTTATTTGTTACCTTTTTAAAATATCAATACTAATTTTGCATTCTTCCATTCATCTGGACCATTTTTATTATTTAAACATATGGTTTATAGTTTTGCTAACAATTTTCTTTCTTTATCTGTGTTTTTTTTTTTAAGTATCAATAATAATTTCATTGTTTTCTGTTTTTTTTCTCTTGTTTATAGATATTATTGCAAGTCTCACCTCTTCTTTTAAAATGCTTGGTAAGTCAAAAGATATAATAATTGTAGTGGTTATTTCCTTTTCTTATACTTTATTACTTAATAATTCTTTATAGAACTGTTCCACATATTTCATAATGCTATCCCTCATTTTAGTAGGAGTTTCATCTTTTTTTATTATTATTATTGTTGGAATAGTTTTTTATTGTCAATACCAAAATATGGTTTTATACTTTTTAAAATTTTATACTTTTTATAACTTTATTAATTTTTTTTCATATTGTTTTAAATAATTCAATTCTTCTCAATGGATCATTTAAAAATATTTTTATATCCCTTCTTTTCTTCATACATTCTGTCATTCCATTAAAAAAGTTTTTGGTCAATTACTGCTTTTTTGCTTTAGCTATTTTAGTTGTAGTTATTAGTAGAATATCAATTATCTTTTTATTAATTGCAATTACTTTGAACTGCTTTCAAAGTTTGTTAGTATTTTAAAATGACTAGAAAATTTCTAATTTAAATTGATTAAAATGTTATAAATAGTTAGGACTAGTTACAGGTGCACATGCACTCTCACACAAATGAAACATTAAAGGTTTTCATGGATAAAAAATGTAAAGATATCTTTCAGTCTTCTGATTGAATTTGCCTCTGTATAAGTTTTTAGTAATTAATATAAATATTTTACCAACATATTAGTAGTAAAATAACATTTGAATTGTTTAGATAATGGAAACAATTTGATGTTGCAGAGGTATTAATTTTCAGTGTCTCTGTACACAAACAGCTAAATACAAGGATGCATTCAAAAATACTTTTATATATAGTTCAATATTTATACCTAAAATCTTAAGAACAAAGTATTATATTTTGGATATTAAAAAAAAGGTTTATTATTTATAATTAGAAAGCCATATAAAATCTTTACGTGGCTTGGTAACATTTGTGTGATTTGTTTTATTTGAGAGAATTATGCATATCTATTCATACAGTCATTGAAGAGAATTTATCTATTACATAAATAGCTATTGTATGGAATTTTGAATTATACGAGTTTATCATTTTTTAAAAATCTTTCAAATTTTCATGTATATAAAAATAATTTAATTATCTTATTTTTATGTTATTCAATAATCAATGTTTTATTATTATATTGCCCTTAAATTTAGGTATCTAATTCCATCTTTAATTGTGTCAAATTTCATTATATTTTATTTATTGAATTATTTGCAAGGTTTACATATATTATTTGAGATTTATTTGTTATTAGAAGATTAAGCGAATTCGATTGCAAGACATTTATTATCTTTATACTATTCTAAAAATGAATGCTCAGGAGTAACTAAACTTTATCTAAACTGGTGATTTCTTAAGGTGAAGATTGCTACATATGTATGTGTATAAATATATATTTTATATCTATATATTTTATTATGTGATAAAGCAGATTAAATTTTGATCAATTGTCTGGAAAAGACATTATGATCAATTAATAAAAATTACTGAATTATGATAATTTTAATTTATCATTGCCTTTGACTAAATTCTAACAAAAAATTCAAGAATATTTTTGCATAAATAATATGCCTATATTACCAAGATATATGTGTTTGTTTTGAATTTTATTTTACAAATAGGTATGTGCTCTAAATTGCTAAATGGTTAAATTTAAGTCATCTTTATTAACAAATGTGTTACATACGTCGTTTGCAAAATTATTTTTAAATATATTACTAAAAAAAAAAAAATTCTTATAACTTAAATTTTTATTTTGAAGTAGATTAGCTGCTTGTTATTATAAGACATAAAAAAACCAGTGAATTTGCAACATCAACTTAATCTCAGAATAATAGCAAATGTAATACCATTAGCAAAACATTTGTATAAGAATGAAATTAACAATTAGCAACTATAGACAGGGAATTCAAACAGAGGATTTAAAAATATAGAATATGTGGTACATTATAGAGTGTTTTTTTGCTTTTTTGCCACTAAGATATTTACTTCATTTTATTGCAACAAAACAATATTTAATTATTATTTTAACAAATGGTAATTAAAAATAATCCTCAGCAGAGAAATTTTCCCAAACTTTTTTCGACAGCAGATCCCTATACCAAAAAAAAACTTTGAAAACGGTCGACCCCCTAGTCATTAACTTTACTTACTCAACTTAATAAATTTGTATAGTACTCGATATTTCACTAGATATCAAAATTTTTATTTTAATCACTTGTAATTAATGACTGAAAAAAATAAAAGGTCTACAAAATATGACATTATGCTGTGCAACATTTAATATCAAAACATGCACTAAGAAAAATTAAAGCAAAAAATACAAGCAGATTTTTTTTAATGTTTGACATCTATGAAATAAATATGTAAATTTAAAGTAAGTGCTAATATTAAACATAAAAATAAGGTGAAAAAAATCAGCATATTCAGACAGAATTAAACATCAACAAAATTACAACAACAAAAAATATTTTAATCAAAATTATAAAAATAATGATACCAAATAAGTTAGCTTGGAAAATTGAATTTAATGTGATGGGTGCACCTGGTGATTTTTCAACAATTATCTATGTCCCATTTTAAATTAGAAAGTTACATTTTCAAATCTCCACGTTCACTGATATACACTCGATGTCTGTTCTGAAGCAGGTTTAAAATTACACTAAAACCTTTCACTACCAGATACAATGATGGAAATTCCAGAAAATACTTTTGTATAACAGTCAATAGAGCTGGGTACAGAAATGGAATATCTTGTTGCAGCCAAAACTTTTGATAACCCTGTTTGAATTGTACCTTGAGATCCTCATCATACTAATGGTTATCAGTTCATCTTGCAAAATTATATTTGGTTCTGCACTAGTAGTGTATGGCTTTATTATCCAATCTGGTATTTCCAATGATAGAATATCTTTGAACCTAGTTTTGATATCTAAGTGAAGAACCTCCAAATGGTTGATGTACAGCAAGATGGTTTTTTTTTTTGAATTGTGCCCATCATAAATAAGTTGGAGAACTGAAAACCTCAGATCTTGCAATATTTTACTTAAAAACATTAATCTGGCAACAAAAGTTAATATAACCTATTTTTTTCATTGAAATTCAAATTGTTTCTTTGCAGTTTTAAATTAACATTATTAAATTTGCCAAATAAATCAGTTAAATAAGCAATACCATTTTACTGTTAAATACATTTTCTTTCAAACTGAAATCCTTGTCTTTCATAAACTCTAAAATAGATTGAAAAAGTGCAAAAAATCCACCAAACATTAACCTTTTGAAAGCCAGTGGACTTCAATATAGAGAACCAATTGATAGAAATCTTTGTCACTTTCCTCACATAATTGAATGAACAGTCTAGTGTTCAAAATATTATTTTGAATTTTGTCCACAGCTGTTATAACAAACTGAATTGATTGATACAATTTGTTGCTAAGGTTCTTGGCTACTGAATGTTGTCTATGGATTATTCAGTGAACTGCATGCATTTCAGGTATGTGTTGTTTTAGGTAACTTATGAAACTGTGATAAATGACCAACCATATTTTGTGCTCCATATCACTCTTTCCCTGAAAAATAACTCCATTAAATTAAAAATTTATTTGTCTCTGGTGTCAGTTTCTGAAGTTGTAAAAAAATTCAGCTCTTCATGCACTTCATGATCTTGAATAAAATAAATGTATGCCAGGAACAAAGCTTCATTAGTGGGTAATGTTGACTCATTCAACTGGAGAGAAAAAATGCTTTTTGCAAATGATTACTCAAATGGTTTTCCAATTCATGATTCATTTCATCGATATATCTTTGAAATGTTTTATTGCTCAAAGAAATCCTTTTTATAGCATCTTGTACAGGTATGTAGAGTTCAGTGTTCAATACCTCCATGACAGCTGGTAGAATCAATTTCTCCCCTATGATGTGTGGCTCACCAGACTTCATGATGAGTAGGGATATGTTGTATGATGCTCTTAATCCATTATCAGTTTACTTCAATGGTGAAAGAAACATATTGTCTATCATAGTTCTCTTCAGAATTTTATCTTTAAATGATTGAAAGTATGACAATTTTTTTTGTCAGTGTGAATTCTGTTTAAGTGATCTAGTTTTGATGGGTTCATAGTGTTGTTGCTAAATATTTTTTTGCTTATGAGACACATTGGTAAATGTTTGTTTAATAATGATGGAACAAATGTTAGTTTCAAATAGGGCAAGCTTTACCGTCTACATTTCTTTTTTGGTTCAGTCATATTATAATCATAAGAATTAGAAACTTTTTACAACCCATGTGATAAAAAAAACAGTAAAGTATGTACTTATTTGGAACAGACATTTTTTTGCTCAAATTCAAATAAATAAAGTGGTGTTCACTGATTTTCTTTTTCGTAGCACTGCTTTTCAGTAAATAATTATATTCAAAGTTCAAATCACAAATAAGTACATGTCACATCAAATGAACCAATTTATAGAGTTTTATGAAAGTATAACCATAGAAGACTGATAGATTTTGCTAATATTGAATATCGTCTCATCCCACCATGAACAAATGCGAACATGCAATGGTCTTTCATGTCCACAGTTGCTTTGAGACATTCAATAAGACAATACACAGATATGTTTGTGCTACATGTATTTACATGCATTCTTACATATGTCTCTTTTAATGACACATTTTACCATTTTGTGTTTGATATGTAATGTGTTTTTATCAAAAAAGTGATTGCTTTGATTATTTTACTTCTTAATTAGGTACCTATTGGAATCATAGATGTTTTGAAGTAACAAACAAATAGAAGTAGTAAGGTGTCTTGCATTGGTGGTTGAGAGGTCAGCACGACTGCCTTACAAGCAAATGCCTGGGATGAGGGTTCGCGTCCCAGCTGATGCTATGACACTTGAAAAGAAGTAGTAAAGTGGTCTATTTTTGCTGTCATCAATTTTCAATTTTTTTTTATTAAACTATTGATCCCTATAAATTTCAAATCAACCCCAAGGTCGATATCGACCACTTTTGTGGACTTTTTTTAACTCTTATAATAATTACTTTTTTATATTTAATACTAATTAACTACAATTAGAGTATTTACTCTAACATTTAGAACATTTTTAACATAAACTTAATGGAGAAAGATATAACTTTTATATAAAAAAAAAACAAAAAACATTTTTTTATTGTAATTTAAATGGTATTGAAAAATATGACCAAAATATTAATCAAGATTTTATAAACCATTATAAGGAGCTGATGGTTATACTTTTTATGAATTGAATTTAAATTAAGAGCAATTTTGCACCTTTTTTTCAGCATATCTATAATGTTCACTAAACAGAGATCAAAACAAACTCCTTTTTAAAAAAAATTACAACTAAAGAATATATATGTATTGTAAGTGATTTTTTCAATCTGGTAATGATGCTTCTATGTTTAAACATGATGACAGTATATTTAACAGGTTTGCATTTTTTCATAACTCAAAACTATGAGAAAAAATGCAAAGTTTAATAAGACATGTAAATTCTAACTATTGTCAAAAAAAAAAAACAATAAATAAATAAATAAACAGCATATTTTTATTCATAAAACTGTATAAAAAGTTTTTTATATCATTAATATTTGCTAGTATTATTAACATTTCTGCCTTCCAGGCACATAAACTATGATATGAAGACATTTTCAGGTGAACTGACAGTTTTTCGGAGTGCAAATAGTTATACGATTTTTTTTTTTTAATTTGCGTTTATGTAGCTGAAGTTAAAAATTATAACTAATTAAATCCACATAAATTTAACATTATTTAAAATTGTTGCATATATATATATTAAAACAAGTTATGATTTTTTTTTTTTTACAATGCAAATTTTAGAAATACACAAGTACAATTATATATCATATCGAAAAAGGCTTTAAAACATTAAACCCATATTAAGAAAGATAATAATTTCTATTTTATTTACAGTCTTACTCATCTGAAAATATTATAAATGCTGAAGTTAAATATATAATTAACGGTCATATGCAAACAAATAATGTAATTATCTGAGTGAAGAACTCTCTTATAGCCATGATTCAAAATTAATATATGCTATCGATATTAAAAACAGATTATCTCTCATATTAAACATATATGTTTAAAATAATATTTATCATCATTAAGTATATTGGAAATTTTAACACCTGCAAACATCTAAAATAGAAATATTAATTTTATTGTAAGTTTTGTTATTATTTTAAAGAATGAATTGGAAAACATAGTATCATATTTAATATCATATCTAAACTAGCTTCACACCATTAAAATACATTATGAAAGATAGAGATAATTTCTATCTTATTTGCAAATTAACATTTCTTGATATGTATTATAAATTCAAAGATTAAAGATGTAATTAATATTCACATGTACAGAAATTATGTATATAGCATGGTTATAGATCAAATCTTCAGCACAAAAAATAAGGATGTGTGCTATCTAATATATATATAGTATAAAGAAATTAGTCTGTTTTATAATAGATAATAATTAATAATTTAAAGTTATGCCTACAAAAAATTGTTGAAATTTGTTTAGATAATTAGACACGCGCGCGCACACACATCTATTTACAATAAAATACAACAAGAATTTAAATGCTTTATAAAATAAAGGTCTAATATTTATTATAAAACCAAATCCGAACTGAACATATATAAACAATTACTTTACAATTTCTGCTGTGTTGTTGAAAGATGCCCAGTAGTATAGATCATGCTAATCCATCCACTATAAACATATATATTGAAAACATAAAAAAATTGCCAAAATTTTAGTAAAATAAAAACTTTAAAACCAATATTATATTGATTATTTTGTGACATGATTGTATAACAGTCTAAATATAAAACTTATAATAGCTCAAAGAAATCAATGGGAAAATTTTTGGAGTTAGTAGAAAAAGAAAGAGGGGAAAAAATGGATTTATTTTTTTTCACTCTAATGATAAAAAAAAATAATCAAAATTGTTATAAAAGAGTTATGGCAGCGCAGCGTACACACGTCATATTATTTTATTATTCAGACAGAGCAATTACATTCTAATGATATATATATATATATTGTACAGGATCCCCACCGGCGTTAAGAACATCATCATTTGACGATGCCACTAGGCTACTTAATGAACCTATTTTGGATGAATGGGGAAAAAAAATTGATAAATGAAGAAAAGGATTGATAAAGAAATTAACAGTGTTCTCATATAATAAGTATGATGTAGTTAAAATTGTATGGAAGGGAGTGACAGTAACAGGGTTGACATATGGTAACAATGTGATATGTGTTAGTAAAGGGGTATTAGATTACTTAGAAAAATAGAAAGAGAAGTAGAAAGACGTGCATGTGTGGATGGCAAAGGAGGCAATTCAAGGAAAAATGGGATGTTTTTATATGAAAGATGCAAAAAGCAAAATGAAACTGTTTGGTAGATTGTAGTTTATAGATAATAAAAGAATGACCAAAATAGTACTTAATTGGGTTATGAATAAAGGATATGTAACAAGATGGGTGAGAAAGGTAATGTGATATGCAGAAGATCTGGATAAAGGCTTTGTGTCAGTATACTTGTACAGAGGATGGGATGATTATGTTAGGATGATTGTTTAGTGTTATAATGGGAAAGACTGGGATAAAAAAATACATACATTAATATAAACTAAGAATATGGAAAAATAGTATGGAGAGTAAAAATTTTAAATATATGTAAAAATAAACAGAATATTAGGTGCAAGTTAATTTATGATAATAGCAAGAAAAGTAGTTTACTGTTTAAAGCTCGAACAGGATCTTTAGCGAACGGAATCTTTAGCAACAAAGGAATATACCCAGATATGGAAAAATGTGGGTGATTTAGTCTGCAAGTTGTGAAAGGAAGGCATAAAAAATATTAGGCATCTATTAATTGAATGTAAATGTCTGAAAGCAGAAAGGGTACAAATAATGAAGTTGTGGAAAAATAAATATAAACAAAATGATTATATAGAAAGGAAAGTAGATTATCAGTTTTTATGCTGGGTTTGGAAAAAGATAAGGGGAATTTAGATATAAAGGCCATGGAGTTAACAAAGATTATGGTGTGGAAATGGGAAGGAGCAGGATATGGGAAAACTTAGGGCAGGGAATGAAAAGGGAGGTTAAAGTTACTAACAGATTTCTCTGGGAATAGTTGCTGTGAGATTCCTGACTCCGTGTAAGGAGAAGTCACAGTGCATCACATCACATATTCAAACCACATTTATTATTATCGAAATAGTAGATCGTTATTTTTTTATCTTTTTAGATAGTTATATAATTAAAATAAAAAAAATCTAGAATATATTTACGAATAATTACAAAAGAATTCATGGCACTGAAAAAGTAATCATTATCATTTCTCTTTTTTTTTATACATGTGCATTCTATTGCAGAAAGGAGATCATTAATGTATATAATGCAATATTGTCTTTTAACGACCAAATAATGTTTAGAATGTCTTTATAAAACTGCATCTGCTTTTCTTCTAGCTATTTTTTTTAGTTAAAAAATAAACAGTCATTACTGTGTAAAACAATATAAATTTGATGGCATTTGAATTATTTTTTTAATTACAACATTTATTAAATTTAATTTTATGTATGCATGTGTCCAAAATGGCTTTTCCAATGTCCCATTGCAAGTCAAAACTATCTCCAATGGCTCATTATTGACAAACTATAAGTAAAAAAGACTCTATTCACTAAGCTTGCCAATTTATGGAAAGGAAGGTTTTGGTAAGTTTTCTACCTTTGTTCTACTCTCTAACTAAAAATATCTAAATACATATTTACCAATCAACATTTAATGATTATCTGATTTGGCTGTGAGACAGCTAGCCAAAGAAAAATTCAAAGCTTATTACAAAAGTTTCAAATTTGCTTGGCCCATATTTGAATCTAAGCATAAGCTTCCTCAGATGGACATGTTGCTATTCCATCATGAAGACATTTATATAACATAATCAAAATTTAAAGATGTAAATAAGATTAAAATTATTTTATGCTTTTTTTTTTAATTTGCTTTAGCTTAATCCATTAATTTATATTTTTACTTGAGTTTAAATACAAAATATAACATTATCCAATACAATAAAACAAAGATTTTAAAAATTTTATTTATGATTTTAGCATTGCTAACATAAAACTTTAATCTTCAATTCATTAATAGTTGATTACTATTTTTGCACCAGCAGTATCAGTTAAATCCTCACAAATCTTTTTTGAATTGCATTTTGTAATGATTATAATTAGAAAACATAAAACAAAACTAAACATAAAATCTATTTCAACATCATAAAAATACCAGTTTTTTAAATTCCAGTCTTCTACTAGAGATAACAAATGTGATTTCAAGTTATTTATTGTATCAGCAATGTTAGGTTAACATACATTAAATTAGATGTAAATTTTGGAGAAATGTCAGCTCCACTTGTTATACTCAATATATTTTATGACAACGGTCATACTTTGTGAAAAAAATTGATGAATCACTCTGCAATATCCATTCATTTCAGAAATTTGAGAATCTGTACAAATATAGCAGCCATATTTAATAATACTTTAATGAGTGGAATTAGAGTGCAAATTTGGTACTATAGTTGTTTTCTATAAATTAGTTTATTCCAATATGACTATATGTTAATCAAGGCAGAAACCAAGTTCATTTTATTAAAAACCTTAATAAAAAAAATTAATATTAAATTATCTAATAAATTTATTAATGCATTTTCAGTATATCTGCCATGATTTATTTAAATCTAATTTAAGGCATATTAATTATTTATTATATATTTCAATGATAAATTTTTTAAATGAAGATTTTTATAAAATGAAAAATAGCCATATTAGAACAGGGTAATTAATAAAAAGTGAATGTAGAATCAAATTTTTATGTTTTAATACTAAATTTAAAATGTATGCTGTTATAATTGCAAGAATTGTTGGTAAAACCCCAAGACACCTGATAAAAGAAATTACTTCTGAAATACATGTATATTGCAAAATGATTTGTCACTTTATTTCATAGTAATAGCAGCTGTAGTAAAATATATTTAAACAAGGATTGAAACTGAATATAAAGCCAAGTGCAATTCCAGAAAATATTTAATATGTTAAGCGTACACACATTAGAAATGTCATATGATTGAGAGGAACAACTTGCAATTGGTATAACATCTATTTTTATTATAATAACAAAGGCAATGATATTATTTTTCCAGAAAATCATACATATTGTTTTCCTGAAGGTTTGTGATGATGGTGTTCTAGTTGTATTTTTATATTGGACTATTTCCATCATCTAATATGTGTGTTGAATGTCTTTAGAAAATTTAATTTTATTTAAATATTACAAATATCTTCAACTGTTAGTAATATCACAGCAAACAAATTAGTATATGCACCAACTGTTAGTAATATCTTAGCAAACAGGTTAGTATATGCACTAACTATTAGTAATATAAACAGATTAGTATATGCACAACATTTTGAGAGGTATTATTCTCTCCTCTTCCTCAGCTCTTCTTAGAGCATTATCTTAAAATTAAATAATCAAGAACTTAAGGACCCAGGTTCAAATCTCATGCTAGTACTGTCATTGGTCAGGCCAGCAATACCTGAAGAAGAGGTGAGAATAATACCTCTCAAAACATTGTGGATATACTAACTTGTTTGTATTACTAATAGTTAGTGCATAAACTAACCTGTTTGCTGTGATATTACTAACAGTTGAAGATATTTGGAATATTTAAATAAAATTACATTTTCTAAAGACATTCAACACACATATTAGATGATGGAAATAGTTCAATATAAAAATACAATCATACATATTGTTTTATTTTATTTTATTTAATAAATACATGCAATTAAAACAAGGATTTAATATACAATTTAAGCCATACATGAGATTAGTAACTGCCTTATGATAATCAAACTCATTGGAATTCTGGAAACATTTTAAACAAATTTTCAATCAAAATTAAAATTAATGTTCAGAACTAAATAAAATATGAGAATTATATTATTTATAAAATTTATATTGTCTGTATTTTAGCTTTTATTTGAAAACATCAAATTAAACATATTCCAAAAACACAATTACTTGTAAATAGTATTGGGAGTAGCAAGAGTTTGATAAGGCACAATATAAAAGCGAAAATAGATGAGATATCTTTTGATAGTTGAAAAAGATAAAAGACTCTACAAGTTACAGACTTGTAGTTCATTGCAATAAATGAAGTCTAACAAGGACTATAATAATATTTTATGATACATTTCTAACTTAATTTTTAGAAGTAAAAAAAGAATATTGATTTACATTATTAATTAGGCAAATTTATTTGTCACTTACTGATGATAATCTTAACATGTAAATAGCATATATATATATATATATATATTGTGCCCTTGTCTGTAGATCATAGGTAGGGTAGAAAGGTCAATTATAAAAAAAATTTTAAATTTTAAGTTATATTTAAGTGATATAAAAGTAATAATAGATTTGTAATACAATTTTAAGCTAAAATACCTAACAGATAACAGTATAATAAAGTATTTTAAAAAGTAAACAGTTAAATAAAGTTTTAATATCATTGCTTATGGTTGTGAAAGCTGGCCATACAAAATAACACAGCTATAGACAGTTAAAATTATAGTAATGATTAGAATATAATATTTTCAGAATTAATAGTTTAAATAAATGAAATGTAATATTATAATTTTATTTATTAGTCAAAATTAATAGGGTATATTTTTTATTAATAAACTTCGGGATGGTGAGAATTATATTTGGTCCTATAAGTTTCAATTTATTTTTCAAAATTTTAGAAAGTACATTAGTTTTGGTAATTTAAACCGAGACATAAATAAAAGATTATTTTGTAAAGTGAATAGACACGTGATCGTATATTACATGCCTTCACGCACACACACACTTGGTAAATAATAATAAAGTTTGTGAATTTAAAACTAGATATAATTGTCATCTATCATAAAAATTAAAGTTAAAAAATATTATAGATTGTCTTAATAATTATTTTAAAGATCAAATAATAATTTTATCAAACTATGATTAAATTTAATAATATTAAGTTAAAGTAATATTCCAGACATTACGTCATAAATATTTATTTAAAAAGTACAATTTATCATCCAAAATAGAATGACTAATATTGTTCGCGCTAAAAACAAATATTGACCAATCAACGGATTTAAATTGGCAAGAAAAAAATCTAAAGATAAACAGAAGCGGGAGATGGAATGTGAAAGTTGAAGAGGAAGGTAACCTTTTTGAATTGCTTGTAACATCGAAGCTGAAAAAAGTAATATAAATTTATAAATTAATAATTATTCTAAAGTTAGTCTTGAACAGATAATATAATTTTGTATCCAGAAAGATGATTTGCTAATTTCTACGTGATCTTACCAGTGGATTTGATCAAATTTGACCATTCAGCCTACAATAAAATGGAAATACCAAGAATAATAATTGAAATAATTATTGAAAGAAAAATGAGTGAAAATTGTATAAGTTTTGTATTATTTGTGCTCAACCAGAAATTAAATCCTATAACTTGGAAAAATACAAAGGAAAAGCTGTGTGAAAATATAAGAAAGAAACTATTTGCTATCGAGAGAACTTATGACGAACATTTGTTTTATAAGTATTTAAAACTAGTCATATTTCTCTATGAGAAAAATCATAATAAGCGTTCAAGTATATAGAAAAGAATGAGGAAGAAAAGTATGTTATATTAAAGGAAAAACATTATTTAAAATATAGTTTCTAAATTAAAAATAGAAGAAAAGCCATAGTCCTGTATAAAGTGCTATATGAACTTACTAAGAGGAACCTAACATTTTTATCTCATCATAGAAAAAAGGAAAAGATATTAAATGGAAAGAATATTATTTTAAACAGATATAATTAATCACTAAAATGAGGAAAATGGATCCATGGAAATAAAGAAAAATTTATTGAATTTTTAAAAATAAAGTACAAGATGCATCGA
The DNA here is from genome assembly GCA_028023455.1 of Epiperipatus broadwayi. Classification (NCBI taxonomy): domain Eukaryota; kingdom Metazoa; phylum Onychophora; class Udeonychophora; order Euonychophora; family Peripatidae; genus Epiperipatus; species Epiperipatus broadwayi. Next base: position 4,831,748 of record JAQFVV010012434.1, on the reverse strand, counting down.
GGAAAACCAAGCGCGCGGGGGAAAAAGCTAGCAGACTAGGTAGAGGAAATCTCAGAAAAAGTGGGAAAAATATGAAGAAAACTAAGGATCATCGTCTAAGAAGAATTAATAAACAGAATTAAAAATTTAAATAGAACATTAAGTGACTGAAGAAAATAAAATATAATTTTTTTTATTTAGCTTTGCAATGAACGATTTTCCAAGCGAGTCCAACAAAGCTGTATCGTAAATATAGTTTTAATTATTTTTTTTTATTGTATTTAAAGTATAAAATTTGAATTAGCTTAGGGAAACATATAAACATAAATTTTATAATAATTATATTTAAATATACGAGCTAATGGAATGAGAGAAATATTAGTATAAATAAAAATGTGTGTATGGAAAATTTTAAATACCTACTAGAAGTCCTGGAATGGAGAAGTTTACAAATACGATCCAGAGGATAGAGATCGTTGGTAATTTTAATATTATTGGTAATATGTAATATATTTTTTTTTTATAGGTCATCTATTAATGAATGAAGTATGAAAGATGTTAAAAGTTATAAGTACACATTTATCCAACATCAAACATATATTTAAGAGAGTAGTAAAATTTTAAATGTGCATGCAATAAATAATCTAAAAATGATTAATAATAAGTAGCATATTAATTATGTGATTCTTTTGAGTTTTATATTGAAAATATTCAAATAGTTTAGAACAGTAGAGATAGAAATATACGAGAAGTATAGTAAAGAATTTTCTTAAGAATAGCTGTATAGTTAAATAAAAATGAATTTTATTATTATTAGCAAGGTAGACAGAGAATTTGTCGATGTAATGAAGAGATGAATCTGAAGAAATCAATCAGATAGTGACTTGGGAGTACTGATGTCAAAGGAAACCAAGAGGATGTTTTATAAAAAAAATAAGGAATGAAATATGTGGATCATAATTATTTGTGTGACTTCAGTATAGATAACTTGTCCCTATAACTGAGCACATATATTCTGGACAGTGTTTTACATATCTTCGAAACTTTCTGATGTGATGAAGCTGAAGAAATAGCTTTAGCATCCTTCCAATATTAGAGACAGATAGACAGATAAAAGTCACTCCTCTATGGCGTCCTTAAATTCACTGTGCCATGATTGTCAAAGTTTTATAAAGGATAATATCTTGTTTATTTTGATCCAATGCATCTATATCTTCGCTATCTTGATTTCAAGAAAATACATCGTCAGGGAGATAATTTTATAGAAATGATACATAAGATAGAAAGTAAGTTAGATAGTAGTTATGTAAGAATAGTTATTTACTAGAGTAAAAGTAGAATTGTATAAGTCCAAAGTGAAAGTATAAGTATTATAAAAGATGAAGAATCATATGATATAATTTTAAAACCAATTGCTAAACTGATATAATTTTAAAGGAAAAAACCTTAGAATTAAGTTTTAAAACAATAATAAGATTTTAAAATATTGTACGTGAGATTTAGTAAAAGAGATTGCATGTTTATTTGGAAAATGAGTTAAAGAAATGTATAACAAAAATGTGTATTTGTACATAGTGTGTGGATAATGTTAATTGCTATATAAAGTTAAGGATGGGATCAAAATTTTATCAGTAATTATATTATGATTGATAATAAAAGGAACATGAAAATATCATAAGGATTAAATTCTGTAGGATTCCATACTAACAAGAATATAAGTATAATTTTGTAATTTTGTATAATTTTACATAAAAGTAAAGATCTTATAGAAATATAATTTTGAAATTATAAGGACATAATGTCAAATAGAAAAGTTTAATGGATAGAAATTTTGTGTATTCAGCTAAGCTCAAAACATGTATCCAATAATAATAATATTGTAAAATACTTTTGTAATTATTAATGGTAAAAGGGTAAAATAAAATTAGATAATAATAATGTTAAGACATCAACGGGTATAAATAAAAGTTGGTGATAAGTAAGTAGGGATATCCGCTGTAAATAATGTACAAAGTGTTCTTTGTTATAATGTTAATAAAATGTTATAAAATTTTATTAGTAAGCTTTGTGTCTTGGTTGTTGTTTTTCCTACACATGAAATGCATGAAATCACAGCGCACGTTTATAATTAAACATATTTATGATTTAGCACAAGATAAATAAACATTAGAAATTTTTAATAATTTATTTTGTTTTATTTACATAATAAAATGAAAGAAGTATAAGTAGAACAGGTATCGGTCATGGGTTAATTGTCACAATATTTAAGTAAAATATATGCGAACGTTACCACATAACTTTTGATTATCAGATTAATAAATGTTACCACGAAAATATTTAATACATCTAGAAAGAAAAGAAGATTATATTATTTTATTATTGTCATTGTTCTTATTAATTAGTTATTCGTTACGTAGTGAATTATGACATAAAATTCCCTTATCATAATTTACTATGGCAATATGAAATCAGTTTTAATTACAATTTATGAACCTGAGATTTAATTATTTATTTACTTATCGATTTATCTATTTGATTTGATATGATTTGATTAATTTAACTCTATTTTATTTAATTAATTTATTTATGTGAGCTAGAATTTGTTTTAAAAATATTAAGATATGATAAAAGTTTTAAAAGTCGTGGGAATGCTATTAGTCAATTATTTAGGATAGTGTTCTTATGCCATTGGGATAGTATCTCAATGATCTCTCGTCTTGTTCCTTTGTCATTGCTCCAGGTCTCATGGGAATAATAAAAGATATTTGTGTTGATTCATTTCCTAGACATGACTAGATTTTATAAAATTCTGAGCTAGTAATTGTTTTATTTAAATCATAATAATATGTTTGATAGACTGAGCTAGATAACCCGGAATTATTATTAATGTTAATTATTATTGACCGGAAATAAATAAGTAAAGAAAATCCGGAATAGTTAGTATATTCTTGGCATGTTGTTATTATTATGGAGCGGGGGGGGAAGGTTACAATATATATATATATATAATATTGTAATTAAATATTAATAAATACATTAACCAAAAATTTGTAAAGTACAACTTTAAAAACTTTAATTTTAATAAAAAATAAAAATATTAATAATAAGGTTGATTCTATTGCTAATAAAATAAAATATGGATATCAATACCATATATTTCAAATGAACAAGTAAATTTTATAAGGGAAATTTATAAGGATATATGTGATATTGCATTTTATGCATCTCCTGCATTAAACAAATTAATAAATAGTTCAAAAGATAAAACCTCATTTTTAAATAAAAATTGCATCATTTATAAATGGAAATATAAGGCTGGCAGTGGATAAGTAGGAGAATCAAGATGTACATTGAAGAAAAAAACTAAAGAGCACTTGCTGTTATTAAGAAAGTTTCAAAAATCAAAACAAAATTGAAATGGAAATGATAATGTTTCAGTATCAGTTTTTTATGATTATAATAGATTATGTATATATGGTTTTAATTTGAATTATAATAATGTAAAAATATTACAAATTGAAAAAAAACAACAATAAAAGGGCAACAAAGGAAGCCATGTTAGTATATAAATATAAGCAAGACTTAATAAACAGACAGGCAGCAAATGTAAAAATCATGGAATTGTGGGAAGGTTAGCCTTTGAAAGTGTTGGTTGATAAAGACTGCAAAGATAGTCAAAAGTGCTCCTAAGTGGATAAAAGTTTTTAAAGTTGTACTTGACATATATTTGATTATTGTATTTATTAATATTCAATTACAAGATTGTGTATATAACTTTGAAGAAATACAGACATCGAATAGAAATATCATTATATATATATATTTAGTACAATCAAGTCATCTGTCACATGACCTATAGCTTGCATTTAAAAAATACATAATATAAAGAGCATGGGAATAGCTCTAAACAAGCTTATTTTTTTATTTTTATGATAAATGCTACAAGAGTAAGCATTTAAATCATAGACAATCCTATATAAAGATGATTTGAATGCTTACTCTTGTAGCATTTATCATAAAATTAAAAAAAATAAGCTTGTTTAGAGCTATTACCATGCTCCTTATATTATATATATATAATGCTAAATAATATTTTAATAATGAATAAATATAATGTTGTGTAAAATTTACCAAGTCTATTTTAAATAATAATTGAACTGTCCTTTAGCTATCATGTGTGATATTTTTTTACAGTAAAAAAGGACCATTTCTTATATTTTAAATGTTTTTATTTAATTATCAGAATAATAATAAAGAGCAAACTTAAATTAGCTATATACTTTAATGAAAATTGATTTTTAAAGAACTGATATTAATATTAAAGAATGGAGATATTTCACTTCTAAAATCTTTGATAAATAAACCCCTTACATATGTAATGATAAATAATATTTTAATATTGAATAAATATATTGTCATATGATATTTATCAAGTCTATTTTAAATAATAATTAAAGTTCCCTCTAGGTGCCATGTTTAATAACTTTTTACAGTAAAAATATGGATCACTTCTTCCCATATTTTAGATCTTTTTATTTAGAGAATAAGCTAATATAAGTTTGCTCTTTGGCTGTTATTGTTCCTGATAACTCTAAATAAAAAAGATCTAAAATATGATAATAAGTAATTTATTTTCTTATTGTAAAAAGGTATTCAACATGACAGCTAGAGGATAGTTCAAGTATTATTTAAAATAAACTTGGTAAATTACACATGACATTATATTTATTCAAAATTAGAATATTATTTATCATTACATATGTAATGTGTTTATTTATTAAGAAGTTTTAGAGATGAGTGAAATATTTCCATTCTATAACCTTAATATCAGTTCTTTAAAAATCAATTTACATTAAAATATATAAACTGATCTAAGTTTGCTCTTTATCTATTACTATTATGATAACTCCAAATAAAAATATCTACAATATGATAAGAAGTCCATTTTCTTATTGTAAAAAAATATTGAACATGCCAACTAGAGGGCAGTTCAATTATTATTTTAAAAAAATTATTGAACATGCCAACTAGAGGGCAGTTTAATTATTATTTAAAACAAACTAGGAAAATTTTACATGATATTATATTCATATATATATATTAAAATTAAATGTTAGATATAAAAGTAATAAATCTACAATAACATTCATTTTATATTATGAAATAAAACATATAAGCCAACGATTTAGAATTACCAGTCACAGTCAAATAGTTTTTCCTTTATATATAAACAAGCCTTATAACATTATAAATAAAATCCTTTATATCTGTCAGTTTATAGATAACAGGTTGATTTATCAAGACCAAAAAAAAGTCTAATTGTATATTAAAAATGGACTGTTATTGTCTGATTTTAATTTCACAAATTGAGCAGTTATTTATGATGTAGTTTTTTTGCATTTATTTCATTTTACAAAATAAAAATGGATGTCACAATTGGATATATATAATATAATTGTTACCATTATATTTTATTACTAATATATATTGTAGTGGTAACAAAGTTGGTGTTAATATAAATTCAAATAATAAATGCTTAACAAAATCAAATATATTTAATAAAATATAACCAACACACTCTGATGGTGATGATTAAAGTAACCTTGGCCCAGGATAGGTTTGTTTAGATTCAATTTAAAATTTATCTTTAAAGTCCATTCCTCTTAAATAAAAAGACTACTTCTGAATATATTAATCTTTCTTGCAATCATCATTCTAATGTAATTCCATTGTTCCTGACTGTCTTCCAATGAATTGCATTACTTCTCAGGGTTAGTGATATATAGTGGCTTATGTTTGAAACAAGGTCAAAAAGCAGACATCAACTAAATTGGTTAACAAAAATAACTTAATTTATTTATAATAAATAAATAAAATACAAAATTGTTGCTTTTATTTGAAACTATCATAAAATGAATGAAAAATCAACAACTATATATTAATTTACTATATAATAAAAATGTTTGAAACCACAGTTTTTGTAGGGAGTATAAGTTAACTATATATGCACCCATTTTTAATGATAGTCCTTATGAACTCATTTTTGATTGTGATTATTTTCTTTGACTATCAATAATGGTAGACAATGTTGATGAGTTCAATTATACATTAGGTCTTACAGCAGAGTTCACTTATTCCCCTATGATATAGAGTTTCTTTTTTTAAACAGAGCATCTTGCATTTTATGCAATTTCAACATTTCTAGCCAACTGTAGTAAATATACATTTTCTAGGTAATGTTGTCAAACTTTTGAAATAGTAAGTACTGAAAAATATTTGTTTAAACAGTCATCAAATTAAAGCTATATCTGAAGACATTCTGAGTGAATTTACTTTAACCATTAGGTTTGCTTTTTAACAGTTACTTCTCTATGGGCATTTTCTACTCTCTTCACAGAACTAATCTGCACTGCTTTCTTTTCAATTCAAGACTGGACTACTCTCATTTTTTCAGATCTATTTATATCTCATATCTTCATAACATGTTTTTAATACTTAACACATAATTAAGTCCTATTAATTTATATTGTAATATTTATTAAAAAAACATATTTATCCAGGTTTAATGACTAGATTCAATATAATTTTACAAAACATGATTTTTCATAAATACAGATATATAATTATTTTATAAATACTTATAGAATAGTTTTTATTTAAGTTGGTTATCAAGCAAGAGAAATAAAATAAAATTATGATTGAACTTTGAAACTCATTCTTTTGTTTATTCAGTTTTGTTGGTGGTACAATAATTTTAATAAAATATTTGAATCTGCAGTCAGATTTACCACAAACAAAAGGCAGATTATTTGTTTATATCTATTCCAGAAGACAAACTTGAATAATTATAAATATTGTAAATTTTCCTGAATTATGCAATTCATCTGTATGCAATTGTAACCAAATCAATTTCTCTTTCTTGCTTTTTATTATATTACTACACAAGTTATTATTTTACTGTTTTCAATTGTGTATAGTATATTTCTTTGCTTCAGTATTTCTAGTATTATTAAATCTATAGACTGATTTTTTAAAACAATTTCTTAACCTGGTGAAATTTAAATGCTATACTTATAAATTCTTATTTGCACACACACACACACAACATGACAATCAATGAAATGTACTAATTCATTTATTATATTATTTTATTAAGTCTTCTTGATCAGTGAGTTTTGTAATGTAACTGATTTGAACTGCAATCAATTTTACACTGTTGCAGTATATGATAAATTAATAATTTTGTAATGCATTTTTGTTGAAATATTTTAATATAATATGTATATTTGCATTGATTTCTGTCTACTAATATCTGAGACCTGATGGTAACTTTTCTGATATGAAAATTATAACATATCTCCACATATTAAAATATAACACACACACACACATATATATATATTGTGCCAAGGCCAAATTGGCACATGTATATAAAATAATTTTGTCTAAAAAAAAAAAAAAATTTATTATTAAAATCTTTCGTAAAAGAGTTTGAAAAAAAAATAGAAATTAATTGATTAAAAGGGGAGAGGGGGAGTTTTGTTTAGAAAAGATAAAACTAAGAGTTCATAAAAGTTAAAGAGTGTTATTATTATAAATTAAAAGCTTCAAAATATAAATCTCTTTTCATTCGAATTGAATAAAAAAAAATAGTATTAAAACTAGTTTTGATGTGTAGAATAAAATTATATATGTGCGTGCGAATGTAAAATAAATGTATCAGTATTAAATATTATAAATAAATGAAAAATATATTTAAAAAAACACAGCGGTGCGCTACTAATTAAAGATATGAAAACAACACGTTTTGAAATAGCTACTACTAATTAAACAATCAATCAAAAAACACGTTGTCATAGGATTAGTTATCAATGAAATTTCGACAACACTCATTTGCCGGAGGATATTAAAACAAAAAACACTTTGCAGATATAAATAGCTAGATTTTTATCGGAGTTCAGTTTTATTCAGTCTAGTTTGCAGTGACAGTCTTGTGCAATTTCTATTATGTATCAAGAAACAAAAATGCATTGTTGAGCAGCTTTTGGAAATATACGCTCATGCTTCAGCCTTTTTAGTCCAACAAGATCATCAAAACCTGCCTGAGAAATAATGTCTGCATAACAACTCAGAAATCCTCCGTCAAACGTTCAACTGTCTTCAAGAATAAAACCAATGGATTCGCATAAAATCTCTTCAAGAAACATCCAAATCTAACCGGTTAGATATAATCCATCAGAAGCAGCAGAAGCAGCCAACAACAAGCAATATCCACGTTCCCAAAAATCCTAGGTAAACATTTATTTATTATCATTTATACGTAGTAGCCACCGCTGTAATTCGTAAATATTCAAGATTCAAATTATATGAACTCTATCATACATAAAATGAACTATTGATATGTGTGTTTAAGTTTCAAATGCTATTAATGCTTTATTATTATATTTGTGAATGCTATATGAGTTAATATGTGTGTGATCATTATATCAGTGTTATTAGTTAAATTAGATAAATACCAGTGTTCTACTATTAAAATCTACAAGAATATTTAAACTAGTTTAGAAATGTTACTTTAAAAATGTGCGTGTGTTAAATCAGATTTATAAAGATGTTTAAATTTAGTCAATTAATGTTTGGTAATAAATTATCTTTAAACTTAATTAATGTTAATTAAAATAAAATGTCTTCAAACTTAAACTTTATTTGTCGGTCAATTCTTTTTACCAACCTTTTATTAATTCTTTCCACCACTAATTTTGTATAATTTTGTTATTGAATTAAAATTAGACTGAGCTAGTTTTAGGGAATGTTTCGAGCGCTGGATTATGAGCCTACTGCCCGAATACGTTAGTCTTCAGACTAGCTGGTGCCCTGGGGTTTACCCCGAAACAAATAAAGTATTTGGATAGTAGGGGTTTGAATCTAGCAGCCAAGATGGGCCATTGTTGATAGTTAAAGCTATCAATAAGATCTCCCATTTTGCTCGAACGTGCCGGTTCGTTCACGTAACCTTTATAAGATTATAAATGTATTATGAAGGAGTTTGAAACTGGCCAAAACTTATATATACGTATAAGTAAGTGGTTTCAGCGGTTCGACCCAGTACATAAATGGCTTTTCCCAACGTTTGGGGCTGGACCTAAGAAACAATAGTAAATAAATGCTTTGTTTCTTGTTTAAAAAAAGTTTTTCTATACAAAAGCTAAATTACGTATGTTAAAGCGTTTTAATTTTTTTTTTTAAAAAAAAAAAGAATTGACCGAAAACTTTGTTTTCTTTAAATGAAGAGAGATTTATGCTATTTACATTGGTTGAAATAAATCATTATGTTAAATCAGAGACAGTTGGGTGTTTGGGCGGAGTTAAAGCATTAAGATCGGGTGGAGAAAAATGGACAAAGGAGGGGCGGAGTCAGCGTGTATTTCCAGTTTAGAAAGAAATAAATAAAATAGAAATTAGTAAACTTATGAGCGTGAATAAAATATAATATTAAAGAAAAATAATATAAAAAAGTAAAGTTTAAAATTATAAATATGACAAGAAATAAACCTAAAATGGAGACTCAAGGTAAAAAAACAGACAATGTTCCCAGCGAGGAACAAAATAAAACCGAAACTAGTGAAATAGAAAAGGTCCCCAGTGAAGAAAAAATAGAAACTCAAGCGAAAGAAGTAGAGAATGCTTCTAGTGAGGAACAAAAAGATAAAAACAAAAAAGAGGTTGAGCAAAAAGAAGAGAAGAGGGAAATCATAGCTTTATTAACTTGCATGTTTGAAAAACAAAAAGAAACAGCCGAAGAATATAAAAAAATAGCTGAAGAGCTTAAAAACCAAAATAATGAAATGAAGAGTAAATTGGAAGGGCAAGCTGAAATGCTTGAAAAGTTAAAGGACCAGATCGAAATGGGCCAGAATAAAATAAAAGAAGAAATTAGGGAAGAAATAGAAGAGATTAAAACACAAGTAGAAAATCAAATAGAGACCGCTTACCAAGTAATTGAAAAAAATAAGATAGAAGATAGAAAAGTAATTGAAGAGATAAAAGTCGGAATGACGGATTTAGCTTGGAAAGTAAATCAAAAGAATAGTTCGCAAACGGAAATAAAACAGTGTGACCACTTGAGTGCAAACACGCACATTATAAACAATCCGGCAATCGTGAACCAGTTTTTGAAAATACGGATATTTTCTGGCCATCAAGGTGAAGCTCCTATGGAGCATTTAAATAGTTTGGAGCGCTATTTCACTCTGAATCAATTAAGTGAGGAGGCTATGATCGCAATAGCTTGTAGCCATTTACAAGGGGGGTCTCAATCTTGGTGGGACTCTTTATATAAAAAACCCGTCACTTTTGCCGAATATAAAATTGCTATTTTAGCTAGTTATTGGAGTGAAGATTATCAGGAAAATCTTCATCACCAGATCTCGCAAGATAAATGGCGACCTGGTGAACCGTTCGTTTCTTTTTTTAGAAGGCAAGTGGCGAAATTACGCTCTTTAACAGCAGACCCACTATCTGAACAACAAATTGTCAGGATAGTCCACCATAGTTTTCCTCATAATGTCGAGCAAATGCTCATAGGAACTGAAAGGAAAACAGTGGAACAAATGGCGGAATTGTTGAGCGCTTTCGACAGAGCTAGACCAACTTTTGACATGAGAGATAGGGGATTCAAACCCCAACTTAGAGAGCCGGCTGTAAACGCCATAAGATATAGACATAGGTCGAATTCGGGGAGTCCCCGGAGGAGACGTTATTCTAATAGTCCCGAGAGAACAAAAATCTTTCGAAGAACCGACAGCGATCCTGACATCTCTCGTACTAGATTTAAGGAAAGGCCCAGGGGTGATTCTCAATCCCCCAGCATGAGTGGCTATATACAGAAAAAAATATAATAAAGAACCACCAGACAAAAATTAAAAATATGTAATCTGACGGATTCGCCGGCTTGACCTAGTTTATAACGACCATGGACTCGGAATAATGGAAAATGTTTAACAAAGTTTAAGGAAATAAATGTAAAAATGAGTATCAAGATAGTTTGAATAATTAAAAATGATTAAAGTTAGTCTTAGTAAAATAAAATAACAATCTTAGAGTTTAAAATGTCAAAGCATCTATAAAACAATTTATGTCAAAACCCTCGATTATGTCTTATCGATTATATTGATATCCCAGCTCATAAGTCTAGAACATAGCAGAGCATGACGCAAACAAAATAAATGTGTAAAATCAAAATAGACAAGCAAAATGAAAATGTTTTTTTTTTTAAAAAAAAAAAAAAAGGGGAGAGTAAAAATAACGCTTTAAAAATAAAAATGAAATAAATAAGTGTATAATGAAAGTATTAATGAAAATAAAACATTATCAAATAAAATTAAAAAAAAAGTGTATTAAATTAGGATTGAGGTGTGTGCGAGTATTTGGGCAAAGAAATTAAAAGTTGGTTTAAATCAGCACAAAATCTATCTGTGTGTTTGAATTGCCTTATACTTTGCTGCCTACTTCTCTTAACATTACATTTATTACCTAATGATGAAAATAAAAACTAAAAATGCACTCTAGAAAAATAAGAATTTGAAGTGGTCAATACTTAGGAAAAGTGATCAATGCACATATTAATCAAGAAAAATGTTCGTAAATAAATAAGTAGGTCAAATAGTTAAAATAAAATCGATAAAATCAAGTTAAATAAATAAGCGTAAATAAATCTATAGTAAATAATAATGAAGAATGACTCGTAATAAACTAATCATTTTTTTTTTATTTATTGAATACACGCATGTTAAATAAAGATGTTCATAATGATTTAAAAATAATATTATAAGATTAGTGTAAATAAATATTTTAAATAATGTTTCTTAAGGGTTATAAATAATATTGTAATATAAATAAATAGTGTAAGATTAATGTTGTTGAGATTAATAATAAAAATATAAAGTCAATCTAAGGTGTATTAAGAGTGTATAAGTATACATGTGTATATACGCGCACATACACTGGTAATATTCGGTAAATACGATACCTCATGATGCGTATCTTAAATGTATTTATCCAGATATCCTTTTAGGTTATTTTCTTGGCACTGCTGCACCTTATGATGCATGCAAAAAGGGATTTATTTATTATAGATTCCCTGTAAGCAAGTCCAGTAATAACTCGATATCTAGAATATTAGTAGGTGTAGAATTATGCTGCACGTATACACATGTGTAGGAATTTATCTAGAGCAAAAGGGAATGAGGGTAGTATAGAAATAAGTTTAGTTAAAGATAAGTTTAAAGCTGCCGACTGGATAAATTTTAGTACCCATAATGGACTTGTCAGGGATCATTCCTCTTTCCAAAGCGTAAGTCGAAAATGGACAGTTGAAAATTCCTGCCATTTCGCAGTGACCCTTTCTTTTTCCAAGTCCGATCAAGAGAATCGGCAAATGAAGTTTCAATTTTATACACGTGTAAGTCGGTGTAAGTCAGCGAATCTGCTTCCGCGTCATTTCCCAAAAGATCCCTGTGCCTCAAAATTGGTTTGTCCCGGTGGTCATTATCCATGATTTAGATCATTGTGAGCAATGTATTCGGCATAGATAGAAGGAAAGGATAGTCAAAACAGATTGCCCTTTGTATGTTAAGTAAAAGATATTAAAAAGCTAACTTAGAAAAATAATAAATTAATAAATCTTTAGAGTCAAGAATTAAAATTGCAAGAGATAAAATGGTCAAAAATGATGCATTTTACTCTAAAATGGAGGGGGGTGTAATGTGCCAAGGCCAAATTGGCACATGTATATAAAATAATTTTGTCTAAAAAAAAATTATTTATTATTAAAATCTTTCGTAAAAGAGTTTGAAAAAAAAAAGAAAAATTAATTGATTAAAAGGGGAGAGGGGGAGTTTTGTTTAGAAAAGATAAAACTAAGAGTTCATAAAAGTTAAAGAGTGTTATTATTATAAATTAAAAGCTTCAAAATATAAATCTCTTTTCATTCGAATTGAATAAAAAAAAAAGTATTAAAACTAGTTTTGATGTGTAGAATAAAATTATATATGTGTGTGCGAATGTAAAATAAATGTATCAGTATTAAATATTATAAATAAATGAAAAATATATTTAAAAAAACACAGCGGTGCGCTACTAATTAAAGATATGAAAACAACACATTTTGAAATAGCTACTACTAATTAAACAATCAATCAAAAAACACGTTGTCATAGGATTAATTACCAATGAAATTTCGACAACACTCATTTGCCGGAGGATATTAAAACAAAAAACACTTTGCAGATATAAATAGCTAGATTTTTATCGGAGTTAATTTTATTCAGTCTAGTTTGCAGTGACAGTCTTGTTCGTAACATCATTTCTATTATGTATCAAGAAACAAAAATGCATTGTTGAGCAGCTTTTGGAAATATACGCTCATGCTTCAGCCTTTTTAGTCCAACAAGATCATCAAAACCTGCCTGTGAAATAATGTCTGCATAACAACTCAGAAATCCTCCGTCAAACGTTCAACTGTCTTCAAGAATAAAACCAATGGATTCGCATAAAATCTCTTCAAGAAACATCCAAATCTAACCGGTTAGATATAATCCATCAGAAGCAGCAGAAGCAGCCAACAACAAGCAATATCCACATTCCCAAAAATCCTAGGTAAACATTTATTTATTATCATTTATACGTAGTAGCCACCGCTGTAATTCGTAAATATTCAAGATTCAAATTATATGAACTCTATCATACATAAAATGAACTATTGATATGTGTGTTTAAGTTTCAAATGCTATTAATGCTTTATTATTATATTTGTGAATGCTATATGAGTTAATATGTGCGTGATCATTATATCAGTGTTATTAGTTAAATTAGATAAATACCAGTGTTCTACTATTAAAATCTACAAGAATATTTAAACTAGTTTAGAAATGTTACTTTAAAAATGTGCGTGTGTTAAATCAGATTTATAAAGATGTTTAAATTTAGTCAATTAATGTTTGGTAATAAATTATCTTTAAACTTAATTAATGTTAATTAAAATAAAATGTCTTCAAACTTAAACTTTATTTGTCGGTCAATTCTTTTTACCAACCTTTTATTAATTCTTTCCACCACTAATTTTGTATAATTTTGTTATTGAATTAAAATTAGACTGAGCTAGTTTTAGGGAATGTTTCGAGCGCTGGATTATGAGCCTACTGCCCGAATACGTTAGTCTTCAGACTAGCTGGTGCCCCGGGGTTTACCCCGAAACAAATAAAGTATTTGGATAGTAGGGGTTTGAATCTAGCAGCCGAGATGGGCCATTGTTGATAGTTAAAGCTATCAATAAGATCTCCCATTTTGCTCGAACGTGCCGGTTCGTTCACGTAACCTTTATAAGATTATAAATGTATTATGAAGGAGTTTGAAACTGGCCAAAACTTATATATACATATAAGTATATGGTTTCAGTGGTTTGACCTGGTACAATATATATATATATATATATATATATATATATATATATATATATATATATAAAAGTGGGTATAGTGATAGGCTACATTTCTGTAAAGTTTATTTACTTTTTTCTTTTAAAAATATGTATCCAAGAGAGGATAAAGATTAAGCATACATATAAATTAACTCTACTTCATATTAGTACATTATTACAAATGTTATATGTAGAGCTTGCAAATAAGCTCTTAACAAGCTTTACAGAATATCCCCAATCTCAGACCGGTTTCTGCTACTGGCATCCTCAGTGAGGTGCTAGAATATTCAAGCATTAGATTAAAAATACCAGGACAAAACCAGAACTTTATCTAATGTATAATGATTAAGTAGAAAATCTGAAATTTTCAGACATCCATATGTTTTTCAATCCAGCTATCTAAATTAAATAGCCATATGGACTGAACTAAATTCAGATTCACCATATATTAATAGCTTTAGCAATATAAAATCACCAAAGCCTTAATAGTAAAAAAATATATATATAAAAAAAATCAACTCAGATGTCACATAACCTAATTTAATGAGCTTATATTACAAATGTTATATATAGAACTCGCAAATAAGCTGTTAACAAGCTTTGAAGAATATCCCCAACCTGAGAACAGTTTCTGCTACTAGAATCCTCAGTGAGGTGCTAGAATATTCAAGCATTAGATTAAAAATACCAGGATATGCCCAGCACTTTATCTAATGTATAACTATTAAATAATCAAACAATAGTTGATTAGCCAAAACTAATAATTATTTTTTTTGCATTCTTAATTTATAGCCATATATTTTTTATCCTTAACTATATATATATTAGTAGAATGTGTGCATGTGCAAAAAGCTCTGGGGTAATTTTTTATAACAATTATTTAATTATTTTAGAACTGTATAAAATAAAATAGTAGTATTAATTTTTATCTTTTTTTTTTAGTTCAATACTTTTGCAAAATGAGTTATTGTAAAACAAAAAGTATTTCATTTTTTTGAGAAATATTTTTTCCTTTATAAAAATATCATAAAGAAAGCAAGTTAAAATTGATGCATATTTAATTAAATAAATATGAAAAGTAGTGATTAGTTAACAGAATGGAATTGTTTTCAAATGAAAGGAAAATGATTATATTTTTACTTTTTAATAAAATATAATGTACATTACTTAAAATTTTTTTAAACCTGCTAAGTCATATCACCTTAATAATAGTACTAATAAATTATAGTGTAGTGCTAATTAAAAAAAACAAACTAAAAAAAAAAAGTTTATTTTTATCATTCTAAAAAAATTGCCTAAAATTGTTATTCTTTATTCTTTATTAATAATTTATATTTTTATTATTCTTTGCAATCATTATTTTGAGCATAAACATTACTCATTGGAATGAATATCTATTTGACGCTAAAAACATGTTTGCATTGATATAAAAATATACAAAATCATTAAAATTGCAATATTAAGCAAAATAAAATATACAAAATAAGATATATTAGAAACATATTAAATCTGTAGTCATGATTTTTTTTATTACTTTTTCTATTTTTCAAAGCATTTCTATCAAAAGACAAATTCATTAATTTTATTATTAACATCAAACCTTTAATTAAAAAAAAATTACACATCCAGGACAAATTTTAAGATATTTTATGCCAGGTAGATCTTTGTAGAATACAAATGTCATATCAGTAAAAGACAAAATTTGAAATTAAATTTTTTATTGCTGGTAATTGATAGTTTATATTTTGAAAAAAAAAAAAAAGTTAAATTATTATTGAAAATATTGCAAACTGTATTTCAAAAGTTGTTTTCTCATGTTTACATTTTTTAAAAATATTATGAATAATTACATTTTTGACAAACATGTTTCAAATTAGGCTTAAAATAAACATAAAGTTGAAAGGTTTTTATTTACTGTTTAGTGTAAAATATTAAATTATTATTTCATTATTATCAAAATATAAATTCATAGGCTAAGTTTATTTTCTGTTTTTTTTTCCAAATGGCAAATAATTGGTATTCAAATGCTATTATTACTTCAAAATTTGATGAAATATATGTTTATGTACAATAAAATTTTATTAAAACATATTAGTTGATAGTCATTAGAACATGTCTGATATTATTTATATTAATTGAATAAGACATGTGATGTAAATGACATTCCAAGCGGCCTTATTGAAAATTTTCTGTATTTGACTAGACTAATTGGCTCATTCTTTTCATGCGATCTTTGTTTCTAAAAATAAATGTACCAGCATGCTTTTTTAACTTAATAAAATCAAGTAAAAATTGGTTTTAAAGTAAAATATTTCATTGTAATCTATGTGTAAACATGTATAACTTTCTTCACACATATATTCATTTTGATTACTTTAATTTTCTGATGCATATTTACCTGTTCTCCCTTGTTAGAGTTTTGTAAACTTTCAACATGTGACTTGAGTACTAAACCACTATTCGATATTGGAATACGTTAATTATACCTGATTTGTTAGAAATTTATCATTACAAATAATATACATTTGAAAAATTATATTTAAATTTTGCAAACATTGAAAAAATAAAAATGTAATAAAAATGAAGAATGTTTTTTTTTTTATTCAATGGTTGGTGGGAGCAGATTGATTTCATAAAATCAACAAAAACTTTTTTTTGACATTTGTGCTTAAAATGTGAATGAATAAATATTAATATCTAATAAATCTAGCAAATTATATTTTAAAATATTAACATTTTTTAAAATAATTTTTACATCATAGCATAACCTATCAGAGCATCAGATGTAATGTATTAGTGATCAATTTGAAAAGGCATGTTTTCCAGTTGTATTTATATATTGAACTATTTCCAATGTCTAATGTAAGTATTAAATGTCTTTAGAAAAATTTAACTTTATTTAAATATTGCAAATACTTTAGTATTCAAGAATCCAAGAGTCCAGTTTATATTTCCATGCTAACACTGTCTCTAGGTAGGTAGATAACACCTGAAAAAGAAGGGAGAATAATAACTCTCAAAACAGTTGAATGTATTTGGAATATTTAAATAAAGTTACATTTTTTAAAAGACATTTAGTACTTGCATTAGATGATGAAAATAGTCCAATATATAAATACAATTAAAATACAATCATTACAAACCTGCAGAAAAATGTATGTTTACCAAAATTCTGTAATTTGTTTTGCTAATATAGACTAGAACTCATTATCTTCTATTTTTAAAAATAAAATATACATGTATAAAATAAATGCATAATGAAGTATTATTTTGATTTTTAATAATTATTACACAATTACTGTGCAAAAATAATTGTGAATCTTAATAAACTTTACAAAAAAAAAATCAAGTTTTTAGTCATTTTAAATATATTTTTTTTTGAAATAATCTCATAAATCACATGAAATCCAATAACAATGAGGAAAACTCATTAAACTTGTGAAGTTTTGACTAAAACACATTGAAGTCATTTTTAATTATTTTAACATTTAGATTTTTTTTTAAAAATTAAAGGGTCAGAATAAAATATATACAAATTTTTCAATTCAAAAAATTAAATAAAATATTTCAATGCTTTTTTGGATTTCTTCATATGAAGTCTCACACTTAAAATAAAATAAATTGTTAATATAATATTATTGAAGCCATCTATTTTCATTCTTAAAATTTTTTAAAAACTTTTTCAGAGGACTATTTTTTAAAAAAAAAATACTTTTGGCCTGATTAAAAATATAGACTTTGGAAAATGAAATATACTGCCCCCCCCCTTTTGTTCCATATATATATATACATGTAATTTGATTGGTTGCATACAATTCTCCAAATCAATAATATAACTTTTACATATGATAATCATTTTTATGTTTTATTACTATATATAGTGTA
This sequence comes from Epiperipatus broadwayi, assembly GCA_028023455.1. NCBI lineage: Eukaryota > Metazoa > Onychophora > Udeonychophora > Euonychophora > Peripatidae > Epiperipatus > Epiperipatus broadwayi. The sequence goes on along the minus strand of JAQFVV010012434.1, from coordinate 4,813,411 downwards.
AAAATCAAAATTAGACCTCCAAAATATTTATTACTATTGATTTAAAATTCATTCTTCTAGTCAAAAGTTTCAGATTTCTTTCTATATATATATGCAGGAAGTTCAGTAAAAGGCAAGCAATTTTTTATTGCATTGTCTTATGTTATGGCTAGGGGGCATATCAATTATTAATAGTAATAATCCTTTAATCACAAAACTTTGAATATATATTAACACTGTACTTGCTTAATATGATGTGTATAATATGTAGCAACACTGTAATTATTAAACATTATATATACACTCAAATTTTATTTTTATCTCAGTGCATGATACATATATATTAACATTATTTTACATATGCCATTTATAGAGATTTATAGACGTTTATAGTCTTTTATACAGCTTTGATGAAAAATCAGTTAATCTTCTACAGGACACATTTTATTTATTTCAATAAATCTGATATAATCAGCTACTTAAGAGATCAGATAAGATCACATTAAGTATAGGAACTCAATTTATATTTAAACACTCATAACTGTTTTTTTCGAGCAGTTAAAATTGATATATTTAGTACATATATATACATCACGTCATCTATGTAAGTGAATATAAACCACTATATGCCTATATATTGAACAGTATATTGTGTCTACTTTATTTATTTATAACAATTATTTGTCAAAGATAAAATTATAAAAAAATCAATTTAAGATTACTGCTGGAAGCTTCTAAAATTATTTATTTACATGTATTTATATCTTAATTGAAATATGAAAAATTAAGAGAATTCAAGAGAAATCAGTATGAAACCGCTAAAGTTGATTAATAAATTGAAATGCATTTATGCTTTTTTTCTTTTCATGCTTGTGCTGTTAAAAATGATTGATAAATGTTTATCTTAGAAAGGTTCTCTTTGACTTGGAAAATGATGGTTTAAAGACTTGAAAATGATATGGGTGGTTAACGTTATCCGAATTGCATGAAGTGACGTCATTCGTATAAATTCAATGGATAAAGTATTTGAGAGATTATTATTTTATAAGAGTCATGTTTAATACGATTATTAAAAAGCCTACAGCCATTAATTTCTCCGATCTTATAAACACAACACTGGACTGTTGGTATGTTGCTACTTTATTTAATTACAAATTATTATGATTGCGGTATTTTGTAAAAAGGCTGTTTGTCATCTTGACTGAATGACCGGTTAAGTGTGAAAAAGTAATGAATATTACATTACTTATCCTTGAAGAAAAAAAACTGACTATATTCTTTTTATGTATCGAATATTATTACGTTCTAATATGTATAATATTTTAACGACATTTTTGATTGATTCTTAAAAAAAATGTCATTCAAAAAAAAAAAAAAGCTGAATAAATATAATCAGTCAAAACTGTATAAAATTTAAATTAATTTTATCAAATTGTATCTGCATTTTTAATCATTTAAATTGAATATTTTTCCGAATCTAAAATTAATTTTTTAAAAATCTTTTATATATAAAATATAAGTCATTATAAAATGCATTACAACACGTGTAATAAATGTTAACTTATAAAATGCAAACATGCACGTACAGAAACATAACATACATATCTATATATATATATAGGAAACTATAAACTTTATTAATATTAGAAACATAACATACACATCGATATATATATATATGAAACTATAAACTTTATTAATATTAGATAGTCTAAATAATAATCGTATGATTTAAGCCTTGTTAAATGATTTCTTTAAATAATATTACTTTGTTAAAAAAAAAAAAAAACTGAAGTAAAAGGAAATAATTAAAAAAAATTTTTTAAAGCTGGTATCATAGACAATAAATATGATAAATATGATTTATGACATTAATAATATTTATTAGTCATCCATTAACCAGAGATTATCCAATAATAATAATATTTCTGTAGTGTAAATTTCACCACACTACTCTTACACAAGGTAAGGACTGGTTTCTATCGATATTTAACACATGACCGTGAAAAAGATCTATAATCCCTCAAGATGCATATTTTGGACTGAATAAGCACTCATTAGTTGGCCCAATCTCTTACTCTTATCTTTATCAGCGTTCAGTATACTTATAAATAGTAAATTACTACAGTTTAGTTGATAAGTTTTAATCATGCTGCTCTCACAACTTTGACACAAATCACTCAATAAAAATATGTTAATAATTTTTATTAGCCATTCATTAAACTAGAACTTATCTAATAATGAATAATATTTCAGTAGTGTAATTCTCACTACATCATTCTCACACAAGATAGGGACTGGGTTCTATCCACTTTTAACATCTTATAAAGAGATGTAATCATAGACATATGACCAAATACATGTAAAAAAAAATCTATGATTCCCAAGATTCACATTTCATGCTAAACTAGCACTCATCAATTGGCCTAGATCATAATCTCTTACCCATGTCTTTATCATTGCTCAGTGTAGATAGATAGATAGATAGCAAATTACTACTCTTTATTTGATGTGTCAAATCTGCTGCCATCCCAACTGTGACACAAATCACTCAAAATATATTAATAATTTTTATTAGTCATTTATTTGACTAGAGATTATCTGATAATGAATAATATTTCTGTAGTATAATTTTCACTAATCACTCTCATGCAAAGTAAGAATGTGCATCTTGGGGATTATAGATCTTTTTCAGATGTCTTTGATCATATGTTTATGATTACACCTTCCACAAGGTATTAAAAGTGAATAGAAACCAGTCCCTAACATGCATGAGAGTGGTGTAGTAAAAATTACACTACACTACAGAAATATTAATATAGAAGTGTGTTTGAAAAAAAAAAAGGAAAAAATATTGTTAAAAGTAAAAAAAAACAAAAAAACTAATATTAAATACTGAATGCGTATGCAAATAAAAACAAAATTCTTACAAAGTTCTATGTGAAAAACTGTGATAAAATTTAAAAAAAGGACAAAGTTTAAAAATCTATTGCTTACTTTAGATCTTTTTGAAATGTTGACATCAATAATACATGATCTGAAAACAATATGATAATGGTGATTTTTTAAATAGATAGAAAGAATTTTAAATAGATAGAAAGAATCTAAGTTTTTGTGCATTTAATGGTTGCAATATTGGTGGAATTAACATAAGAAATGCATTAATAAAAAACAAAAAAATTTGAAGGCAGAAATAATATTTTAATCATCTTCTGAGTAATGAGAACAAATTTCAAAAACTGCATTTAAGAATATATCAATCCTGTGACTTGTTTAGATTCAAGCAGAGATATCCCATTTTAAATTTTGTGTAATCTTATGCAATTCTGGATAATTTAACACATTTAATAAATTTTCTTAAAAAAGTCGAACTTTTTAAAGAATTATATAAACTCATTTGAATTTGATGTTGCTTTTATTGGCACATTGTAAAAGATTAAAAAAAAATCAATCAAAATATTGTTATTTTTTACATCAATAGTACTTTCAAATATTTTGGTGAATAAGTTTTTTTGCATTTGGAGAAAAATAATTAAAAAGAGATTTAGAATCAACAAGCATTATAAAATTGGTGTTTCCAGTAAAATGAAATAAATAAAAATATTATTAGAAAAAGTGTCTATAATGTTTTTTACTAATTTACTTAAGACATTTGATTCAGTTAAAGCTCAATTAAATTTTTGAAATTAACTAGTTTTCTCACAGAAGATTATTTATATTATACAGCATCTGTATGATAATATGAAAAAAAAACATTTGTGAGTTACTGGAATAACTAATATTAATCACTATATTATAATCAGGAATATGATAGTTGTTTTTTGTAACATTTTTTTTAGCTTCTAGATTGTGATATCATTTGAAGAATGATCTAGAGAATTTTTTTGATGTTTTAAAATATATATACACAATTTGGTTTAAAAATTCAAAAACTCAGATACTTCACCAAATAAGGATGAAAAAACAAATATCAGCGACTTATAACTTATATGAGTATTAGCTTAAGAATATGGATTAGTTTAAATATCTTAACAACTTTTTGGGTAAAAAATGAATTTAAATATTAAGATGAAGTATAGATTTCAAAGAATTGCTGATGAATTTTAAAAAGTAAAAAATAGAATATTTTATTATATTAATTCTATAAAGAATATCATATTTTAAAATGTACCATACTTAATATGTTGAAAATAAGCTGGTAAAATAAAAGTAATATGATTTCATCTTATGTGATAATTTTGAATATATAATTATATGGGAACAACTTCATGGAATTGCACATGTGAAGTGGAAAAAGACTAGTAGGCATCCTACAAAAAATGTTGTGCTGAAATTTAAAAGTAATTTTTTATGGTAGAGACAGACCCCATGCATATTATAGTGATTATATTTAAAATCTTTTAAATAAGTATAATAGTGATTTCATGAATTGGAGGATATAGCTGAGAATAGAATACATTGGAATGTTTCATTTTTGAGGTCTTTTAAAAATAAAATTTGCATAAAAATAATAAAAAAAAGCATCATAAAGATGTCATAAACACACTACTTTTATTTTATATTAATTTATGATATATAGTCTTCATGAAATGTTTGATTCAATTAGTACAAAACTCATGTTTAATTTTTAATCTATTTTTTTCGCTAGTGTTAGTATAGTCATAAACAATTATAAGATTCCTCTAATGTGAATGAATTTAAAAAGAAGTAAAGTTAAGAAACTGAAAAAAAAAATCCATATATAGATGTGATTTACAAAGAAAGATATACATACCCATACATATGTATTGTAACGGGATGTGATTATAATATATTAAAGATATTTATAAAGGGAAATGTTAATGTATGTTTAACATTTGCTCATATAAATCATTTTTTGTTTATTCATATTATTATTATAATTATATTAATCTGGTTTTACCTGTCATCATCCATATAATAGAAATATCAGCAATATTCTTGAATAATCTTTACAATTCTCATGATGTGAGTGTGATCAAAATAAAACTGTGACAAAATACTATTATTAACATCAACACTCAAGCAACTCTAAAGCATGTGTTTATATATATTGTTAAAATGAACATTAATTTTTTAAATACAACCATGCAACCAATAATACAAATAAGGTATATCATCAAATCAAATTTATTAATAAGTTAAAATTAATTTATTAATTTATCTTAAATAGATTTCAAAAATTAAATTACATCTTTAAGTTTTAATTGTACATTTAAATTTAACATTTTTAAATCTTTTAACTTTGTGTTTAGTGTATCTCTTTGTTTATTTAGTTGCTTGCCAATTATTTAAAAAAAATGTTTTAAATGATTAGTTATATGAAAAGAAAAAAATGATACTACCATTATTATACAGTCATTATTTTGTAATAAATAGTTTTTATTCTTTCAAAAAAATCATCACGAAATAAATGTACACTTTTAATTAATGAATTTTATTATATAGTGTTTTTGTTATTTCACAGTGAAAATAACCAATAGCAAGATTAGTTATTGATTTTAATTTTTGTCCATTTCAAAGTTAGTTTCTACCTTACCAACTGTTGGTAGCCATATATTAAAATTAAAAAAAAAAAAATGTAATCACCACAATCACAAAATGTAAAAATTAAATCAAATTAAAAGTCAACTTTACCGAATTTGGATAAAAATAGAATTCTTTAAAAAGTCAGATAATGAATATAAAATGGAAAAGCAAAAAAAACAACAACAATCAATTATTGCAGAGAAATAAAAAAAGTTGAGAAGATAATATTCTTAGGATTATAAATAATATCATCGTCAGTAATGTTAATATTTTCATCTAATTCAATTAAATATGGCAGCATGAAAGTTAAAAGTATCTTAGAAGCAGTAATTAGTTTTATAATTTTATTTGAATAAATTAGTAATATTTACTAAGGCTGTAACTTCAAGAATGTGCACATAAAAATGCGATGGTAGGGACCTCTACAGGTTTTAACCACAAGCTTACGTTTTGAAAGAAAGCAACATTTCACCATTTATTCTTACACTGAAAATAAGTAGGTGAAGTAACAAGAATTGCCAATTTGAATTTTAAAATATAAATATCTTTTTAAATGTAAGTAATTTTTGATTAAATGTATATATGAAAATTTAGACACAAGAAACAACTAGGGTAATTATTATTAATTATTTTTATTTGCAATTTATTTTATTGGTGACTAATTAAATGTCTACAGATTGTATCCAGTTTTATAACTTCTGACACGTGAACTTATAAATTCCCAAGCAACGAAGTTATTGGTTTATTTAATTTATATACACATTTTTTAACAAATGAAATAAGCTATTTAAATAACTATTGAAATTTTGATTAAACTAAAGGAAATCCAGAAGATAACGACAGAGGAAAAACTCTCCATATGTACATAAAGAATTGTGATCATGTGATGTTTGATGGTTTAAGATGAAGACAGACTATCAAAAAATTTCAGAAAAATCTTTATCATGACACTTGTAAAAATAGCAAAAAATTACTAATATTTTTAAGTGTGCTAACAATTTGCATATTCATAATTTTTTTATGCTATTATGTGTGACACTCATTAAATTTTTAACAACTCTAACATTTAGATGCTAAAATAAATTATGTTTATACACAATGAAACAAAAGCAAAATATCACTAATGTTGATAAAGTATTATCATTTGGTTATAACACACTGTTATCCGGTTAGCCAAACTTGTTTTTGGTAAAAACTTAATATGTATACATTTTGTTTTAAAATCCTTTTAAAATTTATTTTTAATTTATTATTTAGGTTGTAGAGATTTTCCATTAACTAAATGGAGACTCTTTTATTTCTTTTTAAGACAACAGGAATTTGCCTTGCTCTATTTCTTTAAGAATAGAATAAAACAAATTCCTAATATCTACTGCATATATTTTTGTCATTGCATAAGAAATCCCTGTCCCATTAAACAAGAGGAGCCTAAAATTGTATCAGTCTTTTTTACATCCCAAAGGTTGAACATAAAAAAGATCTTCAATGATAAATTTAATGTAAGCTTTCAAACCCCTCTATCACTAAATCAATAAATTAACATTTCCATAGACAATCTCTCTAATGAATCCACACATTGAGTGGTCTATAAAATTAAATGCAGCTAATCTGTGTAAAATGTAGCATATTATGGTAGAAAACCACTAAACATCACATGATCACTATTTCTTATGCCAGCACATAACTGTTATTAAAACAGGCAAAACTCTCCATACAGTAGTGCCACTCAATGCCAACCAGAGTAATCAATAGATGCAAAAAGGCTTGTGCATAAAATCCCCATCTACTGCCTACTCATCCAATATCCCCAGACTAGTTTCTGGCTTGTGACCTTCATCAGTGAGGAACTTTGTATCTGAGAGCACTGCATCTAGATCTTAGTATCTAATGCAACCCTCCAGCAGCCACCTTTTATCTCTACCTAACTACAAAACAATGAGAATAAAATTGAAAACACAATAATATTTTCAATCTAAGCTCAATAGCTTATATCAGGGGTCCCCAACCATTTTGCACTTAAGGGCACATTCTATAATACCAGCCAGGTGGCGGGCACCATTGGCAAGCACCATTTATTTTTTCAATGTAAAGTTATAGTTGGATATTGTTAATAATACACATAATGTACAAAAAAATATTTATTTCAAAAATAAAATTTTATTATATAATTAATGTTTATATTTTTATGCTGTAAAAGTATAGTATGACATACAATTTGATTACAATATAATACAATAGTTTATAAGAAATTTTAAAAACTAAATTTATTTGTATCAGATAAATAATTTTTTATCGTGTTCAGATAGCGGCGGGCATGCATAAAATGGTCTGCAGGCACCATGGTGCCCATGGGCATAGGCTTGGGGACCCCTGGCTTATATAGTCATATGGGTCTGAACCCAGTTTAGTACCCATACATTTGGTGTCTTTGGTTCTTTACAACCATAGTCACTACTATCCTATTAGGCAAGATTGGTGTTAAACCACTAAACATCACATGATCACTATTCCTTATGCCAGCACATATCTTATTAAAACAGGCAAAATTCTTCATACAATAGTGTTATTAAAGAAACAAAGACACAAAATGTATGGGTACTAAACTGAGTTCAGACCCAAATGACTATATAAGCTACTGAGCTTAGATTGAAAATATTATTGTGTTTTCAATTTTATTCTCATAGTTTTGTAGTTAAGTAGAGATAAATGGTGGCTGCTGGAGAGTTGCATTAGATCCTAAGATCTAGGTGCAGTGCTCTCAGATCCAAAGTTCCTCACTGACAAAGGCCACAAGCCAAAAACTAGTCTGGGGATATTGGATGAGTAGGCACTAGATGGGGATTTTATGTACAAGCCTTCTGGCATTCATTGATTACTCTGGTTGGCACTGAGTGGTATTACTGTATGAAGAGTTTTGCATATTATGAGTCTTTCAACTATATTGGCCCAACATAGATGTTTATCCAACAGAATCCTCAATAATAAAGAATAGTCATCAAAATTCATTGATGATAAACAAAAAACTGACCATAGATTTCAATTATCAAAAGCAAAAATATATATATGGATAGAATGGAGAGAAAATGGAAAATCAAGGAAGCCTGGTCAATAACAACCATTTTTCGATCAATAAAAAATATACATGTATTCTTCTATTAAAAAGTGGGCTATTACACTAATACCAAGGACTCTTAAGTCATATTATTATATATCATGAATATTATATACATGTTATATCAAAAGCATGCTAGGCAGTAATAAAATTGAATATTTTTTAAAAACTACTTTTTCTGTGCATGTTTTTATTAATAGTCATTTATTACATTATCTCAAAAAAGAGGAAAATAATTTATAGTTGAACTATTTATATAATAAATGAACGTGGATGGATTGCTCATTAACATGCACCAACTTGAATGGAGGTCTATTGATTTTTTATTTATAAGTTTGAGATCAAGAAACATTATGGTCTTTCTTCTCTGTTACCTGATAATTCTTAACTGAAATATCAACTGAGTTTTCTTGAAGGAAGGAAAAATGGATTGAATTTTTTAAAAATATATATTTATAATTACAATATTACAACCTTTATTCCTAGTAGACTGTAAAGTTATCAGCCAAGCCAATATTTAATGGTTGGAGATGCTAAAACTATCCTGATTGCAGACTCTGTCTGCTGTTCAATGGTAAACTATTATTTAGATAATTGCAACAGCAGATCACTTTCAAGTGAGTAAGATTGCATAAATTGGAAAAACTAATATTAAATAGAACATTGTGAAACTTTCTAAAGTTAGAAGAAATGATAAAAATTGATTTAAATGTGTAAATATAATTTATTATAAAAGCACAAGGCCAACTCGAGTCAAATTCATTATAAATAAAAAGTGGAACAACATTGTAAAGATTGAGACATGTCAAAGAGAGTAGCAAGATTAGATATTCAAATTAATGAAAGGTACCAAATTCAGATAAATCAGGCTATGCATCAACAAGCATTTAGAGTATTTTTATATGGAAGTGCAAAATGCTTTTGACCATATCAAACAACATTTTAAAATTGTCAAGGAAGATTTTAATGCTAAATTTCTAAATAATTAAAAAAATGCAATTGCTATGAGTAAATATATGTTGATAGAATGAGAGAGGATACAAGCTTGTGGAATTTATCGAAAATCATTCTTTGAAAAAATGTTAATAAAAATGGACATGGAAGCATATGAATGGTGACACAGCAGAATTTGATTATATTGTGATTAGCTGAAAACATTTATTTCAATACTGTAATGTTCTTAATAAATGTAATGTTAGGAAGTAATCATAGATAAGTAAGATATAAGATAATGTAATGCAAAGCTAGAGTAATGAAAATTATTAAGAACAATAGTATTAACAGTTGAAAGTGAAACTTGCAAATCATTTAAAAATAATAATAGATTTTGAAGATGGTTCAGAGTTGAATGAAATTAATAAGAAGATAATTAATATTGTATTAACAACTGTAAGAACTGGTGCGAAAAGCAGCAATTTATAAGTAAATTTTCGACTGATACAAAACAATATATAGAAAAAAGAAGAAATATGAACATTTTTAAAAATGTTGTATTAAAAAGAATTAAATATCTAGAATTTTGTAATATTGTAGAATAAGAATATAAGAAAATCTAATTGTGAAATGACAAGGAAAGCCATAGAAGAAAATAAAAGTCTCAAAATTAGAAAAAAAAATTATCTGGATAATGGAAGGACAGTTATTTCTGCAATAAGAAGATAAGATAAAACTATTACTAAAATGAGATATGACATCATGGAATGTATGGAAGAGTTTATAAAAAAAATATAGTGATAGTTAACAAGAATAGAAAGTATTCCTACAATTGTTACTACTGAGTTGACCTCCATTTTAAATAAAGAATTGAAACACAACTAAATTTATGAAAAAAAAGTTACAGGAAATGCCAAAATTTTGATTAATATCTTAAAAGAACCAGATGAAGAAATAAAACAAACTACTGGTAATGTTATATATCAATATCTAAATAATAAAGATTTATTAGATGCTTGGAAGAATTCAGTAATAATATTAATGTTTAAGAAAATTAAAAATTAAAAATATTAAAAATTGCAGGTCTATCAGTTTTCTATCAATTCCATGTAAAATGTTTTTTCAATGTTATTACAATTTGTCTAAAATGAGTTTTGATTTTAAGCATCCAAAAAACAATTTGGATTTAAAAGTTGGTTTAGAACAGTAGATTATATTTAAATATTGAGAGAAGTTATAGAAAAAAAACCAATGCATTTGAGTTAGTATGCTTTGGTTTGAAGTTTATGAAAAGACATTTGACTCAATAAGCATTTTTGTGATCATTAAAGCACTGGAAAATCAAGATATAGATTCGAGCTATTGCTATATCCTGCAGAATATTGATCAAAATTCAACAGGGATTGATTACAGTGCATGATGTCAATAAGAAGAGTAACATTGAAAAAGGTGTAAGACAAAGTGACTCCATATTTTTATAACTTTATTACAGCAGTTTTACAAGAAGTCTTTTGTGATAGGAAACTAAAATATTTCAAGTAAAAAAAGATTATTTAAGTTATGGAGATTTTAATTCAATATATGTTGATTAACTTTTCCTATACAATTGTAATTGATATAAGCACTAGGAATGCTGATTAAGAAAAGCTTAAAATAATAGTTTTATTATCAGGATTAAAATATCAAAAACTGCTCAGCATAATGTAAAAAAATTGTTATTTTGCGCTTTTCTTACTCAGTGTTACTAGTGCTTATAACAATTTTCTAGATTTTGTACCTAATGTAATTATTTACACAAATAATGCTCTAGAGTATCAGGAAAGGTTACAAGAGTTATCAGATGAAAAGTAAAAATATAGGATTAAAAATAAATGGAAAAAAGATTAAAGTATTTAAATTTTTTTTATCAGAAGATAAAGATTGATAATCATGAAACATAGTGGTTGAAATTGACCAATAGAAATAAAGTTGGAGTACTTTTGGAAAAATAATTAATATTAAAAATAATTAATATTAAATGGAAATATGCATATGTGCTTGAAACAAAAGATTTTTAACAAATGTGTTTATTTGTTTTTACTTTTGAATCTGAGACGTGGATACCTGGTAGAGAAGCAATTAAAAGACTTCAGAAAATATAACTAAATATGGAGAGATGTGTGTAAGGAATAATAAGAGAAGATAAAAACAAATACATGAGCAAATGAACATATAGATGTCACTGACACCATTAAAAGAATTAAAAAATTAAAATTGAGATGGACTTGGAATATTGCTAAAAAGAGATGATTGTAAATGGATTGCTGACATCTTAAACTGGATTCCAAGATATTGTAAAAACTTAGAAAGAGTCTGCATGTGAGATGAATAGATAAGAAGTTTTCTGATCTATTATGAAGAAAAAATGCATGAGATTAGAAAAACTGAATTATACTTTGGGAACCATTTGCAGTGGATCAATAATGGGTGAAAGTGATTATTTAAAAAAGAATCCCAACTCATATTTCTATTTAAAGATTAAGTAATTGAAAACAGATATACCCTCCCACACATATTTAATTATTAAATCATAAGATTGCTGCTCCCAAGTTCAAATGACATTTAACCACCATCACAACATATTTACAGTTTTATCTCAACTGGAAAATAGAATTGTTTTTTTAGTTGGGAATTATATCAAAATTGTTTTTATTTTTTCTTTATTGACTGAAACAATTGCTCAGGGTACTCATTTTTATTATGTAAATTTGATTTATCTTTAATCCTAATATGTAACCATATATAATTTCTTATTAGATTGTTATTTATATATAAATTTAACTTTAATGAAACAAACCAAGTTCATTTTTTTTTCCATTACCATCTTTAGTAAGCTTGAGCAAATAGAGATTACCAGCATAGCATACTTAAATCTCTATTTCCCAATTGATTTCTGGCTTTTGCTTTTATCAATGAGGCCTAAGATTTAAAGCTGGATGTATCATAGTTACACATAAGAGATATCTTTTTTATAAAGATAAATAAAAATGATCAATAATAAACAGTCATAAATTTCAAATTTTTATAAACATCAAATTTTTATTTTTAATGAATATGTAACAAGTTTCATGCCCAAAAGTAATATCAATCTTTAAAATAATATATATAATAGAATATACCAATCTTTCCATTGGTATTGTATATTACATTTTGTTATGTGTTAATCTTTTTTAAAGTTTCAATATTTAAAAAATATTCCTCATAGAACAACAATAATTAGACTTAGTGTATTTGAAATTTTTTCAGTAGACTTGGAATTTGTTCACATAATTGACCTAACTATCTAATATTGTTCAGTAAATGGATATCTAATTACTTTTAATCAAAGAATAATAAGCATGAAAATCTGTCCAAGTTTCTATCATTTGAAAACTAAAAACCCTGACCAATTTACTTTCTATTTCACTGAATCTCTGTGATATTTAAAAGGCTTGTTCTTCATTGGCTATAACGATTTATTTATTTATTTTTTATCTCCTTATATTCTTCAATTTTAATTAGCTTTTTTATTTGAAATATTTTCCAAACTAAATTTGATAAAAGTAATATTTAAGTATTTCTTAAGTTTATTAGATTCTAAATTAATGTGTTAAATCTAAGAAGACTACAGCAGTCTTTACCTTAATAATAATTTAATTTTTTCAATAGTAATTAATTAATTTGTCTAATTTAGCATGAATTCATAAATTTTGGTCTAATATTGTTCATGATGAACAAATATTTAAACCTCTAATATCATTATGAAACATATACTGTATTAGAAATAAGCTTATTTATTCTCTATGATGTAGCATAATGATATTAAAAGTTAAAATTTATAATAGAAAATTTTAAACTATGATTCTTATATATATATACAAAATAAACAAATTTGTATTTGTCATTTTTAGTTGTGTAAAATCTTGAATTAATATTGCATTTGAAAAAATCTCATGTTGCTCAAACGAAGTACATTGTAAAATAATATAACAAATAACTAATTTATCTTAAATTTATTAGCAGCAAACTATAAAAAATTGTTAATAGAAGGATGATTACTTTAAATTCTGTTAGTAGAAATATATTTCACGGATTTGGCTCCTCAAAAGAATGAGTTGATACTTAGTGCTAGTAAGAATGGTGAGTAAACTTATTTTATTTGTCAATACATGCCACAGTGTAAAAAATTCCTTCCTGCCTTCCTCCCTCTTTTCTCCCTCCCCCCTCTCTCTCTCTATATATATATACATTAAAAGATTTTCAAAAAACTTTATAGATGAAACTATTAAAAGTATAATGAGATTTTTCATGTACAGTATTTATCTAGATGAAGCTGAGTTATAGCATAATTAAGAAAAAACTATTCAAAATAGATGATTTCAAATTGAAATCATTTCATCTAATAATAATATTTTTATCTTCTTATTTTTAAACTCAAAGTGGAACAGTGTTTAGTTTAATATATTAAGTATTATAAGAATCAAATGTCAAGCATATATTCTTTATGTGAATAAAAACTAGATCACAATTTTCTAAACAAATCTTTCCCTAATTTTTTTTTTTTAAATATTAGAAACTTTTTATGGATTTTGCAGATATAAACAATAAAAAGTACAATTAAAAGTTTAAGAATGAGATAAACAAAAATACTATTCAACAAATGGCATATTTTTAATTGGTTGATTGCCTAATTATATTATAGCTAAAGTTTATCTAGATTTATATATAAAATTTGTTGTTACTCGTAAATGTTTACATACATAAAGTACTTGAGATTTTTTAATAAACATAATATTTATACCTCTTTATAAAAGATTTTTTACTAGTGAAAAATATTTGTCTGATTTTCAACTCTTGCAAAACTTGGATTACCAAACTAAAAGTAGTTCTACTTTTATTTTACAAGTAAATCAAATAAAAATACTCTAACTAGACAGCATAAATTTCAGTTTGCAATTGTCAATTTTCACTGGTTGCTTGCCTAATTATATCATAATTGAAGTTTATTTAGATAAATATATGAAAATATGTGTGCAAAAATTTTTTTAATGTGTGTATTGTGATGAGTCAGACTATAAAGCACTATCTGGTATATGAACTTTCCACCAAGTGATGCTTCAGTGTTAATACCTTAAACCTGAGATGATCTAACCATCTAGTATACTTCTGGCCACTTACATATTCTACCTATATAACAACAGTATAAATCTTACTTGATAGGTGGTCTTGTCTTGTACCTCCACAAGTTAGAAAAAAACATGAAATTTTCTTTATATATTACCATAATCAAATCTCATTCATCAAATATTCCAACACATAGAAACAACTTGAAATTCTAATACTAAATAAGATTAGTATTTTATTAACACACACATGCACCCACACCCACCCATATATATATATATATTTGTGTATACTAAACTCAAAATTTAAGATCTAAGATGCAATTATTTATCTCATATACAAAATAAAATTAGAAAGTGAAAGTGTGCTGCAAAATATTGATTTAAATTTCATATGAAATATCATGTCAAGAAGAATTGAACTCTCCATATCCTACTATAATAATTTTCTATTTTAACTACTACATGTGTTATATTATTAATGGTGAGCCTTTCTGAGTGTTTTATCTGGACATCAATCTGCATAATATCATATGACTTATTAATAATTTATATGTGTTCAAAAAGATTCTGATATGAAATTTAACTATAGTTGAAATTAGGAGCAGGATTGTAAAAGGAATTATGATGCTTCTTTTTCTTCTTCAGTGCTAGGATGGTGAGTTTGCAGCTTGTTTTAATGATGGATCCTTTGCTTTTAATTTTTGACTTGACAATTTTTAATACAGTTTATAATAATATTAAGTTTATATTAAGGATTAATCATTACATTGATAGAATAGTGAAATGAAGGCATTTCAAATTTCCTGTATGAAAGTGGCTGTCAGTCTAAAAAATACATTTTAGGACTCACTAGCCTGTCATTGAACTTTAAACTTCCAAGGTTTTTTTTTGATTTGCTGTAAAGTAACACATGCACTTGAAGAACAAATTTTTTTGCCAAATCTATTTATAATTGGATTTTTTGAAAGCAACATTAATTATTGACAAACATCCAATTTTTAGTCTTAGATACATGCATCCTAATGTTTGATCTATCCTTTGTAATTTTTCTTTTTTTACATTGCAGTTCCAGTTACATAGTATACATTATTGGAAAATTACATTGAAGCTGTGAACTATGCTGTATTACTATATGTCTTTATATATTCACTATTAAAAAAAAAATGTAAGCAAACAAAAATATAAATAAGCAAAAAAAAAAAACAAACCTTAAAATTCATAAATTTAGTACATTTTTATGACATTTGGGTAACCATTTTTCATGTCTTAAGCCATACATATCTTTTTTTTTTTTAAAAAAAAAATGAGTTAAATTTTAAATTATACCTGAAGCTGTTTTTTCATCTTTATATGCAATTTTACAATTATGTTTATTAATAATATTTGTTTTAAAACACACAATTTTGTTCTTTCTTTATTTTCCTTTTTGAATTTGAAGTCCAAGGTTTTAGGTAATAAAACATTTTCTATGCATAATGCTTAAAGTTTTACAAAATTTTAGAAAATATTGAAAGTTAATACTGATTTATAAACATTAAAATAATTATTGAGAACATAGTTTTATAATAATAATTGCTAAATCAAAAAAGAATATCACACAGAGTATATTTAATAGCAATGAGAGTCAGGCATTTTACTATTTACATTATTCAAAAAATAAAAATATGATACAAATTTTTTTTGTATTCTTATTTTTCTTTTGATGAATGAAAAATATATATAAATGTGTCTCTCAATTTATTATTAATAACTATATCATTATTTTTTTAAAAAATGTTTATACCATGATTTTATATATGCACACTATACATCTGAAAAGTTTATTATATAAGTGTGTATGTATAAAAAAAGTACTGTACAATAAACAATATGTATTCTACTCTAAACAAACTTTATCAACAAATGAGATATTATATATGATGTATGTAAGAAAAGCTTGGAACAATATATAATCTATATCAAGGTTCCATTGTACCTTATTTTAAATTTAATTAAAATGAACCAAAACACAAAACAAGAGCCCTCCTCTTAAATAATTTTTTAATAAATTTTTGCTTGTCTTCCTAAATTAACATTTTCTTTAAATTACAGATAATTGTTTTAGAAATTCTTACTATTTAAAATGTAAACAATTTTTCTGGCACCCATTGTTTTTAACTTGTGTTTTTTTTCTAAATGCCTTGTTTTCTCTATAAAAATCTTTCTGTAAACTAAAAGATTAAAAAAAAATATTAAAAAAATTGATATCCTTTTTTTATAAGTAAATGTGAATATTTTATACACATATATGTGACATAACATATATTTATTTGTTAATATTATAAAATTATTAGATTCTTAAATGAGTGCTTTTTATTTTAATTAAAAGGCTTTATTATCTCTCTTACTTTGCATATATTGGTAATTAGTATCCTGTAATGTATAAATTCATTTTTTAATCTGAGAGTTATAAAACAACCATTGATCATTTTATATTTCCTGTGATCCAGCAATTATATATATATAATATTTGAAATGCTACATAGCTATGTTATTCCACCCCCCCTCTTAAATAAAAAAAAGCTCAAATTTTAGCCATAGTGCTAAATTTGAGCTTTCTTTAATTAAAAGGAGAGTGTGGCAGGAGTAATATTTATAGGACATTTCAAATATTTTATATTGAGTTCAGCTAGCATTATACATTGTTTCTCTTATATATATATATGTTTTTTTTTCTTTTAGATAATTACATAGTTAATTCCTAAGCATTCCATTTATTCTCAATTTTTTTAACATCATTATATCCATTCATTCCTGACTTTTGTTTGATCCAGACACAGCTTTCCTAAGTTGCTTCTCATTTTTAAATTAATTTCACCATAATATTTTGCCTCTTGATAGATAAGGTTTTTTTTTCATATTTCTATTCTTCCACCTGTTACATTTGTCTGTGATATTACTATGATCTGGAACTCTGCTTGATATGTCTATTTCTTTTATTAGAGCAAGAACAATGCTGTTTATAATTATGGCTGGTCAGTTCTTCAGACTTTCTTTTGATAGTGCTTTAGATAATTTTGCAAAGCCTATAATTATCAATAAATTCTACCATCTCTTCAATAGCATCTTTATTATTTCCTAGCATATTAACATATTGTTTGGATAATATGCTGTTTTGATAATGAAGAAGCTGTAAGAAATCTCAGCTTTGAAGGTTGATGGAAAAAAAATTGGAAATTTTTTCTATGGATATCTTTCTTGAAATACTCTATGTATATAGCTATCTTGAAACTATTCACTCCAACAGTTGCACAGCAGTTCTTGGCAGAAGTTCCAAAATATTTGAGGTTTAATACCAAATTATTGCCCTCAGTTATTTGTCCTGTTATTCAGATGGTTACATGCCACTGTTTTCTTCTCTAATTTTGGGAGCAAAATTTGATTGTTCATTCCACCTGGGTTTTTCTTATTCACACAATATAATAATCCTGCTAATTCTCAGAATTATTTTTTTTCACTGTAATTTTTATAGAGTGGCTGGTTCTTGCCTCAATAGCTTTTACTTTGCTTTCTATTTTATCCATTTTATCTTGTACCCATAATTTTTCTTCCCAATGCTCAGTGATTTTGATGGTTTGACATCTTTCCAAAATCATTCTCCAATTCTTATTGCATCTGTACTATTTTACACTGATTTGTCACTTTTCTCTGCTGACATTATCATGATGGTATTAATCTGTTCCTCACTTTTCAGTTACTAATTTTAATTGATCATTAAAATGTTCCTTTAATTCTGCTTTATAAAATATCTCCTGCAACTCAATTTTATTTTGAGATGTCTCTAGATTTGTGTGGGTCTTTTTTATATCCTGTTAGTCCTCTATGATCTCTTTTTCCATGTCTATATATATATAATTATATATATATATTTCCTGTAAATAATTACTTTTGCAATTATTCTTGTGTATTACTTATGCTCTTTTTAAATTTACTTTTAACTTTTATAATCTTATTTGTTATTTGCAATTTTGTTTCTATTTTACTCACTTTTTTTCATTCTCTTTCATTTTTCCACATTTCCTTTAGATTTTCTTTAATTTTACTCTCTCTTCACTATAATATATGGCAGATCATATTGCTTATTCTTCTTTCTTTTCAACAGTATCTACTTTTGAAATCCTTTATGGATATTTATCTATTTTTTTGTTATAGTTGGGTTTTTTGGATGCACTTCCCTCTTTCTTATTCAAATGAAAAAATGTCATGCCCAAGACTTATGTTCTTTTGCTTCACACTATTAGATGCAGAACACCCATTCACATTTTTTCCATGTATTCCATCACTCTGTGTTTTGTCCTTTTACTAATAATCTAATAAACAAGATTACCTCCTAAGTTAATTTTCAAATTTCACAGAATATCTCCATGCTTTTCTCTCCCATATCAGGTCCATTATAATACATCTATCTTTTTCCACTATGGGTCACTTTAATTTATTCTTTTATAGTTTTACACTTTCTACCATAATTGTATGATTCCTCCATTAATGCCAATTATTAAGTTGTAATCAGAATATGTAATATATAATGTATCCATTCATGTCAATCAATTAAGTTGCAATCAGAATATGTAAAGTATACATTTTTGGAGAAGTAGTATCATTCCTGCCTTATTTCTGAGCCACTACACTAAATATAATATTCTTAGGATTGGTATAATCAGATGTCATATTGGAAGTCAATCAAATAATATCTCTTTGAGTGTATGTTTTTTTTAATCAAAATTGAACCCCACACTGGGCACTAAAACGTAAATTGTAATGATCAGTCCAAGAAGTTATAGTTGGTACATAAACTTTAAGCTAGGATGCTTCTTGGTAATTACCTTAAGCCTGATATAGTCTAAATATTTAATACATTGTGTGGAGATTTGTTCTTTACAGCAACTTCAATTATTATGGGTATATATCTTCTAAAGCTTGTTAGGTTATTAGAAAAATGAAATTTCCTTCATATCACACCACAATCAAATATAATCCACTAAATATTCAAATACATAAAGAAATCTTAAATTCTAATACTAAATGATATTAGTATTTTATTTTCAGGTATATAAATAAAATATCCTACAATGACCAAAAAGCTTAAGATGCAGTTCAATTATCTTATGTACAAATAAAGTAATAAATTGAAAGTGAGTGCTATAAAATATTGATTTTAACTTTTTATATTGGATTATTATTTTAATATGAATTAACTTTTCTCTTAGCTACTATAATAATTTTTTATTTAATATTTATATTCATTTCTTTATCAAAAGTGAGCCTAATTTATACAATCTATAAGGGAAATTCCTTTATCTTCTATATAATCATTTCTGAGTGTTTTACATGGACATGAATGTTCATGATGTCACATAACTTATGACTGTAAGCATATTAAAATACCATACACATTCTGTATAATGAAACAATAAGTTTTATATTGACCAATAATTATTCAATGTTTATAAATAATTCAGTCAATAACTCACAGGAAGATGTAAATATACATGGGTGTGAGCAAATACACCTGCCTCTAAATAGAAGATTTCGATTCTGATCATGTTTACAGTAGCAACAATTTATGTCACTGCTGCATCCAGTGGCACTCTATTGCTCACTGGATTGCAAATATCAACAGCACAAATATATAATAATTAATGAGGCAGCTCGGCAACTAATTTTAAATAATGAGGATTTATTTACAGAATTATATATGAATTAATCACTCAATATATACAAAATATGACTATTATACACCCACTATTATTATATATATAAATAGGGGCCCAAAGGTGTAGCAAAATAATGAGATCAATACGACCTGTTATATAGTTCCTAGGTTACTTTGGGACATCCGGAGGTAAACCTCTCCACAAGACTAAGTGAAGGAAGGAGCTGACTGGAGCATCCGAGGAAATGGCACATCTACCTTTCATCACTTAGCAAGTATATGGTCTTTCAATTTTAGATCCATTACTGCTCACACCTTGATTTTAGAGTAGCCTCTCTTGATTGGCTATCCACTGTCCACATAGTGGTCATCTCTTTAGTTCCTATTCAATCTCTGATTAGATAATGCCACGACTTTAGAATTGTCTATTTTAAGCAATGGTTTCTGGTTACATTATCTAATCCTTCTTGATAAATTACTTTATAGTTTCTCCTTTATTAAACTATTTAATTAGTCTAATGCTTTATCAAATATTGTGAATGCCCCTGGCATCCATGCACATACTTTTAGTTTAGCATTAATATATCATTTATTACTTATAATACACAATTAGCAATCCGTTAGTTTTACATTTATAATTATTATTAGTTATACATATTTTGTGCATACATATATATACACACACATTTAGCATACCTCCCCCAAGTTCAGAGATAGCATTTTAATTTTTTTTTCTCTGAGTAATCACTGAGGTGGAAGGGAATTTTACTTTCCCTCTTAGAATGTTGGGGGACATCCAATTCCACATCTGGAGTATCATCTTTTTTTGGAAATGGCTGCAGCATTTGTTGTATGCTTTCATCTTTACACAATTGGTTTGTGTTTGCGTAACTCTCTTCCATCCTTCATTTCTCAGAAACCACTTGCTTACTTAAATGTTGCACAATTTCCACTTTAATCCAGAATCTGTCCTGATTATTTCTAACCCATACATGGTCTTGTGGTGAGAATTTATAGTTTTTGCCTGAAGGTACTTCAGTATCCTTCATTGGTGTAATTTTGTCAAGCTTTGTTCACAGTCTACGACCCAGATATTTCTCTGTGGATGATTTACCTGACTTAGCTGTATTTGTAGAGTGTTGATAATAAAGCGCATTAAAGACCACTTCATGCAGACTTTGTTTTCCCATTTTATTGATGGCAGATTTTAAATTTTGTACAGTTTTTTCAGCCAGTCCGTTTGATTGGGGTGGTAAGGTGGAGTAAATATGTGGTTAATTTCCCATTCATGCATTGAGTAAGCAAACTTTTCTTGTAAAACCTGTGCCATTGTCAGATACTAGGGTTTCTGGGAGACTGCAGTATTGGAACATTTCCATCAGTTTGTCAATGGTTTCATCTAAACCAGTGTTTTTAACTATTTTATATTTGGCCCTGAATAAGCATCCACTACTACTAGAAATAATTGTCCTTGAATAGGACCACAGTGATATATATGAATTCTCTGCCATGATTTGTCTGCTTCTCACCAGGATTTGAATTTGGCTGAGGGTGCATTTGCACATGACTGGCAGTTTGTGCAGTTTTTTATGCATTGTTCTATGCCACTGTTAATTTTCAGCCACCAGACAAAACTACGAGCTAACGCTTTTGCTCTTACAATGTCCGGATGACCTTCATGCAAAAATTTAGTATTTGTGACCTGCCACTTATGGGAATTAGTACTTGTTCACTTCTGAGTATACAGTCTTTGCAGATAGACAATTTTTCTCAAGCTTTCCATAGTTCTATGTGCAAGAAAGATGGTCTTTGTTTTGGACAACCTTTGCTGATTTTTTCCATGACCCATCTGTAGCCAGTGTCTTCTCTGGTCCATGTGGCTACTTTTGTGCTATTAAGTGTCTGGCTTTTTAGTGCATTGATATAGTTAATCATTTACTTTTTTCTCGAGCTGGTCTGGTATTCGTGATAATGCATTGGCATGACCAATTTTCGTGCCTTTTTTGTATTCGAGGTTATAATTGTAACCTATGAGTATGTTAAGCCATCTCAACATATGAGGGCTTAAATGTTCAGGCATCTGTCTCATGCGTAAAATTCCCAAGAGTGGCTTATGGTCGGTTATTAATTGGAATATAGATATTGGTGGAATTTACGAATTCTGAACACTATGGCAAGGGCTTCCTTGTCTAGCTGGCTGTAGTTCTTTTCTGCCTTGGACAAGGTGCATGATGCTTATGCTATAGGATGTTCTCTGGAGTAGGATGGATGGCATATCACTGCCCCCCACACCATTTTCTGATGCATCAGTTGTCACAGTTATCTCACACTCACTGTCATAATGGACCAGTAGTTTATTTGATGTGAGAAGGGCTTTGGTGTGGAGAAATGCTTGCTCTTGTACTGCTTCCCAATTTCATTTCTGGTTTTTTAAAATAAATCATACAGTGGCCTTGCTATGTGTACTTTGCCATTCAGGAAGTTTTCAAAATAGTTCACCAGGCCCAAAAAGGCCTGTAGTTGTTTTATGTTATTCACTCTTCTTGCATCAGATACTGCTTTGACTTTTTCAGGGGAGGAGCTTATACCTGAGTTTGACACTATGTGACCCAAGAATTTTATTTCAATAGCCTTCCGAATACATTTTTTCGCATTTAATTTTGCTCCAAATTCCTCCAGTCTTTGGCAAACTTTTGAAATATGAGTACTCATTTTCTGAAGTAGCAGTGACCAATATATCATCAAAGTAGGGGATAATGTCTTCGAGTCTGTTTAGAAGAGTCTCCACTTTTGCTTGGAATATACCTGGTACTGAAGCTATTCCAAATGGAAGACATTTGCATCTAAATAAACCTATGTGTGTAATAAGTATTAGAATGTTCGCAGCTTTGTTGGTCACCGGAATTTGGTGAAAGGCTGAGTTAAGGTCTAATTTTGAAAAATATTTAGACTTCTGCAGCAATGCTATGATTTCTTTGGAATTAGGAATGAGATATGCATGTTTGTTTAAGGCTTTATTGACTGATATGTGGTAATCACCACACAAACATATCTGTCCATTTGGCTTGGTTCATACAACCAGTGGAGTAGCCCACTTGGTTTCTTCTGTTGCTTCAAGCATGCCATCTTTAAACAATTGCTTTATTTCCTCCACTATTTTTTCTTTCTGTGTGTATGGAATCTTTCACAGTTTACAATTTATAGACACAGCTTTGGGCAATAATTCTAGTGAAACTGGTTTTGTTTTTATCATTCCTAGTTTTCCATCGAAAAGTTTAGGAAAATGCTGTCTGAGGTTTTTTTTAATATCAATATTTTTGATCCAAGCAATTTTTATTCCTAGTTGCTGAAACCAATCATGGCCAATGAGAGGATTTATAGAGGCAAGGACTATATATAACAGCAATGTAACTATTTTTTTCATGTTGTTTGAAGTAATTGGAGCCTGAATTACTCCTTTAATTTTTATAGCGTTACCAATGATGTCTCAAGCTTTCAGATTTGTATGCATAAATCTAGGTCACTGTCTCAGATCTGCTACAATGGTTTTCCAATCTTTAATGGAAAGTAAAGACACCCCACTACCACAGTCAATATCTATCGATAGGGGTTTTCCATAAATTTTGACAGTCATTTCAAATTTCTGTGATTGGTCCAAAGACACATTATTAATCACCAAAAATTCCTCTTATTTAGGTTTTCTTGTAATGCACTTTTGACTGTTATTTTTTGTATAGTTATCGAATTTTTTGTTTCTGCACATTTTTTCCCAGTGGCCGAATTTGTTGCAGTGTTTACAGCATTGGTCTTTATAAAAACAGTCATGTGCCACATGACCTTGTTTTCCACAGCAAAAGCACTTAATTCAACTTAATGTCAGTTGTTCCACATTGGTCAGGGACCTTTCTATCTGGTTTGTCAACTTTGTGGATTTCATAAGGATTGTCGTCCGCTATTTTCATGGCCACAAATTCGTTTGCTTGCTGTAACACAAGTTCATGAACTATGCCATGTTTGATAGCTACTTTATAGTTAATATCTGTATCTGCCAATAACTGTTGTCTCAGACTGTCACTGCTCATTTGACATAAAATTGTTTGAGGATAGCTTCCTCCAGGTATGAATCATAGATGCAGTTTTTTGCGAGTTCCCACAGGGCAGTATCATAATCTTGTATGCACTCATTCTTGCCTTGGCAGTGATTTCTAAAGTGGAGTCTGGAAATGTGTCTAGACTCACGAGGATTAAAATAGTTGGTCAAGGGATCTTTGACCTGTTCAAATGTTAATTCTTTTGGGTTTTTAGGTTCACAAAACCCATTTTCAATTTGGATTACTCTTTTTCCAGCAAACACAATAAGGTCACTGTTTTGCTTTTATCATCCTTTACTCTGTTAATAATTAAAAGTTTTTCAATTTGTTGGATGTACAGGCCTCTCTGATGTCAAATTCAGATATTGCTGGCTGCAATACGATAACATAGTCAATTTAACAAAAAATATAGAAATATATTTTTTAGTAGTTTATTGCCTCATGAAATCAAATAATTAGATGCCAACGTATTTGGCTATCAATGCATTGATTGTGATTACTGACAATTCTGCGATTTTCTGGGGATTAGACCATTGAGGTTCATAATCAAGACTGTAACTGTGCCAATTTGCTGCATCCAATGGCACTCTATTTTTCATTGGATTGCAAATATCCATAACACAAATATATAATAATTAATGAGGCAACTTAGCAAGTAATTTAAATAACGAGGATTTATTTACAGAATTATATATGAGTTAACCACTCTTAATATATACAAAATATAACTATTGTACACACACTATTATTAGATATAAATAAGGGGCCTGAAGGCATAGCAAAATAATAATGAGGTCAATATGACCTGTTATGTAGTTCCTAGGTTTACTTTGGGATGTCTGGAGGTAAACCTCTCTGCAAGGCTAAGTGAAGGAAGAAGCTGACTGGAGCACCCAAGGAAATAGCACAGCTACCTTTCAAGAGCTTCACTTAGCAAGTGTGTGGTCTCAGTTCAATTTAGATCTATTACTGCTCATGCCTTGATTTTAGAGTAGCCTCCCTTGATTGGCCATCTGCTGTCCACATGGTGGTCATCTCTTTAGTTCCTATTCAATCCCTGATTAGATAATGTAAACAATGGCTTTGTTTACATTATCTAATCCTTCTTGATAAATTACTTTATAGTTTTTCCTTAATTAAACTATTTAATTAGTCTAATTCATTATCAAATATTGTGAATGCCCCTGGCATCCACACACATACTTTTAGTTTAGCATTAATATATCATTTATTACTTGTAATATACAATTAGCAATCCATTAGTTTTACATTTATAATTATTACTAGTTATACATATTTTGTATATACATACAAATACACACGCATTTAGCAGTCACATAATAACTCAATTCACTATCTATGTGTATGCATATATAATTAAGCCCAGAAAATAATTATCAATATAAAATATGTGGCAAATAAATCAGGCAAATGATGAGCTCACATAACATTACTTTCAATCTTTGAGCAGGAATTCATGTGCACATATAATCTTAACCTACTAATGTTTAATGTAATCATTAATAGAATCATTATTTAAACCTTTAATAATTTAATGCATTCACACCTGATATTAAAATTAATTATATAAAATAATATTAGATACATGTACATCTCAATTTCAACATCAATATAAATTACTGACAAATGGATTCTAATATTGAAATTACCTTATCTCATAAAAGTTATAGGAAAGAATTTGATCATTTCAACACATATAAGGATGAACTTAAATAATTTTCAAAATCAGCTGTTTTTGCTGTTGAAGAATGTCTATACTTCACATTCATTTATTTGTCCTATAATAAAGATATGCAAAATTATTACTATATCTTAGAATAAGGTGATTCAGATTTTGTGGATCAAACCCATAGCTCTCTTATTAAAATTACTAATAGGTAAGTTCTTATTTACAATATCTTTAATCATCAGTAAATATATAAACTGATCTTTACCTAAAGCTAATATTTAAAATGCTTTTTGAGATATCTTAAATACACAAACTTGCCAAATATATATATAATATATTTATAAACTAAAAGTTAATTAGTAATCTTAATAAAATTCCTATCAAAGTTTTTTTATTTGTGAATAATTTACATACTAATGAACATTTTAATTTGTGGCATTCAACTACAGTTTAAATTAGGAGTGTGTTTGTAAATGGAGACCATTAAGCTTCTTTTCAATTAATTTTTTTTCAGTGATTTTCATATTGTTTTGGTGGCAAATTCTTTACAAATATTAATGAAATCATACTAATATTAACTTTCCATTGAGGGTTGTCTTTCAGTGAGGCATTTCAGATTGTTCTGCATGAAACCGATTATCCAGTTTAAGAAAGAAATACTGACCAGTTTGCCACTGAACTTTGAACTTCTAAGAAGTGTTTTTTTTATTTTCTGTGAAATAGTCTCATGGCTAAAGCAATTGAAGAGTGCAGAGAACTTTTTTTTTTTTTAGCTAAATCTATTTATAGTATGTTTTTTTTAAAAAAAATAATATTAATTACTGATAAACTTTAATAAAATTCTTTATATCAATCATATGCGTTCTAATACTTAATCCATTCTTTGTAAGTTGTTTTTCTTCTGCTTTATATGATAGTCCCAAATATGCAAGACATTGTTTACAAATTACGTTATTTTGACATTAATTAAAAAAAAATCCAATAACTTCGCACTTTCCATAAATAATTTTTTTAAAATAAATATTTAACTTGTCTTCCTAATTTGACAGATTACCTTAAATTATCTTATATATTTTTTTTCTTTCTTTTTAAAATTCTGTTTTAAATTTACATAAACAATTTATTATTTCCTAATTTATTTTTTTCTTAATACCTTTTTTGCCCAGAAAAATAAACTAAGATTTTTTGTTTTTTAATTACAAAAAACTTATAACCTTTTGTTTTAAAATTAGTAATTCATACAGATATACATAATATATGTGTATTTGTTTATATTATAAAAGTATTTGCTTCTTAAATGTGTGATTTCTTATTTTATTTAAATGACTTATTATTTCTTCCTTGTTTTTCCTATCCTAGAGTGTAATTAATATACCTTTTCCTCTGACTCTTATGAAATGATCAATGATCATTTCAATATATTATATAAATATATGATGATAAAATAATTTAAAAGGCCATAAGATCATCTTATTATCATGCTGTTCTCTGAAACTAATGTAAAGAGCACTATTTATAATTATAAAAGACAAATCCAAGTTGAACTTTGAAATCCAAACAAATTAAAAATCTAAACTTGCACCTCATATTTAAATATAATTCTAAATAGTAGAATGCAGGAGAATGTTTCAATATTCTTTTAAGACAGGGTATTATTGTTTTAATTGCATATCAAGTAAAAAGCTATATATACTGATAAAATTTTGACAATTTGGTTTTGTGATTAAGTACAGTTTCTTATAATATATTGTGATAGCACTTCTGTGTTGTAACTTTAAATTAATTTTTTTAGCTTTTAAAACCATTATTTTATTTTCTCAAGTGTCATAGCATCAGCTGGGAAGCAAACCCACTGACCCGGGACAACTGCTTGTAAAGCAGCCATCGCTGATCTCTCGACCACCAATACTTGATAGTCATTTTGCACTAAAAATTCAAATTAAACTGGTCTGTGAACAAATAACATATTCATATTTCTTTTGTAACTAATAAATCAATAAAAGAAGTCTACCAAGTATAAGATGAAAAGACTCCTGACAAAATTAGAGGTAGCTGATTAGTTAATTTTTTGAATATGAATATTAAAAACCACTTATTCTATTGTTTAGGATAATAAGAAAAAATGTACATTATTTCATAATGCATTTAATTATTTGTAATTATTTTTAAAAAATATTTTCATTATAATTATTAAAAATAAAATATATTTATGTTTCCACTTAGATTTTTTTGAAATATATGTTACTTATAAAAATACAAGTTAATAAACTTAAATAAATGTTAAACCAAAAGCAGAATTATTATAGTCAACACTCAGCTGCCAATCAACAATAGTTCTGAATTTTTGAGTTATACTTAATAAATATAAATGCAATTTTCAATTTCTGAAAAATATTTCACAAATTTGTTATGAATTTATAATAATTCATTCAGGCTTAAAAACTGGAATTAACATGATAAATATTTTGTTCATTTTCTTTCTACAATAGTGTTATGACAAAAACCAATGAAAATAAAGCCATTGTTCCCATTATGTACTTCACATTTTATATATTTTTTATATTTGGAAAGTTCAAATATGATTTTTTAGAATTGTTTTCATTTGTAAACTTAAATTTGTAAGAAATTGAGCCCAGTATATTATTTATAATATTAAATAAAAGCTTCAGACATTAAAATTAAAATGTTGAATTGTTAAATCAAATTTCACTAGGTGTGGGTAAAAAATAATTAAATGTGAGAGGGTTAAATATATTGTTTAAATTAGAAAGACATTCAAGAAGTAGATTAATATATGTATATTAAATGTAAAAGTATAATACTATAAAAAATATTATATATAAACAAACAATTTAATGGTAAAAAAATATATTTTTTAAATTCTTTAGTAGCACTTTCAATTATGTAGTAATCCTTGTCAGCCTTAATTGAATTTCAAATTTTAATGTTATGTAAATTTTCATAAGCTGTGTATGGTGTATTTGCAACTTGCCTATTAATAATATCTTTATATTTATCTATTAAAATTGTCTCTTTAATTTTTCTTTTTTTATGATTTACATTTAATATTAATGAAATAAAAATATTAATGGAAGAAAGGAATCATAAAAAGTGGAAAATTAAAGAGTCAATTTTAATAGATAAATATAAAGATAATGTTATCAATAGACAAGTTGCAAATACAGCCATACACAGCTTATGGAAATTTACATAACATTAAAATTTCAATTCAGTTAAGGCTGACGAGGATTACTATGTAATTGAAAGCGCTACTAGAGAATTTAAAAAATATTTTTTTACCATTAAATTGTTTGTTTATATATATATAATGCATATAGCATCCATTCATAAATGAGAATGGCCATTTTAACTCCGAGTAATGAAAGATAAAAAAGCTGTTCTAAAAATAAATTTTGTAATGACTATACAAACCAATATGTAAAACACAATTATATTCACACACCATACTATTCAATTTTTCTGTTTGTTTGATATTTGGCAATATTGCAATTAAATTTTTTCATCAGAAAACATTTCTTTTTTTATTTTTATGTCAAAGCATCGGCCCGGAAGCGAACCTGGGACAACTGCTTGTAAGGCAGCTGTGCTAACCATTCGGCCACCAACTCTTGACAGAAAACATTTCCTTCTGAAATATTTCAATATTGTGTATAATTATAACTTTACAATGATTCCAATAGAAACAATCAACATAACACTTTTTAAAAATGTTTGAGATTATTCTTTTAATGTGGATGAGGATCTATTTTTCTCACAACAATCATGATCAAGCTTACCATAAAATGCTCTTTTAGAAAGTCTTACACTGTTCATTTATTTTACATGTTCAATTCAATGGAAATGTGATTTTACAATAAATTTTATGACAAACAAATTGAAGAACAAATTAACTGATTTTATGTATTTTTGAAATTTACAAAATATTTTTAAATGAAACTTTTATAATGCTTTATATTACATCAATAGTATGTTCAAGTCTCACTTCTGTATAATAAATTAGATAAAATAATTTTATTTACAGCTGACACAGATACACTAATTGTTTTCTCATGATAAAATACCTTATCTTTTAACTTGTTAAAAGCAATAACAGCATATTAGAGCCTATATCATATCTCAATGTATAAATCCATCTTTCTACTTGTAAACTACCTAAGTATTTAAATTGCTTGGCATTCTTAAGTTGATAACTATCCAAACTAAAAGTTGCTAAGTTGTGAGCTAATAAAGAACATGAATTTTTTGAATATTAATTGTTAATCATAAATCTTAAAATGTTACATTCAAAACATTATGTAAGAACTGTAAATCTTTTTTTGGACTGGCAAAAATAGCACAATAATCAATATACTACAAGCCCAGAAGCCAAAAAAAAAAAATTCTTATTTTTGCTTTTAATTGATTAAAATCAAATATTCCAACAATCAAACTTGTATTGCATCTTGATCTCTGTTTCATTAAGCTGCCTATACATAATTCCAAAGATAACTGCAATAAAAATTGAATACAATATTGGAACAAGTACACATCCTTGTTTAGAACCTTTTTTCATTTTAAATAGCTGACTTTCCATCACAAATAATTACCTTTTATGACATTTCATAATGTAGGAGCTGTGCAATACAAATAAATTTTGGTGCATAATCAATTACTTTCAATAATGCCATAATCTGGTTGACTGATTGAATCAAATACCTTGATTAAAAAATAATATATTAATCATGCTGTTCTGACCAACATTTTTCTGCATTTGTCTAGAAATAAAAATCATGTTTATAGTGTTTCTTAATTCTTTAACACTATACCGAGTCTCTAGTAGCCATTCATTAAAGCTGAAAGCAACCCAACAAAATCCTTAAAAGTATCTTTGCTTTAATAAATAATATTAATATTCCATGATAATTAGTACACTCTTGTCTATTATCTTTATATTTTTAAATATTGGAACAGAAGAGCATTTATAAGATTAGACAGCATAACTTTATAGTTCTATATATTTTTAAAATATTCCAATATTTTTAAAGCTAATGTACCAATATCATATTTTAAATTTTCTGCAGGTATTTTATTAGGACTTACAACCTTTCTATTTTTAAAATTGACATCATTAAAGAGAATATCTGTGTCTAAATTTAATTAAATTGATAAATATATAAAATTTATTAAGCGTAAACAGATATTTTAATAACATGAAAGCTAAAGCCTTCAACAGATATGCCTTAAACATGCTAATGTGACAGCCAATAAGATGGAATAATAACATCACAAGGACCTCTCAATTTTCAAACACAAGTCAGAACTATAAGAAAAAGATGGACCCATCTTCTTCTTATAGTTCTGACCTGTGTTTGAGAATTGAGAGGTCCATGTGATGTTATTATTCCATCTTATTGGCTGTCACATTAGCATGTTTAAGGCATATCTGTTGAAGGCTTTAAATTGATAAAATGAATATGTCATTAAAAGGCATCATCTCAATTCCTGTATCATCAAAATATTCCTTTCATTGGAACAAAAAAAGTCATTATATAAGACAGTGCTATTTCTGGAATTAAAGATGATTGTGATACCACTTCTCAAGTCCATGTGTTGCATTCACTGCATTAAAAATATCTATTTTGACTATGATCAACCATTATTAAGCCTCTTGTCAATAAATGACCTGCATTCATATAACTATATTTATATGAAGTTCTACATTTAATTTAATATTCTATCAACCAGAAAATGCCACATTTCCTTGATCAGAAAATCACTTATTTTTGTCTTAATAAATCCAATGATAAATTTGCTCATAGCCATATTACATTTTTTAAAAAGAACACTATGTTTTAGTAAATATGATAATCCTGGAGTCCAAATTAGCAATTTTAGTGTTTTATATCTGTTGAAATTTAATACTTATAGTAGATATTTCTAAAGAATGAACATTAATTTTATTATTAATACAAGTGGAATAAGATATACTTATTAATCTTGGAACATACTAATCTATAATTCTTCCAACAATCTATGCTTGTAACTGCCATATTTATTAAATGCCATTGATTTGAGTGTGTATGTATTCATATTCTTTTGTAGGATTTTTCAGTACTTGTATATTTCCCAGTAGCTGAAGAGTAAAATCATTTTTTGTTCAATTATATGACAGGCATACAATAAATATGTATAACAAAATGTCTGAAAAGAAAGATTGTACTTAATACTTCCAGAGTTGTTTTTTTTATTAGTATTATTTTAAAGAAAGACAATTTTTAAAAAAAATATTTTAACTTAATTTGTAAATAATTTTTTTAAATTAAGGAAAAAACAGAATGTAAATAAAAAAAAGTGCATAAATGAAAACTGTTATTGTTTATTTATGAGAAAAGGCATTTAAAAATTGTTCATGTCAGCAGCCAGAAATCTCTTAAGGGTATGCAAAGTAGTTACAAATCAATCATTGTGGTCATTAATACATACTTTCAGAAAGGCAGGATCCCAAATGTTTGCAAATATTCCAAGTTATGCTGTTCCATTTGAGGAAAATTTCAAATTTTAATCATTTTACCAAAATGATAGTGACAAAAATAAAGAGGCTGTCTTTTAACAAACTATGTAAGTGATTTGAGATTGTCATATTTAGACATTATATATAAATAAAACTTTAAATCAATCTTTTGAATGAAATTTATAATCAATTTTTAATTTTTTTTCCAACTTAATAACTAAAATTTCTTAATATAAAATTATAATTATAAATTTTATTAAACGCACATTATTATATTAAGTAATATTTACTAAGGCTGTAACCTTAGGAATAAGCGTCTGAAAAATTTGAAGGTAGGGATCTCTACAGGTCTTAAACACAAAGCTTGTGTTTAAGACCTGTAGAAGTCCCTACCTTCGAATTTTTCAGATGCAAAGCTTGTGTTTAAGACCTGTAGAGGCTCCTACCTTCGAATTTTTCAGATGCAAAGCTTATGTTTAAGACCTGTAGAGGTCCCTACCTTCGAATTTTTCAGACGCTTATTCCTAAGGTAAATATTACTTAATATAAAACTGTAAAAAAAAAAAAATCATAAAGAAATACTTGTAAAGATGTACCCCAGAAACTATATATTTAAACAAAAAACTGTTTCCTCTGTTCAGCTGCCATGAATTATACAAGTACTGATTTTTCTACCTATATACAGTATTTGTGATAGTCAAGCCATGGAAATTATGAAAAAAATTCAATAACCGTAGACCATTGGAATTTTATCATTAGTATTGTTATTTCCAACTACTTTTGGCTAAAGCCTATAATTTGTACTACCATCTGCAAAAAATAAAAAAACTTAAAAAAAAAATCTTTTAACGACATTGCTTTAATAATGCAACCTAAAAAAATATTAAAGCTTTTTTCTTCTGAATTCTCTAAATCTAAAGTTGAAGTATAGAACAAATAAAATGAGCACTACTTCCATTGCCAGAATGAAAAATATTAAATTAGAGTTTACAGCAAATCCAACACCATGTATTATTTTGTTGTAATATAATTTTCTACTTCTTCTTTTCCTATGTATTGATTTCTATTATTATAACATATCATACCATTTCCACCTTCTTTGACACTTTATCAATACTTTTATTTTTATTATTTTTTTATTACACTAACAGTTTTGACTGTCCTGCACTCATCATCAGAGTAGATAAGAGTATCCGGATACTCTTATCTATTATTTTTTTTATTACACTAACAGTTTCAACTGTCCTGCAGTCATCATCAGAGTAGATAAGAGATCTGGATACTCCTCTTATCTACTCTGATGATGACTGCAGGACAGTCAAAACTGTTAGTGTAATAAAAAAATAATAAAAATAAAAGTATTGATAAAGTGTCAAAGAAGGTGGAAATGGTATGATATATTATTTTGTTGTTGAGTTATCTGCTCTTCCAAGTGGTCTCTTAAACTTTCTTTCTCTGGAAAATGAACTTCAGTAAGAGCAGCTATATTGATCTTAAATCTTGACAACTCTTTAGTGCCCAATGCAGTCTTATACTCTGATATCTGATATTAAAAGAGTTTATATCATAAAGTTTACACAATCCACATACCTTATAAAAAACTATAAAATGTCAGTAAAATTAAAAATATATATATTTTAAAAAGGGTATTGGCTATTACACTGTTATTGCTAAAGTTCTATACTAAAAATGATTTAATTTTTTATACATTTGCTTTTGAAACAATTATAAAAAACAATGGTGAATATTATATATGTAGCTTCTAAAAAGATTTATTTTCAAATAAGAATTTCATCATTCAAAGTTTAATAATAATTCAAATTAATATATAAAATAGAGAAAACATATTTCATTCGTTTATTAGCAATAAATTATTAAAAATTGTTAATTGCAAAACAATCTTTAATTAAATTCTATTTAAACATACATAAATATTATGCATTTCTATATAAATGTTTCAAATATCTTACAAAATTTATTAATTGGAGTTATAAGCAACCAGCGAGTCTTGATTTAAATATTTTTTGTAGACATGTTTAATGAGATAATTTTCAATTCTAGAAATCTTAAACATTCAGTATTGAATTGCATTCAGTATTAATAGCAAAGACATTATATCCAAAACATATCACCAAAAAAAAATTTTTTTTTTCAAGCAGATTTTTAGTCACACTCTTAGTTACACTCATGTATAATATAATCAATGAGGATTGCCAATTCCTCAACAAGCTTTGTGATAAATGCTTAGCCAGAGCCAGCATTTAAAATATCTCTATCAGGACCCCCCCCCCAAACCTCTCTGACTATGGTTTCATGCTTTGGCACTCCTCAGAGAGGTGCTAAAATACCATGTTCAGAGGTTTGGGGGGTGGTCCTGACAGAGATATTTTAAATGCTGGCTCTGATTAAGCATTTATCACAAAGCTTGTTGAGAAATTATAATCCTCAGTGATTAAATTTTACAAGCTTAAGAGAATTGGGTCATGTGATCTATGACTCTTATTTTGTCATGTATAATGTGTTTATTATTTTTATTTGAATTAAAAAAGTCTTATAATCCCAATTAAAATATCTTTTATTTAAAAATGATTTTTTCTCATAAAAAAAAAACAGCCCACATTTAGTTTTAACTCAAGTCACCCAATTTCAAAACATAAATTAGTACCTATTGTTCAACAGTAATTGCAGCATTTATTTAATCACAAAGCCATAAAATTAAATCTTCTGCCACAGAATAAAGAATCCTATTTTTTCTTTCTTTAGTTTTTATTAAGGTGAAATCAAGTATATAATATTTAAATTACTAGTTCGAGTTTATTATCATGACTTTAAATTTTTTTAAAACTATATTTATGGTTGTTAACAACTTTTAGATTACCACCCAAAGAAAGCAAAACAATAATTACCACGAATGAAATATTTTTTCAAAATAGTATTTTTTAGGCAAACGGAATTTTTCGTTTTATTTATAAATTATTTAATTTCAAATTATATTTTAGAAAGTAGATTTTATTTTATTACTATGCTGTAGCATTATTTTTTAACCATATCAAATTATATTTTTTTCAAATAATTACAGTTTAGAATTATTTTATTTAATTCATAATATCAAATATTATCAACCTAAATAAATTTTAAATATTCAAAATAAAAAATACTTTTTTTTTTTACTTTCTAATCAACTTTGACAATCCTCAGAAATAAGCCTTATGCTCGCATCTTTATTTTTCTAATAACGTTGGCGTCGCCTATCAGCGAGGGGTCATTATTTCTTAGAAAAATATTTATCATCACTTTATTAGGGAAGACTGCATTTCAAAATCTTTTCGACCACCTGAGTTATTTACACATCCCTAAAGAGATCTTTTAACTATACGATTTATTTCAATTTAAAATTTAAGAAGAATATCTATATGCAAACACGTGTGCTTAAAAAAAGTCACTAAACGCGTAGTAAAAAATAAAGACATTAAATCAATTGGAGAT
This sequence comes from Epiperipatus broadwayi, assembly GCA_028023455.1. NCBI lineage: Eukaryota > Metazoa > Onychophora > Udeonychophora > Euonychophora > Peripatidae > Epiperipatus > Epiperipatus broadwayi. Next base: position 4,777,226 of record JAQFVV010012434.1, on the reverse strand, counting down.
TAAATCCGTGGCGGTCACCGGAATTATTACTGCAGGTGCGGAGACAAAACAACAAAACATTTAAAATTTATAACTTTTACAAAAGAAAAGTTTATGAAAAAAAAACTCATTTAAAATATTTATTCAGTTTTCCGCATTTAAAAATAAATTAATCTTTATATTGTCAAAACAATAAGAATCACTGATTTTTTTTATTTTCATCTTTCCGGGCTTGCTCGCGTATATTTATGTTTGTTAAGTTCTTTACCCGATGGCGCGTCATGGTAACTAAGCAACAGGACACCACTTCGTTACATATCAACTAAATGTGAGAAAAATGTATTTTGAACTCCATGTATACAACTTTTCACAACCTAAACATAATGCACGTACGCCAAACAAGTATATATAAATATGCATGCCTATGATTTTAAAAGTAATTTTAAATTATTAATGTTTATATTAGTTTTAAAAAAATTGCATATTCGAAAATAAGTATGCAAATCCAAACGACAAATTTATCCCTCCCCCAGCCCATTATTATTATTTTTTTCGACGTTGCCATTAATTTCAAAATTACTATAAAAGTATTATTATGGTAATAAATGGAAATAGAAAATAAATAATTTTATTATCATTCATATAAGAATATAAAAAAATTCTAGATAAAAAAAAAAGTTAATTCGTTTATGGGTTTTGAACACATCATCAGATTTTCAATAAAATGGAAGGCTGAAGAGTTGTGAATTGGAGTAGTTTGAAGCCTGTCCATTAAAATATGAAGATTGGCTATCTTAATATAAAGCTGAGCAGTGACTGTATATATGTGTGGAGATAGTAATCGGAACCAACTGATGATTGCTGGTTTAGCATGAAATATGTATATTGGCGATTATTTATCTTTTCAACATGTGTGTGATCAGGTGGGTCAGCAATATGAGATGACATAGAGAGTTGAGAGTTGTGTAGAAATCTGAGTTCGAATTCCGCATACATTTATTATGAATAAAAATTTTGTCTTCATTTTATTAAAAAAAAATGTAATAAGTGCCCTAAATAATCTGCTAAGATTTTCTTATTTTACCGACAAATTTTATTAAGATCATTATTATTATGTCTTGGCAGTAATTAAAAATTATGATAATAATAATCATTGATTAATTTGTTGCTCTGGACTTCCACGAAATTGGAGCACCAGAACTGACACTATTTTATTATGATCCATGAAGCTTAAATTCATCACTCTACCACTATCCTCAATTATGCAATGAAAATAGGATTTATCTGTATTAAATCTATTCCATTGTCTATGCTTTTTAAAAAAATTATTGAACTTAACATAACATGTTAACCAGACATGTATAAAAACTGAAAACAATTAAGGGAAACTATAGATTGATTTTTTTTTTTTAAGAAAAAAGTTATATGCAATTTGTTTTTTGTTTTTTTATCTGTTTAATTGCTACAATTGTCAAAATATACATCATTTTACATAAAAATGAAACATGTTTTAACTTTAGCAAAAAACCAGACAAAACTTACTGAGCACTGGTATGTTAACCTCAAAACTCATTTAGTAAAAAAGTGTTTATGACCACTTTAGTCTTCCAGAAGTGATTTCTCAGTTTGATAATTTCATTTTCCCAAATAATATATTTTTGAGAACATATACGATAGTTTGTTGATTTACAATAAAATAGATAATAATATTCTATCCTGCTCATTTTTCTATAATAGTTTTTTCTGGATAACAGCATTCAACTGATAACCTCAGTTCATTAAAAAATAACATTATTGCTAACTATTATGGTTTTACAAATGTTTCTTTTATATAATTGGTTATTTGAATTTCTGACATCTTGTCAATTTGAAAGTTGTTATATAAAATAGTATAGTACAATATTATTATTCAAAATTTATTATATAACAATGCGTAATGAAGTCAGACAAATAAGTCTTTGAATAGTTCATTATTCTGCAAAGACATCTCCAGTATTCATCAACAATGAAATTGCTGAGAATTAACAATGAAATTGCTGAGAATTGTCAAGTGTTGATAGCTGAGAGGTCATCGCAGCAGCCTTGCAAGCAAGTAGTTGGTTGCAGATGGTTGTGGGTTCACCTTCCGGCCGATGCTATGACATATGGAAAAAAAAAATTGCTGAGAATTGAAGAGTTTAAAGTTTTTAATTTCTGGCTTTACTTCTAAATTAAAAATAATTTGCTGGGCACCTTATGATTTAATTACTAAGCTTGTTTAAAACCTAAACATCCAAGGTTACATTAAATTCAAACTTTACACCATTGTTATGGCAATATGTATTAAATATATATACCTGACATCTAAAGATATTTAAACTCTAATCACAATGCATACTCATTTATTATTCAATCAAAAACTGACCAATTGCCTTATAAGTTATGCATTTTGAGAACAACTTTTTATTATTAATATATTTAGAACCATTTTGGAAATAACTACTTGTTTTATATTAATAATGGTATTCAAAATGATATGATGTTAAAGCATGAATATTCAGCATTGTGGTCTTCCTTAAGTCATCCTATCACAATATTGCTACTCAGTTACTAAAGTAGAGTTATATGAGTAATTTAAATCTTGATCAACAAACTATATAACATCAAAAATATGCAATTAATAAATTAATAAACATGTAAATAAGTTAAATATCTGGAGAAATTTAAACTCCAATTACAATGCAGTTCATTATCCTTATACTTTACCCTACAAAAAATAGATCAATCCAAACACTTTGCAGGATGAACATTTCAAAAATACACCCATACATATACACATATATACACAGAGATAAAATCTTAATTTACAATATTTATAGAGAACGTATGTTAGAATTATTTTAAAATTCTTATAGTATGTTGATATATATATATATTAGTTAGTTAGTTACAGGTTACTTTAATATAAAAAAATTTCCAATATTTTTTTTTTTTTTTAAATGTGTTAGAAAACATCTTGATCTCATCATTCACTCTTAAATCTTTTCTGAGATCATTTTTATCTTTTGATTATTTGTTATATTTTTAATGTTATTTTTTTCTTGATTTTTTTATTATTTACATTAATTTCATTTTAACAATTATATTTGAATTTAAATGATTATACTTGTTATAAAAAATCATATCTTCCAAAATTTATTATCTAACAGTATGCTTAAGTCCAAAGATCAGTACATGAGGTAGAAGATTATCGTAAACCCAACAATGTTTCTTTTAGGCTTACTACATATATTTATTTTTGAAAGTGATAGAACCTTCAAAATATTTAACAACTGAAAGAGCTCACATCAAACATAATATTTTTACAAGTTCAATCTTAGAGTGTTTTTCTTTAATAAAACACACAAAAGCTTTATATTTATTTAATCCATATATCTATACAAGTATTCTGTGCACACATAAACGTTTATTTTTTAATCGTTTTAAACTCAGCAAGTGTAATGGCAAGCTTAAAACTTAAAAGATCTGTGTAAAGACTATATGATCTTTCATCAAGTGTTTTTTATTTTTTTAAAAATCTAAATTAGATTAATATATAGAAAGTATGCAAACTTAGCTGTATTAAATTATTTAAGCATAATTTTTATTTTACTTTCTGAAATCTAGAGCCACCTAATACTTCCCAGATAGTTAATGATGATGGGATTTTAATTGCATTGATATTTTGAACTATTTCCATCATTTAACATTAAATATAAATAACTTATAGAAACAATTTTAAACTTTATTTAAATTTTCCAATTATGTTCAATTGATAATATTAGCACAAAGATTAATATATACACAACATTTTGAATGTTATTATTGTGATGCTGGCCTGACCACTGAAAATACTAGCATGGGAATTGGACATGCACATTTAAATTCTTTAATATTGAATTTTAAGATAATGCTCTATCCATCTAAGCATGACCAATTAATCAATCCTAGTTGACAGTCTTAATTAAATCCATAGATTTGTTTTTATCAATTGTTTTTTTTATACAAGTGGAGTATGGGATTGCACATATTTATATTCACCCAAAAGCCACTATTACTTATTTTTCAAAATTTCAAATATTTCAAAGTATTGAACCAAAGCTAGCCTATGTTAGATGATAGTAAATCAAAATTTATATGTATTTTGGAGATGTTAGTTACATATTTAAACTATATGTACTTTTTGCAAAAAAGACAGTTAATCAAATTACAGAATCAGTTGATGCTGTCAGTTCACTTTTAATATCAACATCAATAACAAAACTTTATTTTACATCATTCTATTGTACAAGCACACACATAAAATGAAAACATTGATCAAAAAAATAATTAACAGAAAATTGATTTGAAAGTAAAATCATTAAAAACTCTTTGGAACTTTTATATTTTCCAGCAGAAAAAGGTGACTTTGAATGGTGATGCTGAAATCCAGCATCCTCACTGATGAGCACCAATAGTCAAAAATTAGTTTAATAATTTTATAGAATTCATTCTGGCATAGGTGATACTAGAAAAAGAGATTTTTAAAAATTAATACTGTCAATGCAAATATAAGTTAAAAGAGTCATGTAGTCTTATTTGATAAACTATCATAACTTTCTCTATTTTCATATCTAAATTTAAAAGTAAAAATTGATGACATTTACTCTAATTCAAAGCCACTTATTTGAATAATTAATAGACAATAAATTTTAACGATTGGCTATCTTTAATAAAGAGCAAATTTGCTCTCAATCGATTTATTACCAAAAAGTTTGAAGATGTAGATGCAATGATAACTAAAGATTGCAATAAATAGCTCTATAATGAATTGAATGGAATGAATTATTGCTTGTTTTAAATAAATGCAGATGTTGAATATAAACAGAAAAGCTTCTATAATGTTTTTTTGGATATATATTTATATTAATTATTTTTAACAGATCTTATTGTTGAAATATTTTTAAGATTGTGGTATTATCTGTTCTATTTTATTTAAAAAAAATATACTCAAATGATATAGACAGTAATCAATGAAAACTGTAAAAAAATTGTATCTAAAAGGGACTTTTTAAAATACATTCTCTTGTTATTTATAGAGATAAAGTGCTATAGTAAATTTATACATGCTTAACTAGTTAAGTGTCAGGTGCCATATTGAATTTTTTATAAAAACTGACCTAAGACACAATTTTCACAATAACTACAGTTTTAATAATGTTAGAGCAAAAAAATACATTGGTAGAAACTAGAAAAACTAAAGAAAACAATATGGCTAAGACAAATAGCGATTATCATTAAAAATAATGTAACAAAGAAATTTCCACATCCGAAATAATTATTACTTTATTGTTTGTTCATAATTGCTACTTTATCATAAACTAAGTTTAAATTACATCTTCAGTGGTAATTTCTTTGTATTTTTCACAAAATTTCTTTTTAAATGATATATAAAACATCTTACCTGAGATAATTCTTAGCTTCAGAACTTACGGTAATAGGAAGATAAGAATTCTTAACTTTTTCTTGCACCCTAAAGTTGAAAAAGTTCAAGGTATTTGGAAGAAAAAACATTCTCCCTAATAAAAGATAAAAAAAAAAAGAATTCTATCAGGATGTAAAAATAATGAAACAAGTGTAGATATTATTACTTACCTCTAAATTATTTTGATTTTAGACTGTGGATAAACCAACCTTGTTCATAACATCATCATACTGAATAATCATTGCCAATACAGAAGACAATTTACAAATTTCGAATATGAGAAGTCAAAGATTACTAAAAAGGTTCTAAAGGCACATATTTATATATAAAAAATGTTTATATTCTACCTCTTTCAGGACATATCTTCCAGAGAAGCATACCTGTTCATATTATCTAACACAAATATGCAAAATATTAAATATTTTATATTATTCAATATTATTAATAAAAGATAAATCATTCCAGATCTTGTTTATCAATTGGCAAAAGTAATCAGAAAAACAAAAACAAAAACTAAGTAAAACAAAAATAATAAAAAGTAAGTTAGTAAAATAAAAACAATAAAAACTGCAATCTCTCTGTGCATCTGGCATGCAGCTTTGAAATTAACATTGCATTTTTCTGTAATAAATCAAATTTTATAAATACAGTCAAAGTTTGCACTTTTTTTTGTTCAGCATTGTTTTGTTATATTGGCAAAATATGGGATTCTAATAGTAGGATCATTATTTCAAATGTCCTTCAATCGGAATACAGGAACCTTACATGAAATTCCCAATGTCATCCCAAAAAAGGCAGACAATTCTCTTTCTGTCACATTTTCCCAATCATGCATACATTTCTTCTTAATGGCATATTTATTAATTTCTTCAATAATTTTTACACACATCTTTTTATAAAATAACATATAAAAAAATCTAAGATAGAATACTCACTCACAGTCAGATAGAATACTCACCCACAGTTGAAAACTTTAAATCTAGAGTCTTTGTAAAATTCTCTACATTGACCGGTCCTGTAGTAATATTTGAAGACATATTATAAGCACTAGTTGATGGGCCTGCTCTACTGCTATCATCTGGAACAACATTTGTATTTTTTCTTTGCCTTTTTGCTGGTAAAGTGTTTACTTCTTTGGATGATGATGTGAAGTATTCCTGTAGATCACTGTACATAATACTGTCATCTGAATTAAATGGTTTAGGAATTTCAAATTAATCAAGGTTGGAAGAATTCATTTCTGAATCCATATCTGCTGATTAATTTCTTCTGTCATTTTGTCTCCATGTAATCTAAAAAACTGAGAGAAAATTAATAAAAATAATTGACTTTCCTCGGAAAAAAATTAATAAAAACTTTATTTTTTGTCATAGAAAAAAAGTGACGATTACCTACAGAAAGTACGAAAAAAGATGCAGAGAATTGTCATATTCACACATACGTAGTCCTCTTAGTTTTTCCATAATTTTGAAAAGAAAACCAAACTTCAATGAATAACAATGATGTGTGAATGGTTTGTCAAATTAAGATAGCAAAGTATCACAGCTTTTTTAAAGTTTATTTATTATAATAGACTCTCCCACTATGAGTTGAATGTTATCAATTAATTTTTAATAGATATCATTGTTGAAATATTTTTAAGAATGTGCAAATGTCTGTTCTATTTTATTTAAGAAAAATCACAGTCAGATGATATAGACATTGTCCAATGACAACTGTAAACACATTTTGCACCCAAGAGGAACTCTTTTTCAAATACAATATATGGTTATTTACAGAGACAATGTGCTACAGTAAACATATATATTTAAAAAAGGTTCCTCTTTTAGATGCAAAATTTGTTTACAGTTTTCATTGGTCACTGTTTATATCAAATGACTGTGATTTTTCTTAAATAAAATAGAACAAATATTTTTATGTTTTAAAAATATTTCAATATATATACACACATACTATCCAAATACAATTGATTATAGTTAATGTGAAACAGGTTTTTAAAACATAATTGTTGACATAATGATCAATATTTTATTTCATAAATATTTAATCAATCACTAAAACTTGATATGCAATCTGAAATATCAATTCCAAACATATTTTCTAAAATAAATATGAAATTTTTCTGGACTGAAAAATGTAAAAAGTAGCATGCATTGACTTTCATGGGTAATTGCCACTTCTCAATTTTTGAGATATAAACTATGAAGTTAATTTGAATCTCTGAAATCACACTTTAACTATTTCTAATTGTTACTGCTTACTAATTGGTAAATGTAGACCATAAAAATAATTTAAAACATCTATCATGTGTTCATTTAAAATTTTATCTCATTAATAAAAACTGGAATAAAGATGGTAATGTTATTTACTTGCAGTAGACAGGTAAATACTCAATTTAAATTAAAATATGTTTTTATATAGATGGTCCAAGCTATTAAGTCAAATATAATTTTAAATTAAATTTAAAACAATTGTTTACTTATAAATATTAAATATTAAATTTCTAAAACCAAGTGAAAGAATCTGCCTATTTGGTATCCTACAACAATTAAAAATATTTTAAAAGGGCCCCTAAACAACAACAAAAAAAATTAGTCAGTTTTAGGAGATGATAAAATATTTTAAATTAAATTTATAATTATCAAATGTTAACAATGCTGAATTGCTAAAAAAAAAAAAAAGAAAAAAAAAGATAAATAGCATTAGCATCAACCTCCTAAAACTGACTAATTTTTTTGTTGTTGTTTAGGGGCCCTTTTAAAATATTTTTAATTGTTGTAGGATAACAAATAGGCAGCTTCTTTCAATTGGCTTTAGAAATTTAATATTTAATATATATATATTTTTTAGCAATTGTGCATTGTTAATATTTGATAACTATAAATTAAATTTAAAATATTTTATCATCTCTTAAATATTAAATAATAATATTTTTTTTAAATTGAGTAAAAGAGATTATTTGTAAGTCTATATCAATTAAAATAGTGCACATGGATTCTTAAAAAACAAGATTTAAGAAAAAAAAGACTTTTGTCTATATTTGTAACCTACTTATTTATTTAGGATTAATAATTTTCTTGTTATATTTTAATTGGCTAATAAATGATGATGGTAAAAAATATATAAGCACATTATGTATGGATCTTAAACAGTCAAAGGTTTTAAAGTTGAGTAAAAAACTTAATATTTGTAAATCTACAATAATTAAAAATACTGCACCAGGACCCATAGTAAACATATAATTATACAAATAAGTTGAATTGAATTGAAAACATTAAAGAGTTTTCTAAATTGCTTAATAAAACTTACAACAGATCACTTGAAGAAAAGTAAATAAATTGGATTACTATTCTTAAAAACATGTGATTATTTAAAATGATAAGAATGCATTCTATAATCTTAGTAAGTTTTCTACAAAATTTATACTATTTTTCTGCAAATTCTAATTTCACATTTGCTTATAGTCAAATTGTTTCACAATAAAATATTATGAAAATATAATAGTATATTTCTTAAACTCTTGAAATATTATATACCATCAGTAAACACAGGTAGCAGAAAAATAAGATTTCCATTATTAATTTCTTGAATGTCTTTTTTCTGATAGAAAGTACTAAATTTTAGTTCACTGCAACTATTAAATGACTAAGGAGCCAGAATTTCTACTGATCATAGAAATTTGTATTTTCATCCAATAATAATTGACATGTTGCAAAGCTAGTGACACTTAATATTGATACTTTGAATAAAAAAATCTGAACTATATGCATATAATAATTAGATATTGCACCTGAAGTATATATGATAAAGTTGCAACAGAAGAAGACCTTTTAAAGAAGATCCAGCATGTGATTATTTTCGTCTTTATAATCAAGTTACCCACATTAAATATTTTATAATATGAATCTATTTATTACTTTTAAACTTGAACTACAGAGTGAATATTTTATTTGCAAGTTAAGGTAATAATATGATATAGAATGCATTTAAAAACTTTGTTGTTACTTTTGAAAATTTTGGTAATTTTTTATACAACATATGTGCTTTCCTAAACTTTCTGTTTAATCTTTTTTTTTATTTCATTACCACCAAGAGTTTTCTGATCTATATAAAATTAGGTTAATAAGATCTTAGTCACAATGTCTTGAAATAGAGATGATTTTAGAATTAGAAGTATTCCAAATAATTATCCTTGTTCATAGATTGAACATTGAACAGATAGTGAAATTTGCCTTAATATTTGATATTTAAATACTTAGTGCTATAAATATGTAACAAATAGAATTAACAATTAAATTTTTATAGGTGCTCTATAGTATTTTTTTAATCTTTCAACATTACCTATTGGGAATAAAATGGTATCATATAGAGAGTGGTTATTTTTTTTTTTATCAGTAAGAAATATTTAAATGCTTAAAAACACTATAGACTGTATGGGAAATTTAATACTGCTTCAATTTATTGCATATTTACAGGGTTTTTTTTTAAAATATATTTATTTTACTTGGCTAATGAATTTTATATAGCTCTGATTTATATATAAATATTGAGTTATTATAAATAACACAGTGTTAAATATACTGCTAATTTCAACATTTAAGTTTAAAATCAAATTAAGCATAATAGTAATATTTAAATAAGAATACATAGGTTGAAGATGGATTGTTGATCATTTTTAAAGCTTCTGTTGAGGGCTGATCACAAAAGACATTATTTGAAGGTTGGCTAATATTTTTATTTATTTATCAATAAGTAATGTTTAAAAATTTAGAAAATCTTGTAGAGGTTTCATTAACAATACATTTTATCATCTATTTTTTATTTTATTTTCAGATTTTTTTTCTTGGGTTGAATTGTTTAAATAAATAAAGTCGTATTTTTACTTCCTTCTTTGGTTTTTGAATTTCTTTCATTCAAGACATGAATTTGGTGAATGAAGTTAATTAAAAAAATTAATCAGTAACTTTGAAAATAAAAAGATATTAAAAAAAAAAAAAAACATAGCACAAATTTGCAAAGAAAAAACAACAAAAAATTTGCAGACAAAAATGTTTTTTGAATGAATAAAAAATGATTCTTCTAAAATTTAATATTTTTCATAGATATTATGATAAATCATAACTTTAAAAAATAAAAACTCATTCTAAAATATTAGAAAAAACTTATAACAAAACATTGAAACAATGGTTTTGAACAGGGCATTGCCACTTTTTTTGTCTTTGACATCAACAAAGTTTTACTCATTTTCTGATAAAAAGCATTAGAATTCAACAAAATCTAAATTTAAATGTCACCTATTTATTTAATGATGAAGCAGCACAGTAAAAAGATAAACAGATTCTTTATAAACTTATTGCTTTATTTTCACATTATAAGCAAATGACACTTCGTAACACACACTTAACAACTTTTCACTACTGGACAATATAACTATATTTTACTTTTTAAATTTTCATGGCTTCAAACACTATATTACTTTTATTAATCTCCAATAGCTTTTGTCACTTAAATATTATAGTAGAAGCTAAAAAATTAACAAAACTCCAGTTTTAAGTAACATTTCTGTTAAAAATTAAAAATGGATTTTCAACAGTTAATAGAAGACTTTGAAGATCTCAATGCCAGGTTTAGTCAGTGAATAAATTATACAAAAAAATAATGTCATGTCTATTGATTACTTATTATTTGATAATAAAAAGATTAATGTATTTCAAAAAATGGGGATTAATTTAAACTGTTTTATAATAATGCTATTATTTTTTCTGTTGATAATATTATCAGATTGCAGTAGTCCAGACATGTATATTATTTGAATTTCTATGTGGCTGCCATCATATTTTACATACACATGGAAAAAGTACACTATTGAATGACAATTTCATTAAATATTATTTATTTTAAAAATATGTAAGACTCAGAATGCATTTCAATATTATAACCGAGCTTGTATTTATTGTTACTGCGAATGAAAAAAGTAAAATGTATTATTTAGGAGATTTATGAATAAAAAATTGAACTTCTTTATTTATTTTATATTAATCATGATTAATTAAATTATTTTAAAACAGTTTTGACAAAACTATATATTTTTTTTAATGTAGAAATTCTTAATAAAGTCATAATGAAAGATCGAGAAATATTTAATTATTTTTTTGCTTTTATCAAGATTTCTTTTGTTTTCTTAAAAATCCAAAATTTAATGATCATTAAAAAAAAGTAAAAGCATTTTATTTTTGAAGACAATTTATTGAAAATTAAATATTTTACATTTATATTTTTTGATTATATTAAAACAAAATATATAGCTATCTATGTTTATACAATCAATAGTATTCTGTCCAATAGACAGGTCCAGACTGTAGTCACAACATCAATTCATCTATTCTTCCATTCCATTTTCTTCCTTGCCCATTTCTTCAATTCCACATAAGTCTTCTCATCTCTTACATCATCCAATAATGTCAATCTCTTCCATTCTTTCTTTTTATTTCCATGCACCATTTCCTCCAAAACATCTTTCATTAAACTATAATTTCTTCTTAATATATGTCCAAATCCACTTTTTCTTTCTCTCTCTGATATTCTCAATCAATCTTGTTTTCTCATTTACTCTTTTCAAAACTTCTTCATTTGTTATTTTACTCATCCAAATGATTTTTCCCATTCTTCTTCATATCCATATCTCAAAGGCTTCCAATCATTTCTTAACTCAATGTCCATGTCTCACAACCATACATTAATACACTCCACACATAACATTTAATTAATCTCTTCCTTAATTCTCTTTCCAAAGATCCACAAAATATTGTATCTTCTTTCTCTTCACAAATGTCTTTTTTTGCTAATGCTATTCTTCTTTTAACTTCATCATCACTTCTTCCATCCTCACTCAATCAACTACCCAAATATCTAAATCCCTTCACCTGTTGAACCATATTATCAAGGATTCCAATTTTCAGTCTTTTTGCATCTCTCCCTATCCATAAACACTTAATCTTTTCAATATTAATTTTCATTCCATATGCCATATATCCTCCTTCCAATTTATTGAACATATTCTGAAGACCCTTTTTCTCCTCAGCAATAAGAGCCATATCATCTACAAATCTTATACACTTTATTACTCTCCCTCCAACATTTGCTCCCCCACAGACCAAATAATTATTTAGCATGTCTTCTAAATAAATGTTAAACAGAACAGGTGACATACTACAACCTTGCCTATCTCCACTTTCTATATTCACTTCATCAGTCACATTACTCCCAAATCTAATTCTTATTCTTATATCATTATATATAGTCCAAATCAATTGCCTTTCTTTCCAAAATACTCCTTTATCTCTTAAGATGGACATAAGTTTATTCCAGACTATTCTATCAAATGCCTTTTCTAAATCCACAAGACATATATCACTTCCTTCATCTTTTTTAATATATCTTTCCACAATTGTCCTAACAATACCAATAGCATCTCTTGTGCTTTTCCCTATCTGAAAACCAAACTGTTCTTCACCAATATAATAATCAACCTTCCCATAAATCCTTGGAGTTAAAATCCTCAATAAAACTTTAGAAGCATGAGACAACAAACTTATTGTTCTATATTCTTCACATTTAGCAGCATCCTTTTTTTTTTTTTTAGAAATTGGAATCATTATAGTTTTTAAAAAATCTTCAGGCCAAACTCCACTATTATATATCAAATTGCAAAGACCAACTATTTCCTTTATAGTAAATTCTTCCATTTTTTTCAAAAAATTCTATAGGTATTGCATCAAATCCACAGCCTTACCATTCTTCATTTGTGCAATTGCTTTTATTACTTCATCTGGCAATATATCCATACCTCTATCATCTATTTCAACATATTTATTTTCAAGTTCATAATTAATTAAATTATTCCCTCTACTAATCAGACACTGAAAATATTCCTCCCATCTTTTTAATATATCATTGCTATCAATTAATCTCTTTCCATTCTTATCTGGAATCTCACTTGATACCCATTTCTTTATCTCCCAAGTAATATTTTATATTTTATCAAATACCAGATCATATCTTTTCACATGCTGAAGTCTTTCTATCTCTTTACATTTTTGCTTCAACCATTTTTCATTTTCTAAATCTGTTTCTCTCCTTAGTTCATTATTAAATTTCCTATTTGGCTTTTGCCCTTCCTCAGTTTTTATATTCTTCCATTGTCTCCACACTTCAATCTTTTTCAACATACCTTTAGTTATTAAGATCATTTAGCTTTCCTTGCATGAATAATACCTATTTCATTTTTTTGCTGTTTTCAAGAATTCTTTTTTAATTATATTCCAACATATATCAGGACTACTAATATATTTCTCATCATGAACGATCCTTTTAAATTCATTTTCACATACTAAACCAAATTTTCCATTTGTCTCAATTTATCCAAGTCCCATATTGCATAACTTTTCTCTCTTTTAATTCTTTTTAAACTTAACTTTAATTTAGTCATAACCAAATTATGATCCAAATCTATATCAGCATCAGGCAAAGCATGTGAACCCATAATAGCATTCTTATATCTATTCTGAATCAATATATAATCAATTTGATAATGTTCTCTGTCACCTGGAGCTTTCCATAAATACAATCTTCTAATATGATTTTTAGTGTTTGCAATGACAAACCCATTCTCTTTACAAAATTGTACAAGTCGACTACATTTGTCATTTCTTTTTCCACTACCATAATTTCCAATAATTTTCACTTCCCTACCTTTCCTCACAAAAGCATTCTAATCCCCCAATAGCAATATACATGCATTTTTTCTTCACATTGAATACTTTCTTCTATCTTCTCATATATTTCATCAATTTCAATATCATAATGACTACTAATTGGCATACAAACTTGTATAATTACCAAATCCCTAGAACTTGCATTTATTCTCATCACCATCAGCCTATCATTAATACAATCAACCTTTGCCACACTATTCCAAATTTTCTTCTCCATAGTAATGCCAATTCCATTAATTGACCTATCACCACCCAAATAAAATAACTTTATATCCCCACTATTTACTTCTCCACATCCCTCCCACCTCACTTCACTTAATCCCATAACATCTATATATATAAGTACAACTCTTTTCAAATTCTCCAATTTCCTAACTCTCCTCAAAGATCTAACATTCCACATATCAATTCTCAATGTATCTTCTCTCAATGAATTATGATTATGATGATTTTTCAGGTTGACAACTTGAGTAGCCTCATGTCCACTCCTGCCAGGCAAGATACCAAACTCATTCTTAACTAAGGTCTCAACACCAAACATAATGTTTTCTGTAGACATACTCATAATCAAACAAGGGAATTATAAGACAAAGTGCTTTCTCATTGCCTTCTTTGCTCAGCAATAACCTCCATAATAGGCTTAGTGTGCTAGCTAAATCTCATAAAATTAATATCCAACTATTGCTTCCTTCTCATCATTGTCACCTATAGTGATCTTTTGCTGAATTGAAAGAATGCTGTTGCTAACCCAGCACCCAGCAGGATGTAGAGTTATTTAATGGCAGTCAACATTCACCATTATATATCCACCATCATATGAATTGTGGCATTTTAGAGAAGTAAACATGCCACTGTCTCCTTCATCACTTCCTGATAGTGAATGTTGTCCCATTGTCAATGACTGCTTATTTACAGTACTCTGCTTATCACAGATAACCTTCATATGTGAAGGCCATTCCCCTATCTGCAATCCAAGGATGCTCTGGGTAGCATGAAACCCATGCCCTGCTATCCACTCCGGTGTACATTTTCTACAGGTGTGGAACAAACTAAATACATTTTCAAGAACTAGTAAATAATGCATCCAAAAAGTAATACTTTTAAAAAGAAAATATTGTATATTGAAAATCTTTTATTTATTGTTTGCTGTACAATTCTATATTTATTGATATATTTTTCAACATTGTTACATTCACAATAAATGTAAAATGTCAAAACATTTATTTTTTTCAATGTTAATACATTATATGGGTAATATTAAAAACATTTCAATCTTTAAAACAGATGATCCTTATTATATTTCATTCCACATTAATATTGGAGAGTTCATTCACCCAGTGCACTTTACGTTTTCTTTTTTTTTTTTCAAAAGCATCATATACTAGCTTGGATCATATTTGTAACTATACAATTTTATTCAAAGATAAATAATTTTCTAGTTAATAGAAGATTTATGAATCTATTTTAATAAGTATTACTCTAACTAATATATTTGAAATGGTTTATACATTTTGATGTTAATTCATCTAAGTTTAAATGAACTTATCTAGCTCATCTCACTTTAGAATAAATGAAAAATATCCATTCAAATTGTATAAAGAAAAAGTAAAAGTTATCGCTTTACTGTTTATTAGACATTTTAAAATATTATGTGTGATCCATAACAATTAAATACAAGATGAGTACAACCCTAGGAAACTATAATCTTTGTTTGTAACACACTCTGGAACAGTCAGAAGTCACAGAAGTGATTTCTTTGAACCTATATTTGACATGATAAAGGTCATTAATAAATATGCAGTAATAATTTAGTATAAATGCTAACAGAAAAGAATTAGGACACATTAAATTAAGAAATGATCCCTCCGGGTTTTTTTTTAGACATCTAAAATTAAATATATAAACATTGTGACAACTTACATAATTGTAAATATTATTAAACTTTTAAAATGTAAAAATACCTTGGTCTGTATATAATACATAACATCAATTATGACATAAAATAAAACTCTTAGGATTTGAGATTTGTGAGAATCCAATATATCAGTCTTAACTTTAGTTGTTGATCTGACAATAGTGTGACATCTATCATTGTAAATTTTATTTGCTGCTTAGTCAATAGTATAGTATTGGTCTAAAATTACTATAGTTATATTTAATATACAGTAACAAACAAATAAAAATACCCTGTAAAGTCTTAAAATAACTTGAGCAAACAGGCATGGCTTAAGTAGAAGTCCTTAAAGCACTTGATCAAGGTTGTTCAAAAGATTGGCCAATATATCTGGACAAATTGCATTCCTTCATGATCTCAAATGAAATAAAACCTAAGTTTTACAATCATAGGTAATTCTGGCATATTCTTCCATGCTAAAATTCAAAAAGGCAGTAAAACTATTGTAAAGTAAATACCATCTTTAAAAATTACGGTAGCTATATTTAAGGTACAGCAATAAATAAATAGAAAATGCTCCATAAAATCTTACAAAAACTTGAGTAAGCTGTCATAGCTTGAGTAGAGACTTGTGAAGAGTTTGATTCTAGTTGTCAGGAAAATTGGTTGAAATGACTGGACAAATTGCATTTTTTCATGGACTCATTTATGAAAATATCTGATTTAAAGTTGGATACCCTTCTGAATATATATGGGCTTCTACTTATTAGATTTTATAATCATAGGCAATGCTGGTATATTTCTTCAAGTAAAAGTTTAAGAATGCAATTAAATTCAACCTGTGCAATCAAGAGGTGAATAAAAAGCAATTGATTATGCACCTGACTTCCAGGAATGACTTATGGCCTATGAATTTAAAGTGTTTCTGGATTAAGTATTTAGTGATAATTTCATATGCAGCATGCAGGACCACAAATTGAAAATAAAATGTTTAAACAACCATAATATTTTCAAAGCAAAAAACAGAAATTAGTATGAAGCAACACTAACAAGATCAAGAATAAATGTTGTTATGACATAATAATGTCCACACCATTGTCCAGTGGCAACATTAAAATACAATTTGTTGCCTTTTTCAGTAAAATAGTAACATTAAATATGTTTCTCTTTCAAAAAAGAAACAGATAAATAAAAGCTCATGTAGCTGAAAACACAGCTAATGGTTGCATAACATAATTTAATCTCAAATGCCTAAAGAATGATTAGTAAGATATTTCACTATTTACTTTATTTTAAAAATAAAAATATGGTAATTTTCTTTTCCTTATTCTTATTGTGAATGCATGAGTGAACATACATTTAGTAAATTATATATAAAGGTGTTCCTCAATTTATTATTAATTACTTTTTTAAAATTTTATTTATATTACGATCTTAATTTATACACTTACAGAACATATAAATGAATCCATGTTCTATATATGTGTGTGTTGAAAAATATTTTATGATTGCAATCCAATAAAGAATATGTATTCTAGGATAGCCAATGTTCATCTATAAAACTTGAACTATTATATGTTAAACAGGAAAAGCTTGACTCCACTATATATATTTTTAAATGCAAATCAAGATAAATAATCAATGACTATAATAAAAAAGTGCATATCTTTATATTATATTATTTCTTATTTTACACTTTATATTAAAAAAAATATACTACAGTATATGGCTTTTTTTTTCCATTAAAAATTTCTTTGCATTTGTATTTGTTACAACTGTAAAGGTGTTTGTTTTTATTTCGTTTAATAGGACATATTGTATAGTAAGAAACAAAACTTTTCATATGTTAGTAATATAGTATCATTTAATTGAATATTTAAAATCAATACTTGATTTTCTATCTGAAAATTATGTAATGTTTTTTATTATATTTTATTCTAATTTAGCTTCTTTTACCAAACTATTGTTGATATTTTCTTTTATGATTTAATTAACACTTTAGATACACCTGAAATTAATTTTGATTATTTTTTTTTAGAAACATATGATATTTAATTTCATTACTAAACTGAACAAAAAATAAATAAATCAAATAAAGATTTACGAAAATTAAAAGATAGTAAAATAATTCCTATCATTTTTTTTTTATCTGAAAAAATCTTTTTTCTTCTCTCTTCATAATTCTACTTGATCCTTTGGGTTAGTACTTTATTAATAATGATTTACACTAATTTCTAGTGTACCAACTGGATCATTTTCACAATTAAGTTCATAATTTATAAAATATGTCAAATAAAAAAATATTAATTTACCATGACTTGTTATTAAATTTTTTAAAAATGGAAATAATTTGGAAAGTATTTCTTATATAATATTTTTGTAATTTTTCAGATTAAAACAATATTTATAAAATAATCTTAACCAAAGCCTATTTCATTAATGGTTATTGAAACTATCACACTAGATTGTTGGTATATAAAAATATTATTGATTATTTTATTATATTAAAAAGCAGGTTTTTTAGGAAGAGAATATTTTTTTCAGTCTTTTAAAAAAATTATTAAGTACCTCTTATCTCAAATTCCATATTTAGTTGTAAAACGTCAGAGCATTCGTTTCTGCTACAGGGGTGTTGCCTGTGTAATATTTTTTCATTATACTGTTCTCTTAAGAGATAGAAATTGATTTCTTTCCACTTTTAATAATTGATACACTGTAAAGATATTTTCAATTTTTAAATTTTTTAATCAGACTTCTGTTTGAAATATATATCAACTACCTACTGGTGTAAATATTTTTAGCATATATCTAGTTATTTATCAAATCATCAGTTATTAAAATTCTATAAATTACTAATTGTATTTCTTTATTATCTGAAATTTTTTATTTGTTATACAAATAAAAAGTGTTAATAAAATGTATTGTTTTGTATATATATATTTTTTTAAAATATCAATATTTTAAATTAATATTAAGTGAGGCCTCCAAATCTCATGTGAGCTTTGTGTGTCTTATATGCATAATTAGTAACTGTTGGAAGTACTATATTACAATTATAATTAATCAGCTTACCTTCAGGCAAAGTATTTAATATATATATATATATTCTTTTATATATACTGATACACAGACATACTTCGTATCTTATAGTGACGTATATGATGTCATAAAAAGAAAATTAAGTATTTCTGACATCATTGTCAGAAATACTTAATTTTTCTTTTTTAAAAATAATTAAAATGATACACAAACAATATTACGCATTATTTACCTAAGTATGCAATATAAGAGAAGTTATAATTTGATCGATGAAGAAAATCGGGATATGATTTGTTTTGATTATGGTAATAAACTTTTTAGGTTACTTTTAATTGTCTATACTCAAATAAAGTAGAAAGATTTTTTCACTCATTATTGGCGTTAAAAAGTATACTTTTTAAATAAATATTTATATATAGAGGATTTGAACTCAGACTTTCACACGATCCTCAACTGGCCACGCTAAGTAATACTGCTGACACACTTGATCACACACATGTTGAAAAGATAAATAATCACCAATATACGTATTTTGTGCTAAACCAGCACTTATCAGTTGGTCCAGATTATCATCTCCACACATATATACAATCAATACTCAGCTTATATTACGGTAACCAATCTTCATACTTTAATGGACAGGCTACAATCCACTCCACCCCACAACTCTTCAGCCATCCATTTCATTGAAAATCTGATGATGGAACGCCCAAAGCCCTCATTGGTGCCGACCTTCTTATCCTACCCATGTTGACCATAAGTCACTCTGATCCATCATGTACAGGACCTGTGGGGTAGAGTCGATTGAGACCTGTCCATTAAAGTATGAAGATTAGCTATCTTAATATAAGGTGAGCATTGATTGTATATATGTGCAGAGATGATAATCTAGACCAACTGACGAGTGGTGGTTTAGCACGAAATATATATTGGTGATCAAGTGTGTTAGCAGTATGAGATAGAGTGGATAGTTGAGGATCGTGTGAAAGTCTGAGTTCAAACCTTCTATATATTACATGGTATGAAAAAGCCAGTACGGTAGAAAAAACAATTTATATAGTATAAATATTTATAGTAAATTATTGATAATGAGTGGCAAAACAATTAAACGTTATATAAAATATTTTTTATTATTTTCTTTGTTGCATTAGAGAAATAAAAACAATTTATTTGAAATTGGAAGTAAAACAGTTACGTTGAAACATTTATTTGACATCTTTCTGTCATTTTATAATGATTTTATTTTTTTCAAATATAAGAATTAAATAATAATATTTGTGTTCTTTTACCCAGATGGACGTAAAATGCTGAAAATATTTACTATCTTAAAAAAAAAAATTGATATAGATATGTATATTCTTTCTCTTTTTATATTTTATTTTTGGTTTAATATGAAACATATTAATTTTCGTCATAAATAAATTTTTACAAAAGCTAGTTTGAAATCAGATATTTCGTCCCTCGATATAAGCGATTCAATAGGTCCATTAAAATTCAAATTATGAAGTAATAAAAAACTACTTCAGTAATTGGTTTAAATTGAATCAAAACATTGAACTGACCTATCTTGATCTCGTGAGAATTATTCTCAGCGGGAGATAACTGATCAAAAATTCTGCACGAACAAAAAGTAAAAAAAATCAAATCACATAATTTACATATCTAATGGTTTGTGGTTGATGTCTAAAAAATGATTTTTGAATGATATAAAATATCGTAGCGAAATAAAAGAGAGAAGACGCTCTCAGTTGATGGTAAATTAAAAATGAAATTTGAAAGTTTAAAATACATGCGCATATATATTTATAAACACGCAGACAAATGAATAATAAACACGGTATAATGTGTCATAGAAGATATACTTGCAGCCCAATTTCTTTTTTCAGTAGAGAGAACGCATATTGAAATACATATATGTTTTTAGGCTGGGTTGGCCCGCAAAAATACTTTGGTTGTAAAACAATTTTTAGCAAAATACTACACTGCTAGAACATCCATTTCTATATATACAAACCTGCTTAATTATTACTTTATGAGAATCTGCGTTAAAAAAATTTGGTAATAGATTATGTGCAGTCAAATATAATGGAATTTCTCAACAGGTTCATAACAAATAATTTTTAGCATTAGTTTGAATAATAACAAGAATTTCCATGCTAATTGAAAAGATTGTATGGATTTTGTGGTGTTGATGCTTCCATATTAAAGGCAAAAATCAATTGTAATAACAATCAAATAGTTTGTTAAACAGAGATTATATGTTGTTTGAGAGCTAGCTTTAAGAAAAGTTTAGCTCTTGAATCTGCCATTTTATCATTGCCTCAATGAAAAGTAATGCACTTGAAAATTTCAGTTGGAGCTTAAATAAATATACTATTCATCCATTGGATAAGAATGATTCTTGAACTTAAAAGTATGGAATAGCTTTATTGCTCGGGAATTCATAACACATTGGAGCAGAAGAAATAACAGTTGGATGTGGTTCATGAAGCCAAAGCCCAGAAAGCGTCACTGCATTCACTGTACTAAACCACGCATGACAGTATGATGGATTAAAAACTTATGCCACATACATATCAGCATTTTTGAATAATAATAATAAAAATCAGGATATACATTTTTTTTAACACTAAATTACTAGATGCTGCTTTATGTCATATGCCTTTAAACATTTCTTGAAATAAATTTATGCCCTGTTTTTTTTTATATTATGTGCAAAAATACGATGCATAGATCACATTAACTTTTGATCTATTACACAAATGAATATCTTATATGCGTGACTCTTGCATGCAGATTTGTTTATTTCTTGTAGCAAATTGAAGAGAAAACAACATTATTATATTCAGTGAAATATAGCATTATATTCATACATTAAGTCTGTACTTTACAATCTTATTAAATTAATATATTGGAGGAAAATTTCCCTGCATTAAATGTTCTCATATATAAATTAAACCATCTGTGGAACAAAGAGAACAAACAGACGCAACTGCATTAATCCTTGGTTTAATCCTATTTTTACAATGCATTTATAATAAATAACACTGTAATATTTTTTTGCTTATTTATACAATATATACATATATATTTTGTATTCTTCTTTAAATCTTCAATATATATTTGTATATTTTTTTATTTATTCTTCTTTTTACATGTATGGTAAAAAAAGCAGGTGAAAAAATATACAAATTATTGACAAAGCGATACACCTGAGTTTAAATGATAAAGATATACCAGACGATTATAAAAATGTAATCATTAATATTTTAGAAAAGTAGGAAAAAAAAAGAGAAGATATAAGTAATATAGATTTGTTATTTTTTTTATCGTAGAAAAAGACCTTTCTGGATGAATTAAAAAAAAAATAGGAATACCTGATATTTCAAAAAGATAAATTTTAAAAAAAGTTGTCAAAAGTAAAGAAATAAGAGGAAAGTTCATGTTGATTTAATTAAGCATGTATATGGATTTGAATATTCAGTAACATATATTTATGAGAAAGTGAACAGAATTAATGCCTAATACCTACTTTTTGCCAAATTTAATGATACACCCGTGCGCACGCATATGTATATAAATATTAAAACGTGGTAACAGATAAATCACAATCATTTTCTCGAAAAAAATCCTATATTATATTTGGAAGCACGATTTTTTCAGTAAGCTATTTAATGATACAGGTATTGATAAATGTATGAAAATTAGAGATATTTATAAAAAAGAATGTTATTCAATAAGTCATTTAAAATAAAATTTTATCTTACATGCAAAAAGAAAATTTGCTTTTTTTTTAGATGCCATAATGTGAACAGAGCAACAGTTTTAAATACATTTTAAAAAAGAACACACTTTATAAAAGAAATTAGAGGGATTTGAATTTAGAATATTTCAGTCTATTTATTCTCCAATCCATCTCAAGCAGCCAGATACACATGACAACATACTGTGAATTTCTATCTTAATATAAACTGAGCACTGATTATATATATGTGGTGGAAGATTATGATCTGGTCCAACTGATGAGTTCCGATTCTGCACAAATATTTATATCGGGGGATTATGTATCTGTTTTATATGTATGTGATTATGAGTATCGATTGCTTGAGATGGCTTGAAAGGTGAATAGAATGAAAAATCCTGAGATCAAATCCCTCTAATTACATACATAAAAAATATTTAATATAAGCAAATTACATACTGCTTTAGAATTATATTGTAAAAGAAAGTAAATATATGTAAAATGTAAAAGTAATTATATCATTAGTCTCTCAATGTTGCAGGACATAATTAAAAATATCAATTTTGACCTTTTCTTTTTTTATTATTAAAAAAGAAAATTAGATTTAAAATTAAAAATGATTTTTTTTCTTTCAACAAATCTAATATTATAAAGAAATCTTGCAAAACTTTGCTTTAATAAAATTATATTAAGCTCCTTTTAGGACTAATATATATATATATATATATATATATAATGTTGTTGGTGCAAATTTGAAATGTTAAATAAAGTGGAAGCAAGCAAGCAATTGGAAATGATCACAGATGTCGATCAAATGTTAACACATGATCATAGGAAGCTATTGCTCTATTTTTTCCCACTGTTCATTCTAATAAAAAATTTGAACTTAGTCAAATAGAATTAATATAAAATATTGTTTTCAAACTCTACATATTTTTTGTTATTTTATTACTAATATATTATAAAAATTGTTTAAATCCAATTATTTATACTCAAGAAAAGATATCTGAATTAGAAAAGTCCACTCCACATCTTTATATTAAAAGTTCAATACACCATTTATTCATATTGAATAAAATAGTAAAAAAGCAACAATTAAAATAATAAAATAAAATATGCAAATTAATTCAAGACAATGTATGAATAAATTTATGATCTTTCATTTAGTATTGCATTATTACTAGTGATCACCAGCAAGTTAACTTTGATTCTTGACAATTATGTGTTTTTTTTTGATTCATTCATAAAAATTTCAACTTGATTTACAAAAATAATTATCGAGTGTTTTCGTTTAATTAGATACTTAGAAACAATATTTTGTTGTCAATGCCACGATTACCAATTGCCTTCACATATAGATATTAGTAATGAATTTTTTTAGTTTAATATTTTAATAGCAATTAAAAAGATTTTAGTACTAAATTTATTTCTTTTATATCTTTTCAATAATACAAATACATATTTGAATATATATAGTTATGTATTTATAATAATTCAACAGTTTAAGAATTTTATATCATATATATATTTATAATCAAGTGAATTTTAAAATTAAGATGTATTAATGTTTAAGATGGTAATGTTTAGTTGTTTTCAGTTGGAGTTTTAGGCTAATTGCTTTCATGTTAAAGAATAAATTGTTATTATCTCAAGCTTTGAGTTCCAACCTACCTTGAGTGCAATATTTGCATAAAAATGTTTGTGCATTACATTGGAATACTAGAAATGGGTTCATAGCTAACTGAAGAGCATTATTGGTGCCATTTAATAATTTTAAAATTGCTAATTGGTTGATTATTTTAGCATGCTGTCAAAGTTATTAGGAATATTATATTAGGGAATAGATTGGTTGGTATGTTTAAATTTTATTATATATTACTGATATGAGTCATTACCTGATTAAGCAAAAAGTAATTTAAATATTAACAGTTTTTGATTGTGCACATTTAGTAATTAATATTTAAAATGATATTTTGCAGCTGTTTTCAATTATGCCTAAGACAAATTGCCTTAATGTTTAAATATTTAATATTTTTTAAAAAGATTATATCATGATTATTTTGCACATTAAAACATAATCAGATCTTGTGTTTGGTATTATTTTGGGCTCATTAGCACCCGAAAAGAATTGTTATGTCATAAAACAAATGCCATGGAAGAGCTGATTAGTTGTCTTTTTAGTATGAGGGCAAAATTAGTAAGAGTATGTTATTGGTGAATTAATTAACTCATTAGTTTAAACTTTATAAAGG
This sequence comes from Epiperipatus broadwayi, assembly GCA_028023455.1. NCBI lineage: Eukaryota > Metazoa > Onychophora > Udeonychophora > Euonychophora > Peripatidae > Epiperipatus > Epiperipatus broadwayi. Next base: position 4,752,064 of record JAQFVV010012434.1, on the reverse strand, counting down.
ATTAGATAATTTAAATTTATGTTTGTATATGCATTTTGAGAATTGTCTTGTCTAGTTTTGCCTAAATTTGAATCTTCTTAAATAAATATTAATATGTTTTGCATATTTTAAAACAAATTTCCAAAATGCATACCCTATCATGAAAAAATGCTGCAAACCAATGCCCTTTTTATCAAGAGTCAAAGTAATTTTTGGGTACCTAAAAATATATTTTATAGATTAAAAATCGTGAGTAAACATTTTATCAGACAAAAGTATTTCTCTCTGTCTCTTTATATATGTATAAATAGGGGCTATTTTTATTTAATACATTACTAAATTATTTTATTAATTAATGATTTGCCAATGTAATAATTATAGATATGATCTTTGTTACATCTCTTTATATATATTTGTTATAATTTTTTTGGAAATAAACATTTTTTTCTAATTTTAAAACATTACACACTATGTCTAGACTTCTCAAACAAACTGCACTCATGATGTCATCAAAGAATATAATCAAATAAATGAATAAAATGACCAGCAAAGAAAAGTAGATTAATATAAATATTTACTTTAATGACATTAAGTATTAATAACTAAATAAATATGAATTTAACAAATATTTAACTTATAATACAATTTTAATATCATTACATGCTATGTTCTGGAACAAACTTGTGACTCTTATTTGTTTATTTTTTAATACATTCTCTTCATTAAATCTTTGTTTTGGACACATTTTATTAAAAACAAGTGATACAATATCAACTTCACAAATGAAAGACTTTTTACACCTCCTCAAATTGTAAATTTAAGATAAATTTCATTAAAACAAAAGTTCAAAAAAATCTTTCATTAAAATATTAAAAACAATTTTCTATTTCAAAAAAATGACATAAGTAATAATAAATTTATTGATAATAGGAATTACTTATTAGATATCATATACATTTTCAACTCATTAATTTTTGCTAAAAAGCAAATATATCAAGAGCATATTTAATATAAACATCATATACTTGTTAAGAAACAAATAATTAATAATTATACAAAGATATACAGATAAATAAAATATAAAACTATTTTTCTATTATTATGATGTCAAAAAAACTTATGTTATGCAAGTATAGAATTATTTTTTTCATTTCAGTAGATATTCATTAAAGAATGTTATTTTGTTTTTGCTTTAGACATCTATATACTAATTAAAATCTTAATCTATTAAATAATATTACAAACATTACAATTATTTTAACTTTAAATTTTTATTGAAAATCTTTACTGTTAAGTGATATAAAAGATTTTTGCTGCTGAAACATTTTTAACTTGATTGCACTAACAGAGGATATTTATATAAAATCCATGAAAATGATTAAATAGAGAATAAACTATTTAGATTTTATATAAAATATTTTATCCAAAGGCTTAAAATATAATTTTTTAAATAAAAACAGTCTTTTGGAATCCCTAGACTTATCTTGTCAACATTAATTAGTATATAACTGGATAATGAGATAAAGAAGGTTTTTATTTCTTGTAGGTGATTCTTATTGCTGTTTTTATTGGTAAATAATTAAGTTCTGCAGCTAAAATAATATTATCATTCTGTATTTACTGAAAGCAAAATGTAATTAAGAAGGAGTTTAAAATGTTCATTTAATTCTTTATAGATACAACCTTTAGTTTTAAAATATATTACATCATTTTAAAAATATTTTACATAATGATTAATATGTTAAAAAGATTACAAAATAATTAAAAAAGTTATTTAAATTTAAATTTTATTTCACTTTTAAGTTATATTAGGAAAAAACAAAATTCACACAATCTTTCAATTACATATCCTTCTTTATATGTAAATTGTTTGAATAATTAAAAATATTACTATATATAAAAATAAATATATTTATATATTTTTTAAAAAAATATTATTGAAATATGCTAAAAATTATCAATCATAATATGGAAAGTCTCTATTAGTCAACATCGAAAGTAAATAAATTCAGATCATTGCATTTTACCTTATTAATTCTAACATCACTTTTATATATAAATAACTTTATTGAAATACATATGTAAGAATGATACAATTGTAAATAAAAATAAAAATCATCCATGTTGTTCGGGCAACCAGATGGTCTGATGTGCTACTGGTGTTGTTTAATCTAGCTTAATCAGGCTTCATGTGATATCCAATTAAAATCTGGATGAGATGATAATGTCCTTATGGCAAAATTCCTTCAACTTAGAAATGAATATGTCTTCAGGCTTGGGATGAGAAATGGTAAACTTGTTTCGACATCTGGACATCCAGATGTAACATCATTTTTACAAGACTGAAAAGTAAAATATATGTTGATAAACATAATGAATTAATTATTAATTTAAAAGAAAAGAAGACTGAGCAAATAAAAATAATATTACTCTAGAATAATTATGGAATGAGCAAATAAACAAGTATCATCATTCCAGTTAGTACATGATACTAACAGTAAAAAGATTAAAGTAAACAAAGTAAAAAAATAAATCAAAATCAAGCCATTATTTTTTTCTTAATAATTTCTTCAATGTGATTACTTTATGTTTTATGGAAGAACCAGGTGACGTGACAGTCACTTCACTTATCTGTTGACTTCTTTACTTTAAATTCAGCTATATATATATAAACTTCAAAAGAAAGTAATAATAATAAAAAATTTATGTGTGAATTATAAAAGAATTTTTAAACTATTTACAATTTTACATAAATTTAAATATTTTACATATAAAGTTCTATCTGCATACAAACATAAAAAGTTCAAGCAAAATTATAAATTAATTAAACTTACATAAAAAATAGTTTGTTTTGCACATTTGCATATATCTAAAAAAGCAATACATATTATACTAAAATTCCAGTGACAAAAGATTAAACTGTAAGAAATTAAATCTTTAAAGAATTACAACTTTTACCACCTGTAAAGTATTATAAAACATATTTACTATTTCAGATTTATAATGTACATTTATAGTTTCATTTTGAAATTTGATTGTGTTAAAAATAATCACAATCAGATAAAAGATCAGAATGAAATTTGATAATAAAATATTAACATCATTATATTTTTTTAAAGATTATATCGATATTATTAAAATATTTTATTTTTATGCTTAATTTACTAATTTATTATTAACATAAAAAATGATAAGTGGAAATAAAATTTAGAAAATAATTATTTAAATGAAAAAAAAAACGTAAAGAAAGAGAGAAAGAAAGAAAAAAAAAGGGAGAGAAAAAAGAAAAACAAAATAAAGGATGAGAGAGAGATAGAGAGAAGAAAAAAGTTGCAAGAAGACTGAAGGGGAGGAAAAAAAGAGGAAAAGAAAAAATATTATAATTAAGCATAAAACAAATCACTATAAAATTTTAATATTCTGATCCATAATGAATATAACAAAAGTATTACTGTATAATATTTACTTAAAAATCTGAAATTTCTATAATATGTATTCAGCATTTGTAAATGACTGCAAAAAATTTATGCATATCATTTTTACTCATATTCGTTTCTTTAACTCAACAATTTTATAAATTGTTACATTTCACATACATTTAAATAGCATTAACTTCAATATATACATGATTTCTATTGATTTAGCTTTGCTGGAATCATGCCAATTTATTGTAATTGTGATTTCATCTTAATTTTCTTTACAAAATTCTGTCAGAATGTTGAGTATCATATTTTAGTTTTTTGAATTTATTATTAATTATCATTGTGTGTGCTCACAAATTTGACCTATAAAGTTATTGTCCATCCAACTTCTTATAAAAAACAAGCATTCAAAATCTTCATGTTTTTTAATATAAGGCAAATGTAATTAATAGTCAAAAAATATAGGTGCATAGAAAAATAAGCATGAATAATAATCAATCCTTGATAATAATCATATAATATGCTTGAAACATTGGAGGAAAACGGAAATATAAAAAAAAAGATTCATAAAATAAAAAACCAAGATTTGAAAAAAAAATGTATTAAAGAATTTATTTATGCATCATATTTACAAAGAAAATAGTGAAATAATTATTTTATTAAATTAATAGTCATTAAGAGGAAAAAATTGTTTGCTTAGTGTTTAATAATATTTATAAAATATATATAATTGATGATTAAAGTGTATGGAACCAAACGTTAGTAGTAAATGACAAAAAATATTTGATATAATCTTTTTACACAAGCTATAAAATCTTGCAATATCTAATCATAAGTAGTAATACATTAGTTTTATCTTTTAAGAATTGTTTTTAATTTTCTACAAGGTTTTAATTAGTTCAAAAATAACGATGCTTGATTCAGTTTTTTTTCATCATTTATTTACTATACATATATAGGAGTGTTATTTTTATCTACTCCAATGGCATTTATTGTAAGCTTTGTAATTGGTAATTGCCAGATAATAATACAATTTAATTTCCAGATCAGTTTCTGAATTCTGTCTCTATCAATGAAGACTTGCAATTTAAAGCTGAAAACAATGCAGTTATGCATCTGATCTACTATTAATTCTTTTTTTAACTATAAACTAATCTAATAGCCTACAATTCAAAAAATAATCTTAAGGTTTTGAATCCATGTAAATCTGATTATATAGTTATATAGGTCTAACAATATGCAAGTAACTATATATATATATATATATATATATATAGTTACTTGCATATTGTTAGAAGATACTAATATATATATATATATATATATATATATTAGTAACTTCAGTTCTGTTTTAACCTGTATTTCTTGACTAAAAATATTCATATCAACACAACATCATTTGATTCTTCCAGTTTTCTACAGTAAATGAAACAAGTTTTTTTCTCTACTCTAATACTATCTATTACTAAAAAAAAGATAAATATTCTTATTTAACATTGTAAAATAAAGGAATTATATGATTTATGAGAAGAACAAAGATTCATTGCTAAAAGTAGTTGCTTCATCAAGCTACAGTAAAAACTTTATCATATGTCAAATGCTTCATAAGGTATCTCTATATTCTCATCAATCTCACTTAATGGGTTCTCTCACTGATGATGGTAGAAAAGATTTTATTTTATTTTGTAGTAAACAGTATTGATAACTTTTCTATTGTCTGGATAATGTTTTTAAAATATTAGAGTAATGTAAAAATCGTTACAGCAACATTACAAAATATTGTTTTATAGATAAGATAAATTGGAAGTTTTTATTATTTATTAGTGTTTATATAAAATTATATTTTAAACTAAATAGTTTTATGTATTCTTTGAATTTTATGCATCTGCCATTTTTTCTAAATAACTGTTTTTAAATAATGTGATATAAATTAATATTAATATGAAAATTAATTTTGATAGAAATGAACATTTTGATAAGTATGTAGTAAATCTATTTATTATGATCACAACGTGAGATTCACCCAGGCCAATTTTTTTTTTCTTGTCATAAGTAGGCTTGGTATTTTAGATAGTGACACTGTAGCTAATTAAACTAGTTTTTAATTGTGTTTTGTATATGAGTGTTTAGCTATTATTAACTAGAGGATAAAAGTACCAAATTAATGTAAAATTTCAAATTAATATTAATGCACTGTCATTAAAAACGAACAATACAATAAAATATGATGAAGTGTTAATAACCAGTTGGAGAAGAGACAAAGTCATAAAAACATTTAGATTATAGTTTATAACCCAATAAACATCACATGACCACCATCTTATTTAACATTGTAAAGTAAAGAAATTATATGATTTATGAGAAGAACAAAGATTCATTGATTATAGTTTATATTTTTCAAAATAAAAATTGCTAGAAATAATTCAATCTATTCTATTTTATTTCATAGCTATTTTCTAAAAACATAAAAACTTTATGATTTTTATATAGTAGTGCTAAATTCAAATTCTCAGTCTAGTTTTTGATTATTGATCTTTATCAATGGGAAACCTCAGATGTGCTATATTGGAATTACAATCAATAAGGCACAAATTAATGAAAAAATTGACATTTCCAGGCTATAAAAATGATATATATTTATGCATCATTAAAATACCTATGCTTGTATATTTTCACCTTGGAATTTATACTTCTTGGTTAAAACATATTGAAATTATTAATTGTGTAAAAATAGTTATTTCTTTTAAATTTAAGTTGGGGTAAAGTGGATTTTAAAACAATGTGTAGGTACAATGCCACCAATCCAGAATACTTTGTCAGGTTAAAAGAACATCTAAAAATAATTCAATAATCCAATTTTTATTCCTTTATTATACATATTTTAAGATTTAAGAATATTCACATGTTACTGCAACTAATCATATAAACAAAAGTAATAAATTTAATATTCAATCTTGCAATAAACAACCAAAAAAAAAACTATAATAGAATTGATAATTTATTTTCTACTATAAAATCTACTTTCAATATATTATTGTCATTGTCATGGTTACTGTACCATATTGATATTTAAATTGAATGTAGATCTATTTATTTAATTAAATTTCAGGATGGATTTAACACTACTTTTTTTTTGAATAGAAATAACTTTTGAAAGGGTATTAATATTTGCTGTCCCTTTAATCTCATACTTGCGGTTTCTCTTTTTCCTATATAATTGCAATATTTTTGGCACAATATATGCCTATTTTTCTTTTAAAATCTAAAAGTATCAATGTTGTTTTAGAATAATCTTTAATCTTATTGTACTAGGGAACATATATGATTCTTGTATTTAAATTTGTCCTAATATAATTTTAATAAATAAAAGAGCAATTTAGAAATAATTCACTTAATAGTATATACAATTATTACACATTCATTTATATTCACTTTGTCTTTAGAATGATTATTTAATCTATTGATATTAACTAGAGATTTAAAATCAATGTTAAAATATTTATTGAACATATATTTAATTCTTTTATATCCATAGCAGATAAAAAGCACTGAAACTTAAATTTTTTTATATATAAATAATTTAGAAAAAGTTATAAATATATATTGTAACAAGTTGGGTTACATGGTAAAGGAAAAGTAGAAATAAACAGATATAAATTTTTGTAGATATTTTCTACATTTCACTAGAAATAAAAATAATAGGTTAAATAACTCTGAATTAAAATAGAATTTTATTATGAAATAAATATTTTCTTTAAAAAGGTCTAAATAAATAATCTTATTCTGATTCTGAAATTGAAAAACAAGCAGGATTTATTTTTGAAATCTTTTAATTAAAACTTGTATAAATTATATACTTATTAATTAATGCTTGTATGCATTTCTATTATCTGTTTTTAAAAATCTTTGATAAGATTTCCAAATGTAGCTTTTAAATTAAAAGTGCTTCTGAAGGGATTAAAATTTTTTCCAATCAAGAGATAACAAAATCAGTTTTTAAATTAGTGTTGTTGTGACCTTGAATGATTATATAAAAGGACTGATAAAAGATATTAATTCAGTTTGCCTTGCAGTTTTTTATAAGAGCTGACCAGAAGAGTCTGGTTTTAATATTTTGAGAAGCAGTGGCAAATAGGCCACTTGCAAAATTTGATTATTATTTTTTGAAGAGTTCTTGTCTTAATATTTTTGTGAAGCATATAGCTAATAGCTAGCTGCAATATTTGACTAGTAAAATTTTTGAGCATGTGCAGCAATTACCTGACCAAAATAGATAGCTGCAGTTTGTTGGTAACTGTAGCAGAGAGTGGCTACAGTAAAGCTAGCTTCAGAAATGGCTGGCAGAATTAGACAGAGTTACCATGAAGATGTAGCAAGAGTCAAAATAAGATGAAGCCACTACTTTACAGTTCAATAATGAAGTTTTGATTCACATGGAGGAAAATGACTCACTTTTTTATTTTGAAATTCAAAGCCTTAAAGGTGTTCTGGAAAACAATTTGCTGACCCAAAGCTCATAAAATACTAGACCCAAAGGAACTGAATGAATGCCAACATTTTATCTGAATTATACCTACCTGATTATGACAATCCTGGAATATACCTGTCTCACCAAGACCAACTTACAAAGAGAAGCACAGATAAATGTATATACAATGATGAGTAGCATTATATATAATGAGAATTAAATTTTAAATAATTTCTTTGGCAAAAATGACATTTAAAAATCTATATATTTTAAAAGATAACACAAATAATTTTGCTGGAATTGAATTAAAATCTAAAAGTAATGATTAATTCATGGAAAATTTATTTTTAAAAAAGAAAGAGGACTTCAAAAAGTTTTTTTAGATTAATTTAAAGATGTAATTAATTAATTGAAAGTAACCTGTCAAAAAATTGACTTTATTTTTTTTTTAAAAAGGAAAAAGAAAATATTTTTATTGACTGAAAAAAGAGACTAATTAATAATATTATTTCATATCATCTTTATGTTCATAGCTACACATATATGTGTGAATTTTATACATAGTTGTCAAATGGAATTAATTATGAAATATATTTTTAATAATTTTATTATTTTGATAAATTCATACATGTTCATTTTATATTAAGTCACATGTCTGTGTTCTGATTGGGTTTTAAATAAACCTATATGAAACATATATGTAAATCATAATGTAATAATTTGAATTGTGTTTAGTAATTTTGTAAATGACAAATGTGATAATTTTTTTTATTGCATATTAATCAAAATCAGAAGGCTTAATTTATGTGTATAACCATATTCTAAAGACCTTAATTTCATTAATTTTTTTATTGTTGTTTATAAACATGAATTCAATTGTTAAAATTATATTAAAATCATTATTTCTTGATCACACAACAGTAATGAATTTGTGTTCACTAAGCTAGATTCGAATATAGCAGCAGGATATATGAATGAGGATGTGTATTTAGTGCTTAAGCAGCATCCAGTGATGATCAATTATCATCCTGGTTGGCACATAAGAGAATATTTTTTAAATTGCCTGCACAAGGATTTTTAGTTGTCTTATTAAAAATTAAGTTTTTATGGCAAGTACATTAATGGTACTAAGTGGCCAGAACATTGATGATGATGAACATGTTTTAATATCCCAGTGTTATTGTTATTGATTATGTATTCTGATGGGTGAGCACTTAAGTTGTGCTTCCGATTTAAATAATTGCCTAAGCTGACAAAGGCTCAATAGTTATCCCAGTTTACAGAAGACCAATTTCAAATCCAGCCAAAAGATAGTCTGCTGATTTATATTGTGTTTTTGATCATTCATAATAATGAATGGTTATTTTGAGTATTACTTACCTATACTTTGAAAAATTAATACTTATTGAAAATGCTAGTTGGTGTAATTCTACTTATAGTTGCTCTTCTGAGGAGTGGCTGGCTGATTTCTTACAGAGATCTTATGATCTCATGCTCTGTTTAATATATAACATTTCTTATATTTTTTATGTTAAACATTACTTTATCATTTTAAATAATATCTTAAATATTATAGTTTTTGTAAATTTTAAATTTAATTTACTTGGGAGTGATGAGATTTGCCATCCCACCAGTTTCACTCCATCTTTCCACCCTGTTACAATATATATATATATATATATATATATTCATGTCATATATATATATATATATATATATATATATATGACATGAATATAAAATACAATTTAATAATGGGATTAAAGAAAAAAATAAAAATAAAAATAGGAATTATGGCAAATATGCTGAAAGCCTACAAGTTCATTTGGAATGCAAAAGAAATAAATTGCACATTTGTAATATTAAGACTACAAAGACTCTAGGTTAATTAAGTAATTAATGCTGTATATTTCAAATCAGTTTTACATTCTGTATTAAGCTTCAAAGATTGCAGATTCATATAAAGTTTGATCATAGTTACTGGATTGTGAGTGTAAGAAATGATATGGAGTCCATTAAGCTTTTTGAAAGATGTTAAGGTTTTCTATTCTTTGTCAGTGTAATTTAATTTTAAAATGTTTATTAATATTATTTAATATTAATAATTCTAATTTGTTACTTTAATGCCAGTTCTTGGTTAAACTTTAACCTTCACATTGTTCATTTCAGATGCCAATCAGCACTACAGTGCTAGTCCCATTTTATTCAGAAAATAACATTACTTTAGTAGCAATCACCCATTTAATCCACATTTTATTAAGACCATAGTTTATTTGTAAAAAATATGAATATAAATTTTAGTTTATTCCTGATCTAATCAGTGATCATCATCATCATCATCATCAACCATTATCAGTCCACTGCAGGATGAAGGTCTCTCCAAGATCAATCCATCTTTTCTTATCTTTAGCTTCTCTTCTCCACATCACCCCTGCACACTTTCTTATTTCATCCATCCATCTCACATGTGGTCTCTTTCTGGGTTTTTTTACAATCTCTTGGAATCCAGTTTAAAATTTCAATTGTCCATCTGTTATCATCTCTTCTAACAATATGTCCAGCCCAACTCCACTTCAGTCTTTTAATTTTTTCAATGATGTCAGTAACACCTGTTTGTTCTCTTACCCATACATTGCATTTTTGATCCCTTCTTGTTACTCCCAACATGCATCTCTCCATACTTCTTTGAGTGGTCTGAAGTCTCTGTATTGCTCTTCTATTAAGTGTCCAAGTCTCAGATCCATAAGTAAGAACTGGCAAAACACATTTATTAAAAACCTTCCTTTTCAAACACATAGGCATATTTCCTTTTAGTATCAAGTTATTTCTACCAAAAGCACTCCAACCAAGTTTAATTCTATGATTAATTTCATCCATTATATTTCCATCTGTATTAATAATCTGACCAAGGTATTTGTAACTGTTAACTTTTTCTAACTCATCATAATCAATCTTCATTTTCATATTTTGAGAAAATCTATTAAACATTACTTTAGTCTTTTTAACATTTATCTTTAGTCCTACTTTCCTACTTTCATCTGCTAACTCCTGCAACATTTCCTGTACTTCTAAAGCATTATTTGCAAAAACAACTACATCATCTGCAAAATCTAAATGACTTAAATAATCTCCATTTACATTCACTCCTTTAGCTTCCCATTTTAATCCACAAAATACTTCTTGCAGTACTGCTGTAAAAAGTTTAGGAGATATGGAGTCATCCTGTCTTACACCCTTTTCAATGTTGATTTTCCTACTATCATTATGTAATCTAATTGTTGCTGTTGCATTTTCATAAATATTCTTCAAAATATGACAATATCCTGGATCTACACCTTGATGATCCAATGCTTTAATCACTGAAGAAATGTTTATAGAATCAAATGCCTTTTCATAGTCTACAAATCCTAAGCATAATAGCAACTCATATTCATTTGTCCTTTCTATAATTTCTCTCAATACCTGGATATGATCTACTGTACTAAAACCACTTTTAAATCCAGCTTGTTCTCTTGGTTGGTGAAAATCCAGTGTTTTCTGTAGACGAGTTGTAATTATCTTAGTAAAAATTTTGTATAAAACTGATAAAAGGCTGATAGGTCTGTAATTTCTAATATTTTCTTTATCACCTTTTTTAAATATTAATATTAATACTGCACTCTTCCAATCATCTGGTACATCTTTATCATTTAGACATTTGGTATATAACTTTTCTAAAATTGTTTCTATTTCTTCATCTGCTTCTTTTAATATATCAATTACAATTCCATCATTACCTGGAGCCTTCCCTTTCTTCATAAATTTAATTGCATGTCTCACTTCCTCATTTAAAATTCTGGGCAATTCAGAAGATATAATATGTATAGGAGGCACTTGTTCTTTATTACTATATAATTCTTGATAGAAGTCTTCTACACATTTTATGATGTCATTTCTCTTTTTAGTAATAATACCATCTTTTTTTCTTATTGCAGCTATAAATTTCCTACCAATACCAAAATGTTGTTTTACACTCTTTAGACTTTTATTCTTTTCTACAGCTTTCATTGCTAGTTCACAATTATACTTTTTATATCATTTTCAACTTTTTTCCACACCATTTTACAAAATTCGAGATATTCAATCTTTTTTAATGCATCATTGTTGTATATCCTCATATTCCTTCTTTTTTTCATAAATTCTCTAGTCTCAGTAGAAATTTTACTGGTCAATTGCTGCTTTTTTCTACCAGCTATATTTGTTGCAGTTTTTAAAAGTGTATCACTTATTTTCCTATTAATGTCATTCAAATCTGAATCATGTTCAAAATCTACTAATACTTGAAACCGATTTGTAAGTTCTAATTTAAATTCATTAGAATGTTTCTGAAGATTAGGAATATCAACTGTAAATATTGTTTTCCTCAATAATTTTTGTTTCTCTAGTTTTGCATTAACATGTATCTTACATCTTACTAATCGATGATCACTTCCTGTGTTAAATTTATTAAGAACATTACAATCTTGAAATATGTAGTTTCAGTTAGTCAAAATATAATCCAATTCTGCTGTATCTTCATTTGGATGCTTCCATGTTCATTTCCTTTTAACATTTTTCTCAAAAAAAGAATTCATAATATAAAGTTTTTTTTTCTTCTACAAACTCCACAAGTCTATGTCCTCTCTCATTTCTATTACCATAACCAAAATTACCTACAGCATTTTCATCTTTCATTTGTTTACCAATTCTAGCATTAAAGTCTCCCATAACAATTTTAAAATGTTGTTTACTCTGATCAAAAGCCTTTTGTACATCCATATAAAAATCTTCTATAACTTCATCACTATGAGAACTTGTTGGGGCATAAACCTGAATTATCTGCATTTGGTATCTGTTATTAAGTTGTAAAACTAATATTGCCACTCTGTCTGATACACTATCAATCTCCACAATGTTATTCTTCCATTTTTTATTTATAATGAATCCTACTCCACTTGTATTTCCAATATTTGTGCCTTTATAGTAGAGTATATGTCCACTTTTTAAATCAATTGTTTCTTCACCTTTTCTTCTAACTTCACAAAGTCCAATAATGTCCCATTTAATATAAGACATTTCTTCTTCTAACTCTTGCCATCTTCCTTCACTTGAAAGTGATCTGCAGTTGTAAGTACCTAAATAAAAAGTCATCATCAAATGGCAGCCTGAGTCCACAATCAGTGATTCTTAGCACCCTCCGCCTTCAGCCACCAACCGCTGCCTTGGTTGGTGACTTTACAGCCTCCTGGGAATAAGGTCCATGATTTATTTTTGTCTGTCATGATTGTATATATTGAAAAAATATTCTTAAACTCGGAGGTAAAAAGCCAATAAACTCACCACGCTGGCTAATGCGTGTTGGTGAGCAGCCCATCCATGTTCGTATACTATATGAATAATCACATAATAATAGCAGCTGCAACGACAAGAATGTATGGAGTGGACATTAGGAATTTGCCTTGCTCAGTTCCTTTAAGGCCTCCAAGAGGAATCAAAGGGTCTCCTTTCAGTTAATGGCAAACTTTTTTCTGCAGCCTAATCAGTGATAAACAGGTTGTAAATATCATTTTCTCCACATATAAAGCAATATGGTCTTTTTATGTTCTATTTGGCAAAAAGAAAAATGTATTTTATTTTACTTTTAAAACTTATTTTTGTATTACAAATATATTTTTATTTATTTCAATCGTATTTTTATAAACAAAAATAAAATATATTCAATTTTTATGTGCACTAGTGTTTTTTTTTAAGAATTAAAAATACTCATACTACAACTAATGAATGTAAATTAAAGGCTCAAATATGTAAGTTGTTTTTTGATTCTTAGTTCTTAGGCCTTTGAGCATTCCATCATCAGATTTTCAATTGGATGGACGGTTGAAGAGTTGGAGTGTGGAGTGGATTGAAGCCTGTCCATTAAAACTATGAGGATAGTCTATCTTAATATATATCTGAGCACTTATACTATATATGTGTGTAAAGATGATAGTCTGGACCAACTGATGATTGCTGGTTTAGCATGAAATACGTATGTTGGTGATTATTTATCTTTTCAGCATATATGTATTTAGGTGTATCAGTGTTATTAGATAGAGTGGAGAGAGGTGGGTGGTGTGAAAGTCTGTGCTCATATACCCTATATTACATATATATAGCCACAGGTATATAACAATCCTGTGTTTCAATTATTAGTTCTTTTTAGTAATGAGAGGGAAAAATGTTTTTTTTTTAAAAACTAAACATACTAAGATGTAAATCTTTGTTTATTATAGTAAATAATATAGATTTAAAAAAAATTAAATTTAAAGTGAAAAACCAACATCTTAGGCTCATCATAATTATGTCTAATCGACCTTAGAAAAAGTAAAAGGTTGTACAATTGTTTTAATATTTGATAATTATTATTAGATTAATAAATCCAGAAGTTTGTTTATACAGAGTTAATTGTTCAAGTCAATTTGATTTGATTTTTAAAATGTTTATTAGCATCAGTGGCAATTTTATCTAGATGTTTAATAGTTTTTCATTATAAAATATTACATATTGTTTATCTAGATAAGTACACATTTATATGAAAAAAAAATATTTTATTTTACAGGGTAACTAATGTTTTAGTTTTATTGGAGTTATTACAGACTTAATATTGTTCTTTGATAATTTCTTGCATGAATAATGTTTTTCCACAATTTAAGAAAAAATACAATCATTTTTTAATTGCGCGTGCACACACGCACACACATGTTGCGTCAGAATATATCCATCTGAAAGTGATGATTTATATATATATAAAGTGATAAATCGATAACTCTGTCTATAATGTAAATTATATCCACACGTTATACAGAAAAGAACAAAATCAATAATAATAATAATATTTAGCGAGCGGCTTTCGGTGCAGTATATCAGAATCATGGCGATTTGACTAAACCAGCCGGATAATATATTACTATTCTAATTGAATTTTTCTTTTCTATAGAAAACATAGATATACGTGTGTGTATATGTAAAAAGAATAAAATATATTTAAGAGAAAATAAGAACTATTCATGCACCCACACTTTAAAACTATATTCCTACTAACATTTTATAATAACATCTAATAGATTATTGACAAAAATTATTAATTATTTTTTTGTTTTCTCAATAGGAAAGGTAGATTGTGTTGATGATAGACTTACGATAATGAAGATAAATTAATAAAAATTTATGTGAAAACTACAAATCATGATGATATTGATTCAATGAGCAATATGAAAAGGTTGAGGAAACTATACAATGTGAGAGTAAAAATATGTGCATATTGTTATTAGGTGATTTGAATGCTGTTTTGAGAAAGGTAATGAAGAAGAAAATTGTTGGGAATTATGATACTGGAGACAGGATTGAAAGAAATAGTTGGCTTGAAGAATTTTGTAAGGATAATTAATTTATGGTTACAAATACTTGATTTAAAATCATCCAAGAAGATTGTATACATGAATATTTCATGGTCATAGGAAATAATATCACATAGACTGTATATTGATACAAGATAGATATAAGAATGTTATTAAGGGGTTACATGTTTTGCCTGATGCTGATATAAATTCTGATTATAATATGGTAATGGCTAAATTAAAATTGAATTTAAAAAACAAATGAAAAGACTGCAAAGATACATAAAAAGGAGGCAAACATTCATAAAATGAGACTTTGATAAATTGAAAGAAATGGTGAATAGAATATTTGGCTTCTATGTGAAAATGTAATAAAGAGAATTGATAGAGATGAAGACTATATAAATAATTCTGATAAATGTTGATGTAAAATTAAAGACAGAAGATTAAAAATGATAAAAACTGCTATAGAAACTATTCAGTTAAAGAAAGCTAAACAATATTGCAAAATGGAAGATATGTTGAAAAAAATGGAACTGTGGAGGAAATGGATAAAAAGTCGATATTAAAAAAGAGCAAAGAAGAGAAACAAATTGAGCAAAAGAAAAACAGTTGGAAAAATAGTATAGAGATAGAAGTGTTTTAACAAGTGAAAAGATATGATCTGGTATTTGATAGAATTAGAAATGTTACTTGAAAAAAAAAAGAAATAATTAATGAGTGAAATAGCTGATAAGAAAGAAAAGAGATTACATATATAATGGTATTATAATGAAAAGATGTAAAGAATATCTTAAATATCTATTTAGAAAAAAAAAAGATATTATTTATGAACTTGAAATTGAAGGTTGCTTCCATTTTAGCAACATCTTGTATCATTACTATTGTGGTTAGTTTATGCATCATAGAAATCTCCAATAAGCAAAAACCATTGACTGCCCAAATGCAACTGTTGTATCCAGTTCTAATTTAAATTGATTGTTTTTACTCTGTGTCAGTTATGAAAAATTAATAATTCTTTCTCTGACAGTGATTAATAATAGATACAATAATTTTCCATGCAAAATTCAATAATATAATATAGCAAAAGTTCTTCATTTGTATTTAATTATACTGTACAACAATCTGAATTCCAGATCAATGGTTGTTGCACTCTCATTGGATAATCAACAATTATGCCTATGGAAAAAAAAGTATTGATATTTCTAAATTATGTCTGAGTGAAATATTTTGACAATTCTTATACCAAGTAAAAACTTGATCAAATGAAGTCTAAACTCTTACACGAAATACAAAAAATCTAATTTAAATTGTCCAAATTTTGATTACATCATAAGAGGAATGATTAGCAGTACTGGTGATGAAAGGAAAAAGAATCATCAGAAAATGATGTATATAGACTACATCATTACAAAAATGTGTATGTTTTTAAATAACTAAAAAAATTCACTAACAAAATAGACAAATGCTTTTAGTTTAATGACTAAAAGTCAATATCAATTTCGTAACTATTATTCAGTGATACAATATCAATCTTATTGTGGATTCATATGACCTTATATTAATAAATACATTGCTGCAGCCTGTAATTTTTGTAAATAAAAAATAATTCTGACTATTTAGAGTGTTTCATGGTCTTCAAATTGTTAACAGTCATTTATGATCTCAAATAGCATATTTCAGAATGATCAACCAATTTTTCTCAAATTAATAGCAGATTGTAGGCTAACAATGTTTCTGCTTTTGGTTCTCAGTTAGATATAAAGATTACACATATTACTCCCTAGTCATAGGTTACAATCTCATGCATCAATTAAATTAGAACATTGCAGGTAATGTTTCAATACTTGAGAAGCAAATCCATCAACTTATTAAATCTTAACTAATTATAAGTATTTGCATCAATCAGAATCAATCTTAGGAAAAATTTTAAATTATCCTAAAATACTATACTTTTTATGTGTTATCATTCAAAAATATGATAAAATGCAATTTGTATAAGTCTCGGGTGAACTTTGAGTGTTCCATCATTAGATTTTCCATTGGACAGACAGGAAGAGTTGGAGTGTGGAGTGTGTGAAGCCTGTCCATTAAAGTATGACAATTGGCTATCTTAATATTGCATATATGTGTAGAGATGATAATCTGGACCAACCGATGATTGCTGGTTTAGCATGAAATACCCATATTGGTGATTATTTATCTTTTCGACATATATGTGTTCAAGTGTATTAGTATTATGAGATAGAGTGGAGAGTTGTGGGTCGTGTGAAAGTCTGTGCTCATATATATACGCTATATATTACATATATTGATAGAGGTATATAATAAGCTTATATTTCAGTTAATAAGTAATTCTTATTTATTATATTATTAGTAATTGTAACAATAATAATAGTTGGCAAATTGATATTGACTTTTAGTTATTATATAAAAAGCATTTCTTTAGAATGATCTATCTTTTGTCAGTGAATTTTTTTAGGTATCCAAAAGCATATACATTATTGTAATGATGTAGTCTATATATTTTATTTTCGGATCGCCCTCTTTTTCTTTCTTCATGATATTTCTAATCAATTGTTCGTCTATGATGTAATCAAAATTAGGACAATTTAAATTTGATCATTTGTATATTGTGTCAGATTTAATTTGATGTATTTATTTGGTGTAGGAATTGTCGAAATACTTTACCAAACATAATTTAGAAGTTTTTTTTCTTTCCATGTGTCATAGCATCGGCCGGGAGGCGAACCCACAACCGTCTGCAACCAACTACTTGCTTGCAAGGCCGCTGAGATGACCTCTCGGCTAACAACGCTTGACATAATTTAGAAGTTTTCAATACTTTTTTTAAAAATAGCAATTCTTTTAATAATACTAAAAATAAGTCTGCAATATAAACGAATGTCTACGATGATATTTTAATTTATGGTGTAGATAAAAAAAAAAACAACGAAACCTGCTTTAGAATTACGTGCATCATATATACTATTAATATTTACTGAGGCTATAACCTCGAGAATATGCGTGTAAAATGCGATAGTAGGGACCTCTACAGGTGTTTAACCACAAGCTTCCATTGTGGTTAAACACCTGTAGAGGTCCCTACTATCGCATTTTACACGCATATTCTCGAGGTTATAGCCTCAGTAAATATTACTTACGTAATCAATGTGCGTTTAATAAATTTATAATTACATATATACTATTATAATTATAAAACACAGTAAAACTATTATAGATAACTGAATGGTTTATTGTTCGGGAAAGCACCGGATGCGATACAGCTAGAATCGCCTCCATGGATCTTAAATTCCAAAGTCTGCCTGCCATTCTATCATTTTATTAAATTACACAAAATATTGTGTACAGTTATAAGAATAAACAGCATTATTGCAAATATCTACTTATCTTAATTAGATAATTCGTTTTTTTTAATTGTGTGAGGTTTTCCAATGAAGACCATTTCTACTTCAGTATTAAACTATCCCTGAGTACGCGTATGTAAATACAACATGCATGTTTCATTTCTTGTATATATATGTATGAGTGTGCTTGCGCTTTTCCAATTAATTAAGCCACTTAGTTTAAATATCTCGTTGATTTCTAAATATTATTTATAAATGTCAAGTAATTTTTTAATTAGTTTATAGAGTGATAACATAAAAAAAAAGGGAGATATTTTGAATGTTGCTTTTGCTCTCGGCCTATATTGAATCAAAGTTATTCGCTTTATCTGTCCTGTTATTTTTAAATAATAGTTCATAGAAAAATTCTTAATAATGTTTTCTCTCCCGAGTATAAACGTGCTTTCATAATACTGTTCCCCACTTAGTTCTAAATAGCGACCTGCCGTTGTTATTTTAAAGTTGAAAGAAAAACTAATAACTGACATTGAGATGTCTCCTGTAATGTGATTATGCGAAGAGAAACAAGCGTGATCGTAAAAACTCTCGTCTGTAGGAATTTTGATTTAATTCTTTGCGCTAATAAAAGCACAACAAGAAAAAGCAGATACGTCGTATATTAGGATTCAGCATTACAATAAAGAAAAATAAGAAAGTTTGTGTGATATCATGTAAAGAGATTAAATCCTGAATGGAATCGTTTTCACAATTTCAAAGTCACATGAATAATATCTACTTAGAAAAATAATAGATATGATCGGCTTTTTATTTTATTATTGTTATTATAATAGTTAGAATTTTTTTAATATAGATTTATCAGTGTATGAATATAAACTATTTAAAGTTTTCTAAAATATGATTGCATGATATAATGGTTAGGGTATTAATATATGGTATCCATAACCTTAGATTTAAAGGTAGAAAAGAATTTTTAAATTTTTTCTTTCGTAGAGTTGAAAATTTATGAAGTACTTGTAAAATAGATAGGGATTATAGCTTTTGATTTTAATTAGAATATAAACGTCCGGATTAAATCGATAATCGAATGAATTATTATTTGAGAGTTTATATAATATTCGAGCACTGTGATAGAATGAGCTTCGATCCAAAGATCTCTAGCGCTTGTGTACATGATTATATTACTTCACTAAAACACACACGGCAATTTCAAGGTTTAAAAACACATCCAGTAGATTTTACAAAGAAAAAAGAAAAGATACACAGTTCAATTTAAACCAAAAATTAATAGCAACATTGTTATATACATTGTCTCAACAAAAATGCTCTTTAAATTACTATATATACTAGATAAGTTAACAAAAATACTCTTTCTTTAATAAAATGACGCCAATATCAATGTGTATATTTGTATGGGGGGGGGGGGAGGTGTTATTAAAATTTTAGAAACAACTTAATTTTCCCTGTCGTACATATAGATATGGAAATTTTAATAAATTTAGTACTAAAAACGAAACGTTTTTAAAATCAAAAATATTCTTGGTATTTTCTTATAAAGTATTGATAGAATATGGTTTTCAAAATTTCTTTCAAAAAGATTTTAGCACATAAAGTTATTCGAACTCAGACTTTCACACAACCCTCAACTCTCCAAGCCATCTCATATTGCTGAACATGTGAGTGATCAGGTGGGTCAGAAATATGAAATGGCTTGGAGAGTTGAGCTTTGTGTAAAAGTCTGAGTTTGAATCCCTTATATATTACCTATATATCTGTATGGGTAGGTGTAAGCCTGCACAGTGTATTAATTTAAATATTGATACAAAGTGCGTTAAAGGTCTGCCCATCCCTCGCATATGTATGTAAAATGGATTATTCTCCTGTCATGAGAGGTCAGAATGACTAACGTCAACATGGGTAGGATGACAACCAGGGCACTAACGAGGGCTTTGAACATTCCATCATCAGATTTTCAACGAAATGGAAGGCTGAAGAGTTGTGAGTTGGAGTAGTTTGAAGCCTGTCCATTAAAGTATAAAGATTTGCTATCTTAATATAAAGCTGAGCAATGATTGGATATATGTGTGGAGATGGTAATCTGGATCAACTGATGACTGCTGGTTTAGCACGAAATACGAATATTGGTGATTATTTATCTTTTCAACATGTGTGTGATCAGGTGGATCAGCAATATGAGATGGATTGGAGAGGTGAGGATTGTGTGAAAGTATGAGTTCGAATCCATTATATATTACATATATATTTGTATGTGAAGGTGTAGGCCTGTGCAGTGTATTAATTCACATAAAGTTATATAAAAAGCACTTAACATAAATAATATCAAAACCATAAATTTAAAAGTAAGCTGCCATTATAATATTATTATAAATACTAAACCAATAAAACATCATACGACTCCAATTATATATATATTTTCATTACAGCTATGCTGCTAAATATAAACTTTAGTAACTAATAGGCACTAGTTGATAGGAGTTATTTAAAATCCTAATCAGTATAGTCCTATCCAATATCCTCATAATAGTTTCTAGTTTATGGCTGCTTTATCAGTGATTGCTTTAGATCTTGCAACAGTGCATATAGGATCTAATGCATTTTCGTTTTAGCAACCATATTTTATATCTGTATTTATCAGCTCTAATAGATGGAAGATTGCATAGCCGCAATGAATAAAAAAAATCTTAACATCAGCCATTCTAATTATTCTTTAATGATTAGTTTATTATTATATATTACATAATATTCATTTAAATATTATATACTTTCATTAATTGTTTATTGTAAAGACGCTTTTAAGTTGAAAGAAAGTGATTATTTCTTTCTTAAAAGATTGGAAATATCATTTGTATCAAGCAGTTGCAGCAGAATTTAAACCATTTTTAAATCACTGTATTAAATACTAATGATTGTAAATTTATATAAAACTTGATTATATTGAACATTTTAAGAATACATTGCCGATAAAGTTGTTCAGATGAATGTTTGAGTTATACTTGAAGATTTTTCGATTTTCTTTGATCGATCTTTTAAAAAAATGTTCATTGATATTCTCAAACAGACTGTTCCATTCGTTTAATAGCATTTTATTCTTATACCCCCCCCCCCCCACATATCAATTGCATATTGCTAGCTAAAAATTCAAATATAATAAAATGACTTTTTTATCTGTCTTAAAAAAATGTTCATTGACGTTCTTAAATTTAAATTTTCATATTTATACATATAAGAATAAATAATCATAGCTTAAGTACCAACAAAGCTAAAGGATAGATTGGTACCATTCTATTTTTGTACAGTTTCTTGATGTTTATATAGCCCAGTGGGAGGTCCAGTTACTTCCGTTCCAATTACATACATATATACTGTACACATATGAATTGCATAATCATCATCATCATCAAACATTATCAATCCACTGCAGGATGAAGGTCTCTCCAAGTTCAATCCATCTTCATCCCTGCACACTTTCTTATTTCATCCATCCATCTCACATGTAGTCTCTTTCTGGGTCTTTTACAATCTCTTGGAATCCAGTTTAAAATTTTAATTGTCCATCTATTATCATCTCTTCTAGCAATATTTCCAGCCCAACTCCACTTCAATCTTTTAATTTTTTCAATGAGGTCAGTAACACCTGTTTGTTCTCTTACTCATACATTGTGTTTTCGATCTCTTCTTGTTACTCCCAACATGCATCTCTCATACTTTTTTGAGTGATTTAAAGTCTCTGTATTGATCTTCTATTAAGTGTCCAAGTCTCAAATCCACAAGTAAGAACTGGCAAAACACATTTATTAAAAACCTTCCTTTTCAAACACATAGGCATATTTCCTTTTAGTATCAAGTTATTTTTACCAAAAGCACTCCAACCAAGTTTAATTCTATGATTAATTTCATACATTATGTTTCCATCTGTATTAATAATCTGACCAAGGTATTTGTAACTGTTAACTTCTTCTAATTCATCATAATCAATCTTTATTTTCATATTTCGAGCAAATCGATTAAACATTACATTAGTCTATTTAACATTTATCTTTAGTCCTACTTTCCTACTTTCATTTGATAACTCCTGCAACATTTCCTGTAACTCTAAAGCATTATTTGCAAAAACAACTACAACATCTGCAAAATCTAAATGACTTAAATAATCTCCATTTACTTTCACTCCTTTAGCTTCCCATTTTAATCCACAAAATACTTCTTGCAGCACTGCTGTAAAAAGTTTTGGAGATATGGAGTCACCCTGTTTTACACCCTTCTCAATGTTTATTTTCCTACTATCATTATGTAATCTAATTGTTGCTGTTGCATTTTTATAAATATTCTTTAAAATATGACAATATCCTGGCTCTATACCTTGATGATCCAATGCTTTAATCACTGAAGAAATGTTTATAGAATCAAATGCCTTTTCATAATCTACAAATCCTAAGGATAATGACAACTCATATTCATTTGTCCTTTCTATAACTTCTCTCAATACCTGGATATGATCTACTGTACTAAAACGACTTAGCTGAAAAATCAAATATAATAAAATCGCTACCCTCCTAACCATGGATAAAATTTATCAATCATTAGGAGTTAATAATTTTAATATATATATATATATATATATATATATATATATAAAATTATTAACATAGGCACACATATTATATATATATATATATATATATATATAATATGTGTGCCTATGTAAGTAATTTGATAAGAAATATTGATTACATATCTAATGGAGAATATTCAATATGCAATAGGATACTAACATCTTTGAATTTAATTCAGATTTGTTTCTTAACAATGATTCTTTATACTAAATAATCAAGGTATTGTTTTGTTAAGCCATTAAAATCAATTTTTAAGAGCCCATTTAACATTTGTATGTAATATTTATTAAGGAATATGAAATTGATTCCAATTAGATATAACTTATTGGATTAAAACACGTTTCAGAAAACACCATCTTAGTTTTAATGTTTAAAACCATATATTTTAAATTTAAGTTGAAGTAATTATAATTTCTAGAACAACTTGATCACAAAGTATAAGCAAAAACTATCACAGGTTTAAAGGTACATCTCTATAAAAAAGTACAATAACTATATTTATTAAAAAATTGTTTTAACCTAATAATAAATAATTAATAATATAATCACTTACTTATTGAAAAATAATTCTATATTATATTTATATTTTGCAGTTTTATTTTCATGAACATATTAATACTAACTTCGACAACCATATCAGTAAATACAAAACATTGTTTTAAGTGCATTCGATAAGCTTGAAGCTGTACTAAAATAATGTAAAATATTTAAGTGTGGTACAAGGCATCTTAAAAATCGTTATCATATTTTTTCAATGTCTAAAACTAAAGTTTAAAATACAACATTGTGTTTTGGTTATATCTTTTATAAAATTTATAATTCTGCATATATCTTTATCTATACTGAATCATAGAATAGAAATACAGTTGTATAATAATAAAAAAAGTAGCAGAGAATTTCAGATAAAAATCTTAAACTTCTACTCAAAAATAATAACTGTCAGTTTTGAGGAAATGAACAAGAAAATAAAATTTATTTATGATTTATAAAATATTTTAATAAATTAATATAAGGGCAGAAATAATATTGTTTTATCCCATGGAAAAATATCTTAAACATTATTGATAATATTTTTATAAACGTTCTCAACTTTTTTTAAAAACAGACATTGATATTTTAAGTGTGTTTATATTACCATATTTCTTATGAAAGTACCTGATATTTAACTCCTTTTAAATGATTCTGATTTTTCTTTTAATTAGTGATTGAATACTTTGATTATTTATTTTTCATGTCTGCATAATGATAACCCTATCTAATAATAATAAACCAAGTTCATCATCAGTCAAGGTAGGAAGGACAATAACAACAACAAAATCTCAATTGAAAGTTATTATATAAATGAAAAAAAATCTTCTGATTAATCTTGTATTAATTTATATTAAAAAAACGAAAAAATAAAGTATATAAAAATAGAATTAATTTCAATTATATTTTATTTAAGAATGATCTCAAATCTTAAATAGAATGGAACCACAATATAAACTATATTTTGTTCCAATCCCATCTTCTCGAGTACATCTTAAACTGTAAATAATAGCTCACATTTTATTTATAAGCTTTGATTATTATACAGTTTAACTATACAATACATATTGATTACTGCACTGTAAGCTTGCGTATTTTTCAATATGTGCATATATATAAAATGGGGTGGCATGAACATTGTCTATCACATATAGATAAAGTAAATTACTAAAATTTCAGCTTTTATATAACAAATGAACATTTTCTTATTTAAAATTTTATAAAATTTTAAACAAGTGTTACTAAATAAAATATACATAAAAGTTGACAAAACAATAAGGAGTAGATATATGCAATCCATCATTAGATAGAGAGATCAAAGGAAAATCACTAAAGAATAAATGATTTATTTGTTTATTTAGAAGGGAAAAAGTTGAAAAATGATTCAATATGTTCTTGTTTTATTAATCTTTATATGTGATATAAAAGAAATAATTTAGTATAGTTAAAGTTAAAATAATGTTAAGAATTTATATTTATATTTTATTTATAAACATAAGTATGAAAATGCATAAAATATTGTATGCTCCAATATATGTGAAATTTTATTTTTTATAAAATAAATGAATTCATTTGAAATTTATAAAGATTTATGCAAAAGTAATTTGGAAAAATGAAAATATGTTATGTTTAAAAATTAGTTTTGGTTTAAAAGCAAAATGTAAAACTTAAATTATTATTATTACTATTATTTTTTAAGTTGACTAAAATTATTATTAGGTTGTTTAAGCATTTGATTACTCTGATAAAACTTAATTAATAAAACTGTAAATAAAAAAAAAAACAATATGGGCTTACTGTTTTTGATGCTTAGTATCAGTTGTATCACAGGTTGGAGTGGATCTACAAAGTCTGGTTTTGAATATTAAAGACAATCAATATTCAAAAAAATTAGCAATTGCCTATTAAATTTGCATAGGCCATTTTTGCAAATAAATATAGCAGCAAGCAAAATAGTATACTGTCGTTTAACAAATAGTTACTATGAGATTAGATCCTGTTAGTCCATACAGAACCAAAAATTATTTTATGTTTTAACATCATAGATTAACTTTATTATGTAGTTACAGTCATGGAAATAAATATCAGCCACCTATGCTGATGAGATGTAACCTGATGGATCTTCCAATATATGGTTTCTAGATTTTGAACCTGTCTACTTTTTTTATGATGTGAACAATTAAATGTAAAATATCTACTTTAAAATTTCCACATGAAATGGGGAGAATTTAATAAAATTTTAAATGGTGAAAAGAAAAATAAATTTTATCAACATAAGAACAGCACTTATCAAAAAACAAGAACTAAAGGAATTTGAATCTTTAGGAATATTCTATGTATACACAGAAAAAGTTTGAATTAATCTACAATATCCAACTACAAATTAAAATTCAAATCTTGAAAAGCATAGATGAGAAGTTTATAGTTTTTGTTTTAATTAAGTTTTGTAATTTCTTTATCATTAATTTTAGTTATATTTAAAAGTGTATATGTATGTTTTTATTATATGATCTATTTACATGTTTCTTATTTAGTGTTATATAAATACTTCAAATATTGAGACATGAGAAGAAAATAATTACTTTTACCCAAAATTCATTTTATTCTTTATCTATATGCAAAATGAACATATCAATATAGAGTATCCTTTTGTTAGAGTGTATATATTTATTCTAAGTCAATATTTTTGAGATGACATGCCAAATTAGAAATATTTTAGTTTTAAAATTAATATTTTAAATATGAATATTGACATGTTCTAGCAGATTTATTCAGTATTTAGACATGAAAATGCTCAGTTTGTGTGGATTTCAAATCCTATTTCATTAAATTATTAGTTTTGTTAAAATTTAAAACTTTTTCATTTATTTATTTTCAAATCTATATAATATTTGAAGTATACAATGTTATTCAATATGTATGATAATCAGATATTAAGTTAGTTGTCATAGTTGGATGTTACAATATGAACATGGTTGGAGTAGATTAGTTAGCTTGTGATCATGACCTAAAATAAATATTATACTTGCTGCTCATATAATATCATCAATAATTTATTTAAGTCAATATAACCGAATAGCCCTAAGAATGATGAGTAGAAAGATAACTTATGTTTTAATTTTTTAAAGGTGTACAACTGGAGAGTGATGCATTTTTTATTTAGTCATATGAAGATACAGTTAAAATTATGGAGCAAGCATAAAATCTTTAAGTATAATAGTCAACATTATTTATCCAAAATATGCTATTTAACTGCATCAACATACTTTATTAAATTGCTTGGAAAAACATCAGTCATATGCTTCTCAGATTTTTATTCTGATATATATTGGATATAATAGAATTATTTATTTTTTCTCTCATTTGATATATATCGGATATACTAGAATTATTTATTTTTCTCTCATTTCTCTATACCTTCTATAAGTTGTATTACATTTGACAGCCAAACATGAACAATCACACATAAAGTGTTCATTTTTATACATTCAAGATTTTTTTTATTCATATGCATCATTACACTTGGAACATCAATGCGTGATCAGATACCATGGATACAGTTATTATTATTTATTGTTCTTTAGTCTCTATTAATTTTATCTCTCATGTGCATACCATTACAATAGGTATATATTACTGTAGAATTCTTATATATGACTATTGTTATTTTTTAAAAAAAATGTTTTTGTCATATCTATTTCAATTCCTGCACAAGTTTATTTTGTTTTGAAAGTTTTATATTTATTTAAAAAAACAATAATATAATTTCTGGATCATTTATATTTAAATACAAATAAATTAGTCAAATAAATAAAAAATATCAAGAGGATCATGATTATAAATAAAAATATCAATGATAGTTATTTTAATTATATTATTTATATATACCTGAATTTATAATCAATTATAATAAATCTTATATAAAAATACTTAAGATATTTTAAAAATATATAAAAATAAATATTTATTTAAATGCTTGGTAATTCTAAATTTCTTCAAACAGTGCATGTGCATGACTTCAGTTGCAAGTTAGATAAAGGCAATAATTTACTACATCATATGCAAAATATTTTAAAAATGGCATAGTAATGCTGATGTAAGTTCAGATATTCTAGAAGGCTTTTTACTATCTAGAAATAAAATTTTATTTACTTCAAAAATAACTTTCAGAGGATTCAGATATCCTGTTTGTTTAAAAATTCAAAAATTTCAAATTATTGAATTTAAAAGATGTCTGGCTAGAAACTAATAGAGTAGGAGAGGGTATTGCTTGACCCTTTTCTGAAATACTGTCAATATATTTATCAAGATTCCATTCATATTTGGGAGAATGACAGTCATCTCAATAATGATTACACCATCAAAAAAATTTATAAGAAAATAAAATTACTAATAAAAATAATGAAAATTTACTATGGTTAGAAGAATTCCTCAGGAAATAACCATTAACATCTGTGAAAATCAACCAAGAATAAATATGTCCAAAAACTGTTCAATCTCCTTTTAAATATAACAAGATCAATATGCTATTCATTTAAAGTTTAAAAAAATCATCTTAATAAAACATACCTGCCCTTAAAATTTTTTAAAAAAAATTCTTATTAGCTTTAAAAAAATCAGAACAAAACAATTATTTACAAAGACATTAAATACAGGATTTTTTAATTGAATTTCTTTTAATAAAAATTTAAATATTTTTTTTATTTGTAATTGCCATGCTATGTTTATTTTATTTATTTTGGTATTCCCCCAAAAATGTTATACTTACCAGGTAAATTAAATTTTTTAAAAATTCAAATGTATACATATATGTACATTTACACAACAAGGTACTGTGTAAATGAGTAGGTTATATATAATTTTGTATATCTTTAAATTTTACATATTTTAAAAACATAACTAAATTAAACGGTTATTTAAAATATTTAAGGTAATAATATTTCAACATTTTAAACTTTTAAATACAGTATTTTTAGAATAATTTGGATTTTTTTGATGTTGCTACATCAGTAGAGTTTGTGTCATTCATAAAGATAGCATTCATATTTTAGGTCTGGTTAGCATATGTTTTTTTAGGATAGATTCATTCTATATTTTACTTAATGTTAAGTAAGATATATATAATTATGTTTAGGAATAAATAGATGATGAGTTCATCTTTACCCAGTTTAAAATGTATGTATATATTTTGAGATATTTACCTTGAGTTGTACCTTACAAAGAAATAACTATAGATTTATTTGGATTCATATTTTGATAGGAGACCTGATATATAAATAATTTGACATGGCTAATGCAAATATTAGTATTTAATCAACAATCTCAGGACATGTATGTAATGGTGATCTCCTTAACATAATATCTAATATATTTATAGCATTAATAATGATAACACTTGTTTAGTTTTCTTTTTCCAGATATACAGCAGGAATTTATGAAAACTAATTCATCTTGGTATTTATCTCATTTTTTTTTGTGTGTAAATTATAATAACCAAAATTATCTAAATTAATAAAGTTATCATTTCTTAACTCAAATTTCAATTTTAATGTAAATAAAGATATAAATGATTTTATTAAATCTAGTTTTGTATTTTGATTCATTTTTATTTTTCATATTCATTTATCACAATAATAGATTCTGGTCATATATTATGCTTATAAAGTCAACATAATATATTTTCTCTTGAGACTGATGAATATATGATTATTTTAAATATATATTTTGGAAATTAATAAAATGTACCTTAAAACATATAATATAAAATGTATCTTTATTCCAGAATATATTTTTTAAACATATATATATATATATATATATATATATATATATATATATATATATATATATATATATATATATATATATATATATATATATATATAAACAACTTTGAAAGATATAAAAAAACCATTGCTTAACTTTTCTCAAGCTTACTGTCATATAATTTAGTAATAAACATAGGAGGTAAATTTTATAGATATTTTCTGTCCTCTTCTTTTGTGTATACCATTACAATATATATATATATATATATATATATATATATAACTATCACTAAAAATCACAAACATTAATATGCATATATATCCCCCCCCCTTTCCCCCCCCCCCCCCCCCCCCCCCCCCCCCCCCCCCCCCACCCAAAAAAACCAAACCCACACAAAAAAATTTTTTAAAAAAACAAAACAATTTTAAAATATAGATAGACTTATCGATATTTACAATATATAATGTTCAAAACCATCATTGAAATAGTAACTGAATAGTGAATGGCATGTATGCCCACTTAGCATTTGATAGTACATATAATAATAAAATAGACAATAGCAATTAAACAAGTTTCAAATTTTATATGTCTATAACACAGATGCTTTTTTATGTGTGTTAATATTTATATAGAGATTATAATATAAATAAAGTTTATAAACATAATTTAATCATTAATAATAAATAAAGAGATCACATTTAATCATACATATATTTGCAGTATATATTTTAAAAAATCATTTAACACACTTTTTTTTTTTCAATTCTTGATTTATTTGTTAAATTATTCGTTAAATTTCAATTTTCCTCCAATGTTTTGACCATATTATATGGTTACAGTCAAGAATTATCCATATAATATATATCTACAAAAAAATTCTAAAACAACATAATAAAGAAATATATTTTTTTCCATAAATTATTATTTTTGTAACTTATTTCTTATATAGAATTGTCAAATATTAAGTATAACAATTATTTGTTCACATAGGAAAAAAATAAGTGGAAAAGGATGTAATCACATATGAAAGCAAGTAAAAAATAAGTTAAAAGAAGTATAATTTATGTGAAAAACCATTTTTTATTATGTTGTTTGTGAATTTTTTTGTAAATATATATTTGTATACATATAATATGGTTGAAACAATGGAGGAAAATTTAAATTAAAAAAAAAAAAGGTTCATAAAATAAATAACATTTGAAAAAAAGTGTCTTAAATAATTTTTTTTTTAAATTATTGGAATTAATGATCTATATTTGCAAAAAAAAAGAAAGAAATATTATTGATTTTATGTTTATTATTTGTGTGTTCACTGCTCATATTTAATCAAAAAATAAGAAATGAAAATATAAAAGTCAATGGACTATATCTTTATTATTATTTTCAATAAAATTTTACAAATGTTTATTTTAAATCACTAAACAACACATGATCATTTCTTATGCTTATCTGTTAAAAGATTAGCAACTTTCTTCATATAGTAATGCCACCCAGTGCAAGCTATAACAACCAGTAAATACTAGAAGATTTGTGCATAAAATTCTTATTGAGTGACTACTCATCCAATACCTCTAATTTTTAGCTTTTGGCCTTCATCAGTGAAAAGACTTGTACTTAGATCTTTGGATCTAATGAACCCTCTAGCATCCACCTTTTCTCTTTTTAGTTAGCTATAAGATCATGAGTCCAAAATAAAAATAAGAAAGTGAGCTTGGATTGAAAACATTATTGTGTTTTCATTTTGGACTCTTACCATTGTAGTTAACTACAAAGATAAAAGATGGCTTCTGGCAAGTTGCATTATATCCAAAGATCTGGATGCATATTTATAGATCCACAGGTCATCATTGATGAAGGCCTCAAAGTAGAAACTAGCCTGGGGATACTGGATGAGTAGTCACTAGATAAGAAATGTTGCTGCATAGATCTTCTAGCATGTATTGATTACTATGTCTTACAGTGGGTAGCACTAAGTGTATTTTCTATTCATAAGTTCAATGTCTTACAAAAAAATCTTTTAACATGATCATAACTAGTCATTTCAAGTGTGCAAACAACAGTGGTATGAATAGGCTTTTTTTTTTATTATTTCTCTAATAAATATTCCATTATTTTTAAAGATATGCCTACTTTTGAACATGATATTTTTTTATTTCATTGCAAATAGATAACATTAATTTTATCACTTATTAAGGAATCTATGAATTCTCTTAAATTATCCTTAGAAAATATTTTATCAAATGAAATACTGCATTTTACCAAATTTTGGAAGGAAAAAACCTAAAACAATATTTGTACTTTTAACCATCATAATAATCAATAAAGCAAATCATATATAGTATGACATTGCTTTTATGAGCTTGTATTTACAAATATATAATATAGGGAGTGTACCAATAGCTCAAACAAGCTCATAATTGATAAGTTTGGTAAGAGAAAAATATTTCAAATCTCTATCTAGAACATTCCTATTCCCAGACCAATTGGTTTCAAACTTTTGGCTCACCTCAGTGAAAAGCTAGAATATTCAGACACTAGATCTGAAATATCAACTCAAAAAACTAGCACTTATTTAATACATAACATTTAGGTAGAAACTCTGAAATTTTCAAACATGAAAATGTCTTTAACTCCAGCTATCCAACTTAAATAGCTATATGGGACAGAATCAAATTCATATCTATCATATATTAATATATTATCATATTTGATGCATACACATCTTTGTATATATATATATATATAGTTTATACATAGTTAATAAACAAAGGTAGTGTCAGAATTAGATAACTGCAAAGACAGTTGTAAAATTTATTAAATTTACAAATTTTACATTTTTTTTATAACATATAATTAATGTATATTGATATAATGCATATTCTATCTTCACATTGTTCTCTATCATATTAATGTCAGTT
The DNA here is from genome assembly GCA_028023455.1 of Epiperipatus broadwayi. Lineage (NCBI taxonomy): Eukaryota > Metazoa > Onychophora > Udeonychophora > Euonychophora > Peripatidae > Epiperipatus > Epiperipatus broadwayi. The sequence continues at coordinate 4,719,587 of JAQFVV010012434.1, read as the reverse complement.
GTATTACATGAGGTGTGGAGAACCTTTTTTCTGCCAAGATTCATTTCGTTATTTAAATCATTTACTGATCTTGCAAAATTATCAACTTAAAAATGAGCCTACTATATTTAATCAAACATTTAATTAATTTGCCCCTAATCATTAGTGATGGGTAATATTTTCAACTGACTAGCCAATATTAACTTTCCTTTTTTTAAATGAGAGCCATATTTTTAGGAGGAATTAAAATAAGATAACATCATCATTATTATTATTTAATGACATTTTTTTCAATTTGCCTTATAACTATTTTTCATGACAGATTTATATCCTTAAATGTTTTGGATAGATTAATTCTACAGCAACTAGCATGTAACTTACATTCACAGAATTTTCTGATTTGTTTGAAGTTTTTATGATACATGTCAATCAGTTGATGAAGCTATTTTGCAAGTTCTTTATTTAAATATTTATTTTTCCCCCAATAATTGTGTTATAATCAGAATATTTTGATAAATAGTGCCTCTTAATATTGTGTTCTTTATTAACTGAAATACTTTTCAGACATATCAGACAAATCAATTTACTGTTTCTTTCTATAAAAAATTTTGTGTTGATCCATTTCTATGAAATACATAATATTCCATGTCAATTTTTTTGGGTTAAGGCAAATGAAAAATAATAAAACAAAGTAAAATTCTAATTTTATTTTTGTGAATATACAGTTAATCTGCAAAAATCATGATAAAAACATAATACTCTCAGTATCATAGAATAAATCTATAGCCAGGTAGACCACACAATATAGATAAGTATTTGGAATATTACACCTCTGATAGAAAGAACTATTATTAAGGTTGGAGAGAGAAAAAAGTGTAGTTAAAAAATGAATATTTTATTTTACTTAATCCTTAATTCATTATTTGCTCTATGTATGTGTTTAAATAAAAGTTTTATACCAGACCATTTTATATATGTTTTTGAAAATGTCTATGGGCCAAATTGAGAGCTTTCAAGAGCAACAAGTTCCCCATCCTACATTATATATTACACATTAGACAAAGCATTTCATCATTTCAATTAGATGCTATATATAGGAAAATGTTGAAGTATCTTCACATTCAAATACTACAACAATTTTAAAAAACTTTTAACCAAAATATCATTCAGTATGACAAAGCTATATACACTTACCTAGTAATCAATTAGATTTTAGAAGCTCTTGGTCACAATTCTAATACAAAATCAACAGAATATTGGAAACCATTTATAATTGTTAATGAATAACATTTATATAAGGATCAAAATTTTACTACATAGTAATATAATGTGTTAGAAAGTTTTGACTTTATATAAAAATATTAATAAAGAATCCACTGATATAAGTGACATCAAACTATTTGTTATAAATGCAAAGTAGTTGTTAAAGAATGAAGTCATAAAATAACTTCAAAAATTTTCCAGATATCAATGGAAAATTTAAAAAAAATTATTCATGCAGTAAGAGAAAAAAACAACAATGTAAAAATTAGAAAAAAATTGTGAAGTGTTTCAGTTTGCATAAAGTCTAACAGATAAAATATAATCTTTGACTGGAATTCTGCATTAAAGTTACAATATGATAAACAAAAGATTACAAATCTGCATAATCATTTTGATGAATTAAAAATAAATAAAATTACCTCTTATCCCACTATTTTTCAAAACCTTATTTACATAGAAAAATGTAATTTTATCCACTTAAACAATATCCTAGATTTTCTAAAGTGAGAGAGAAAAACAGAGAGGCGATTGAAGTGATGTATATCTTGCTAAATTATTAAAAAGGAAATAACAGTAACACTTTATCCCAATTTTTATATACTTTCTTATCTCATTTCAGAGGCATTTAATATCAAAATTATCAATTTTAATCACAATAGGAATGAAAAAATATGTTTTTGAAAAAAAAAGTGATTGAGAGATTGCATTCATTTCCTGTACATAATTTATAATTAAATGTATTACTATGTAATGGTCAGATCCAGCATATTTCAATTTCTATTTATATAATTTATATGGATGTCCCCTGACTTTAACTATCAGAAATAAGCCAACAAACGTATATTTAAAACAATATTTTATTTCACACCAAATGATGACCAACACATATAATACTCCTTTGCAATGCCAGGATAGATCACAAAAAACAGAAGTTACTCCTTCTTAAATTTAAAATAGTTAACAAATTAGATAACAAGGTTTTGATTATAAAATATAATAGTCAATTAACATACAATTTATTTTATTTTAACAAAGTCCTTTCAATATTTCTACATTATCGTCTTTTTTCATATACATATAGAAAAACAATTCTTACACATAAATGTCCAATGTTTTATAGCTAAGTTTAACTTTAATCTTCATTTACATTATAATATTCATATACTTATAAACACTGGAGTATATTTACTGTATAGCAAACCCAACTTTCAATAGAATAAAAACCCAACATTATTCATGTATGACCTCATAAATATAAGACATTTCTTTGACTAGTGTCAACACATACATATATTCTGTATTGAATAGACATCAATGCTATCTTTGTATAACAACTATAAGCAATGGTCTTTTTAGATCATAATCCTAATTGAATAAAACACAACCACTATCTTTATATAACAATAACTATAAGTGGCCTTTTGGTCTTACCCTAATTCAATAAAACATTTTTATATAAGAACAACTATAGGGAGGCATTTTTAGTCTTAACTCTAATTTAATATAACTACAAATTATACAAAGATCGCACATTCTGAGACTGATCTCTACTTTATTAAAACAAGATAGGAAACTATTATCTTATATGGATATGAATAACTGTACATAAAATATTTTAGTGTAAAAAACAACTGTATATATATATATACATACATACATTAGTATATATATATATACATACATACATTAGTAAAAATCAGTCACAAGTCACATGACCTATATAGCTTGCATTACCAACATGTAATATATAAAGAGCCTGCCAATAGCTCTAAACAAACTTATTTTTTTTATGATAAATGTTAAAAGAAAAGATACCTGAAACCTTTATCTTAATATTCAAGAATTAGATAAATGCTTGGCTTGATTTAGTATTTTGAATCTAATGTCCTAGCTCCTCACTGAAGAGAGCTATAACTTGAAACCAGTCTGGGGATGGGGACAATCATAGATAAAGATTTCAGGTACCTTCTCTTGTAGCATTCATCATAAAAGATAAAATAAATAACCTTGTTTAGAGCTATTAGCAGGCTGTTTATATATATATAAATTTATCTACACAAAATCTAATTCTCAAAAATCAAACATAGGATTAACTACAAATGAATAGATGATTGATATAATTACATCATTAACTATGATTATTTAAGATTTTGTCAATTTATGGGCAGTGTATTTATATTATTATTATTATTTCTTTTTTCTTTCCTTTTAAAGTAATAATTGATACAATGTAATATATATATATTAAAGAAAGCTCTTACAATGTTATTCACTTCAATAACATGTATAATAGAATAACATTTTTTCCCTTCTTTTTTTTTACAACTGGCAATTTCTAAACATAATATCCAGATTACAAACATTAAATATAAACTCAAAATAGCAAGAATAAAGTTCAAAAAATCTTTCAAATATAAATTTACAACACAAAATAGCTGTCATTTATTTCTTCTTTCTGATAAATATTATAAGGAATTATAATATGCTTTCACAAGTCTCATCTCTGTTATTTGAAACAAGTGTTCTTCATTTTCACTGAAGTTATTTGAAGTAATATCAAGTATTCCAGGTTAGATTAATAGCAAGCTGGTGGTGTTCTTTTCTTTTATTTTTATTCACTAAACATAGTGAAGGTTTGATAGATCTAAATGAAGATAGAATCCAGTCTGATTAAATAAGACAAGATTTTTTTTATATAAGACTTATTCCTTGTTGAACAACCCATTTCAGTTTTTTTTTTAAATATTTGCCTTTCACTGTGATTGCTTAGATAGTATGTGCACATACAAATGCTTTTCTCTTAATGTATATTGACTATTCATGTGTTTCAAGATCTTTATCAATTATTATTATTTTTTTTTAATGTATATAGTTTTAGATTAGTATATACATTATAAACATGAATAAACATTTGTCCTGTATTTACATGGAAAACATTATATAGAACTTGCTATTCATAGATTTCAATATTTTTATAAAGGATTAAAACTAAATGATCCAGGTATGGTAATCCCTATTTTGTCATTTTTTAATAATTATGAATACATAAATTATAAAAAACTTTTCATTATGAGAATTCTTTAAGACTTGGTTGAATTATAAATTAAAAAGAGTTTAATTAAAGTATAAATAAAAATTATATTTTTTGATGAGTAAATCAAATATAAAAAGATTGTATAGTTTTGAATTAATTGAGATCAAATTTGATATCTTCTATTTTGAAATTTTATAACTATTACTGAATAGGAAATGTTATTACAATTTGTTTTGTTCTATGATATCTATGACAATTTTATATCTATACTTCTATTGTTATGTTCAGAAATTCAGACAGAAAGCTTTGATTGCATTACTATATTATATATATATATATGTTCACTAGAGGGAGCTTACCGCTAGCTCCCATCAAGCTTTAATTTATAAGTGCCGAAAGAGAAAGAATTCAAAAGCTCTATCAAAATGTCCTCACCCCTACAATTGATTTCAAGGTTATGGCTCACCTCAGTAGAGAGCTAGGACTTCAGACACTAGATACAAAATACCAACTCAAAAGTCAGCACTTATCTAATGTTACTATCAATTTGAAAACCTGAATTTTTCAGACATGTAAATGTATTCAAATTCAGCCTTGCAAAACAGATAGTTATATGGGTCTGAACTCAGTTCAGTTTCACAATATATTAATAGCCTAAGCAATATAACATCACAAAATCCTTCAAGGGTATACTTATAATAATTAATAAAACAAAAACAGATTGTGTAACTTGCTTTTAAGCTTGTATTAAAATGTTCATTAGAGGGAGCTTACCACTAGCTCCAATCAAGCTTTAATTTATAAGTGCCAAAAGAAAAAGAATTCAAATACTCTATCAAAATGTCCTTATCCCCAGACCAATTGGCTTCAAGGTTATTGCTCACCACAGTGGAGAAATAGAACTCGAGATACTAGATCTAAAATACCAACTCAAAAATCAGCATTTACCTAAGATGTTACTATCAATTTGAAAATGTGAATTTTTCAGACACATAATCATGTAAATGTCTTTAAATCCAGCCTTATGAACTGGTTAGCTATATAGATCTGAACTCAATTCAGTTTCACAATTTGTGTCTTGTTTTATTAATTATTATAAGTGTAACCTTGAAGGTTTTTGCGATGTTATATTGCTGAGCTATTAATATATGGTGAAACTGAACTGAGTTTAAATCTATGAAGACATTTATGTGTCTGAAAAATTCAGGTTTTCAAATTGATAATAACATATTCAATAAGTGCTGACTTTTAAGTTGGTATTTTGGATCTAGTGTCTGGAGTCCTATCTCTCAACTGAGGTGACCATAAGCTCAAAAACAATTGGTCTGGGGATAAAGACATTCCGATAGAGATTTTGAATTCTTTTTCTTTTGGAACTTATAAATTAAAGCTTGATTGGAGCTGGTGGTAAGCCCCCTGTAGGGAACATTTTAATACAAGATTAAAAGCAAGTTACACAATTTGTGTCTTGTTTTATTAATTATTATATGTATCTGCTAATAAGATTTGTTGACATCTTAAATTATATTTAAAATAAATCTTTGTCATAGGTTTACACACATATTTATTCCTTGGAAAGAAAGAAAAAGAGGAAGAAAGAAAAAAAATAAAGACAGAAAGAGAGCGAAGGAAAAAATATGGAGGGAAAGAAAGGGAGGGAAAAAGTCTTATTCCAAGTGAATCACTCAGCATTCCAACATTTCTAAAACAGATGGCTCTCCTGCAATACTATTAAGAAGTAAATGGACTAACACTACATCATAATTCTTATGCCATTACATCATCACCAATAAAAGAAAAAAAAAGATAAATCCAATATTCTGTGTTTGTAAGAATAATAAATTTTTTGATCTAAAGTTATTTAAAAAGCATTCCATTTTATAAACATTAATAATCTTCTGATATTGAATTTTTGCACAGTGCATGGATTAATTCTTAAAACACTGTCTATAAAACTTTCAGAAATTTCAATTCATCCAAATTTAAAACAATAACATCTTATGGATTATAATAAAATTAGAAGTCATAATGCAAAAGAAGTTAATATTACGAGCACATTTGTAGCTGCAAATTGTTGAATAAATCATGTATCATTATGCTCCAAAGTTAAAATAATACTAGCAAAAATCTTAGTAAAAAATTTAATATTCTTTGATTAAAAATAACTGCTCTTTATGCTAATTAAATGGTTGTTAAACACTGAAATTATTAATTTGGGTTTTTAAGATTGTCATACTACTAAGGAATGATATATTGTGAATGCAAATATCCACTCTCAAGTTCACTATAAAGAAAAATTCCAACTTTGGTCTAATAATTTACTCAATGTGACAAAATAAGAAAGTGATTGTAGACTCTTGTAAGCAATATAGAGATTTAAAGTCAAAAGTTCAACTGATATGAAGACTTCTTGTCACTGTTGAGCTTAATTTTAATTTGGTTTAACTTAAAAAGATTGTTGGATTAGATAGTAATTTTCTTATAACAAATGGAATAAATAAACATTAACATAATCTTATTACATCAGAAGATAACATTTTTTTTAATACAATAATGATATTGGAACAAATTAAAAGTTTTTTTGAATAACCATATACAAGTTTAAAAATCACTGATGTATCTATGTTAATAATTAATTTATATTTGAACAAAGATAATCATTTTGATGAAATTATAATACAAGAAAAGTTGGATTTAATGATAGTGTTTTAAAATAAAATGGAGATTACATAGTTTTAAATCCATTGGAATTTTTTTACAAATAAATATAACCCATGAAGTTATGTATTTGTTCTCAATGATTATTTTACTATTATAAAAATAAAGAGAGTAGAACCGGCTGCAATAGTCATTATGAAATGTTATTGAATAGGTTATTTACAGATACAAATGGAATGACGAATGCTCATTATGGTTTTAAAGAATCAAGAAAAATTATAAATATACCTCTTATTGTCAGAAAAATAAAAAATAAAGTTTTAAAAGCGGCATAATGTATTGATTTTATTGATTTGTTCAAGGCATTTGTCTTAAGTAATCAAAATAATTTGCAGCACCATTTTAACCATTATATGGTTCATATTATATACTTTCTGAATAATACTTTAAGATAAAATGTTATTAGTGATAAAAATGTGAAGAATTTTATGACAGATCTGCTATAAAACAATTTCTGGCAGTTTATAAGCAACATAAAGCAAACATATAGATTCGTTAGTAATATATTTTTACTTAAACAATTAAATGCAAATTGAAAAGATCTTTATTTTTTGAATCTAGTTTTAGAATATGCTTATTATTCTGCTATTATTTTCCATTTCAAAATATGATCTACAGAATATATTTGCCACTTGTAAAGATTGCAGTAGGTTTCAAGGCCTTCCAATAGACATATAAAATTCATGAATAATACTGAATTTTAGAATTACAAAATATCAATTTATCTGGATATTAATATAAAATAATGCATGTGACATTGCAACAACAACACAACAACAAATGTCAAACACCTCATCTATTAAGTGGTTGTTTTTGCTTATTTTTGATGCTACCTATGTTTTGAATAAAGTGCAATCTAACATACAAAATTACGTTTTAACTTTAGTTATTAATTTTAATGGCAACTGGAATTAGTGGAAAATAAAAAAAACTTTAAATGCAAGTATAGATAGCTGGTTTTGTAATTTTTTAAAAATTACAATTATAATGACTACAAAGCAAATTTTTTCAACATTTTTGTTTATTTTAAGATATTTAATATTATTTTTAAAAAAATATGTTTTATATTTATATGTTGTTTTTTAATGTATATTTTATTGGTTTAAATATAATAAATATTTGAAATATAATAAACTCATATGAAAGAAATCACAAAATATTTCATGGTATAACATTAACAAAACAATTTTTATTTTATTTCTAAAGATATTTTCTTTAATTCCAAAAACATTTTTAATAATAAATATTCACTACTTACTCTATTCAAACTACAGATCACACAAATAATAAAACGAATTGGGCAGTTTTATGCTTCAATGTAGAATGTTTGATCAACTTTAGAAGAAAATTCAGTTAAATAATTTTAACATAAATATTTTTAAAATTATATATACACTTTAAAAAATAAACAAAATAAAGCTACTAGCTTTTTTCATTTTCCTTTTTGTGAAGAAAGTTGATGATGATGGAATACAAAAAATAAAATACCTAAGTGATATCAAATTAGTGCTTGTAATTTTAACCATATATTTTCCTGTGGGGAAGAAACACCAGCCATTTATTTGTCATATGATGTTAACAGAGTATATGCTTACTAAAATTTTTCAATGTGATATGATGTTAAGTGATCATAGCACATAACAGTATTTATGTAAATATTTATGATACATATAATACATTTAAAAATTACATAACATACTACACATTAAAATCAAAACAAAAATAATTAACAAAAAGTAAAATACTATATATATATATATATATATATATATATATATATATATATTTAAAGTATGGATGTTGACATTTTATAAATATAAATGTCAAAAAATTTTTAAAAAGTTTGTTTTTGCTACTTTTGAATTTTCATTTTTTAATAAAACAATTTACAAAATAATATTTTAGATATTTATATTTAATAAAAACTGAGTCAAATTTTAGATAAAAAAAAGAAAAATAAGATATTTATGAGATAATTTGATATTAATATTTTGAAAATATGTGTATATATTTTGAAACATTAACAAAATTCAGTTTTTACCTTTTTTCTTAATTCTTTTTGTGATAAAAATTGATGATAAAATGCAAAAAATACAATATCTAAGTAATATTAAATTGTTGGCATGTGTAGAAAATTCAGGCCTAAAAAAATTTTGTTCATGTAGTTTTTCAACGACACTATAAATAAACTTTAAAAATTTTTAGATGCTTTATCAGTCGATCATGAAAGAAAATTTTTTCATAATTCTTCACCATTTTACGATTCTCATAACTAAAAATGTAAATCAATTTGAATATCTTTTTAGCTTTTAAGAAATATAATTTAAATATTATACATATTGTCATGCTGCTATGTTTATTACTAGGACTGCTATTCTGCCAAATTTATATCATATGGAAGTGAACCATGAGGTCATATCATGATAACACAAAAATGCTCCTTAATATTTTGAAAATACAATGAAAAAAATCATAAGGCAATCAATATGTATTTTAGCTAGCTAGAGATAATGGAACTGAATTTATAATGGTAAAGACACATCTTAATTAAAATGACCACATTAAAAAAAAAGTATTTTAATACGAATTTGAGCATGGTATTTGTAAGAGGAATACATCACAATTTATGTTATAATGAATATCTCTAATATTTAAAAAGGCAATTTATTGTATTTTTTTGAATGATATAAATGAAAATTGAATGCCATAAAAATAGATCTATATAAAGTAAAAAGATAATTTGATGTAGAATAAATTAAGAGAATCACAAAACTTAGTTATTTGTTACTTTATTTTATTTTCTTTGAATTTATAATGGCATTTAATGATAATGATACAGAAGTGGCTTTAAATATTTAATTACAAAAAAAAGCCAATCCCCCCAGTTATTATTTGGCTTTCTTTCTAATTGACACATAATCAAAAATTATCCCAAATTTACAGTTAAAACAGACTAGCCAAAGAAATAAAGTCTAAAAGTTTTTTACACTTGAGAAGTTTATTTGTAGCAGTGAAATTACTGGTTGTGTTTTTAAAATTTATTTTATTAGCTAATTTGATTTAGTTGTAAATTTGGGTTATTTTTGATTATTTTATTGACTTGTTTAGCTTTAAGCTTTTAATGTTTACATTTTGATAAGTTTTGTGAATTTAAGGTGTTATGTTTTAGTTTTCTTGTAGCAGTGTAATCATTGGTTGTGTTTTAGAGTTTATTTCTTTAGCTAGTCTGGTTTAATTATGAATTTGGAGTAATTTTTGATTATTTTACTTGACTAGTTTAGGATTAAGCTTGTTTAAATTGACACATAGTAAACATTTTAATATTTATTCAACCTTGTTTTACTTTTTACCTGAAATATATTTATTTACCAACCAATTTTAGTTATCTAAAATTATTATAAATTTGTTTGAAACTCAATATAATTTTCAAATTTTATCTAACTTTAGTTCCAACCTGATTGTAGCCATTGCATATAAATGTGATAATTTCTATGTTGTGACTAGTTTTATAACAAATGTAACAGTTTAGAATACTTCATGGCAATGGTTTCATAGAAAAACACTTATACTTTATACAAAAATAGGCAAAAACATTCATAGTCACAGTAACTATTCTTCATGAAAATCCTCGAAAATATTACTAAACTAATGTGATTAGAATTTCCTGCAGTGAATCAAATTTTTTAATGACTTATAATTTGATTCACTTTGTTATAATTATGAGAAATTCTTCCAGTTTAGAGTTTTATAAAATCTATTTTAAATTCATTTTTTAATTATAAATTTTTCAATACAACATACACACACATTATTACTACATTAATTTATCTAATATGTAAGACAAACAGTCATTACATTATAATATTGATTTTTTTTTTTTAAATATTTTTTTCACTTAAAATATTTTTTTTACTTGTTTTCTTAGTATATTTTCATTACTTATTATATGTTATATATATAAAAGACATATTTTGTAGGTTCATCTGTGTTAAAAAATTTTTTAATATTAATATACCGACAACGTTTCGACTTGATCACACAAGTCATCTACTGGGTGATAAATGGTAGAAAGACGGTTGTAGAAGCGCTGCAATCACTGATTTGAAAATAACGTTGAAGTTCCACCAATAGTAAAAATGTTAAATTAAAATATGTTTTTTTTTTTTTTAAAAAGTCTTTCCATATAGGAGGGTGAGATCATACGTGCAAACTCCCTCCTATTTCGAAAGATTTTTTAAAACATTTAAATTTAACATTTTCACTATTGGTAGAACTTTAACTTTATTTAAACGTTATTTTCAAATCAGTGATTGTAGCGCCTCTACAACCGTATTTCTACCATTTATCACGCAGTATGTGACTTATGTGATCAAGTCGAAACGTCGGTATACTGATATTAAATTTTTTTTAACACGGATGAACCGTAAAATATGTCTTTTATATGTGCAAGCCGTGAAAATCTTCGTATCTACGTGTATATATATATGACATAGTATAATGTTTCGATATATTTCAGATTTATCTGTTTGAAGACAGGTGAAATAATTAGGCAATAAGATGTTACGTACAAACAATTTTTAATCATTTGTAGATTCCTGTTATTTTCCTGATACAATTTATTTTACTGCATTAATATTTAAAGTAATCATGCAAATTTTAAATGCGTTATAACAAATACATATTTACTTTAGAAAAAAAAAAGACTTAAAAAAAAAAAGAGGGATGTCGACGAAAAAATAAATTTCAGAGAACATGAGAGACAAAATAAACTATATAAATAGTAATATATGTCGTTAACAAAAAGGGGCAAGATAGACTTGTAAAAATTTTAAGTAAAAAGAAACAACAGAAAAAATATAAAACGATCAAATCGTGATAAGCGAGACATTATGTAAAAATCAAATAAAGTGATGTGACATTGGAATAAATTACTATTTTTTGCCCAAGCAGTTGTTATCCGCCTCAAGAAAGAAATTAAGTATTACACATATAATAAAAAAGTATTACAATAATTACATTTCCAAACAAAAAAGTAATTACTGTTCTAAGTTGTATTAATAAAAAAATTAATGGAAAAGTTAATATTTGCTTCATAGATTTGGAAAAGATTTTTGCATTATTAATTTTTTAAGTAAAAAAAAATAGAAAAAGAAGATAAAAAAAAAGTGAATGAATCTCAAAATAAAATGATGATGTGAATACTCAAATAATAATAATATTGAATTATAATATAAAAAATGCAGATAAGTTAATAATATTTTTTAGTGATTTTTAAATATAAATCTTTATAGTAATTGAAAACAATTAACAGTGATGTCTTTGAAAATATAATATAATTTTTTATCTTCTGTTGTCTAATATTTATGCTTGTGACACCAATGACTTTACACCAAAACCCATTTGATTTTAAAAAAGAAACTTGCTCGTGAATATTCTGTTGATGAAACTCACAACAGATTGGTGTGATAAGACCTGAGTATTTAGATGTTTGTTGATTTTATGTTTTGCATTGTTTTATTATAATATTTTATAATATACAATTGTTTCTTTCAGTTGGAATAGATTTCTGAACACAAATGATTTTAAAAAGTTTTATTATTCCATCTTTAATGATAACTCTGGAGATGCTTTGACAGGTTTAAATACACAATAACAAAAATACAGTGATATTTGTAACGATGTTGAAAATAAAAAAAACAGCATAAAAATAAATCTTTTTTTTTTTATACAAAATTTCTGAAACCAAACAAAAGTTTCCATTTCATTTGATTTTGTATTAAAATATTAATGAACTGGTTGTAACCAAAATAACAAACAATTATTATTAGAAAAATATAGCATGATTTAAAGGTGACTTACTATTAAGATGATTCCATAGTCAAAAATGTTTAAGTTCCAAATAAGTATAGAAACTTTTTTTTTCAAGTAGTTGAGATTTAGCCCAACTCAAAGAGCCATTAAATTAGTGGTCAATAAATGGATAATTTAGCTATCTTAGCTAAAACTGAAACAAAAATAAACATAAATCTATTATTATCTTGATGTGATAAAACTTGTCCAGTACAATTTACTTTTTTTTTTTAAAAAAAAAATACATTTCAAAAAGTCTTTATTATGTAAGGTGATACTTAAATTCTATTTTATCTCTTATTTAATAATATTTAAAGCAATAGTTAATTCTATGTTAACATGAATTTTTTTTATGTGTTATAATTTTCATGTTGTGATTATTTTTAGAAGAGGAAAGTTATGATGTTCACTGAATGATTAATGAATTCAAATTGAATTTATTTATTATCAATATCTAATTAGGATTTATTAATTTTAAATGTAAAAATTACAGACGTATAAAATAAAAAATTTCCTAATAGAATATTTATAACAACTATTCCTATATATTATTTTACTGTAAAAAATTATCCAATCAAGTGTTCGATAATATGTTGTTACATTTACTGCAGTTTATCATCTTATTTTTACTATTAAAGTTGTAAATTCAAATGATAAAAAGTTCCATTATTTGTATTATCTGTATGAACTATTTTGGCTGTAGTACCTCCTATATTGTTTTCTAAAAAGATATAATTGATTTTCTGAATTAAATTTGTCTAAAGAATGTTTCAATATAATGATGTGATCATGTGTTCCACTTGACTTAGTATGACTGTAATTTAGATGATTACATAGCAAAATAAAGACAATGATACTAAATCAAATGGGACATAATACCACATCAATATAATCACTAAAAATTTATGTATTGCATAATAATGATATCTATTTTAATAAGTAAATAAATTCAGAAGGGTGTGATTTTGTTTGGTGTATTCAATTTTTATATCAAAACTCCAGATAACTAAAGTTAGTTTGTACTTTTAAGTTATTACTTAATTCATCACCACCATCATCATCTTCTTTGATCTCTAGCCTTTCCTCTCCCACATCACATCTGAACAGTTCTTTATTTCATCCATCCATCTAATGTGTGATTTTTTTCTAGGTCTTTTACTGTCTCTTGGAATCAAGTTTAAGATTTCAGCTGTCCAACTATTATCAACTCTTCTACAATATTTTCAGCCTAATTCCACTTTAGTCCCTTAATTCTTTCAATAACATCAGTAACACATATTTATTCTTTTACCTATGCATTTCATTTTCAGTCTCTTCATATGATCTGAAGTCTCTGTATTGACCTTTCATTAAGTATTGAAATTTCAGATTCATAAGTAAGAGCTAGTAGAACACATTTATTAAAAGCCTTCCTTTTTAAACACATAGGCATATTTCCTTTCAATATTAAGTTATTTCTACTAACAACACTCCAAACACATTTAATTCTATGATTAATTTCATCCATTATGTTTCCATCCATAGCAATAATCTGACCAAAGTATTTGCAGTTGTTAACTTCTTCTAACTCATCATTATCAATCTTTATTTTCATCTTTTAAGAAAATCCATTGAATATTACTCTAGTTTTTTAACATTTACCTTTTATTCTACATTCTTACTTTCATCTGATAACTCTTGCAACATTTTCTGAAACTCTAGATCATTATTTAAAAAAACAGTATGATGTGAAAAATCTAGATGATATTAATAATCTCCCTTTAATTTTATTCCTTTATCTTTCCATTTTTATCAAGAAAATATTTTTTGCAGCACTACTGTAAAAAGTTTTGGAGATATGGAGTCATCTTCTCAATGTTCATATTTTTAGTATCACTATATAATCTAATTGTTGATGTTGCATTTTTATAAATATTCTTCAGAATATGACAATATATTAAGTCTATACCTTGATGATCCAATACTTTAATCATTGAAAAAATGCTTATAAAATCAAATGTTTTTCATAATCTATAAATCCAAAACATAATGGAAACTCATATTCATTGGTCCTTATATAGCTACTCTCAATACTTGAATATGATCCATTGTACTAAAATTTCTTTTAAATCCATCTTGTACTTTTGGTTGGTTGAAATCCAAAGTTCACTGTGGACTATTTGTAATCATCTTGGTAAAAATTTTGTATAACAGATAAAAGACTGATAGGTCTGTAATTTCTAATATCTTCTTTATCATCTTTTTAAAATATTGATATTAATACCACATTCTTCCAATCATCTGATCCACGTTTATCATTTAGACATTTGGTATATAACATTACCAAAAATTTTTCTATTTCTTCACCTGCTTTTTTAAAAATATCAATTATAATTCCATCATTATCTGGAACTTTTCTCTTCTTCATAAATTTAATTAGCATATTTCACTTCTTCATTTAAAATTCTGGGTAATTCAGAAAATATAATAACTGTAGGAGGTACTTTTCATTGTTCTTTATGACTATATAATTCTAGAGAGAACCTTTCACACATTTCTTGAAGTCATTTCTCTTTTTAGTAATAGCTTCATATTTTTTTCCTTATTGCAGAAATAAGTTTTCTATCAATACCAAAATGTTGTTTTACATTATTGAGACTTTTATTCTCTTCTATATCTTCTGTTTCTAGCTCACAATTATACTTTCTTATCTTTTTTGCACCATTTTACAAAATTCAAGATATTCAATCCTTCTTAATGCTTTTTATATTTTTTCATAATCCTTTTCTCCCCATAAATTCTCTAGTTTCAGTAGAAATTTTACTTGTCAATTGCTATTTTTTTCTACCAACTACTTTGTTGCAGTTTTAAAAAAAATATATTAGTTATCTTCATATTGATTTCATTCAAATCTGAATTATGTTCAAAATCTGTTAATATTTGAAAATGCTTTGAAAGTTGTAATTTAAATTCAATGAAATGTTTTTGAAGATTAGAAAAATCTGCTGTGAATATTATTTTTCTTATTAATTTTTATCTCTCTAGTTATAAAGTCCCAAATAAAAAATTATTGATGTTGAAACGGTTACTACCAATAATTGTTTTCATTTTTTATTTTATTGTGATTATAAGTTAATGTTTAATATTTTAAAGAATATTTTCATTATTTGAATTTATATTTTTCCAAAATTTGTTTTAAATATGCAAATTTGATGAATAATAACTTTTGTATTACTAAAGATTAAAAAAGTTTCTGATATATCAGCAAAAGATCCAAAGCTAATGTAACTTGAATTAAATTAATAATGATAATCAATGGAAAGCTGGCACCAAAAATGATAAAGAATATCATTGCTTCAGTCATTAGATTTTTTTACCTTGATGGTTCAGTGTACGTTATCGGTAATATGTTTTAAGGGTAATGATCTAAAATATTTATCAGGAAAATACATCCTTATACACACTGTATCTAACCATTTATTATGTTACATGTGCTGAAACAAATAAAAACATTATATGGAATGTGGATAAAATATCACTACTATTTATTGACAATTCATTGATTATTCAAGCTTATAAAAGATAATTCTGGAGTAAGAGTAAATAAAGAAAAATACTGCTTTTAAAAGCATCTGTTAAATGTAAGCAGAGAAAATTTTATATTTTGCAACTATGTGCCTTGCATTTTTCACAAATGATTGATTCTTAAAGTTGATGAATCATATATATATATATACTCATTTTCCAAAAAAAAAACCCCATTTTTTTTTTTTTAAAAAAAAAGATATTTTTTTTACCCACTCCCTCAATATATTTCCCCTCTTAAATATTAATTTTATTCTTTTTTTTAATCAAAAAAAAAAAAAAAAAAAAAAAAAAAAAAAAAAAAAAAAAAAACTATGATTAATAAAAAAATATTTTCTTTTCAACCAACAAGATTAATTTTTTAAAAAACATAATCTCCACAAAACCAACAAAACAAAACACAAAAATATATAGGTCCCACCTCAAAACCCCCCCCCCAAAAAGAAACCTCCCCCATCAACATATCAAAAAAAAAAAAAAACACAAAAAAATAATAAAAAAAAAAAAAAAAAAAAAAAAAAAAACTCCATCTTTTAAATTTAAATACACACAAACACACCCCACCAACCCCCACCCCCATAAATTTTATTTATTAAAAAAAAAGAAGAGTGAATAATCTCCACCATCCATTAAAATTACTTCCTCTAACAAGATGAAAAGAAATTCTCAAAGAAAAGAGTTTGTATTTATATATATTTTTTTTTTTTTTTTTTTTCTTTTATAAAAGAAAACAAAAAAAAAAAAAGAAAGAAAAAGAAGAGGAAGAGAAAGAGAGAAAGAAAAATAACCAACACAACGATGTAAAAAAAAAAAAAACACCCTAAATGAGTGTTTTTGGAAGAACGCCATCTGTGGATATATATATATTATAAAGGTTGGAAAGACCCATCCTTTCCATCAAAGTGTCATTATTGTTTTAAAAAAATATTTCATTTGGTTTTGATATGGAAGTTATTAGTTGTAGTTATGGTTATTTTTTTTTTTTGTATATTTATTTGTTTGTGATTGTGGGATTTATATGGCAGTGGCAATATAAAAAAATATATATGTATGTGTATATAGATTTTACCAAGATATTGGTTTGTGTTTAAAGTACTTGCCTTTGTGTAATATCAATGAGTAAAATATTGGCATATCATATTATTAAATGTGTTTAGATCATATTTTTATTTTTAGAAATTGTTTGTGATGTAATTATATTATTTATGTTTATTTATTTTGTTTTTGTAAAGTGTAAAGCTAATTTTATATATATATTTAAATTTTTAATATTTAAAAATCAATGATTGTTGTAATAAAGATATTGATATCAGCAGGGCATGAAAGACTGAACTAAACAATAGACATAAAAATACTATAGCAACAAAGATTGACAATCACCATTAAGGAAAGAAAGCAAAACTTTGCTGTTGTCTCATATACAATTTTCTTTGTGTAATGGCAATATTTAGTGGATATATCATTAGAAATGGTAGGTTGAATGATAAATTTACAGTCCAGGGTGCAAACCCTCCATCTTGCCCTATCCCATGATCAAAATCTAATGAAAATAAGAAAATTATTGACAATTAGGTATTTGGAATAGAAAACAAACAGAACGAATAGCATTTCATATACAGTAAGCCAATATAAGCATTAGCTAAGTATTCAAAATCGATCTATTGTTCTAACTGATACATTATAACCTAACCAGGATAATATAAAACAAAAGACCACATGAGTTCATGCATTTGTCATTTGAAACTATTTTACATGTTATCTTAATCCACACCAGAATGAACAAAAATGCATTAAATAGTTATTGAACTTTAAAATAAAGAGAGAATAAAGAAGATTATTTATCTATAGCTAAAATAATTGTAAGTTTTAATCAATCTGTATAATTACCAACATATCAAATTTAACTGAGTATTAAAATTTTCTATTTCACTTTGATTCACATGCAATATATTTGTACATAATATAAGTAAATTGTTTTAAATCTTTCATTTATCAATATTAATAGTAAAAAAATGCTAGAAGTCACTATTAAAAATTTTCTGTTGTCCTTTAATTTTTAAGCCTTATATATATGTACGTTATATAAATAAACTGTTTTCAAATTTTAGTTTATTAACAAATGATTATATATTAGGGTACTTATGTACTATTCCTGCAATAAAGAGAAGATAGGAGACTTTTTCACATGTGTAATCTTGTAATCGAAAGAAAATAAACCCTGCGATATATATTGAAAAATGTGTGAAAACGTGATTCTCTTTTTCAAAACCTGCTTTAATTGGTGTTATTTTGCGTTATTTATATTTGTCAGTTGCAAAAACTTTTTTTCCCCCCAAATCTACTTGGATTGCTATTATTTTGGCTTCTTTATATTTGACAATTGACGAAAACTTGGGTATTATTCCTGCAATGAAAAAAAGATGAGGCCTTTTCACATATGTAATCTTGCGATTGAAAGAAAATAAACCCTGTGATGTATATCGAAAAATGTGTCAAAAAGACAATTCTCTTTATAATGGCCTACTAGTTTTAAGAAATATGATAAGAATTCATCTGATATGTTTGTTTATGTGCTTTAATATTTTTATTTAATTCTTTAAATTTTTCTTTTCAATTTGATTTGTTGTAGATTTTAAATATGCATATAAAATATGCGAAATATAATAAAATGCCTTTTATGTAATTACCAAAAGTCAATGTCAATGTGAATATTTTTTACAAAACATCTTAAAAAGTTCAGCAGTCTATGAGACTAAAAAAAAAAAAATAGTTTATTTTTATTTTACATCCATAGCATCTAATTTTTAAACTATAATTATTTATAAAACAAGATTTTTTTTTTCTTATTCCTTTTCCTGTTTGTTAAACAATTTGATAATTTTTTTTCCCCTAAGTAAAAATTAGTCCAGATATTACTTCTGTAGTAAACACCAATGAATTTTACAACTATTTAGAACAGACCACAAAAATCCTATCTGAAATATTGCAGATCGAATAGAAAACTTGAATTTGGTTATCGTGTACTCAATCTGGGGTTCAAATCCAGGACAGTTAATTATATCAGAATGATCTTTAGCCAATCTAGCTAGTATTCTTAGCTGCAATAAACAAGGAAGAAAAATAATAAGCTCTCCCCCCGCCCATTTGTCAGTTGCAAATCTTTGTTTTTTTTCTTCAAAATCTGCTTTGATTGCTGTTATTTTGCATTCTTTAGATTTGACAATTGATGAAAACCTTTTTTCACCAAGGAAAAATCAACAAGGCTGAATTCTTCTTCAACAGTGGATTTTGGGAGTGTATGTAGAGAGATCATGACAGCTAAAGATTGGACAGCGGTGGCTACACTTAGAATTTGGTGGATCTAGAAACTGCATTTCACAGTCCAAAGACTATGTGGTTCTGTGAAAGCATGGGAGTTACATTAACCCAACATTTGCTGAATTTATGTGGTGAAATGACCACACATTTTTCTCTATACTCAATGATATAAAACAATTTTTTCTGCCTGCATAAAGATTAGTCTTACAATTGATATGTTTATTGCTGTGAATTATTTATTTTGTGTATTTACAAAAAAAAGAATAGGTTTATTAAAATTTTTATTTAATTTTTTCCGCCTGCATGAAAAATGGTAATAAAAGTTTTATAATTTATATTTATTTATTATTCTGAATTATTATTTTTTTTAAATAAAAAAATATATTTCGTAGTATTTTTCTGCAATCACGTGTTCATTTTGGGGGGAAAATTTGTGTCAATTTTTTGTAGTCAAATGAAAATTCAAATTGTTTGTTTGAATGCAATTAATTACTGCTATTTATTACAGTGTAAGTAGCATATATGTATATTTTGTGTTTTTGTAAATATTATTTAATAAATTTATAATTTAGTGATTGTTTTATGCATCTATAATGTAACATTTGGGAGTTTATTTGGTACTTTTTATTCAATATATTTTTGGGGGCTGAGAACATGTAGTTTTTAAGCTAAACCATTTTTGCATGTTCATGTCAATCTGCTGATAACTTTGTAAATCTTACGAAAAGTGTACCCGTTTTGGTATGTGTTTTTAAAAACTATTTCTACACACATTTTTTGAAATTGATTGAATTAAGTATCAAAGCATTATCTGCTACTCATAGATTTTATATAATATTTTTTTTCTCTTTTTTAAAAATATAGATCTTGTGTTCTATTCCTGCAATGAAGAAAAATAGGAGTGCTTTTTACATTCATATCAATGCATAGGTAACTTTGTAATGTTTGATAACTTTGTAAATGGTTGCCAAAATAACAACATTACAAAGTTACCAGTGTATTAATATGAATGTGAAAAGGCCTCCTATCTTCTCTTCATTGCAGGAATAATACATAAGTATCTATATTAGATATTATTTGTCATGAAAACACTTGTTGTTGTTTTAATTTAAATGCATTGTACATGCACATTATACATCTCTGTTATACACAAAGTAGACTGGAATTTAAATTGATTGTTATTTGTTCTCATAGGAATCATTTATAAATATACTCATAATGTATTACATTTGTGTTTACAATTTAATAATTATTTAATATGTCTCTTCAGAATTGAATTCACAGTATCATCATTAGATATGTTTAAAAAGGTAGATTATCCTGTAGATATTTTATATTTCGGTTATATATGCATGTTTTTCACATATGAGATAGGAGTCATTTTTATATTTTATTTGTGGAAGTTTCATATACTAAGGGTTATATAGCCCATGATAAAAGTTGATTGAAGTCTCAGAAGTAGCGAGGATATAAAGGAAGATATTAAATTTAGAGGCCATAATAGAAGCCTTATTATAAATAATAAATCTAAAGAGTTCTTACTTGTAGTCCAAAAAAAAGAAGTATAATTTTAATCAAAAATGAAGCAAATAAATATTCAACACAGTAGAAAAAGAATATTTATAATTTTTTTTTAAAGTTAAATGATCTAACCTTGAAGAACATATGGATGATTCTAAATTATTATTTTAAGAAGCTATTATGATTTTCATTATTTTTTTATTTCATCTTTCTGTGTGTTAAATAATAATAGATGGTTCTTATGTAAATACAAACATCAATCCATGCCTATTGTTAGCAACTATTGTTAATTTAAATACTATTGAATTAAAATGAAAACTCAACAGGTAAACAAATATTGTATGTGTTTAATATAATTATTGCCATTTGAAAAGAAAATCAAACCATAATTAAAATAAAGTTTATACCATTTGTTTTATATGAAATGATTTTGTGATTTATTTGAAATTTCTTTCTTTCTTTATTTTTCTCTTTTCAGTGCAAAGGTCAGTATGTAATGCTTGAGACTTAGAATTACTTAAATGATAAGTTTTGTGTTTTACTAATATTCAATTTTATAATTGTTTATCTAAGCTGTCACTAATCATTATATTGTTTTGCATATAATCCCCATCTGCAAATATAGGTTGGACCTGTTGTTTCCAATTTATATTTTGGTGAATATATAGATCACTGATCAAGTTAACCCTGAGAGTAAAGCATTTAACGTCTCTTGTTATTGCTCTAAGATGTCCAACATACTTTTTGTATATCTAGTTGGATAGGCAATATTGTATTGTACTCAATGATTAAACTATTCAATGATTGGGTTAGTTTATTTTTTTTTATATGTACATTTTTCATTACAATTGATGCCTTGCAATGTGTAACTTGATTAATTGGTTGCAAGGTATACTATTACAACATGTGAACTCGATTGATTGATTGGTTAGTGGTTGTAAAGTTTTCCTTTACAATTGACTCCACAATGTATCACTATGATTAATTAAGCTTCAATAAATTTATTTAAAATCTTAAAATGATATGCCTAGTTCATTACAATTGGATTTGCAACTCAGGACTTTGATAAAATAAGCCAAAACACGAGACAAATTACAACGGAGTATACTTTCCATTACAATTGGTTCCCAATTGTAATTTTATTTTTCGTTACAATTGGCTTCCCAACTCAGGATTTGATGAAAATAAGCCAAGATCTGATATAAATTACAATGGAATATATTTTCCATTACAATATATATATATATAACATAAAATTATAGATGCATTTTATTTTACAGCTTTCTATTTTTAAATTTAAACAAAATAAAAATTCAGTTGCTATGTTACTTATACTTTAATTTAATTACCCAGTAGACAATTTTGGCAAGTGAATAGCTTATGGAATGATGGCAGCCTATAATGTTTGATTATTAAAATTAATGTGAATGTTTTTGTATTAATTTTATATTAATTCCAACAAACTTGTACTGTTGAATACCATTTACTTGACTATGGTTTTCTAAATACTTTTTACGTGATTCTGCATATACTTATGATCATCTGGTATTTTGAAAAGTTGTATTTATTATAAAATTATACTTTAACCACTTTTATTATTATAGCCCTTCTTGTTTAGATTCATTAAGATTTTGTGCTAGACAGTTAATTTGTCAGATGAAAGTCTAATGGTGTAAATATTACTGACGAAATTTTATCTGAAAAAAAAAAAAAAAAAGAGAGAAATATATTAATAAATAAACTAAATTGATTTTTATTGTAAAAAAAAAAAATAGCAACCTGTAAATATTTCATCTAATTGTAATAAATAATATATTTACTATCCTACACCTACCTATTAATTTTAACATTTAGTATGTGATTTTGGAAATAGTTATGACCATTTAATATTTGGAGGAGTTGTATTTATTGTAAAATTATATTTTAAATATTTTTTTTAAAATGTGGATCTTATATGAATTTAACAAGATTTTGTGCTTATAAATCAACTTATTGATAAAAATCAGATGCTGTAAACATTATTGATAAAATTTTATCTGCAATAAAATAAAATAAATAAATGAGCTCAATTGATTTTTTTTATTATATAAAAAATAATAATATGTAAATATTTCAGTTCTTAAATTTATTTAAAATATTTTAAAAGACTAAGACAGTACAATTTAAATGTAGAAATATATTGAAAATATTTATGGCAACAAGACTTTAAAGTTAAGAAACAAAACTTTTAATTTACTGAATGCGAGTTAAAATTTTATTCTCTACTGTATACGTTTACACACATATATATTCAAAGAATAATGCATAAATATGTGCATGTATAAATAGTTATTTTATAAAATTATTAGACTGATAGATTAATTTAAAAAAAACCCCAAATAATAAATAATAAGTAGATAATTAAGAATCAAAAAAAAGAAAAGAAAATTAAACACACACACAGACAAATCGGGGCAAAACTTATTGTATGCTTGGAGGTGTATATATATATATATACAAACAATGGACTATCAATAAATAATAAATAATAGATAGAAAAAATAATACATATATATATATAGAAGTAAACTACATATGGTTAAATGAATATGTAAAACAATTCATAAAATAATAAAACAATTATATAAATACTATTTTGGAAAATATTTGTTAAATTAAATATTTTCGCAAATAATAGTATTTTTATCTTAAAGAATATTCACTACATATATTTAACCTTCTACGTTTTTGTTTTTATTTTATTGGTTTTATTTTTATTAATATTTGTTTATATGTAGATGCTTATGATATTGATAATATAAACGTATTCATATATGTTAAGAAAATTAAATTTATATACATGTGAAGAAGAGAGATGCCTATGCAGATACATACTCATTTAAACCTACATATACGTGTATTTTAATGTCTATTTTTCATTCAATATTTTGCAAATCTTACAAAACAAAATCACAAAAAATAATAATTAAAAATGAAAATATTTATTTTAATAATACAGTAAAAATCTTAGAAAAAAAATTAGAAATATTTAGCCTTCCCCTCATTCAGGGCATTTTGTTAAATAATAATATGCCTATAACTTAGAAGGGATTTTTTGTTGTTTTTAAACGGGCAATTTTTGAGTAAAAATAGGGAGTTCATTACATTTATATTTATTGCTAATCCATTTCAAAATTAATGCTTCGTTAACATTGTTTTGCCATCTTTAATCACAAAGCAATATATAGTGTCTTTGTTTATACAGATTTGTTTGCGATTGCCTACTCATATATAGGTATATAAAAGAAAAGAAAATATTCATCCAAAAATTATTAACATTATTATATTAAAAAAAATATATATAAAAAAACAATATTACAGTCAGTAAAACATTTATTGTAGTTTTATTAACGACAGCTAAGACTCTTTTGAAACATTTAATCAATAAAAGATTTATAGATTGCGGGAGTTTTGTGAAGGAGCGCAAAATTACATAAATCGCAAATATATAATTTTTTGAAAGATAACAGATATTTTATTTTCTAAATAAAAAAATAAGATCATTTTAACAAATATAGCTATTAAAAATATTAAGTCATAATCTCTTAGACCCATAGCTCAAATTATATAAAAATAAATCTTAAAGTTGTTTGAAATGATTTATAAACGTACAAAATAAGATTTACGTATTAATGGTAAACAGATCTCCAGAGAATCAACTATATATATAATCTTAAATAAAAACGATTATAACAAATTTTAATAGAAAAAAACCATCGGCACTCTAAGGTATCTTGAAAACTATTTATAAGAAATTTATTACTTTCGTGGGATATATTACGATATTTATTTAAATCTTAACAAATTGTTATATCGGTAATTAAATAATAATTAATTTAAAATCAAAGACTAAGAAAGTCTAAATTAATTGAGGCTTTAAAGCCAGCTACTTAACGATTTAATGTCTAATCAAAAATATAAAACCGGTTTTAATATATTTTGATATCCATAAATGGATTAATTGTAAATACTTCATTAATACGTAAATAAACTAAATTATTATCAGCAACTTAAATGCCGAAGAGTATTATTGCACGCACTCCTATATTAAACTTGAGTTGTTGTTTTTTAAAAATATACAGACAAAAATTAAATTCATTGTAAATGAAGCAAAAAAATATATAATTTTATGAAGTAGTTATAATAATCTATGATTATTTTTTTATAATAAAAAAAACAAAAGAAATCCGAGTGTTATAAAAAATATGTTGGTATTATTCTCAGTGCAGGATTTAATTGTATTTATTAACAAAATTTTAAATTTTGTTTTTGTTTAAAAGTTCTTTTTATCTGTCCGTTCGGTGAAACTATTGAAATTATTATAATATAGCTGGCAGCCATAAGTAGAAGATAAAAAAAGGTGCTGAAATAATTTTTAATATCTTGATATAAAATAATAAGCTACTATTACTCATATTATCTTCATGACAAAAATATGCATAATTTAAATGTTCTTCCCCTTCTAAGTATTAGTTATATGCGTCAATTTACATACAAATCAGAATATTAATAATAATTGATTGTGGTAATATCGATAATGGAAATGTTTGAATATATTTAAAAAATATTATGTTTATAAATATAAATTCTAAAAACTTATTTATATTTTAAAATATTATTAAATTTATAGATATAAAATATATTAAACTATAAGTTATATCTGATAGAATTAATTTATACAATGCACGATATGAAATTAATATATTATTGCACTTTTATATATTCAATATTTATTTTAATCTTGTAAGCGTTGGATTAGATGGAAATTTATCCAGTATATGTTTTATATATTCATGTTATTACGTATATATATATGTGTGTGTGGGTGTGTGTGCGTGCGTTTAAGTTTTTTTTCGCTAAATGAAAACAACTTTTATCACAAAATCATTATAAACACAGTAATGTTATTTAATAAAAGTCAATACGAGGAAGAGTTAGCAATGTCTCTAAAAAATCACAGACGATTTGTAAAGTGAGATCTTTTTGAATCCAAAATTTGCTTAAATTAAATGATATACTAAATAGTTGATGAATTCTGATCTGACTTTGATAAGTAGTGTTTCTTTCAAATAAAAGAAGATTGATATATAACTTAATGTTTATTACAATATTTTTACAGTAAAATAGTGTTTGACGAAGATTAGCTTGAAATACAAAAGTACTTCAGTTTAACAAGATAAATCTTAATAAAAATGTGCGCGCTAGTGATTTCATTATTTACATTGTCAAAAATGCTTAATTTAAATGTTGCATAAAAAAAGAGCAAGGAAAAAAAATCAGCATATAATTTAATATTAGGATCATTCAGTAAAAAGTCGTTGCAATGTTCCTAGATTCTTTTGCCATAATCTACAGATAAGATCAAAATTCACTCCCTTTTTTATTTATAAGGCATTTGATAGCAAGCAATTTATTGTAAAGTGCTCATAGACCGATATTTAATAAGAAAAAGAGAAATGATAGAAATAATTTATGCGGATTGTTGAATATGTATCTCTTATTATTTAAACAGAATTTAAAGTGTTATACTGAAAGTGTGATGGGTAACATTTTTATTACATGAAATTTTTAGAAAAATGTAAATTAAAATTTAAAAGAGAATAAATAGAAGTTGCTATTCAAACTATAACAAAAAAAAAACGTATAAAAGTAAATTATATTACTACTATCTATAATATAAATACCCACGTTCGCATATATATATATATAATAGTCCACTACAAATCAAAGGCATATTAAAAAATCACAACTTTTAAAAACTTTATTATAAAGTCATTGCAATCACAAACACCCCTTCCCCCCATCCCTAAAACATATAACTAGAGAAAGATACGGCATTCTGCCGTCGCAAACAATAGCAGATCTAACACGAAAGAATCGACATTATTTGCCAGGCTAGTTTATTAATCTACTGGTCTATCTAATAAACAAAAAATACTCTTTTTTTATATTCTCTGGTTAAAAATAGAAAAATATTCTTTTTCTGATTAGTAATTCGATAACTAAATAAATTAATAAGTCAAGCGTTGGTGGCCGAGTGGTCAGTACAGCTGCCTTACAAGCAGTTGTCCCGGGTTCGCTTCCCGGCCGATGCTTTGACACATAAAAAAAAAAAAAACTAAATAAATTAGCTAAAAGCTAATTTATCTGGAAAAAACTTTGGAACTTGGTTGAAATTTTCCATTATATTAAAAAAAATTGAAAATTATATCCAGATTCGAATACAGATAATAATTGAATCTTGTTAGCACATTCACGTACACATATAAATATAACAAGTTCATTTTATAAAATTTAATGCACTAATATTAAATATATAAAATTAAATATAAAATATTTACAATAATCAGTAAAATATAGGGGATTTGAACTCAGACTTTCAAGCAACCTTCAACTATCCACACTATCTCATACTACTGATGCACACGACCACACACATGTAAAAAAATATAATTACGAATATATGTATTTATATTTTTATAAAGTTTTATAATCCCAGTAAAGTTAAAAAATTCAATGTAATTAATTACTGCCATAGCTTCAAATAAATCAAATTTTTATAACGTATATATATATATCTCCAGGCCAAACTGCTCATCTATCATTCATGTTAGGATGATGAACACATCACAAAAATAAATATTACTAAAGCTATATATTAGTCTGCTTGGCAGTGTAAAGAAGATCTAAACCACAAGTTCTATGTAGCAAATTACAATTAGATATTGTCAAACAAATAATGTATTGCAAAATATTATAGATAATCATATAAATCTTATTGATTAGTTTACATAAAATATTTATTAATAATAAAAAGTCAGATAGCATTTATCATAAAAAAAAAAAAAAAAACTTGTTTAGAGCTCATTAGCATGCTCTTAATTTTACATAAAATATTTATTATATTTGAAAGAAAGTACGTGTAATTGAATATATAAAATCTCCATAGCCAATCTAGAGTTTTCAATAGTATGTTTGCAGTTGCTTTATAATGGGGGGGGGGATAAAACAATCTGTGCATGATACCTGTTCTGGACTCAACTGTGCTTTTTGATTGCAAATAAGAGATCAATCTTACATTAGCTATTTATGTATGAGTATTGATAAAATCGACATTAGTAACATAAAACTATTAAATTAAAGCTTTAATATCAAATGTAATGTATTAATGTTACTTAAATAAGAATTGAAGTTGATATATTGTTGTGAAATTAATATTTTTTTCATGGTAATTGAATAAAGATGGTTGGTCTTGAAATATGTATTCTGTGGATACTGGTTCAATTTTTCAACATAAGTAACTGAAAAACATATAGAAAAATATAAAGAGAGGTTTGGAGATCTGATATTGCTTCACTTTCTTTCATATATTTGCAATACCAATGTTTGCTTTACACACACACACACACATATATATATATATAATTTCACTGTTCATAATCAAGTTGCCATCTATTAGATTATTTATAAAGGTGGATTTCCACCTTATTGTTAAAGCAGGTTGCCTTGACAATAGGTTGATATCTCCTACTAGCTCACTATTTGACTAAGAATATAAGATATTATATAGTAACCAAGTTCTGAATTATGAATTATAACAATATAGAGCTCATAGCTGTTCATATTTCAAGTGACAACACTACTAACTAGAATAGGCTTGAATTAAGCATACTTCACGTTTTATTTTAAAGTGTGAAAGATAAACTATTAAATGTGATGCTCCTTATATATCATAAGTATATATATAATTATATTTTGGAAAAATAGAAATAATAATAATTTTTAATTTTATTTTCATTTTTAGAAACCTTACTTTTAATGCAAATATTGCATTAAGGAAAGTGTTATTTACTTTAAAAAATTTATAATTATTAATGTATTGCATTTTAACAATTAATCAGCACACACATAAATATATTCTATATTATATGTAAGTAAATTATTATTAATCCAAAAGCCATTGATTCAAAAACTTTTATTATCTAGAAAAAATTACAAAGTATTGACTTAATTACAACTACATAAAATATAAGCATATTTTTATATTTTATTGTTATTATTTATTTATGCCATATACAAAAAATATTCTATTATACCCAAATTATAGAAAGCAAAATTAATGCTTATTTAAATTTTTAATAGAGTTTGGATTATAATGAGGTTGGAATAGATTTATTGTTAAATCCAAATAATTTGCAAACAAAAAAAGTTTTTTTTTTGCAATAATATATATATGAAATAAACTTTATAACTTTTATAATGCTAAAAAATTCAAAGTAGGTTTGTATCAAATGCTTTCATCTAGAGTAGAGGTAGTTAACCTGGTCCCTACCACCCACTAGTGGGCATTCCAGCCTTCATGGTGACCCATAGGGGTTTTGTCTGATACTGAAGTATTTTCTTTTTTTTTTTTTAATTTAATTGTCTTTTTAAACAAATTTCATTGCATTATTTAAAAACATTTTCATTAGGTATTCATAAAATTCCCTGTGACAATTTAAATTTCTTTAAATATACTATTTATACATCCCATGCATAAGTTTAGTTCACGTTACATAAGTGAAACTAAATGTAGCTATAGTGTGACCACTAACAAAAGAGCTTTGTTCCAGAATAGCTCATGCATCTTGCCCCTCCACCAAACCCAATCCCAATGCACAAAAAGCATGTGCAGATGACAATTTACGGTGCCGATTCTTTGGTTTACAGTTGCAATAGTCAGTACACAGTTAGATTTGTGAGAGTGAGCATGTGCCTACAGCTTCAAACAAAATATTATGAAATATTGGGAGCCCAAGTCCCAAAAAAAGAAATATGCTCATGGCTATTTACCAGAGTATCTAAAGATGGGTTTCATAGAATCTCTTGTAAATAAGCAACACCCAATGTGTTTATTGTCATAAAACATCCAATGAGGCAATGAAGCCAAGTCGATTGTGAGAACAACTTGCTACAAAGTATCCAAATGATAAGGACAGGCCCATTGAATATTTTCAGGAAATATATAAAAAAATTTAAAATTGTTCAACAATTGTTGCATCATTTAAGAAACAACATGCAGTGAATGAAGATGGATTAATTGCCTCTTATTGCATTTCACAATTAATTGCAAAAAGTGATAAAAGCTATAATATTGGTGAAACTGTAATAATATCCTCTACAAAAAAAGTTATCTCAACAGTAATGCATCAAGATATACCTGAAATTCTAGAAATGTTGCCCCTAAGCGATAGCACAGTAAAGCAACAAATTGAAGAAATGGCAGTTAATGTTGAAAAAAAAACTTATAAGTATTTTCCAAAATTCTTCATTTTCCATGCAATTGGATGAGTCTACATTGAATATAATAATGTTTTAATGATGGCATATGTACTTTGTTTTGAAGAAAACAATACATTATGAGAAGAAATGCTATTTGCAATAAATCTCATTACAGATACAAAAGAATTATCTACATTTAATACTGGGAAAATCATACTTTACAAAAAATAATATTTCTTTAAATAAAATTATTGCATGTGCTACTGATGAAGCATCATTAATGGTAGGCCACCATCATGGATTTGTTGCTTATTTGAAGAAAGAAGTGCCAAATGTTTTATGCATTCATTGTGTGGTGCACAGACAACATCTTGTAGGGAAACATCTAAGTACAAATCTCCATTCATCATTAATTATAATAATTTGAGCCATAAACAAGATCAAATCCAATGCAAAAATGATAGAATGTTTTGACAGCTTTTCCAGGACAATAATGAAGATTTTAATACATTACTTTTGCATGCAGAAGTACAATGTCTGTCAATGGGCACATCT
This sequence comes from Epiperipatus broadwayi, assembly GCA_028023455.1. Taxonomy (NCBI): domain Eukaryota; kingdom Metazoa; phylum Onychophora; class Udeonychophora; order Euonychophora; family Peripatidae; genus Epiperipatus; species Epiperipatus broadwayi. Next base: position 4,688,485 of record JAQFVV010012434.1, on the reverse strand, counting down.
TTTGCTCATTTTGTAGCATTATATGATAGTCTCATACAATTTTTTGAAAGTAATTATGAGACCAATCTGTGTCAACAGTTAAAAACAGTAAAGAATGATGCCTTTTGTTTGGCAGATATTTTCAAGAGATTTAATGATGTCAATTTGCAGCTTCAGGGAGCTAATAAAACTCTTATCGGATGCTAAAGTATTGTGTCATTATTTATTGACAAACCTGAACTACTTCATTATAATCTATTGAATAGAGAATTTCATCAGTTTACTGAATTATCAACTATAAAAGATGATGTAGCTCCAGAGGATTTTGACAGATTCAGTAGCCACCTCAACGAACTTAAATTGGACATGGAAAAGTAATTTGAAGATATTTTGAAATTGAAGATGTATGACTGGATGAAAAATCATTTTACCACAAATATTGAAGAGGCTGCTACAACTTGCCAAGAAGAACTGTTAAAAATTAAATATGATGAAGAAAGTAAACATAAATTTGATAGTGATGGATAGCAAAACCTATGACAAAGTAAACAAATGCCTGTCTTATATCAAATATCTAAAAAATGATATTTAGTTTATTGATATCTTTTCCTACCTCATATCTTGTGCAATCAGACTTTAGTGCTGTTAATTATATTATGACCAAAAAAAAAATCTGTCTGAATATTTTTGAAAGAGGAGACCTTTGTTTATTCCTTCCAAAAATTGAGCCAGATATCCAGTATTTAGTTTTGCAGCGTCAGCCTCAGGGATCTCATTATTAATTTAATTAATTAAATGTAATTTCATAAGACTTCATGCTTCTATGTATACAAAGTATAAATAACAAGATATATTTAACTACAGTGAGTTGTTTTATAAAGATAGTATTTGGTAATTATTATTATATGCTTTAGCTTGCTGTAACTCTGCTTTATAAATTTTATAAAGTAAAATTACTTCCCTACTTTATAAATCACCATTACTATGGAAATGGTGGGTGGTTAGAAAATTTTACTATTAACAGAGATACAAAAGTGGGTGGTGAGTATAGACAGGGTGACTACAAACTGCATGAAAGCAGAGCATATCCTCATTGTATATGCATGTTTAACTAGATCAGAGCATGAGGAATATCACACATATGTACATATAAAAATGGTTTAGCGCAACTGTATTAATTATACATCTATTCAATCACTTATAAATTCACTACTAAGAAAACATCAAATTAAATGTATGCCTAAAACAAATTTGGGATAATTAAACTATAATCCACAAGAATGAAGTACCTATGCTCGATAATTACAAATGATGACTTTGCTGCTGTTTCTGATCCCATTTTAACACAACTTTTTTTAGTATCTCAATATTTAGAGCTACATGTAAATTTTAATTTAAACTGTAGGTCAAAATTTTTTCCATATTTAAAAAAAAAAAAAATCTTATAAAATAATGCATTTTTTTTATTTATTTAAATAAAACGCATTTTTTTTTTTTTTTTTTGAGAAAATCTAGATAGGACATAAAATTAGAAAAATTAATTTCCGATAAGCTAGAAATTGAGTTAAGACAAAAAACAACATAAACTTATGGCTGGCTGTCTTCGGCATTATATATCTGCTATATTTGACGTTAATATTTTTGTACTATTTACTGATAGTATGTCATTGAAATACAAGAGTTTATTAAAATATTTGATACAATTCTAAAATTAAGATAATAAAATAAATTGTATACAAAAAGTTACCAACAACGTCAAAATAGCACTATAGAATGATGGAATATTATCATATGATTATTTACTCTATTACCTAATTCTTCTAAATGCCTTCAAGCAAACAATTTGACATATATACATAGTAGTCCTAGAAGCGAGTGATGTTAACATTAAAATAAAATGATTAAACACAAAAATGAAGATAAAAGCAAAGTAAAAATATATATATAAAGGATCAGATTTAGCTTGTAGTATGCCTGGTATATTCTTTATTTAAAGCGAAATAAATAGCCCTGTATTCATTTATTATGTTTGTAGAATAGTAAATCTGAATCATAAAAGTCAATGGATTACAGCTCAGCATGCCGAGAGTCTTATGATTTATTGAGTGTCAAACTGTTCGATTATTATTACAAAATAAATATACAATTTGAAATCTTTAGGGATGTCTTAAGAGAAAGTTATTAAATATAAAATACAGGTGATTTTAATAGTCAATAACTTTCGGATTTATCTGAAGCATAATGGTGAAGAGAGTGCTTTGTATATAATACATTATATTGTCCCTTACTCTGATAATTTATTTCAAATGAAAACATTATATTAGTCCAATTGAAATCAGACAAAACTGCATTATACCAAACTGAATAATTAGTTTAAAGCATGAAAACAGAAAGAATAAGATTTTATCATAATTAGAAGCAGTTTATATAAAATAAAAGATTAAATGATTAAAAAAAGAATGATTTCTGGATTTAAACCTGTTTTGATGTGAAGAATAATATAAAGAGGTTAAAATTGGCAATTGTCTTAAAAATAGTTTAAAAGTACAGCTACTAAAGAGAAGAAAAGGTAGAAAGGAAAATAATATATATGTGTGCGTGTGTTAATAAAAAAGAGTAAAAGAAAATATCAAAAAAGAACATTATGTACATATTTAGGAATGAGTTAGATATAGAAAATAAATACTAAAAACTTTGTGATATAATAAGTATCCATTCATTATTCAAGCTGATAATAGATATATTTGCAATAGAGAAATAGAACGATTTTCTGTTTTGATTTCTAATGTAATGGTTTATACATTAACATACCTTAACTCATTATGGAATTTTTCCATTTAGATAAAACTTAGACTTCTATTGAGGTAAGTGAAAATTTCAAAATATGTTCAATATTTTTTTGGGTAACCATCTATCTACAAAACAAAAGTATTTAAAAATAACACAAAATTTCATCAACCATGGCTAGACTGGGATGGTGATATTTTCTTAAATTATTCTTTAAAGGAGATTGCATAAAATAACTTTTTTTTTTTTACAGAGATATGTTTAAGATTTTTTTACTTTTTAAAAAAAGAAGATTTAGATGTACATTAAAAAAGAAAACTGAAAATCTATACTCTTTCAATTTTGGTTTTAAATGCAGCTTATTTTACTACAGAGAAATTGTCTTCAAAATATTATTGTTGGTTTTAACATTCATAACATTAAATGTAAAATCTACTAACCAATTTTTATTGAAATATAATAATGCCAAATTGTTATTACATGATTGTAGTAGCATTTTGCCTAGTTTATTCCACTTAACACAGCATCTAAAAATATTATAATTTTTTTTTTAACCTGTAAGGCGATTCTTTGTTTTAAGACTTAAGTTGTTTTTCCTGAAGTAGTTTTTCATTGGGTACCACATTTTTAACACAACTTATTTTTTCATATTTAAAGTTACATCATAAATTATTTTTAAGTCTACCAAATTAAATCATAATTAAGATGAATCTTTTATTGAAATGTTTGCATAATCAAAAGTGACAGAGATTAACATTATAAGCATATGTTGTAATACTGTTGACATTATAAGAGTATTTTCAGTTGTTAGAAGAATTGTCTTATTTTTTGTAAATGTTCAAAATAATAATAAAATGAGTCTTTTTATTTATTAAATAATTGTTCTTTTATTTTTTTTTTGTCTGAAATTATAAAAAAATTATTTTGTTTCAATTTGAAGAATCAGACCTGTTGAATGATGGCTACTATTAAAATTATAAGAAATGATCACATTATAGAGTTTATTAGTTGAAAAATGCAGAGATTTTTTCATAAGATTTTTTTTTGTTATAACATTTTGTTTATTGCTAGTGTTTCTGAGTATTTTGTTATAATTACATTTATTTTTGTTCTTCTCTTAAATGTGGTTTTTAATCATATCTAGTGACTTCTAGTCTACTGAGATGAAAATAAAATTATTTTAAAAATTAATTACAACAATGTTAATAAAATTATTTAATTCTTCTAAAACTTAATTTTGTTTAGCTTATAAAATGCCAGTCATATCCCATGTGGTTTTTTTTTTTAAAAATAAATTCTTGACTTAAATATTACATAATCTTCAATACATTTTTCTTGATTTTCAACATCTTTTATTACTTTTCAAAAATTTGTTTGCCAAAAAAATTTTTTTTTATTAGGCTTAAACATTTTTCCTTTTTTAAAAGATTTAATTGGCCTTCTATTGAAAATTATTTTTAAATTGGAGCTGAAGCAAATAATTTACCCATTTCTAAGTAAATTTTTTTAAAAATGAGCTGATTATTCTAATGAATGATTCATTATTCACTTTTTCTAATTTTCTTGACATATTACTTATACTATATCACAAAGTTTTCCTGAAAATTTTAAACACATTTAAATCTTAAGGATATTACTAACTAAACTAAATTAGATATCAATAAAAAAATTAATTGAATCCTAAAAGATCATTGGGGTTTGAGCACTAAAGAACTTCATTGAGCTTTAATTTAGAAATCTTAAGCTCTCAAGTTTATACTTATCAATTACATTAAACTGAATACAAGGCAAAAGTATAAAATGCATATTATATACTGAAGATAGTTTTTGAAAATCTTGTAAATAAAAGTTACCAAAATTTTTAAGTATTAAAACATACATATTATCACAAAATAATTTTTGTAAAAATTAAATTTGCAAAGCAAAAAAAAAATAATTAAATATAGTCTTTCAAAACAGAATTTAATATTAAACAATGGCTATGACATGATCTGATTTATTAAATAAAGATCGCTTAAATAGTCAAAAAATAAAATCATAGATCACATGACCCTATTCTTTTAAGCTTGTAAGATATAAACAGTGAGCATTGCTAATTACTCAATAAGCTTTGTGATAAATGCTTAGCCAGAGAAAGCACTTAAAATATCTTTGTCAGGACCTCCCCCCCCCAAACTTCTGATCAATGATTTTGTGCTTTGGCCCTCCTCAGAGAAGTGCTAGGATAACTTCAGACACTAGATCTAAAAATACGAACCTAAAGCTGGCATTTATCTAAAAGTTATATATTGAGTGAAAAATCTGAAAATTTCAGACACCTACATGTCTTCAAACTCAGCTATCCAACTCAAATAGCTATATGGGACTGAGAGATCTTTATCCAAACCATATATTAGTAGTCTTAGCAATATAACATCACATAAGACTTAAAGCAGAGACTATAAATAGTCAAATAAAAAATTGAGTCCTAGATCACATGACCCCATTTTTTAAGCTTGTAAGATCTTAGGTTTATAATGAGCATTGTAAACTTTTGTTAGATAATATGTCCATATTAACAGTTCAAAGTAAGGGAATAGCATTTTTAAATAAAAAAATATTGAAATAAATGGCATTAAGTTTGAACATGATAGAAAGAATTTAGAAATTTTTAAAATAAATATGAATCTTTCAGGTAAACTTAGAATTACTTAGACAAGCAATTTATGACTAATCAAGTTAGATACTATTATTATTCAATTAATGATATCTAACAATTTTTAGCAGAAAAATAAAGATTCAAAAACAATACATGTTGGTAATAGGAATATATTGATCTACTGACATGATAAAAATATGATTATATTATGCAGCCTATCACAGATCATAAGTAGTATGTCATATATCTAAGGTCTATAATTAATTATCTGGTTGTATTTTTAGCTCTTTGAATTATAGTATTTCTAACATTAATAAGAGAAAATAAGAAATCAGGTTGGAAATTGTGTTATTTCTAATTTTGTACAGCTTGAGAATCTAAAGTTAATCAAAAATAAGATCTTATTGTTAACTTGGTAGAAATCATATATAATTGGGTATTTGCTTTATGCATTTATTACCATGATAGATTAGTATATCTAGGTCTGAAGGTTTTAAAATTGATTGTCATGTTACTAACATATTTTCAAAAAAAGTTTGTATTGGATTATCTGAATAAAACTTTAATGTTTAATCTACTACTAAGATAATTGGATGTTGCATGAGCTCATAAGCAACTTAGCATACCATTACTTTATTTTATTGTAATATTAAATACGCTTAACGTATATAGTGAAATTAAATTCAACGATTATATTAATATTTCTTAAGGCTAAGCGCTTTCAGAGCTTTCACTCATATTCATAGCCTTTTAACGTAGTAATTTATGCAAATCTATGCAAGCTTATTTATATTGTCCATCTCTTTGAAATGGAAAAGCATGTGTCTCTCCTGTTTATTGCTTTTAAATCTCTTGATATATACCATGCTTCTTTCACCTTCCTTTTGATGTCATTTCTTTCAGTTGTAATTATCCTAGCATTTGCAGGTTCGAATTCATGATTAGCCTCTATTTGGTGGTCCACAAATACTGAGCTGCCTTCGTTTGTTCTTAATACTCTTTTATATAAGTATTTATGCTGAGCCACTCTGTTGTTTATAGTGGCCCGAGTCTCACCATAGTATACTGCACCGCAGTCGCCTAGGCATGCCAACCTGTACACAACATGGGTGTTGATTGTAGGTCAATTTTGTCCTTAGAATTGTTCAAAATCCTGTTGGTGTTTGGAGGGGTTCGAAAACCTACTGTAAATTCATTTTGCAATTTTTTGACCAGTTTTCTAGCAATGTTAGGAATATATGGCAGACATATGCGTTGTTTTTTGTCCTTACTAGGTTTGGTTATGTTTTCATAAAATGTTTTAATTCTTCTGTTGATGGTTATTAAATCATAACCAACCTTCATCAGATCATTAACATATTGGTTAATATTAATTCTTCTTTCTTCTTCATATTTGCACAAATGGTAATTCCTAAACAAAAAGGCAGAAAGCCCTGCCAATTTGTGGGCCCTCGGTGTTTTCGATTTAGTATGGATGTATCCTCTAATGTTTAACGGTTTTACTTTCATGTTGTAATCAATGCATCTGTGTGTTCTAGTTATTATTAGGTCCAAATAATTAATAGTATTAAGCTCACTCTCTTCAGTGCAGTTAAATATTAAGTTGGTATGTGCCTGCAGTTCATCTTGAATGGCTTTTATTATAGTTTAGTGCTGCATGAAAATGTCATCTACATACCTACAATAATTAATCCATGTGTTTGTTCTGGAACTTTGATATAATCTTGCTTTCAAAATAACCGATTACATACTAGATACAATGCCACTCATAGGCATCCCATCGCCATCCATTATTCATCCTATACCATCTATTTTCAAATGTCGCAAATATGTTCTCATCCAACCAATTCATGAAGTCAATGATAAACTCAATTTTCTGTTCAGGACAATGATTATTTTGAAGCTCTTCTTTAATTATCCTGATTGAACCTTTTCTATTAATCGATCCGTAGAGTTCAGATATATCTATGGCTGCTATATTGAAACTGTCATCGATGGCTGCATTTTTAATTAAGTCTACAAACTCGAAAGAAGATTTTATAGTATATTTGCCAAATCCTATTAATTCTATTAACCATGAATTTATTAATTTTGCTGTGTTTGCATAATGAACACCTCCAAAGTCAAGCATTAGTCTTAATGGAGTCCCTTGTTTATGCATTTTAGCATTCGCAAACATTCGTGGTTGTGATGTGGCAGATGGGTATATTCTATAATATTCAGCTTGATTTATTCCTTTATTTTGATGGATGAAGAAGGATCTAAAGAGATAAATTTTTCTCTGTTCATTTTATTATTAACCTCAGCTGAAAACTCAAAGCCCAATTTCTGAATTTGTATTCTCATCTTTTCTTTATATTCTTCTTCATCCATCAAAACGAAGCGATTGCCTTTGTCCTCTTTAAGACAAATAATTTTATTTTCAATAAAGAACTTTTTCGCATTCATGACTTTATTGTTCCAGCCATTATTGTCAGTATTCAATTTCTTATTACTAATGATCCTGTTAATCTCATAAATAACATTATCTCTCATAGGATAATTTATTAAAGCTGCTTCCGTGTCTGCTATTATTTCCATTTTGGGATGATTCCATCCTCCTCCTACAAATTTAGGTCCAAGATTCAGGATAGATCTAATTTCAGCCGATGGTCTAACGCTAGACAAATTAACATACGTGTCTTCTATTCCCATATCAGTTAAAACAATGTTTTGTTTATTAGCTAGAAATCTCAATTTCTTTAAGAATTTCTTCTCTAATCTTTGCTCAATATTATTGCATTTATTTACGATCCATTGTGGCTCAGGCGTAATAGACGTAATCGTAGACAGACGTTTCTTGTTATTATTTAACGCCTTCCTGCAATTGCCAATAATCCAGCTTAATAATTTACGCTGTAAAATACGAGTGACAATATCTACATTATGAATAGATCTATTCACTTTAATTCTACAGCAATTAGGAATAATATTCGCCTGCTTACAATTTTGCAAAAATAAACACGCTGCTGAAAAGTTCTAATTAACGTGTCCAATTTCAGACAAATTCTTTCGTTATAATGCATATTCATAATATTGTAATTTCCGATTTTTCTTCACTATTGATAATAATGTAATATTAAATACGCTTAACGTATATAGTGAAATTAAATTCAACGATTATATTAATATTTCTTAAGGCTAAGCGCTTTCAGAGCTTTCACTCATATTCATAGCCTTTTAACGTAGTAATTTATGCAAATCTATGCAAGCTTATTTATATTGTCCATCTCTTTGAAATGGAAAAGCATGTGTCTCTCCTGTTTATTGCTTTTAAATCTCTTGATATATACCATGCTTCTTTCACCTTCCTTTTGATGTCATTTCTTTCAGTTGTAATTATCCTAGCATTTGCAGGTTCAGATTCATGATTAGCCTCTATTTGGTGGTCCACAAATACTGAGCTGCCTTCGTTTGTTCTTAATACTCTTTTATATAAGTATTTATGCTGAGCCACTCTGTTGTTTATAGTGGCCCGAGTCTCACCATAGTATACTGCACCGCAGTCCGCTTGAGGGCATGCCAACCTGTACACAACATGTGGTGTTGATTGTAGGTCAATTTTGTCCTTAGAATTGTTCAAAATCCTGTTGGTGTTTGGAGGGGTTCGAAAACCTACTGTAAATTCATTTTGCAATTTTTGACAGTTTTCTAGCAATGTTAGGAATATATGGCAGACATATGCGTTGTTTTTTGTCCTTACTAGGTTTGGTTATGTTTTCATAAAATGTTTTAATTCTTCTGTTGATGGTTATTAAATCATAACCAACCTTCATCAGATCATTAACATATTGGTTAATATTAATTCTTCTTTCTTCTTCATATTTGCACAAATGGTAATTCCTAAACAAAAAGGCAGAAAGCCCTGCCAATTTGTGGGTGGTGTTTTCGATTTAGTATGGATGTATCCTCTAATATTTAATGGTTTTACTTTCATGTTGTAATCAATGCATCTATGTGTTCTAGTTATTATTAGGTCCAAATAATTAATTGTATTAAGCTCACTCTCTTCAGTGCAGTTAAATATTAAGTTGGTATGTGCCTGCAGTTCATCTTGAATGGCTTTTATTATAAGTTTAGGTGCTGCAATGAAAATGTCATCTACATACCTACAATAAATTAATCCATGTGTTTGTTCTTGGAACTTTGATATAATCTTGCTTTCAAAATAACCGATTACAATACTAGATACAATGCCACTCATAGGCAGTCCCATCAGCCATCCATTATTCATCCTATACCATCTATTTTCAAATGTCGCAAATATGTTCTCATACAACCAATTCATGAAGTCAATGATAAAATCAATTTTCTGTTCAGGACAATGATTATAACAAGAAACGTCTGTCTACGATTACGTCTATTACGCCTGAGCCACAATGGATCGTAAATAAATGCAATAATATTGAGCAAAGATTAGAGAAGAAATTCTTAAAGAAATTGAGATTTCTAGCTAATAAACAAAACATTGTTTTAACTGATATGGGAATAGAAGACACGTATGTTAATTTGTCTAGCGTTAGACCATCGGCTGAAATTAGATCTATCCTGAATCTTGGACCTAAATTTGTAGGAGGAGGATGGAATCAACCCAAAATGGAAATAATAGCAGACACGGAAGCAGCTTTAATAAATTATCCTATGAGATAATGTTATTTATGAGATTAACAGGATCATTAGTAATAGAATTGAATACTGAAATAATGGCTGGAACAATAAAGTCATGAATGCAAAATTCTTTATTGAAAATAAATTATTTGTCTTAAAGGGCAAGGCAGTTCGTTTTGATGGATGAAGAAGAATATAAAGAAAAGATGAGAATACAAATTCAGAAATTGGGCTTTGAGTTTTCAGCTGAGGTTAATAATAAAATGACAGGAAAATTTATCTCTTTAATCCTCAAGCATAAAAATAAAGGAATAAATCAAGCTGAATATTATAGAATATACCCATCTGCCACATCACAACCACGAATGTTTGCGAATGCTAAAATGCATAAACAAGGGACTCCATTAAGACTAATGCTTGACTTTGGAGGTGTTCATTATGCAAACACAGCAAAATTAATAAATTCATGGTTAATAGAATTAATAGGATTTGGCAAATATACTATAAAACTTCTTTGAGTTTGTAGACTTAATTAAAAATGCAGCCATCTGTGACAGTTTCAATATAGCAGCCATAGATATATCTGAACTCTACAGATCGATTAATAGAAAAGGTTCAATCAGGATAATTAAAGAAGAGCTTCAAAATAATCATTGTCCTGAACAGAAAATTGATTTTATCATTGACTTCATGAATTGGTTGGATGAGAACATATTTGCGACATTTGAAAATAGATGGTATAGGATGAATAATGGATGGCCGATGGGACTGCCTATGAGTGGCATTGTATCTAGTATTGTAATCGGTTATTTTGAAAGCAAGATTATATCAAAGTTCCAAGAACAAACACATGGATTAATTTATTGTAGGTATGTAGATGACATTTTCATTGCAGCACCTAAACTTATAATAAAAGCCATTCAAGATGAACTGCAGGCACATACCAACTTAATATTTAACTGCACTGAAGAGAGTGAGCTTAATACAATTAATTATTTGGACCTAATAATAACTAGAACACATAGATGCATTGATTACAACATGAAAGTAAAACCATTAAATATTAGAGGATACATCCATACTAAATCGAAAACACCGAGGGCCCACAAATTGGCAGGGCTTTCTGCCTTTTTGTTTAGGAATTACCATTTGTGCAAATATGAAGAAGAAAGAAGAATTAATATTAACCAATATGTTAATGATCTGATGAAGGTTGGTTATGATTTAATAACCAACAACAGAAGAATTAAAACATTTTATGAAAACATAACCAAACCTAGTAAGGACAAAAAACAACGCATATGTCTGCCATATATTCCTAACATTGCTAGAAAACTGGTCAAAAAATTGCAAAATGAATTTACAGTAGGTTTTCGAACCCCTCCAAACACCAACAGGATTTTGAACAATTCTAAGGACAAAATTGACCTACAATCAACACCACATGTTGTGTACAGGTTGGCATGCCCTCAAGCGGACTGCGGTGCAGTATACTATGGTGAGACTCGGGCCACTATAAACAACAGAGTGGCTCAGCATAAATACTTATATAAAAGAGTATTAAGAACAAACGAAGGCAGCTCAGTATTTGTGGACCACCAAATAGAGGCTAATCATGAATTCGAACCTGCAAATGCTAGGATAATTACAACTGAAAGAAATGACATCAAAAGGAAGGTGAAAGAAGCATGGTATATATCAAGAGATTTAAAAGCAATAAACAGGAGAGACACATGCTTTTCCATTTCAAAGAGATGGACAATATAAATAAGCTTGCATAGATTTGCATAAATTACTACGTTAAAAGGCTATGAATATGAGTGAAAGCTCTGAAAGCGCTTAGCCTTAAGAAATATTAATATAATCGTTGAATTTAATTTCACTATATACGTTAAGGGTATTTAATATTACATTATTATCAATAGTGAAGAAAAATCGGAAATTACAATTTTATTTTATTGTGTATTTTATATTTCTACTCATTTAACCAGGAAAGTATTTAAGATAAACTATATAGATGAGACTGCTAAAGATGTTGAGAAAACTTAGATTATTTTTCATTTATTAATGACTCCAATTTATAAAGATTTTCATTAAAATTGAAAAATAATATAAAGACTGACCCCTTTTTTTTGTCTAGTGCATACTGAAATATCAATAATGTATTTATAAAACCCAACTTTTAATGCATTTTTGATAAATGTTCTACTGGCATATTCTCTGCTTACATATGCAAGAACAGTTTGGAAAATAAGTATTTTAATTTAAATATGAACAAAAATTGATTATAAATAGTGTTTTTATAAAGATTTGTGATGATGGTATTTTAGTTGTATTTATATATTGAACTATTTTTGTAATCTAATATTAATATATTGAATATCTTTACAAAAAATAACATATGTTCAATTGGAAAAATATAACAATATTGGTTAGAAAAGAAAAGCTACAAAAAAGAAAATTCAAAATAGCTGCTGCTCACATGACAATGGCAAATAAACCCATAAGTCAACCTAGAGCAACTATACTTAATGTATGGAAACCATCAATCAACTTTACTCTTAGGAAAAAGTGGAGAAATCAAGAGGAGCCTCATAGATAAATATATGAAATTTCTATTGACTGTTGCCTTTGGTAAAATGGCTCAGTTAGTTAGAGTGTTACTTTAAAATCCAATATTCAAGAATCTAAGAGTCTCAGTTTGATTACCATGCTAGTACTGTCACTAGTCAAACCAACAGTACCTGAAGAAGAGAGGAAAATAACACCTCTCTAAATAATGTACATAAACTAATCTCGGTGCTATTACTAACAGTTGAATGTAATTGAACAATTTAAATAATGTTAAATATTTTTTAAAGACATTCAATACTTAATATTAGATGATGGAAATAGTGCAAAATATAAATACAACTGATGTTATATACTTTATATATTAGCTATATTTGATTCCAAAGAAAAGAATAATAATATGAATCTCCCATTTTTGACAAGAACTACACTCTTTCTGATAAATCACTAATATCGAAATCAGCCATTACAGCAAATATTTCTAGATTCCAAAAGTTTTACTATCACATAAGCAAATTAATTATAAAAGCAAACTTTTTGAATAGAAGAATAACAAGTTTACTTAACTTAGATGATACTATTAGTTATTCTGACTGACACAGCTCAGAAAAGTACAATATATAAACTGTATGAATTAATGAGTCTATGCAGATATCTTGGTTAATTATTCACAAGCCATAATTAGTACATGATAAGCACCCAATAGAAGTACTCAGAATCAATATTGATCACAGTAGAATAAGCATCATCTTTTAGAAGGTTTAATTGTCGCAAACATGAGTAGTGGTATTGTCATATTTAATAATATTAGGAACCATTAGAAAATAATTGAAGATGAATTTTTAATTTATAATATGAATATTCTATTCGATCTCAACACATTTACATGGATTGATATTTTCTGTTTATATTGTAGTACTTCAGATCATAATGGATTTGAGTCTTTTTTTTAATGCTTATTTGCTTAATTTCTCAAAGCAGTCTTTCTTAAACAGTTTTTATTGATAAAGAGAAAAGCCTGTAACTGGTATGAAAACGGGATTAAAATTACATCACCAACTGATAACTATTAATTATTTCAGCCTAGAATAGATAGTACTAAAATAATAGGAAAAAAAGACTGCTTATATTCATTCTGTATAAAGTGAAAAAATCAAATGATTTTATTTTATATTGTATAGTTCGTATAGAACTATAACTTTACATTAGTTAGTCACATTATTATTACAAATGAATATCTGTTATTCTATAACTTTTATTATATAAACAAAACTTTAATATTTTATAACAAGTAAAATAATCGATCCACATTTTCCCAAATAAAATTGAAAGGAAAAAGCAATATAAAAAAGACAAGTAAAAAAAACGATTATTTATTTACACTTTTAACAAAGTTTGGGTGTACATAATCCAATAAAATTACAAATCCAAAAAGACCTGGAATGAAAAATTTTCCACTAATGGTATTTCACCTATATAGTTAATTTTTTTTTTTTGTAGCATTTCTTTGTTGCTCTAAAAGCTAGTTGAATATTATTTCTGCTAAGATTATTCATTGTTAGAAGTTGCATAGATTTTTTTTTTATTTGATTCCTATAAATTTTCCCCTTCTCTCGCTAATTAATCTGGAAAAAAAAAAAAAAAAAAATCATTCAATAGATAGTTTTTAAATATCACCAAGCAAATAACATAATTTATTTAAATTAGAATTATTATTTTTTTTTCCGTTCTGATCATATTTTTGCATCTATGGCTTTTGCCTTTTTTATTATTATTATCATGGTTATTTACTGATCTTTTGAACTGTTATATACATATTATAAATATGTTTTTTATTAGATTGATAGTTTTTTAGTATGCTATATTATCCATATCAATATGTATCTAATGTACATTTTATCCCTCTTGTTTTATAGTTTTTCTCGAGTTCTGCTTTAATTATAAAGTTTTTAAGTAGTGGTCTTTCCTATATATCTATATATTAATTATAATATTCCCCCGGATAAACGATGATTTCATACTATTATTTTCGGGAGATTCCATGTAGTAAATAATATATATATATGAAAATATCTCAGTCCATATCGTTAGCTGAAAATTTAAATCTAAAATATTCAAATCTCAAACATTGTTTTTCACCAATGCCCTCTGTGTATAAATCTAAAATCTAAACTTCAAACAGACTTTATATTTATTCACAGAGGCCACTGCTGAAAAATCATAACATTTTGGATGATTTGAACATATTACATATATATAATACTCCGTATTTTAGTATTTAGTAGTGTTAAAAATAATTTTTAACTTCTAAATAAAATAAACTTTTATTTGCATCTACTAATTCTTGGAACAATAGGTATATTTTTCAGTATAATAGCAAGCAGATGCATCTTCAACTATGATCACATTGGAAGGACTTATTTCTTTGAAGTGACATATTTTTAACACATTTTCTGCAAATATTGATGCAGTTATAATTAATTTATATCCCTTTCAAAAGGCATTTAGTTTATTTTAAACATAATCATGTAACTCATAACTAATAAATGGGAAATTTTATAAGTAAAATTATTTGTATGAAAGAATTTTCAAGAAAAATATAATTTTATTTTAATAATCTTACCCATATTAATAAATAAAATTTTAATTGATTATAACATATGCAATAACAAAGAAATAAAATAAAATAAAATATAGAACAATGAAATACTTTATTGCATTATATTATGCTATTTACTTTGGATTTTGTTATATATATATATATATATATATATATATATATATATATATATATATATATATATATATAAACCATTATACAATTACAAATATTCAGTAATGCCCTCTGTTTAAAAGTATATATCTCAATAATAGCGAATCTCAAAATGGTATCATTTTGAAATTTGCTATTATTGAGATATAGACTTTTAAACAGAGGGTGTTACTGAATATTTGTAATTGTATAATGGTCTAGATATTTGTATAATTATTTCAGTTAGTGCTAACAGTAACTTTATTTTCACACACACACACACACACACACATATATATATATATATCAAATATTTCCAAAGCTAAACTGCAAATAATATTTAAATATATCAACAAAGCTTAAGATTACAACCAATCAGCATCTCCAGCACAAATCTTACCAGTTTTGACATCACACTAAGGTAATCAAGCATAAACTCTCGATTATGATTATTTCATAGCTTACAATATTAATTTTTAACTGGTTGTGAATATTATGCTTGAATTTCAATGCAGTATACATTGCATTTATATCTGTATATTGTATTGTAATTAAAACATTGGATTCACAATTAGTTAAAGATGATGTTGTAAATCATAAAATGATCATATAAGAAAACTTATACTTGATTATTTTAATAGGATGCTAAGCTTGCTGAGATTAGTATTTTTTTAAAAGACTAATATTAAACTGTGATGTTGTAATTCTACTTTAGTTGTGTAAAGCTTTGGTTTATATTATAATAGATTAATTAATTTTAAAAAATATTTATTATTTAAAATGTCATAATAATTTATAATAAGAGTTTAACATCTTAAAATTTATTTATTGTGTTATTATAATGTATAATAATACTAGATGAGGTTAGTAATTATTTTACACTTTTAAAGTTTGATTTTGTATTAGTATTCAAAGTAATTGAAGTTTGTATATTGCATTGGAATTCAAGCATTACATTTACAGAAAGTTTAAGATTGGTATTATGTGACATAAAATAATCATTTGGACAATTTATGCTTAAATTATTTAATGTGATGCCAAGCTCAGATAAATTTATTATTGGTAATTTAATTGCTTGTAATCTTAAACTTTGTTGGTAATTTATATATATTAGTATGTTTTACAATGTTAATGTTTTTGTTCAAAATTAAGTTATTGATAAAAAATTATATGAAAAAATTCATTGTAATTTCAAAATAAAATTATTTTTTGATACCCTTTTTTATTATACATTAGCTGTTTTAACTTTGTTCAAAATAAAGCTCTGTATATAAAGTGGATATTATCTCCTGCAACAATGATTAAAGAGTGTATCATATTACAATCTATTTTTTAAATTAACAATCAGAACGTCATTTTGATCGGACCAACCCGAATAATTTGGTAAATTTATTGTCTAATTAATAATAGCTAGATAAATTAGTGAATAATTATTACCTGGATTGTCTTTAGAAAAAAAATTCTATGCATCTTTGCAATTTTTCTAAAAAAAGTAAGGTTTATTTAGCTGAAATTGGAATACCTGAATAATAAATAGTTTTATCAAAAGTGTCTCTATATTGTGAGAAACCGTAGATATAAAAATTATATAGATAAACAAAATTTTACTTTCTTGAAAACATGTCTTAATGTATAGGACAAAAGGAATATATATATAAATAACGATTTGCCTATAATATAGAGATATTAAAAGATGTTTTCTAAACTACATATATATACATTTCAGTTTTAAAAATCAAAATATGGCGGAATAGAACACTTTTTAATAGTGCTATAAATATAAATCCATATTGAACTAATAACATCCAGTCTTATAATTTTATTTCACTCAGATTTACAAAGAATAAAGGGTGAAGTAAGATAACTTAACCTCAGTCAAACATATGTTGAAGCGAGAGAGAGAGCCTGCATATTTTATATATATATCATTTTTATTAATTATAAAACAAATTGAGCCTAAGAATAACTATTATTGATAATGATTAAATATATTTAATTCTTTCCATCAAATGATTTTTTTTAACATTATAAAATATGCATTAAAGATAATTGTACCAATATATATTTTCTGTTCAATACTAAGTTTATTGATTCATATGAATTATTATAAAAAAAGAGATTTAGAATTAGTAAATTAAAAATTTCCTAATCTTCGTTTTTAATTTGTTATAAAATTACCTTGTATTTGCAAAAAAATAAATCACTAATAAAATGTAAGTTTCTATAAATAGATTAAATATGGGAAAATATATAACAGATTTTAAATAGCTCAGTTCAAAGCAAGAGTTCTTCAGTGAAGACAATATTTATTAGGTGGTGAAGATTTATGTTTTATGTACTACCTATAACAAGTAGACGAATCATTTATTTCTTTATTTTTTTATATTTACGAATCATTTATTGAACAATTATTAGTTAGCTATGGGACAGTTATATATATATATATAAAACAACCCATACTTCTTAAAACTTGAAAAAAAAAAAATCAAGATTCAATGTTCAGTCGTGCATGTAATGTATAATATATTACCTAACACACTATAAGAGTCCTTCAAATTTTATTTAAGCATGGTTTTCAATAAAGTGTTATTTAAAATCATATCTAAATTAAAAATAAATGTAAAATTAACTATAATAATAATAATAATAATTAAAAAAGAAAGTCTATTTCTTACACGGACAAGAGTAAACATATACCTGGTGAGTTTTTTGCCAGAAGACAGATTAAGTATGATAAAATGATTACACTTTATCATCCTGGTGATAGTTTGCCATGTTTTTTATCGCCTTAACACTTTTTGCTATTTTAATATTTAGATCTGTATCATGTTCTTAATGAAGAGTTTACACATGTAAGCAAACATATATGCTTACAACATAATAGACATTTTCTTCCCACAAATTTAATTGCAAAATAAAACATATTTGTTTGAATATATTTATTTTATAAATTTCATATCCAAAACTTGTGTGATAAGCTTTTTTTTTTTTTTAAATAACACTCGTATAGATTATAGCGCTGAAAATTTTCTGACGTCAACCAAAGATTTTTTTTTTTTTAAAAAAAAAAAAGAATCAAAAAGGATTTAACTCCGGCAAAAAAAAAAAAAAAACTATAGGCTGACCATAATAAAAGTAAAAAAAAAGAAATTATAAAAATATATCGATCGAGTTTCCCCCTTCCCATATCAATTTAAATTATATCTCGAGGTAAAATACAGTATCACGTTGTCTAACAATCATTCAATATATACCATGTAAATCTAAATTAGCATTAGAAAAGGTGATCAGTGATTTCCCGTTTTATTTTAATTTGTTGAAAATAAATGTAAAGTATACTTTTCAATTAATATAAAACTTAATAAATCGTTTTTTTTTTTACAGTTACGCTAAAAATATATATATACGTCACAATGATATCCACGTCAATAAATAAATTTAATAAAAATCTTTCGGACCGTACTTTATCTATCTACATTTGTAGACAATCGAACTTAATTAAAGTGATATTAGGTTATTTAAATCTCTGGTTTCTAAGTTTGTAATCAGCATAATATTTTATTTATAATATTCCGTTTTAACATTTTACATGATTGTAAACATGAACTCTATATTAGCGCAAATAAAGATTATTTTGAAAAAAAAAAAAATTTTTTTAAAGTTTATGATATGATTGGTTAGTTATTACGGGATTATTTTTAATATTTGCAAATTTGTTTTCAATTTTTTTCCAAACGCAATTTTTTCTTTTTGAAAGAGTGTGCACTTTTTCCTAAGATTAATTTAAGAAAGGTTTATCGTTAAGTCACACATACATATATAAAGTTTCTATTAATTGTTTTTTTTTTTTTACATTAAAGATTAATTAACATATATATTTAGTGTTCTATTATAGAGAGCCTTTAGTTTGCTCAGCAAATAAAAGCTCTCTATAATAGAACATTGTAATTTTTTCTGGTAAAACGTTTAAAAATGATTATATATTGATTTATAAATAAAATAAAAAAAGAATAAACACTCTTCGAATAAGCCAATTTTTTGTGTTAGTATCAAAAATGAAAATTATTATTCCATTAAATTAGCACAATACAGAATGTAAATTAGCTTATAAAATACACTGCCGTAAATTTAAAAGTTTG
Source organism: Epiperipatus broadwayi (assembly GCA_028023455.1). Classification (NCBI taxonomy): domain Eukaryota; kingdom Metazoa; phylum Onychophora; class Udeonychophora; order Euonychophora; family Peripatidae; genus Epiperipatus; species Epiperipatus broadwayi. The sequence continues at coordinate 4,668,972 of JAQFVV010012434.1, read as the reverse complement.
CCGTTAACTGAAAGGAGACCCTTTGATTCCTCTTGGAGGCTTTAAAGGAAGCGTGTAGGGCAAATTCCTAAAGACCATTCCATACGTTTTTGTCATTACAATTGTTACTACTATATGATTATTTATATAATATAAGAACATGGATGAGCTGTTCAACAACAGCATTAGTCAGTGTGGTGAGTTTATTGCCTTTTTATCTCTGAGTTTAAGATTAAGAAATACCATGGTCTTTCTTCTGTTGCCTGATAGCTTAACTGAAATATTAGATGAGTTTTCTTGAAGGCAGACTGAATGTATGTGTGAATGGAAAAAAATAAAAAATAGATATTTACAATTATGACAGCCAAAAATAAATCATGGTTCTTATTCTCAGAAGGCTATAATCTCACCAGCCAAGGCAACAGTTGGTGGTCAAAGGCAGAGTGTATTAAGATTCCTCTGATTGTAAACTTAGGCTACCATTTGATGATGATCTTATATTTAGATACTTGCAACTGCATAACGCTTTCAAGTGAAGGAATATTGCAAGACTTGGAAGAATTGTCTCATATTAATAGGGACATTATTGGACTTTGGGAAGTTAGAAGAAAAGATGAAGAGATAATTGGTTTAAAAGTGGACATGTACTCTACTACAAAGGCACAAACATTAAAAGTACAAGTGAAGTAGGATTTATTATAAATAAAAAATGAAAGTACAACATTGTGGAGATTGATGGTGAATTAGACAGAGTGGTAAGATTTGTTATTCAATTTAATAGTGGGTACCAAATGCAGGTAATTCATGTTTATGTCCCAACAAGTTTTTATAATGATGAAATAGTAGAGGATTTTTATATGAGAGTACAAAAGGCATTTGATCAGACCAAACAACATTTTAAAATTATTATGGAAGACTTTAATGCTAACATTGGTAAACAATTGAAAAATGAAAGTGCTGTAGGTAAATTTGGTTATGGTAATAGAAATGAGAGAGGACATAAACTTATGCATTTTGCAGAAAAATAAAAACTTTATATTATGAATTTTTTTTTTTTTTGAGAAAAATGTTAAAATAAAATGGATATGGAAGTATCCAAATAAAGTATAGCACAGAATTGGACTATATTTTGATTAATGAAAAATACATGTTCTTAATTCAACACACGAAATGATCAGCGAATAATGAGATGTAAGATACATGTTAATGCAAAACTAGAGAGAGAAAAATTATTAAGAAAAACAATATTCACAATTAATATTCCTAATCTTCAGAAATATTTTAATGAATTTAAATTAGAATTTGCAAATTTTTTTCAAATATTAGCAGATTATAAACATGATTCATATTTCATTGTAATCAATAAGAATACAATTGACATACTTTTAAAAACTACAACAAAGATAGCTGCTAGAAAAATGTAACAATTGAGCAATAAAATTTCTACAGAGACTAGAGAATTTAGGAAAAAAGAAGGAATATGAAAATACATAAAAATGATGCATTAAGAAAGATTGAATATTTTGAATTTTGTTAAATGGTGCAACAAAGAGTTGATACTGATATAAGAAAGTATAATTGTGAATTAGTGAGCAAAACTATAGAAAATAATAAAAGTTTCAATAATTTAAGACAACATTTGGGTATTGATAGGAAACTTATATCTGCAATAAGAAAAAAAAACATCATGAAATATGTAGTTCTATCAAAAATTTTATAGTTAAAAAGAACAACTACCTTCTACAGCTATTTTGTCTTGTGAATTGCCCAGGATTTTAAATGAAGTGATGCATGCAATTAAATTTATGCATAAAAGTTCCAGGTAATGATAGAATTATAATTGGTATCTTAAAAGAAGCAGGTGAAGAAATAGAAGTTTTTTTTTTGATGAAGCTATATACGAAATGTCTAAATGATAAAGATGTACCAGATGACTGAAAGATTACAATATTAATATTAATAGATATTACAGACATATCAGCCTTTTATCAGTTTTATATAAAATTTTTATTAAGATAATTACAACTTGTCTACAGAAAACTTTGGATTTCAACCAACAAAAAGAACAACTAGATTTAAAAGTGGTTTTAGTATAGTGAATTATATTCAAATATTGAGAGAACTTATAGAAGGACCAATGAATATGTGTTGTCTCTATGCTTTGGATTTGTAAAATAAAAAAAAACATTTGTTTCTATAAGCATTTCTTCAGTGATTAAATGATTGGATCATTAAAGCATAGACCAGGAAATTGTCATATTCTAAAAAAATATTTATAAAATGCAACAGAAACAATTAGATTACATAATGATACTAAAAAGTTAACATTGGTAAAGATCTAAAACAGAATGACTCCATATCTCCAAAACTTTTTACAGCTATGCTGCAGGAAATATGTGGTTTAAAATGGTAAATTAAAGGAATAAAAATAAATGGAGATTATTTAAGTCATCTAGATTTTGCATATGATGTAGTGTATTTTTTTCAAATAATACTTCACAGTTTCAGAAAATGTTGCTAGAGTTATCAGATGCAAGCATGAAAGTAAGACTAAAAGTAATTAAAAAGATTAAAGCAATATTTAACGGATTTTCTCAACAGATGAAAATAAAGATTGATAATGATGAGTTAAAAGAAGTTAACAACTGCAAATACCTTGATCAGACAATTACTACATATGAAAACATAATGTATGAAATTAATAATAGAATTAAACTTGGTTGGAGTGCTTTTGGTAGAAATAACTTAATATTAAAAGGAAATATGTCTATGTGTTTGAAAAAGAACATTTTTAATAAATGTGTTTTACCAGTTATTACTTATTATTCTGAGGCTTGTACACTTAACAGAAGAGCATTACAGAGACTTCAGACCACTCAAATAAGTATGGAGAGATATATATATTAAGAGTAACAAGAAGAGATTGAAAATGAAATACATGACTAAGAAAACAAACAGGTGTTACTGACATTAAGAGAATGAAGTGAAGTTGGGCTGGATATATTGCTAAAAGATATGATAATAGATGGAAAGTTGAAATCTTAAACTGGATTCCAAGAGATTGTAAAAAGCCCAGAAAAAAACCATATGAGATGAATAGATGAAATAAGAAAGTGTGTGGTGATATGGAAAAGAGAGGCTAGAGATCAGGTAAGATGGATTGAACTTAAAGAGATCATCCTGCAGTAGACTGATAATGGTTGACAGTGATGATAATTATAGAAAATAGAAAATCAAATATTTATATATTTAAACTAAAATATATACATTCAATTTACATATCAATTCAACCATTAATATAAAAGAATATTAAAAAGATAAAAACATTTTTATGCTATGCATATAACCTGGGTTGGGAGTTTCTTTTCAGATGCATGGTTTATAAAAATTCAGCTAACTATTCAATATTAATTGGCCAATAAAAAAAAATCTGTCTCTTCTTAAATAGAAGGTAATCAAGCATTTTAAACCATTTAATAGCTTATTATTGAAAGTGGTCAAACCTTATGAATAGTATGTCTTTCTATGAGAGCCTCTTAAAATTTTTTTATTGTAGTTTACTGTTGAAATGCTATTTTATCCATAAATATATATGTTGAAAATATAATAAAAATTTCCATTCTTATAAATTATTCTAGATAAATTTCAACTATGACACAATCAAATAAACAATCAATTGAAATATCATATAGTAATAATATTTTTATCAGATCCACTTTTAAACTGAGAGTGGAATAGTTTTTAGTTTAACATTCTAGATAATATAAAAATTAAAAGACAATCGTATTACTATATGGCATAAAATTGCTTGTTTAAATGGTTACAATTCAGGGTAAAATTTATTTAGGAAAATGTCTATTATATTTTCAATGTTTACATCTATAAAGTATAAAAGTCTTCGAATAAATATATATACCAAAGCATGTGTATATCAATGTGTGAAATGAGTATTTATACTTTATATTAATAGCCAAATGTGCTTTCACCAGACTCATTTAAAATAAAAGAATCAAATCCTGTTATTTAGCAATCAAAATTTTATAGAATGCTCAGTTGCACTCTGCTAAAAATTTTTTACAGTTTATATTCAGAGTTATCAATGATATCTGCCATCCAGGTGCAAGCTTTTATTGGCAGCCACTTAAAAAATAATTAAAGGAAATTGCACGTAACATTTACTAGAAGAAATAAAATAATTTATGCAAAACAAAAGTTATATATCTTATTTATTAAAAATGCCTGCTGTTGAAAATGCTCTTAAAGCTTTTACACATACCTTTATTGTAACACAAATTATTGGTGTATATATTTGCAAAAATAAAAGTATGTGTTACTCAGCGCCTCTTTTATCTGCAGAAAATAGGTTAATGTCTAAAACATCAAAAGGTGATTATCTACTTATGAGGAGAATTAATAAAACTCAGGTTTATAAAATTTTGAAGAATTTCATGGTTGAAAATAATAATAAGAGCATATTGTTATTGTTAAAACAATTGTCAAAGAATAACAATAAAATTTATTTTCCAGTGGGAAATGTTTACTTATTAGCTATTTCCTTACAAATGACATACAATCAGAAGAACTTTTTTTTTTTTTCATGTGTCATAGCATCGGCCGGGACGCGAACCCACAACTGTCTGCAACCAACTACTTGCTTGCATGGCGGCTGCGATACCTCTCGGCTAACAATGCAAGACCAATCAGAAGAACTTTGTACCATAAATTTTATAATTTTGGATATATTAAAAAATGATATTTATTTTTGCCTTCTTATCAATGTTACCACCAGGATATGGTATACCCATTGCATCCTCAGATTAAAATGACCCTGAGTTTAATATATATAGTAGGATATAGTAGATACGATATTCAAGGCTTAATGTCTTAAATTGCTCATTGCATAAAAAACAACCCTTTCAACAGTTATAATGTTAGTCTCTTGTTCATAAGGCTAATGAATAACCATCTAAGAACTGATAGACAATTACTGAACCAGTATTGGTGATTAATTTCAGATTATTTGGGAAATTGTATTTTAGTTACTTGAAAATTTTGTCACTTCATCTCTACATCTAAACCCAAAGTGATGGACATAGAAGGCTAATTCATTAAGCATTACATCATTATGCCTTTTACATGCATATTAGACATAGATATGCTTATTTATAATTTTATTCTGCTAGATGAATATTGAAAAGATTAAGTGAAAATCATTTTCAGCATCAGCTACACACAAAAAGTTTACACAAAAATAAAAATTTATTATTTGTATAACATTTTAATAGAAATTGATGCTTATTCTCTGCCAATATTAAAGTTTTTTGCTAAAATAGTAGAAGTAAATTAATCATCAGTAGATTCTTTGTAAAAACTCTATTTTATTATTATTAAATGTTATCAAGGTTGCAATCAAAGTTAAATTTTATTATTGCTTTCTGTTTGTTTTTACTATGGTAGTTTAATAACGTTATTTCCAAGCTTTATTTGTTATCAATGTGTCAACTAATCCTTTGAAAAAAATGTACCTCCTTTACTGTTTTTTTTTGGAGTTCAGTTAGAGAAGCCTTTGATTTGTAGTAAGCTATTTAAAGACTATTTATATATCCCCCCCCTCTAATATATATATATATTATTGATACAATAATGCTAATTTTATATTAAGATTTTTTTTAAAAAAATCTTTCCTGTTTTTATTATTATCTTAGTGCAAACAACTTTTGTTTTATTTATATTTAATAAATTATTTTAATATAAAACTAAACAACAGTTATCCATGAGATTGGTTTTTTTTTTACAACACAATATATGTTTTGAAAATAGTAATGGCGATTTTGGTACATAGTATTTTTTGACCCTTAAAGTAAACTATATATTTAGAATATTACCATATTTTCTATATATCCATCTTTTTATCTCAACTGATGAACAGAAAATTGATCTTAGTCATATAGTCTAGTCTATAGGAAACAAATGCGATCAGTAAAAGAGCTTTTTAATTTTTACATCATTCATACCTTAGTCCAAAAAAACTTTTATTGTATATATATAATTTATATTATAGACTCATAGTTCAGCAACTGAATTTGTGGCGATTAGACTGTAGAACACCATTAAATAACATCTCAAGCTCTACAGTCTACAAGTTATGAATATGATATGTAATAATGGAAATATACTTAATTAGCTAAGCTATGTCACAGTATAAATTAATTAAATATTTTTGAATGTACTAGATTATATATATATATTGTACCAATCGGAATGGAAGTGAAGATCGAATCTAACCACAAAAACAATATCTGCACTACAAGGGCGCCATCTAGGCATTTGAGCCTAGAAAAATTTATAAAGTAGGCAGATACGTGCTGTTAAGATTCCACTTTATTTAAATATTCCGATCATTAGCCCAAGTCACTAGCTCAGCGGAGACGCAGAGATAAAAATCTATAAATTTTATATCTTAAATATCAAAGAGTAAAAGCCACTGCCAGAAATTAACATATAAAAATATTTATTTACGCACATATAAAATAATATTTAAATTTTGAGGAATAAGTTTAACATTTTAGATTTTCATATTAACTTTTAATTTTACATTTAACTAATTTCAATGAGTTTAATTATTATTTAGATAGTCAAGTATGAATAGACTACATAGATCTGCATTTGAAAAGAAAATATTCTTCCCTGATTTAACCTTAGGCAACAAATTTCGCAACCAAATTGGCGCCAATCCATCTGATACATTCATGTATTCAATGTAGCATGATACGACAACACAAAATACTATATTGTCAGGAATGTACATCTGAACAATAAGTAGAAATAAAGAAGACATTGACTCTCCACCACAGGAATGTGACATCTGTTGGCAAGTAGAACAATAAACAAAAAACTCCATAGGAATGGACTGCGGTCTTCTGCCGACTTACAAACCCATCCATAGGCAAACAGAGGGTGTGTGGCATATATCTATAATCCTGCCCGTAGCGGACCTCATACTACATCTACTAATTACACAAATATATCCAATCCATTGAACCAATTCAACTATGAAATGAATAACCTAAGATTACCCTCCCTTAATACAACTTTACAAAACTATATAGCCATTCACGCCTGACTTAATTTTAACATTTAAATACGTTCGCACAGATTTGTTTAAAAATGTTGGGTATAGATCGATTCCACAGTCAAAAACATTTCAAAATAAACATAAACGATCAAAATACAAAATTATTGATACCGACAATTGCAGAGGGAAACTTATAAGTAACCCAATAGTATTCACCATAAGATACTTGCGTTGTCACCAATAACTTAAAAGACATCCGAATAAATACATTTTAGATACTCACCGTAAGGTATCATTATTTATCGAATGTCTATATATTTTGATCAAATATGAAAACCAAAATATAATTAACCGCAAACAAATCCATGCAAGCGTCTATAAACAACTTAAATTTCATACATTTAAATAATCTTTACAATAAGAAAAAAAAAATGGAAATGATGTTTATCAATAGGAAAACATATAAAATTAAACATTATTAATTTGATTTAAAAACTTACAAAAGTCAGATAAAAGTCCATTTTAACATTTCTGTTGGCTTGTTTATCAATTTGTAAAACTTGATGAAAGTTCTTGATTGATTTTAACAATTGTTCATTTTATATAGCTTATGGTATAAGAGTCCAGGCCTCTGCTTTCAATTCCCGCGATGCCTCCGTTGGAAGGTAATGTTCTGGAGATGGCAATAGCTGGTTCAAGGTATCACAGTCTCTTTTCATTTTTTTTTTTTTTATAGAGAGTGTGGTATGTGCCTCATACCACATCTCTCAAACACACAATGCTGGAACTGTCCGAAAAAAAACTGTTTTTCCCTTTTTATATTATCCACAAGGATTCAATGAACAAAACGTCACTAGTCTATCACTTTCGTTAGGGTCCGAGCCAAGGCTTAGTGCTTCCATTGGTCAAGCTAATTTCTCTTTCTTCTCTTATCTAACTTTTCATCTGACTTTTTAATTAAACAGCTTTTAGATAATTAATAAACAATCATTTCCATTTACAGATTACAGGAATTAATTAATACCTGTTTTTATTTTAACTTACGTTATTTTTTTTATTAAAATATTTTTATATTTCAATCTTGTATTTTTTTATTTAAAAAAATACGTTCAAATACTTTTTTTTCTTGTTTATGAAAAAAATATTTTTAAAGTTTAGCATCCGTGCGAATATATATATGTTTAACAAACATTTTAATTTTAGCGTTTAGTTTTTTCCTTTTATTTGCGAACTTTTAAGTTTTTATTTTAAATAAATGTAACGACATATTTATATATCGTTACAATATATATATATAATGTAGAAGATTTGAACACAGACTTTTAAACTTTCTTAGGTTATCCACTTTATCTTATATAACCGACACACATGACCACACATATATAAAAAGATAAATTATCTCCAATATATGTATTTTGTGCTGAACTAGCATTCACTAGTTGGTCCATATCATCATCTTCCATACATATATACATAATTAGTGCATTAAAATAGAAAATCTTTAAAGTTCAATGGACAGGCTTATATCTACTCCACATGCCAACTCTCCAATCATCCATACCATTGAAAATTTGATGATTGGAATGATATGGGTGTTCCATCATCAAATTTTTAATGGTATGGATGACTGAAGAGTTGGAGAGTATAGTAGATTGAAGCTTGTCTATATATATGATAACCTATTTTCCAATAAACAATAATAATGCTCCTATATGTTGATCGCCCCACCACAAATTTAAAATTTTAAATATATTTTTAAAAATAAATAAAAAATATATATATATATATATATATATATATATATATATATATATATATGTGTATAATAATTAGTTGTGAAATATAATATATTTAACTAATCTGATTTTTAAATTTTGTTAACTCATCTCTATTTTGAAGTTCTTATGTTACCACTATCTTCTCTTTATTTAAGCATGACATTAATTTTTCCAAAATAGAGGATAATTTATTTTCTCTAATTTATAATCTTAATGTGGATAGAAATATCTTCATCTTAGGTGATATTAATCTTGCACTAAAGGGTACATAAGTATATATTTGATTGCAAAAAAATTTAAAATTTAAAATCCAAACAAGTTGTATTATACATATATTCATAGCATTATTTCTGGGAGCTTCCATGTAGTAAAGATATAATAGCTAAATAGCTGACATTTCAGTACAATAACAAGTACTTTCCTCACACTCTTATGATTTGGGAAAGATAAAGATCTGAGAAAAATACTTGTTATTATACTAAAATGTCAGCTATTTGGGTATTATATTTTTACTACATGAAAGCTCCCAAAAATAATACTAGGATTTCATCATTTATCCATGAGAATATTAGGATTAATATATATAGAATCTATCACTATAAACATAGAGATCTAGATATTAAGCTTCTAGGTCACCTGAGAGGTGAAGCTATTTGTAAAATACAGGTATTGTTGTGAGAGAGAATGATCTAGAGTTGTTACATTAGTGAATAGCTGATATTAAAAAATTAGAAATAGTAGTGCTTTATAAATTTGAAATATACTTCAATTATACAATTATACAAATTATACTTGGTTAAATATATTTATTTCGCGCAACAATTACTTATATATATGTGTGTAATCTCAAAAATCTCAAGACAAAAGAGCTATTACAAGTTTAATAAAAACTAGTTTGGCCTTGGGGATTGTCAATTGGTAGTAATTGATAAGGTTAAGGTTATTGTTATTTACATGGATATTACCTCTCATTTCTATTCTTTATTATATATATATAATAGATTCATTAAAAAATGTTTTTTTTAAGTGATATTTTTTTCCCCTCACAAATTTGTGTTTTATAAAGTATTATAGAATGTTTTGCAGAATTTCAATAAGTATTGAATTGTTCTTATTATCTAACATAGCAATGCTAAAAAAGATTTGTATTCTATAAAATAAATAAAAGACGTAATTATTATAAAACAACCCAACAGTTCGTTTTGTAAAGTAAGATAGAGATAGTCTTGCATTAGTAGCCGAGAAGTCAGCGCAGCTGCTTTGCAAGGAGTTGCTTGCAGACAGTTGTTGCGGGTTCGCTTCCCAGCCAATGCTTTGGCATATGGAAAAAGATAGAGATATACATTTTATTTCATTGGTAGTTATTTTAGGTTAGTGATTTACTTGAAACCCAAAGATAAAAAAATAATAATTAAGAACTAGTTTAAAGCAGAAACAAAAATAAATAACTACAAAAATAATGATTATTCATATTAGATAATTAGGTTTCATTTATAGTGATTTTTAAAGGTAGGAGATCCTTGCATTAAATACATATATACATTTTTAATGGCATAACTTGATATTATTTTCAAAAATAGTTATGTTGTTCAGATTTTTGAGAGGGCACATATTTTTTTTTAGAACTAACTAGAAACATTTATATAAACATAAATAATATTTGATGAAATATCTTTATTTGGACAGTAGAAACACAATAAGTACTAAAAAGAAATAGAACAATTATTATTAAAATTCATATTTGTCTCTAATTCAATGTGATATCCATATTGTTAATTAAAATTATGGTACAGTATTTAATTCATCAAAAGTTACAAAAGGTAGAAGTGTTTAAATAGATAAGGCAGTGATTTGTCTCATGAAGAAAGTGGCAGAAAATAAATGAATGACTTATCTAATTAAATGTCATATGACCAGAAGTAGCAAACTGAATTGCAGTACATACATAGACTTTTATTTCTTTAGCCATATTTCCCTTCTGCACTAAGTCAAGAATGGCACCAGAAATAAAATAAAAGAATAGACTAAAGGCATAGTACTTAATTTCAAAATTTCCATTAAAAAAACTACCTTTCTTCTTCTTATAACCCTTGAATTCATTAACTATGATGATTTTATCATTCTCGATGCTATCTAATGCCAATAAAAATTTCACTCTAGTTCTTAATAAAATAGTTGTGGAAAAAAAAATGGGACCAATAAAATACATATAATCAATAGTACAATAAATAAAAGTATATAATTGTAAATATGTACATGTAACTATATTTTCTTAAATATTATATCATGTTCTTAAATTAGCATAGTTTAACATAACTGACTTGAGAGCAGGTCCTATCCATTATTTCTGTTGCTCCAATCTCATACGATCTCTAAACAAATAACTTTCCCATTATTATTATGTGATTATAATAATAAAGTCCAATTTTTAATAATAAAATAACCGTCTATTTGATTAAAATGATGAAAAATAACAGAGTTTCATCATTAAAAATTATAAAAAAAAATACTATGCTCAGAATTGTCTTTGTAAAAGCAATTTTATTAACATTTATAACAAGTCTTTTAGTCATCATAGTATATGTTAAATAGCCTATTTAAATCCATATCTATTGATAACTAATAAACATTTGGAAATGAAAACTTTAATAATATACTGAATGTTTGTTTTATTGACTCATGAAGTTCCTTGGCACTAAGTGCAAAGAGGAAAATGATTTATATAAATTTATTTTAAAAATTTTAAAAATATTTACTGTATATAGTATACAGATATACATAAAAACAGTGGCATAGTCTACTCTTAACAATCAATAGTCTTTATTATTATTATTATTATTATTGATAAGAATATCTTTTGACAAAGAGTCATCAAAATATTCTTGCATATATGTATATACTATAAATATAGATATATGATGATATTTCTTAAAATAGATATTTTTACAATACAAAATATTTAATAAATAAATATACTATTTAGTCTTACCAACACATTTTTTACAATTTATATTTTTGAGTTAGATAGCTGGATTGGAAGACATATCAATGTCTGACAATTTCAGATTTTCTACTCAATAGTTATACATTAGATAAAGTGCTGGGCTTATCCTAGTATTTTTAATCTAGTGCTGAATATCCTGGCACCTCACTGACGACATCAGAAGCAGAAACCGGCCTGGGGTTGAGGATATTTTCAAAGCTTGTTAAGAACTTATTTTTTGAGCTCTATATATAAAATTTATATCTTTACATTTTTTGATGCCCAGCAATTTGTTTTGAAGAGTATAGTTTCATATAATTCATAAAAAGTTTACAAATTTATATTATATACCAAGTAGAAAAAGTCATAGTTCTTTTTTTTTTTGTTTTACCCTTTTTTGTATACTCTTTTATTAGATTTTATAAAAAAATAAATTTACACATATATACATATACTTTATATTGTTATTAATCGCTTTAATGGAATTTTCAAAGTTTAACTGTGATATAACCATGCAAATAGCAAATTAAAAACCTAGACCATTAAATTGAAGTCATTTCATCTAATAATATTTATTTATCTAATGCCCTATAAGTTATTTTTGTAAGTCTTTTAAAGAGGCCTTTCACTCGTGAATGGACTATTTGAAGACTGTTTCATCATTTCTTATTCTCCTCCTTTGTCTATATAAAAAAACAAAACATTATTAGATGATGTGATTTCAGTTTGCAGATCGGTTAGATCATTGTTGAACTCTATTTAAAAAAAAACAAAAACATAAAAAATCTCATTAAAACATTCAAATATATGTTTTAAGTCCTGAAATTTTTTTAATTATTGTTGCTGTATATAAAGATACATAAAAAATAAAATAAAATCTTAAATAATCTCCTACAAAGCAATAATTTCTCAAACCACTATCCATCAGATGAAGAAATTGTAGAATTTTCAATGTTTTTTATTTTTATTTTAAATTAACCGACCACTCACGTATAGTTATCTAGGCAGTTATCTGGAAAATTTTTTTTTTTTAACTTGCCTGACAATTCACAATTACCTGAAAATTTTCACTAGAATTGGAACATCATATTATGGTTTAGTAATCGATGTAGAGAATTATTTCACACTTTTAATATACTTTATTCTAGCATAACATGTTTAGAATGACATCACAGAATAATGGGTCTTAATGTCTTAAGAACTGCATAACAAATTCTTACATTAATAAGATGCATGTATATAAATATATACATATATTGTATTTCAGTGTGTAAATGCATATAAATAAATGTATGTCTGTGTACCTTAATGCATATTTTCACACATATTACACACACATATATATATATATAGACACACACAATGTGCAAATATAAATTATTCAGTGTCTTACCGGAATAATAATCTGCCGCTTACACTTAGTATTACTAAAATATAAAAAATAATAAACTTAAAATGAAATATTTTATTCAATTTAATCGTTTGGCGGCGCTAGTAGCCTAATGAACAATTGAGCAATGTTAATCACTTACTGTAGCCATTAGGATGCACATTTATAATAATTCGTGCTTTTGTCCGCTTACGACTGACGATCACGTGATTGCGGTCGTTTGACAAGTCATCCGTTTAAAGGTAAATCAACTGATTTCCGAGCGTGTAGAGCTTTTTAATCAGTTCGATTTCCTACTGATGACGTCAGCTTGTGCCTCATTCCGACAGTCATTAGTCCCGGGAGTGTTGCATGCATGAACCAAATCAGATGCGACCGTAGGAACACGTAGTTTGCATGTTAAACATGCATGAGAAAATAGTGAGAAAACTTCCTCTATCCAAACTGTAGTCATGGGTTTTTTATCAGCAAATAATATGCATCGCATTATAATACGAGTGTATTTGATTAAATAAAACATTTTCATATAAGTTAATAGAGCATGAACTATTGGTGTGCTCGGATAATTCGAACAAATTTGCTGACTTATTGAAAATATTGATCGAATGTATGCTTTGTCAATGGAATTTGTGTTCATGGAGAAATTTAAAGTATAATGAGAGTTGATAGATAGATATGACGAGCAAGACATCTTTATTTACTTATTTATTGTCAGTATTAATAAAATTCATAAATATTGAAAAATGATTTCTGTAATTTATTATCAAAAGAAAAAAAAAAGATTATATACGGTTGTTAAAAAATGTTCTAACTACTGTACTTACAAAAGTTTGAGAAATTAAGCAAAAGACCGCATTTAATTATTTCCAATACGAATTTAAGACATTTTGCGCAAGAAATTAACAATAGCATTTTTATATTTTTATTAAACGGCTATTTTTTTAAATCGATTGTATTTTTAGTGGAAATATATTTAAAACTAAATTTAATTGTTAAAAATTATGAATAATCTATGAATTGCTAATATTAATAAAAATAAACGTAGCCATGCTGAGTGAGAAGACGAGAGAAAAAAATATCGCAATACTGTACTATATTTTATTTTGATTTTCTTAAACGTTGAAAAATAGTCAAGTAATTATTATTACTATACACACACGAGCATGTATTCTATATATAAACAATTTGCAAACACACATAAACGTCTGCTTCATATACATAATTAATATATATATATGAATATTAATTATCTTTGGGCACAATACTAGCCCTTCTGATTGCCATGCTTAAGAGCTGGGTTTGAATCAAAGCCAATAAATGTTAAAAAATTTTCATAAGGCTTAATTTTTTTTCCAGGTAGCCAATTCGTAGACGAAATAACTATCAAATATTTTTTACCCCAATGCCCATTTTCAGTTAACATTTTTCTCAAAGAAAAACAAAATCATAATGTACAGTTTTATTTTATTTGCAAATTTCACAAATCTTTGTCACCTGTCATTTCTCTCATTGTAACCATATATTCCCACTGCCCTTTCATCTTTCATACATTTATTAATTTTAGCAATAAAATCTTCTATGACAATTTAACCATGTTATTTGGTTTAGTAGCTTCCATTAACTTGAATAAGTACTATTATTGCAACTCTGCCTAATACACTATCAATTTTTAAAATGTTGGTTTTCCACTTTTTATTATAATGAATTCCACTACTCTTATTCTTTCAGTATATGTGATTTTAAAGTAAAATACAATCCACTTTTTATATCAATTGTATCTTCATCTTTTCTTGTAACTTCTTATCCAATACTGTTCTTTTAGTATTAGATAGTTATTCTTCTAATTTATAATCTTTCTTTCTTTGAAATATATGTATACAAATGAAAGATCTCCAGTTCAAAACTATCAGGTCTTAAACTCAAGAAATAAAAAGTGAATAAACTCACCATGACATATATGTTGGTGCAAAGTCTATTTATTTTAATTTATTAAATAAATAATCATATGATAATAACAATTGTAATATGCAGTGAGCATTAGGATTTAGAAAGATTTGATTTCTTTAAGGCCTCAAAAAAAAAAAAAAAATAAATAATCTCCTTTCAGTTAATATCAAATTTCTTTTGGTAGCCACAATTAAAAATATGTAATCTTTTTAACATATCTAAAATATTCAAATAGTGTAGTCTCAACAGTTGATTTATTTCTGATTAGATATGTTACCAAAATTTATTAAATTTTTAAGTAGTAAAGTTTATTAAATTAGAATAGGAAGTCACACTTAAAAGTTAAAATGTTTTAAGATTTTATTTGAAATCTTAACTTGTGCTATTTTATTTGAAGAAAATATGTATTTTTTTCTAATTGTTGAATGTGCATAACTATTGTAACAAGTTCAGAAATATTTTTAATATGATGGCTGTCTATGGGTGTTTGAGTAAATTTTCCTCAAAAGTCAACTGAATTGGTTATTTTATCAAAAATTCAATTTATAATATATGTTTGTTATTCAAATGCATAAGAAAAACGCTCTAAAAGTTGTATTTTTATATTGGAATATTTCCATCATCTAATATGTGTGTTGAATGTCTTTAGAAACGTTATGCATATACTAACCTGTTTGCTGTGATGTTACTAACAGTTGGTGCATATACTAACTTGTTTGCTGTGATATTATTAACAGTTATTTGCTGTGATATTACTAACAATTGGTGCATATACTAACCTGTTTGCTGTGATATTACTAACAGTTGAATGCATTGGGAATATTTAACTAAAATTAAACTTTTCTAAAGACATTCAAAACACATATTAGATGATGGAAATAGTCCAATATAAAAATATAGCTAGAACACCATCATCACAAACCTTCAGAAAAATGCTCTAAAAGTTATCTTTTAATTTTAAAGCATCTTTATTATGCATTTAAATGACAAAACATATGATAAACATGATTTTTTTATGTGTCATAGCATCGACCAGGGAAGCAAACCCGCTAACCTGGGACAATTGCTTGTAAGACAGTTATGCTGACCTCTCGACAACTGAAGCAGATGGTTTATGATAAAACTTTGCTCAAGTACACATAGACAACTACTATATTAAAAACATGCACAGTTTAGTAATTTATTAATTTCACTCTGATTTATTTAAAATAAAATTATACTTAGAAAAAGGAGTAAATACTTTTTTAATATGTTCAAATATCTATGAAGTACTCTTTCTAACGAGAAACTAAGAGAAAAAAAATAGAAACAAAAAAAGACATTCACACATTTCTAATCTGACATAATTATAAATAAATAAAATGAATAAATTATTTTCTTATAGAAACAAATAATATTTACAAATGAGTAAATAAATAATTTATTCTGAGCACAATTTTAAAATATTTATTATTGACTAAAATGTAAAGTTGGACTGAGCTATTCAGTAAATATGCTATTAAATATTGAATCACACAAATAGAATAATTTATTTATTTATAAATAAAAAAATATTGATACTTTCACAAATGATTAAATTAACAATTCACCATTCATGATAAAGTAATAGGCAAAAATTCTGATATATCATTGGTTCTGTGACAAAATAGCATTTGTTTGGCTGATTTATAGCTATTTATTTATATGAGTAAATGTTTAGTTTTTGAACCAAGATTTTATTATTTAATATGCACTCGATTGCTATTATATCAATTTCACTACAATTAATTCAAAGTTGGCATTTTGAGCTTTAAAGGCAGAATATTATAGTTATATCTCAAAGTAGACATTTTGATAAAATGCCCCCTATTATAAAATCTCAGGTTTTAAATATTTTTGATATAAATTTGATATTTATTTTGGCCCACACACCTTTTTAGTTAATTCACTATAAGTCGAATGTCTCGTATCATGTATGTAAAAGTCAAGACAATTTTTTATGACCTTAGACAAGATTTTGTATTTAGCAATAATCCAAAGCCACACAATTTTTAATAAAGAAAATTTTAAAGATATTTTAAAAGAATAATGCTTATTGTAATTTTTTTTTTATTTAAAAACATGTTTCTTGATTCGAACATGTCTTTTTTTTTCTTTTTTTACCCCATTTGTCAAAGCATCGGCCGGGAAACGAACCCGCGACAACTGTCAGCAAGCAACTACTTGCAAGGCTGCTGCGCTGACCTCTCGGTTACCAACGCTTGACTCCAACGTCTTTTGAAATAAATATGATAATTACAAACATTAAAATAATTATCATAAATAATATTAATGCAAATTTTTATCTAATATAAACAATTGCAATATTTAGCCGCCACTAATTGATTATGAAGAAATAAGTTAAATATCAGTTATCTGTGATTATATATTTACTTATATATCCAATGATTAACAATAAAAAAAAATAGATCCAGATATGACACATCTCTTCCCTTATATACAACTACTTTAAAATTAGAATAAAACATCTTTTATTAATTTTCCTTCTAGAATATCATTTATTAAATTTGTTTACCCCCCCCCCCTCATATGCAATGCCGAAAAATTTATTAATATTAGTTGAAATTATTATTTTTAAAATGAATGCTATTGGTAAAAAATTTCGATATATCGCTTAAGGAATTTAAAGTTTAAAAAAGTAATCACAAAAATTATTGACATTACAATTTTATTACGTTCTTTTTAAAAAATATATTTTGATGTTTTCATGTTTATTCAATCTGATTTTGATTTAAGATAAAAACAATAAAATAAATGATTGTTTTAATTGTTTTACTAAGTTTTTAATATTGCTATAAAACATTTCCATTATATCTTTTTTAAGGGAGGAAATAATTGTCTATTTATGTAATTATAATGAAAAAGCGATTGCAATAAAAATAATGTTAAATTTTATCTTTATTATCATTAGAAGTCATATATCAAAAGCGCTGTGCAGTTTAGCCCAGTTGACGACCCAAGAACTGATATCTAGATAAATTTTCAGCTTGTAAAATAAAGAACAAAAATCCCAGTATGGTAATTGAATGGGAAGTGTTTCATTTAAATTACTACTTGAACACTCTAATATCATAGGATCATCTTTTCAAAGTTGCTCTTTAATCAAACATTCAAACATTTTGTTTTATAGTTTTTGGTCACCTTCTTTCCTTACTGTTTTTTTTAACATAATAAGTATTATTTTTCAACACACTTTAGCAAGACATAGAAAAAGTTTTGGATAAAAAATAGTGTTTCACACACACACACGCATTTATCACTAATGATTTTAATCAGGACGTAAATGATCTTTTGGCTGATCAAATATGTGATATTAGGATTATAAATCTATTTCACAGAATAAGTAGCTTATTTGGACGTGTGTATTCGTTGAAATAAATATGTATTTTGTGATAAAATGTCCTCATACAAATACATACACATATTACATGCTTAAGCCATTTATAATAATCATATTTTGTATCTTTTTTAGCAGCATCAATTTGTTATGCTTTGAATATGTTGGGAAAAATTTATAACTAAAATAGTCCCATATCCCCTTTCCCTTCAGTAGTAATCTAGATAAAGCTTTTAGCTGTGATAGCAACTAAGCAACAAGCAATTAAAACTGGTATTGCAAGCTGAAACCACATGATTTAATAATAACAGTATTTTTGTATTCAATAGTTTTTATATAGCACTGACTAAGTGTGTAAACTTTTGATCATATACTTTTGCGAATTTACTTGCACTTACCCATGACCATCAGTTAATAAGTGGTCCACTTATGCTTAGAGCTTATTGTTATATAAGCCAATCTTTGATCATCATGATGAGACCAGGGCTTTAACCTATTGTGTGCCTGAATTATAAATTGAATAAATGAATTGTTGAAACTTATTTATTCTGTAATGGGGGGGGGGGGATAAAATCTCATTTTTAACTACCTGCAATTATAAATAAATAATGATTTTTTAATTTTACTGTACTAAATAATCTATTCATATAGTGCTGACTATGTATGTAATACAAAGAAGATAGCAAACCTCTGGTTATGTACTTATATGAATGTACATGTAATTACCCATAATCATCAGTTTAAAAAGAATAAGTGTTTCATTTTTGCTTAGATCTTATCATTATGTAAACTAATGATCGCTTACCATGCTGAGATTGGCACTTTAACCTATTGTATGCCTGAATTATAAATTAATAAATGAATTGTTTAAACTTAGTCATTGTATAGCCAGAGAGAAATGGAATCTCATTTTTAACTGCATAACTTACTAATGAAAAACAGTGTGATATATAATCCAATGAACTGATGAATAATTTTTACATAATTACATAAAGACAAATCTATTAATCATGTAAACAAAAGCTATATTTATTAATAGTATATGTAAAATAAATTTATAATAAATGTTGAAAGATAAATCTATTATAGTTTCAAACATTTGTTCCTTTATAAGTCTAGGTTCAAAATCAATGTATTGTCATAAGCTTGTAAGGTTTATGCTAGGGTTGTATTATGACCAAGTAAGTAATCAAAAGAATGAAATATTTGATATGTAAATTTTAATGAAAATATATAAATCTTTTATTCATTTATATACAAATAAAAATTTAATAATAGGATATAAAAATAAACAACAGATATATTTAAAGTCAAATTAAAAAAAATTAAAATTAATATTAAAAAATATTCCTAATAGCAACTTAAAAAATATACTGAATAGAAAGTTGAAATAATAATAATTTTTACGTGTCTAGAATAGTTTCTCATTCTGTGAGATTGATTATTATTTAAATAATCTTAAATATAGCTTATCTAATTAACTAATAGGAAGTAAATATTTTAATATTTAAGACCTGTAGAGGTCCTTAGCTTCACATTTTTAACCGCACATGCTTTAGGTTTATTGCCTTAGTAAATATTAATTATTGACTATATAATTCTATGACCATAATATAGAAAAATATAGTTTGTGGTTGAGATTTTGCATTGTGTTTTTTATAAAAGATTCTGCTTTTTTTATTTTATAGATGTAAACTTTAATTGTAATAATAACAACCCTAAGTTGTCAACAATCTCAACCTGTTGTCAGGTAAAGTCTTTTAACAATAAAGGTGGTATCACCTTTATTGATAGTGTGAATGTTTATATAGACACTAAAGATTTCAACTTGACCAAGGAGTTTGAGATTAATAATGCAAAGAAGTTTAAACAAATTTCATTAATCAGGCAAATATAACCTGTTCTGAAAACAGACTAATAAATAGTCAATTATAACTTTCAGATTCTGATTAATGAGGTTTGGTTAAACTTCTTTACATTATTAATCTCACAAAAGTGACTATTAAACAAATAAGACTATAGATAAAGATGGTGCCACCTTTATTGCTAAAAGATGTTGCCTTGATTACAGATTGAAATTATTGATAGCTTAGGGGCTGATTGTTATCATCTACATTTATAAACATATTAAAGTCTTGAGTAATTGGCTTTATTGTCTTAGTTTAATTTGCATAGAAATAAATGTATTTCCTAGATTCTACTGAGACTAAAGAATTTATAAAGAAAAGAAGAAATATGAAGATATACAAAAGTGATGTATTAAAAAGAATTGAATATCTCGAATTTTGTAAAATGGTACAGAAAAGAGTTGAAAATGATATAAGAAAGTATAACTGTAAAATAGCAAGGAAAGCTGTAGAAGAAAATAAAAGTTTCAAGAATGTTAAACAACATTTTGGTATTGGTAGGAAATTTATATCTGCAATAAGAAAAAAAAGATAGAATTATTACTAAAAAGAGAGATGACATCATGAAATTGGTAGAAGATTTTTATCAAGAATTATATAGTAATAAAGAACAAGTACCTCCTATATCTATTACATCTTCCAAATTGCCCAGGATTTTAAATGAAGAAGTGAGACATGCAATTGAATGTATGAAGAAAGGAAAGGCTCCAGGAAATGATGGAATTATAATTGATATATTAAAAGAAGCAGGTGAAGAAATAGAAACAATTTTAGCAAAGTTATATACCAAATGTCTAAATGATAAAGATGTACCGGAAGATTGGAAGAATGCAGTAATAATATTAATATTTTAAAAAGGTGATAAAGAAGATATTAAAAATTACAGACATATCAGCCTTTTATCAGTTTTATATAAAAATTTTACCAAGATAATTACAACTCGTCTACAGAGAACTTTGGATTTCCACCAACCAAGAGAACAAGCTGGATTTAAAAGTGGTTTTAGTACAATAGATCATATCCAGGTATTGAGATAAGTCATAGAAAGGACAAATGAATATGAGTTGTCATTATGTTTTAGATTTGTAGATTATGAAAAGGCATTCAATTCTATACACATTTCTTCAGTGATTAAAGCATTGGATCATCAAGGTATAGATCCAGGTTATTGTCATATTTTGAAGAATATTTATAAAAATGCAACAGCAACAATTAGATTACATAATGATACTGGAAAAATCAACATTGAAAATGGTGTAAGACAAGGTGACTCCATATTACCAAAATTTTTTACAGCAGTGCTGCAAGAAGTATTTTGTGGATTAAAATGGGAAACTAAAGGAACAAAAGTAAATGGAGAGTATTTAAGTCATTTAGATTTTGCAGATGATGTAGTTGTTTTTGCAAATAATGCTTCAGAGCTGCAGGAAATGTTGCAGGAGTTAGCAGATGAAAGTAGAAAAGTAGGACTAAAGATAAATGTTAAAAAGACTAAAGTAATGTTTAATCGATTTGCTCAAAATATGAAAATAAAGATTGATTATGAAGAATTAGAAGAATTTAACAGTTACAAATACCTTGGTCAGATTATTAATACAGATGGAAACATAATGGAGGAAATTAATCATAGAATTAAACTTGGTTGGAGTGTTTTTGGTAGAAATAACTTGATACTAAAAGGAAATATGCCTATATGTTTGAAAAGAATGGTTTTTAACAAATGCGTTTTACCAGTTCTTACTTATGGATCTGAGACTTGGACACTTAATAGAAGAGAAATTCAGAGACTTCAGACCACTTAAAGGAGTATGGAGAGATGTATGTTGGGAGTAACAAGAAGAGATCGAAAATGCAATGTATGGGTAAGACAACAAACAGGTGTTACTGACCTTATTGAAAAAATTAAAAGATTGAAATGGAGTTGGGCTGGGCATATTTCTAGAAGAAATTATAATAGATGGACAATTGAAATTTTAAACTGGATTACAAGAGATTGTAAAAGACCCAGAAAGAGACCACATGTGAGATGGATGGATGAAATAAGAAAATGTGCAGGGGTGTTGTGGAAAAGAGAAGCTAAAGATCAGAAAAGATGGATTAAACTTGGAGAGACCTTCATCCTGCAGTGGATTGATAATGGTTGATGATGATAGTTTCATATTAAAAACAAACTAATCACCTGATTTTATACCTTAAATTATAACATTTGCTTCAATTAAGTTATTTCTTTATAAATAGCAAAAGTTGTTAAACAAATTTTCAATAAGAGATAAGGGCATTTTAAATTAAGTTAATCTTTTTTTATATAATTTGGGATGAGGGAATAATATAAAACAAAAAAAAAATGTTTCAAACAAAATTGTTGAATGTAATTTGATAAAACTTAAATTACCTAAAAACTCTTTTTATAATTTTAAAAAGAAAAAATCAAATGAATATTTAAAAAAAAAAACATATTTCACAAAAAATATTACCTTACTAAAATTATTAATTTTTATCAATTATTGTTTTACAATTTTTTTTATTATCTCTAAATGAAAGCATAATGTGTACATTAAAAACATTTTACCATGGTCATCAGTTTTTGAATCCTTCTTTACACTTGTAGTTTTCAATTTCATGTCTGTTTCCTGCTTGAAGGCTTCAAAACAATGTATGCTATTAATTTGCCTCTTTTTGGTATAAAGTATTTTCAGGTTTATCCAGAAGGAATTTGTTTATTTTTGCAATATATTATCCAAGCTAATACACAGAAATAATTTTTCCAATTTTGTTTCTAATAAAATTTTCAGGTCAAGCTAAGAGACACTAATGATCATATTTTTAGTTGGAAACAAGGTTGTAGATTACTTCAGGGATACTTTCTTCTTTACATTATTTTCAGTGAAGCAGGTTACATGGAGGAAGATGAGGTTTAGCTTTTAGCTAAACATAATAAATGGTTGTTTTTATGTAAAAAGCATTTTTATAAACTTATTGTGTGCTCTACACAGTTAAATTTTCCTACTATCTTCAGTGACTTGATCAAGAACTGAATGTCTTGTCCAACAGCTAGGTTAGGAATGAATGTTTCTTAAAAGACACTGAGGTCTTCTGATTGATCCACACTCCTATTTTTGGAACACACCTTTCCATCAATCACCATTCTGTCTCTTACATAATAAAATTTAATAATAACTAATTAGATCAATTTTGACAAAAACAATTGTTCAACTATTTTCTTCCTTTAACATTGAAATTGGAAAACAAGTCAAAAACTTAAATAGAATCATAGTTTTTGACATCCCTTTTAATAAAAAAAAATATTTTTTTGCCAAAAAAAAACGAAACAAGATACACCTGGGTCTCTTTTTACGCAGACTTATTTAACACAATTTTGAAGTTACGCAATTTGTATTTCACCGAAAATCGATTTCCGATAATGCGCTATTATTTTAAATAATAAATTTCGAGCACTTACGTTATATTGAAAGTAATAGCACATTATTGGAATTTGATTTTCATCATAGTAATTTCAATATTTTCAGTGTTTTATAATAGTAAGATTTTTTGCAATAATGAAATTAAAATCATGATTTCCACATTTTATGTATACACATATTAAATTTTACAAGATTATAATGTAAATTTGTTCAAACATTGTGCGTGTTAATTTTGCATTTTAAATCACATTCTGTTTTTGCTTTTTAAAAAAGAACATAATCAATTATTATTTTCTTATTAATGACACTAATCATTAATGTGCTCTTAAATTCCAACGAGAGCTAAATGGTTGTACGTCTGGATATCGTGAGCTTCGTAAACAATTACTAAAATCATTGTCTCAAAGATTAATTACTAATTACATTGTCACCAGAAAATCATAATAATTAAAATGTGTATAAAAAAATGTAACTTACGGTACTGTAAATTATGCATAAAAATATATTATTTTGAATAAAATTAAATATTATAGTTAAAAAAAGTTTGTCTTGTATCAATTTTTTTCAAATTTGAAATTTTTTATTAGTCATATTTTATTTCCTTATTTTTTTTTTGTGTGTGAATTTTAAAGTAATTTTACATTGGTGCTTTGCTTTTACATGAATTTTGAAAAATCACAGACCATATCCCCCCTTTTTCAATGTAAGTTACGTCTATTTTTGCACGATTTCATTTGCGCATGTTTTCTGAGGAAGCTATCTATCGCATAAAACGAGACCCAGATGTAATCAGATTAATTACACTTACTTCTTTTTTGGAGAAAGATAATAAATAAATAAATAAATAAATAAAAACAATTCTGATTAATTAAAGTAAAATTTTAACAAAATGTTAAAATCATATATTTTTTCTTTTCTTTTAAAAATATTATTAAAAAAAATTATCTGCTTTATCTTGTTTAAATAATAAAATTAAAAAATTATTAAATCGTTTACCTAAGAGGCAAAAAACAACAACTACTTTTTTTACTCTCAGTACTTTTCAAAAACAAACTAAAAAAGAGAACAAAAAAAATAATTTAGTTGATTTTACAGTTTTCTCTCTCTTTTACAAACACCTGTAAATTGTAATATATTTCAAATATTAAAATTATGTTTAAAACATATGAAAATTTTCATACCATTATGTGATACATAAAATATTTAAATTAATTGATTGCCCATTACTATTATTATTACAATACACATGAGGTCATATTAAATATTATTTTCATATGAATTAAATGATTCTAAATTAAAAGAGCATGAAGTCAATTACCTGCTTATTTTAAATGCTGCAATGTAACTACATGATTACAATATATAAAGATCTATGTACACATGTTTGTTTTTATGTTTTATAATTATATTTCTCAGAGATATTTTTTTCCAATGGTAAGATGCAGTATGTTAATAAATTATAACAATTAATGTTCAGTCACTATTTTAACTTTTATTTACAAAGAAATTGCAAAATTATTTAAAAATAATATTTACATAGATAGATCATTTTATGTAATTACTGAAATCTTTATATATATATATATATATATATATATATATATATATATATATATATATATATATATATATATATATATATATATATATATATATATATATTGTTTGAATTATATTTGAAAGCCAGATACATGTATGTCCCTTTGAAAAAAAAAAAAACATATCAAATTATAAAAAAGATTGAGATTAGACAAATAAAATTAATAAATTTCATTAGAGAGAGACAATGATAAAGTAACTACTTTATTCCTTTTTAAAAAATATTTTAATGCAATTATAAAAAACTGAATATATAATAACAAGTATGCTACCTCTGATTATATGCCCAATTCAATTTCTTTTAATCTTAATACCAGAAAATAATATTTTCTATACTTAACTTTTCAATATTTTTAAGGCTGTTTTTTTGACATACCTTTTCTATTCTTCAATAAACCTATATATATATATATATATATATATATATATATATATATATATATATATATATATATATATATATATATATATATATATATATATATTTTTATAAAGACTTCTAACCTTTCATTTAAAAAAAAAACAACAACAAATATTTATATAATGAAATTTTCACTATGCCATTCTCATGCAAGGTAGGATTTAGTTTCTAACTGCTTTTAACATCTTGTGGAGAGGTGTAATCATAAAATATGACCAGAAACATGTAAAAAAAGATGTACAATCCCCAAGGTGCATATTTTGTGCTGAATCAGCACTCATCAGTTATCCCAGAAAAGATTATCATCTAAGTAGTAATGTTTTTAGATTTAAATTCGTGTTTAAAAATTATCCTTATAATATACACTAAAACGACACTCCTTTGAACACCTTGCTTTTTATATATAGTGTTCTAATTTAATGACTATTTATAATGTATTACACTTTTTGAAATTGCATATTCTGTAATTTAATTAATTTTATTGGTATATAATAAACAACTGGTGTTTTAATTATGTATATAACAAAGAATAATTGTTGCTCAAAATGTCATGTGACATTTAAAAACAAGGGTGATAGGTTGAGCTTTAATTCAGTAACCTTTAGCTCTTGAATCCATCATACTACCAAAGCCCTAAGTTACACAAATTGATGGAGGTATTGAAGTTGTGATCAATTAAAAAATAATATTTATAAAAAAAAGTACTTGGACTTTTAAAATTACAAAATTAACTCTTACAAACATTTTATATTCAAAAAGCAAATATGTGTGGGTAAAAGTGGATCTATGGCAACAATAAAACTATTAAAATTTCTCTTCCTGAAAATGCATGCCTTATTCAATTTCTCTGAATCTTACTTTGTTCAGGAAATAATATTTTTTTTTATCACTTCGGTTTTCAACATTTCTAATCTAATGTTATTTTTAAATCATATCTTTTTTCTTTGTTCTCCAAATCTATATCTCTAAAGTCTTCAGTTTTTTATTCTTTTTTTCAGCTGATCAATTTTTTTTTATATAAGCTGCATTCAAAACAAAATATTTAAGATGCTTTTTTTACTAATTCTTAATTTCACTGATTTCATAGTATCTTTTAATACATATTCTATATTTCACTCAAATAATGCAGGATTTATGATGCATCTCTAATATTAAAATGGCAGAATAAATTAAATAGAAAACTTGGGGAGTAATGGCAAATTACTAGAATAATGATCAAGCACCATAAACTACATTTAGTGTAACTATTACACCTAATTAAGCTAATCCTGCTGCCAGCATTAAACTTAACATATATTTTATGTTTAACAATGCAATTGACTAGTAATATTATTATTTAAAGTCTATTCTTTCATCTCGGAGGATGAATTACAATAAAAGCAGCTAAGTCAATCTTATATATTGGCAGCAACTTAATCATCACCAGTACAATTCTTCATCCTGATCTTGAAAATTTGCATTAAGTAAAGTTCACATATCTTATGCACCAATATTTTGAAAAAAAAAAAGATTATATTATTTTTTAGTACTATGATGGCCCCTTGCTTTACTATTAGTACTGATATTGTTAATTTCTATGACTACAATTAATAATCTATTAGGAACAGCTGGACAGACTATGCAATGTAGGTTAATTTAGATTTTAAATAGGTCTAACTAAACCTACACCTTCTTCCAGCTGGAGCACTTGTATCAAATCCAGTTTCAGATCAATTCCAGTAATAATTGTACTGCCTTAGCAAAGATCATACCTAAGAATGGCAGTCTGATTGTTTTTTAATTCTCAAGAGTTTGAGGTAAAAAATGAAAAAGTTTAATAGATAGATAAATAGATAAAATAAGTTGATGGGTAGACAGATTAAATAATATATGAATGCATAGAATATAAAGATGGATATATAGATTCATAGAATAAATAGATAGATCTAAATATAAAAAAATAGATTGATAAAAAGACAGAGCTAAATGGATAGTTTGATTGATAGATGCATGGGTGGAGAGACATATAGAAAATCACATAGACAAATAGGTAGTTAGATAGATAGATAGAATGGATGGATAGATAGATAAATGAATAAGTAGATGGGTAAACAAATAGAAAAACAGTTATATAGGATAATAAATAGAGTAGATATAGATAAATAGACAGAGACTGATAAATAATATATAGGTAGGTAGATAAATTATCTATCTATCTATCTATCTATCTATCTATCTATCTATCTATCTATCTATCTATCTATCTATCTATCTATCTATCTATCTATCTATCTATCTATCTATCTATCTATCTATCTATCTATCTATCTATCTATCTATCTATCTATCTATCTATCTATCTATCTATCTATCTATCTATCTATCTATCTATCTATCTATCTATCTATCTATCTATCTATCTATCTATCTATCTATCTATCTATCAATCACATCTATCTATCTATCTATCTATCTATCTATCTATCTATCTATCTATCTATCTATCTATCTATCTATCTATCTATCTATCTATCTATCTATCTATCTATCTATCTATCTATCTATCTATCTATCTATCTATCTATCTATCTATCTATCTACTTGGCTTTTTTATCTAGCTATGCATCCATCCATCTATCCAACTATCTATTTGGACTACTATCTATTTATCCATAAATCTAGTTACCTCTCTATATATGGATCATGTTATCTACTTATCTATATATTTGTTGTTCTGTCTATTTATTCATTTATTTATTTATTCATCCAATAATTCATCTATTTAACTACCTATCTATTTATTCAACCATCCATTTAACTATTAACTACTTGTCTTTCTACCTACCTATCTGTTAATCCTTGCATTCACCCATATATCTATTTAAACACCCAATTTTCAATCTATATTTACTTATTCATTTTTCAATCAATCCATCTATATATAGAGATAAATGAATATATTGATATTTAAATACAAAGATTCATATATAAGTAGGTAGATGACCATATATATATATATATATATAGATAGATAGATAGATAGATAGATAGATAGATAGATAGATAGTCAAACTGACATGCAATTAGATAGAGAGATAAGTAAATAGGTATATAGATAGATATATTATTTGTAGATAAATGAATGATAGATAGGTAGCCAAATAAATATAAATTGAATGATGGGTAAATAGGTTTGTAGATGGATTGTTAGATTATTTATAGATGGATGAATGAATGGATGGGCAAAAATATATTGTTAAACAGTTGGATGATTACTTATGTAAATAAATAGATAGACAGGCAAAAAACAGATAGATAGATAATAGATAGAAATATGTCTTTTATATCAGTAATATGTAAAAACATTCGTATGAACTTATGTCTTTACACACACACACACACACACACACATATATATATATATATATATTCATCTATCCACCTATATAAATATTTCATCTTATCTATTTATTTTTTCTTCTGCATTCTTCCCCATCTATGTGTCTCCCTAGATAGATGGATTAGATTAATGGATGAATAAAGAACTACATAAATGGGTTGCTGGGTAGATAGATGAATGAATAAATAATGGATAAATAGAAAATCAAATAGATAAATAGGCAAATAGGTAGATAAGTAAATAGAGAGATAGCTAATAGATGAATGGCTGGGTAATAGATGGTTAAGTAGATGGATGTCAGAATAAATAATAAATAGATAGACAGATAGAAAACAGATAGGTAGATAGATTGATAAATATATACAGATAGATAAATGAATATATAATAGTTGGATAGATAAATGAATAGATAGATATACAGAAAGTCAGATAAACAAATAGATAAAATGAATGAACATGAAGACAGTAGATAGATGTATAAATAAAAGGATTACAGATAGATAAATATATATATATTATAACGATCGAAATGAATGTGAAGATCGAATCTAACCGCAAAAACAATATCTGCTCTACAAGGCGCCATCTAGGCATTTAAACCTAGAAAAATTTATAAAGTAGGCAGATACGCGCTGTTAAGATTCCACTTTATTTAAATATTCAGATCGTTAGCCCAAGTCACTAGCTCAGTGGAGTAGCAGAGATAATAAAGTATAAATTTTATATCTTAAATATCAAAGAGTAAAAGTTTAACATTTTAGATTTTTATATTAACTTTAATTCTAAATTTAAGTAGATTGCAAATAATGAGTTTACTATTTATTTAGAGGGTCGAGTATGAATGGACTACATAGGTCTGCATTTGAAAGGAAAATATTCTTCCCTGATTTAACCTTAGGCAACAAATTTCGCAATCAACTGGCGCCAATCCATCTGATACATTCATGTATTCAATGTAGCATGATACGATAACATAAAATACTATATTGTCAGGAATGTACATCTGAACAATAAGTAGAAATAGAGAAGAGATTGACTCTCCACCAACAGGAATGTGACATCTGTTGGCAAGTAGATCAATAAACAAAAAACTCCATAGGAATGGACTGCGGTCTTCTGCCGACTTACAAACCCATCCATAGGCAAACAGAGGGTGTGTGGCGTATGTCTATAATCCTGCCCGTAGCGGACCTCATACTACATCTACTAATTACACAAATATATCCAATCCATTGAACCAATTCAACTACGAAATGAATAACCTAAGATTACCCTCCCTTAATACAACTTTACAAAACTATATAGCCATTCACGCCCGACTTAATTTTAACATTTAAATACGTTCGCACAGATTTGTTTAAAAATGTTGGGTATAGATCGATTACATAGATTCCACGGTCAAAAACATTTCAAAATAAACATAAACGATCAAAATACAAAATTATTGATACCGACAATCGCAGAGGGAAACTTATAAGTAACCCAATAGTATTCACCATAAGATACTTGCGTTGTCACCAATAACTTAAAAGACATCCGAATAAATACATTTTAGATACTCACCGTAAGGTATCATTATTTATCGAATGTCTATATATTTTGATCAAATATGAAAACCAAAATATAATTAACCGCAAACGAATCCATGCAAGCGTCTATAAACAACTTAAATTTCATACATTTAAATAATCTTTACAATAAAAAAAAAAAAAAAATGGAAATGATGTTTATCAATCGGGAAACATATAAAATTAAACATTATTAATTTGATTTAAAAACTTAAAAGTCAGATAGAAGTTCATAAGCTTGAACGAAAGTTCTTAGTTATTTTTTTAAATTTAGAGTTCATGTCAATATAGCTTACAGTATAAGAGTCCAGGTTCCTGTTGGCAATTCCCACGGCGTCTCCATTGGAAGAAAATGTTCTGGAGGTAGCATTAGCTGGTTCCATTCTGGTATCACAGTCTTTTCATTTTATTTTTTTTTTAAAACAAACAAAAAAAATGAGAGAGAACGGCAAGTGCGTCTTACCGTTGTCATCAAATCAAGTTGGAAAAACTGACTGGAACTCAATACTTTTTCTTTTTATAGTCCTCCTATGGATTCCATGAACAAAAACGTCACTGTTCTGTTTTTTCGTTATGGTCCGGGCCTTTATTTGCTTCCATTGGTCAAGCTAAAATCTCTTTCTTCTCTTATCTAACTTTTCATCTGACTTTTTAATTAAACAACTTTTAGATAATTAATAAACAATCATTTCCATTTACAGATTACAGGAATTAATTAATACCTGTTTTTATTTTAACTTACGTTATTTTTTTATTAAAATATTTTTATATTTCAATCTTGTATTTTTTTATTTAAAAAAAAATACGTTCAAATACTTTTTTTTTCTTGTTTATGAAAAAAATATTTTTAAAGTTTAGCATCCGTGCGAATATATATATGTTTAACAAACATGTTAATTTTAGCGTTTAGTTTTTTCCTTTTATTTGCGAACTTTTAAGTTTTTATTTTAAATAAATGTAACGACATATTTATATATCGTTACAATATATATATATATATATACCAAAGACAAATTGATAGATAAGAAGATAGATTAGTGGGTGAATAGATAAATAGGTAAATGTACTTGAATAACTTAAAAAATCAAATGTTTATTAATTGTTTGACAAAACATGTTTTAATACTTTTTACTATTATTTTTTACTTCTTGTTTTAATAGATTTAAAATTATGATATCTAGTTTGGTCAAAACCTTTTATTTTTTCCAGTTCCACATTATGAATCAAAACGTCATAAATTTTTCTCTTCCATATTCTAAGCCATGACAAATATAGCATAATCTTTCTTGCTTTCAAGTAATATTTTATCTATTTGTTTTTTAAAAATCAACAACATAAAATAAATATTTCTTATGTTATTATTTTTTGTATTATGTTATAATTCTAATATTTTACATGTATTTTGCCACACCTTTATTTTAATATTATACATATTTTATGAAATTTGTTTTAATTTTTTGGTCACATTTTCTGCGGCAACATTTTTACTTATTGTAAAGTAAAATGTCATGTATATCGATAATTGTAAAATTAATTTCAAATTTAATATTTGATAATTGTAGTAATTCATATTTTTATTCATTCTTAAGATAAAATAATACTTATCACATTTTTTTTTTTTTAACTTTTGAAGAAACTTAAAATTTTATGTTCTGCGGCATTTTTTTAAGTTTCGTTAAAATGTGAAATCAACAACTGTTTATAGATACATTAGATGAAATGTCTAAAAGTGTTTTGATTTTAATATTTTCTAATTATAGGTAAGAATATATCTATTTACTGTTCAAAATGAACAAAATAAAATAAATATTTCTCATATAATTTTTTTTCCACTATCAAAGAAATTTCAAATTTTGTATTCTACCACCATTCTTTTTTTAAATCACCAAGTGGCACTACTGTATGGAGAGTTTTGCCTGTTTTAATATTTTTTTTAAGTTTTTTGAAATTTGAAATCTGTAATAGTTTAAGATTGTTTGAATGAAATGTCTAAAATTGTTTTGATTTTAGTATTTTCTAATTACAGGGAATGTGTTATATCTACTTATTGTTCAAAAATAAACAACAAAATATTTTTCACTTTATATTATGGTTACATATTTTAATTAGCCATGTATTCTCCCTCCATACTTTTTTTTTTTAACTTTTGATGAAATATGAATTTTTTTGAACTTTGGATAAATTTGAAATTTTTAGTAAAATATAAAAACATTTTGTATATACTTTTGATGGAATGTCTAAAGTTGTATCTTTTGATTGTGTCAGCAATGGTTTGATGGGTTCCCCTAATGTCAGAAATTGTCCTAGAGTATCTGCTGAATGATAGTGTAGATTTTGAAACAGACTAAAACTATTAAGAATATATTAATTCCCAGCACTATTTAAATTAGATATGCAAATGACTTCACTATCATATAATTAAAAATAAATAGCGAAAATAACAGAAAATAAAAATGTTTGTTTTAATTCTCATATCACTATAACTATTGTCTTTCATGCTTTTGTGCAATGAGAGTGTGGCAGACTCCAATATTCAATGTCCATGAATCATGAGCCATTCAGCTCTGTCCACTTCTAGTGCTCAACTTCTTAAAAACTCCCAAGAAATAAACCATTTATTATTATTATTATTATTATTATTATTATTATTATTATTATTATTATTATTATTATTATTATTATTATTATTATTATTATTATTATTATTATTATTATTATTATTATTATTATTATTATTATTATTATTATTATTATCATCATCATCATCTTCATCATCATCATTATTATTATCAATATTATTATTGTTATTATTACTGTAATATAATTATTAAAAATAAAAACAAATGTTTAATAAAAGTTATTCTTAGTCATCTTAATAACATTATACAAAAGTAAAAAAGCA
The DNA here is from genome assembly GCA_028023455.1 of Epiperipatus broadwayi. Taxonomy (NCBI): domain Eukaryota; kingdom Metazoa; phylum Onychophora; class Udeonychophora; order Euonychophora; family Peripatidae; genus Epiperipatus; species Epiperipatus broadwayi. The sequence goes on along the minus strand of JAQFVV010012434.1, from coordinate 4,635,246 downwards.
AACAAACGTTATAAGATAAATATTATAAACATCAGTTGTAATCAGCTTAGATAACATAAATAAATTAACTGATTTATAATATAAATTATTTATAAACGAAAGGAAAACATTAAAAAATAGAAACAAAATGTTACATCAATAAATTATAATTTAAAAATGCAGACATAATTATACCAATTACATAAAATACAGAAAACCCTTATGACATAATGATTAGCACATTAGCCTGCCACAGCTTGAAATTTAAATCCAATGTGATGCCAATTCAGCTACTTTTGTAATTATTAGTTAATAAATATGCAGAAAAGATATTATGCCCTTAATAACTAATATTTAGCTGACCTAATAATTAATGATTTCTTCATTTATCTTCTTTGAAATCCTGTGAATGAGGCTTTGCACTTATATGAGAATCATTAAATTCTAGTTTACCTTTAATAAAGCACAGCATACATTAAAAATAAGGTTTCATTTTTCAGGTAAGATTTAATAAACAATAAATAAATACAATATTTTTCTCCATCAAAGTGAATATTTAAAAACAATGATTTCATTTATTGTCAATCAGGCAAAAACTATCAAATGATTTAAAATAATTTAATAATTATATGATGAATTATTTACATAATCTAGAATTAATTGTTAAATAATGGAAATAGTCCAAATATAATTACAAATAATATCCCTTTATCACAAACTTTTTCAAGATAACTGTTATAAGCAGTCTTTATTTTGTTTTTGAAATGAAAAATTAGTCATTATTTTCAAAGAGTTGCCCTCTTTAAATTATGTAAAAAACATCTAATGTCAGTTTTATTTAAGTTTTACTTTTTTAGTTCCATGACATGTCCTTTGTATATTTATTTATTATGTAAATACTATATACCACTCTATCAATGAACTTAAATCATTTGAATCCAATAACTCATACTGGGGGAAAAAATAAATAATAAATAGGAAATTAAAAATTTGTAAGTTAATAAAAATTCGTAAAATGCATGAATAGAATTAATTCTACTAAAACAACAGTCATTTTCTTGTTTTCACACCCTCCCTTATTTCACACTTAATCTGACAGACTTATTTAGACACATTCTTGCAGTCCTTTGGAAAACATCATATACGTTACAGAACTTCTGATTATTTATAATATTTTCAAGTCCTAACTTAATGCGACTATATAGTCTAAAAAAAGCCATAACAGGCTCTCTTTGTGTAAGAAAATAGACTGATTTAGTTATAAAAGAAAACAAAGTATTAAGTTGAATAGTTCAAATTAACAATTTATGAAAATTAGTTTTAAAAAAAAAACATGCTAGGATTAATTGTGCTTCTTAATCTGCTAAAATTACATCATAGAACATGATAAATATTTAATTAAAATTGAGAAAAGATTACATTTTGTGTAGAATATGTGACTAGAATGAATGTTTTGATAAACAGTAACACATTGCATAAGTTTATATAAAATTTTAGAAAAAAATAATTAAAAACTAAAAAGAATAACATTGAACACTGGATATAAACTTACTGCAAATAAAGAATAAACTTAAAACAAATTACTTCACAGATATTATCAGATTAGGAAGAATTGTTATCACTAATTTTACACTTTGAGAATTTTAAACCAAAGTTTGACTTTTTAATTCACAATGTAAATACAGTTTTCACAGTGCAACATCTTTGTATATTTTGCATTTCATCATTAACATTAATATTTTTTTTACAAAATGGCTGAAAATGAAGGTTGATAAGTTTATTTATTTTTGATAAATAGAAAGAGAGAGAGAGAGAAAGAGAGAAAAAGAGAAAGGGAGAGAGAGAGAGAGAGAGAGAGAGAGAGAGAGAGAGAGAGAGAGAAAGAAAGAAAGAGAGAAAAAGAGAAAGGGAGAGAGAGAGTTAGAGAGAGAGAGAGAGGAGGGAGAGAGAGAATTAGAGAGAGAGAGGAGGGAGAGAGAGAATGAGGAAGAGAAAGAGAAGAGAGAGAGGAGGAGAGAGAGAATGAGGAAGAGAGAGAAGAAGAGAGAGGAAAAGAGGGGGAGAGAAAACAATAAAAACTGAATTTAAATACACTTTTAAAACTTATATATGAATTTTATATTTATATTTTTATCTACATATTTTACATTAATATATTTTTATTTTAGACTGAAAATAATTGGATAATATGACAAGAGTGTATTGAAATATATATATAACAAGCATATATTATATGAATGTGTAGAATTATATGTAAATACATATATGATTGTCATAAGCTTCGAATTCGAAAAAGGTGCAGCATAAATATTGCAATATAAAATTAAGAACTCATGATAAAATACCTATTAATAATTATATTAGAAATGTAAAAGGTATCACTAAAAATTTTAAGAGAAAGAAGATTAATTATTTTTTGTAAAAATGCTTTATATTGTTCACTTTAAATAATATTCAATGCAAAAAAAAAAAGTTATAATAATAAAAATATCTAAGACATATATTACAAAAGTTAATTTTATTATATTTTTATATAAGCATCCAGAAAGAATTATTTTGATTATAACATATATAAAGAAAAATATCATGTAAAAAATGAAATTATACTATTAAATATTAATTTAATCTAAAAAATGTAAATAAATAAAAATTTGAACGATCATTAGCGTTTTTCTTTGATTACAGTTAAAAAATTAATACAACAGCTGTTAGATGTTTTGTAATTAAGAACTTTTATATATGTTTGCAGAAGTAAAACATAAAAAAAAAAAAAGGTTAAAAGACCTTTAAAAATAAAGTGAACAATAAGTATATATAGAGTGAACGATAGTAAAATTGCAGGTATAATTTCTATGTATTTTGTAAAAAAACAAAAAAACAGTAATATTTAATTTTTACTATATAAAAATAAAAGTTGTGGCAATTAAAAAGATTTTTAATAGAAGTAAAAAATTATTTTTTGATCAATAAAGGTGGAATGAAACGAGGCTTCTTTAATATTTTGTAGGAGATAGTTTTATATCGGTCAGATATGGATAGTAAAATACTGATATGGAATAGAAACTACAATTTGAAAGATTAGAATTTGCAATAACTGATGTATTGAAATGATAAAATAAAAATAATTCATTTATTAAAGAAATTATAAGATGGTAAAGAAGCTGGAACATTTATATATTTAGAGGCAAAAAAAGCATGGAATTGTTGGAAGAGTATATGATGCTAAAAGAAAATGAGATAGAAAAAAAGTAAATGACTAAAAATCTACTAAAAATAATGTTCATAATGATGAAATCTGGTTTCTGAATAAAGGCTATTTATTTTATATGCTAATGCATGGTGGGCCATGAGAATGCTGTAAAATTTTGTAATAGTAACAAAATTTTACAAAATAGCCTTCCTTAAAATTCAATATCATCTATTATTTAACTGTAATCATAAGTTATCTTTACAAAACAAAATGCATGAAATTAATTTATGCTGATAACATTATTTTGACTTCTCATAAGATATCTTTTTCTGAAATAAAAAAATATCTCAAGTATACATATATAAACATTGGAAATCTTTTTCAAAGACTGGAGTCTTATTCCTAATCCAAACAACAAAAAATTAACCCATACTATCTTATCTCAGCTATTTGGAGTAATCTTGGATTGTAGTCAAACTTAATTTCATCATTTAAATAAGATTAATTCAAAATTAATTTTTAGGAATAAGCTCTTTGGAAAGCTAACTGGCATTATTTGAGATTGTGATGCACATATATTAAGAACAGATTCTTTAGCACTAGCATATTCTGCTTGTATACTGTGCTTTTATTTGGGGAAAAAGTTTCCATATTAAACTTTTGAATATTCATTTAAATAAAACCATGAGAAATATTACTTGTATACTCAAATATACTTCTTCACAATGGCTTTTTATTTTTTCATATATTCCTCTACTAGATATTAGAAGTGAGATTGCTTAAGATAAAATGTATATGAAGCTGTTAAACAAAATGGACTTACTAATAACTAAAGACATAGTTTTAGCACCTAAAATTCCTTTCAAATCAATATGTTCTTTTGGATGTTAATAAATCACAATTAAAGAATTATAATGTAAAATTGAAATATTTATGATGTTACAAACAATTTTTTACAAATCCAATAATAAAAACAGCTGGATTTGATCTTTTAAATGCAAAGGGAGTCTCTTAAACAGAATCAGGACAATCTATGACCACTGCCCTCATCTGTTTTATAATTGGATTTATCAGTCATTAATTTATGTAAATTTAGGAAAACACAAACTATGAAATAGATAATTAATGATTGCCAAATCTATGGCTATAGTGATATAATTAAAGAACAATAAAAGTACTGATGATTATATCTCAATAAACACCACATGATCACCATTTCATTGATTATTCTGGTTTGCATTGAGTGACAATACATATAGAGAGTTTTGTCTGTTTTAATGATTATATCTCATGGTATGGAGTCTTGATGGATTCCTTTATAAGATTTTGTTAATAGTTAAGTTGCAAACAATTCATATAGCAAAGAAATAAAAAAGTAAAAAAAAAAAAAGTTGTTATGCATGTCTGAAAGTCAAAACAATGCCCAGAAAAAACATATAAAGAATTGTTGAGTTTGGCCTATTTTTTTAGAGGATGACTATGTAAAATTGTTTTGTAATATTTTTTTACATTAACTGTCAAAAGCAATCATTTCAAAAAATTTTAAATTGATATTAATTTTGAACACTCAGAATTTAACTGAACATTTTTATAAATGGTGAATATTGATAAAGGCTTTTTTAAAATGAATAAAAAATGTTTCAACCACACTCTTTTGAGTAAATACGTTATTTTGATTAGAGATAACAACTGATGAGAAAATATTGAGAGATTGAATTAATAAAAAAATAATTTTAATTAATAAATTTTTATTTAAATTGGAATTAAATTATAATAAAATGAAATCATCTAATGATATGTTTTTTTTGGCATTTTAGTAATCAAAACGTGAGTTTATTAGTTGTCAAAAAATTGAGTTTTTAATTGATCATATGATCAAAAAGATTTTAATGAGATGATAATCTCTTTTATTCAGATGTCTCTATACAAAATTATTTTTACTTATTGGATGAAAATTTTATGTTAAATTTTAACAATAATTTCAGAAATTATTTTAGTATATATTATTTAAAAAAAAAAGGACTTGTAAAGCCCAAATATATCTTGACATAAATTTTGCTAATCTATTGATTAATTGATATATAAATAAAACATTTTGTAAGATTGTTCATTATTTTAAAACCATTTGATTTATTTATCACTTATGATCTAATCATAAGGTATGAAAGTAGATTTTTAAAAACATACTTGCTAATATCCATGAATTCTAATTTTGAAAACATTATTTGAAAATCAGATAGAATCATCATTTATTTTTATCCCAAAAAAGAGTTTATACAATATGAAACAGTTTTATATTACATGCGAACAGTTTATATGTTCAGGGACAATTACAGCTTTTATATTGTAACACTCACATTGAAAATCATGACTTTAAAACATCATCTAACAATAACTGTTCTGCTATTGAAATTAATGGAAATTTTATGAAATAAATGTAAATGTGTTACTTTGTAATCACTTATTCCATAATTATTTTATATTCTTGACTGAAATCTTTAAAAATATTTAGTAAGTTAACTTTGTAGAACTAATTTTTAACTATGGGTTGTTCTAGCATGTTTATTTTTTCCAATTCTTATTAATAGAGATATTACTATAAAGACTTCCTATTTTTCAACATTAAGCAGTCAAAAATTTAGAACATTAATATTTTAGTTAATTAATCAACAATTTGACTACTTTTATATTTACTCAGATCTGATATTTCTTATCACAGGATTATAAACCCAACTAAACTCTAGTCAGATGTTTGTACTTAAAATTTTATCTATAATAAAAATATATATATAGATAAGCATTTCTGTGCTACATTATACCAAAAGTATGTCAATATTAAAACAGTTATTGCTATTTTGTTTAGTCTTTGTACACACACATTCGCACACTTATATACATATTAAATTGGATTGTTTTAAATAAATGTTGTTAAAAATAGTGCACATGTAGAAAAAATTCTATAATATATATCTTGAAGAATTAGCTAAGATTATATTCTATTATTCAGTATCTTTCATTCCCATAAAATCACGGATTTGAAATATTTATGGAAATGAATAGAATCATTGTAATAATAATAGATAGTTAAAATGTATTAATTTAATTTAAATAAAATAAGTTTGTGAATATTAAAAAAAATAATTTAATAAAATTATTTATATTTACTTGATTATGAAAAAAAATTGCCCTTTTTTAAATGGCAGAAATTTAATACAATAATAAAAATGATATCACTTAAAAGTGATTAGTAAAAAATAGCTAAAAATATTTTTTTTTTTTACTGCATTTATTATTTAATTTGGCTTTGAAAATATTGTAACAATTAAGGGATACAATAAAATGCATTATTTACTTACATTTAACTTGACTTTAAAACAAAAAATTGAAGAAAATGTAATAAAAGTTGAATCTTCTATGTAAACTGCGTTTTATTGAAATCACGTAAGCAGTCAGAATTACAAATATTTTTAGTTAATTATTTTATAAGCCGTGGAATATTACTAAATAACAAATTGATATAACTTTTTAACAATTTAACTTTAAAAAATAAAAGAGGCACTATAGTGTATACCAGGGGTGTTCAACAAGTCGATCGTGATCCACCGGACAATCGCAAAGCCATTTTTGGTCGATCGCGAGGCCAATCTGGCAAGAGCTGTTGGGTAACGAGTGAAACAAATTAAATCAAGATTTTCTAGTTTTTTTTATTTTTGTTCTAATTTTTTTTTTCAATTCTAGATAGGTGAAGTCCACCATATAATTATTGAAAATAATATTTTTAATCTTGATTTAATGTAGCTAATTTGAATTAATAAATATTGTTAATAATTACTCATGTTGCTTTAATTCCCCATGACATGAGTTTTTTGGCCCGTTAAATAATTGTTATTTTTTACTAGGTAGATATATAAAAATAGTATGTATTTCACACCTCCCTCCACTTAGACTACGCCTATAACAAGAAGTCTATCGCAAACGTTTTTAAAATAAAAAGTAGATCTTATGAATACAAAAGTTGGCCACCCCTGATATATACAGAACTGGTTTTGATATATCTAATTAAAATGATATAACATTATTTTCAAAACTGTTGCCATATTTGTTTTAAAGATTTTTTATTGTTAGTACTGTAAGTGAACTTTTAGAAGAACATACAGAATTTTTGTATATATTCAAGTTACCATACTGAATTGCAAATTGATAGTTATTTTTATTTTATGGATAAATCAAACTTTTTCATTAGAGTGTGTCAGGAATATAATACTGTTTGACCATCTTATAATATAAAAAATGATTGTCTTAATCTTATGTGAACATTAAAACTTTAGTATGGAATTCCATTTTTTAAATTTTGGTTGTCATATAAAATTGGGAATCAACATTGAAAAGAATTTTTTTCAATGTAGTGTTAAAATTCGAGCCTTATTTATTTAAATGGGGGGTGTAGCTAGAATAATATAGCTATGGGGTGTTTCATATATATATATATAATTTACCAATGCACACTAAAAGTAATTTCTATAAAAGATGGTTCACTTTATCACATATGAGTAAATGAAATAGATATTAAAATTAAGTTTGGTTGTTTAAGATAATATGAAATGCTATTTTAAAATCTTCTCTTCTGCATTAAATGATGTGATATGTAATGTTTTATGTAATTAAGATTATAATATATCACAATATAGTGATTATGCAAAATCATTTTTTTAAAAATCTGTTTATATTTTTGAGATGTAAAATAAAAAATCAGATTTATTGTTTAAAAATGGAATTTAAAAGTACGGTATAGATATTTTCAATCTATGAAAATCAATTCTAGCTATTATCTTTTTGCATGCATTTTTGCAGTTTCATTTGGCAATATTTTTTAATCATAATTTAAAAATCAAAAATATTAAGAACATGCTTACACATACAATTATCTCATAATATATACATTTAGTATACCATGCCTTTTATAAAAAATATAAATAGGTAAATTCAAGAACTAAAAGTTTTTGAACCAATTTTCAGCTGATAAAAAAATCTCCGGTCAAATCTTCTATTACTTTGACATTCAAATATCATATAATATCCATACTTGTTTTTATATCAAATAAAAGCAACATTAATTACTAAACATATGTGTTTTCAGTGATATGTATTGCTAGATATATATATATCTATTGAGATAGATATGTAAATATTTGCATGGATAAATGCAGTAATAGAATGACAGATTTTGGATCCCCTACAGCATTTGATTTTATGAAGTAATAAAAATATTTGATTGTTTTTTTTTTTATGGAGCTGTTCATGTCATGATTCCAATTCAACAATGCAAATATATTATAATTCTGTTATATTTCTAATCTAAGTAAATTGTTTTATTAATATTGTAAGTTAAATTTTTTTTTTTAATGTCAAATTAATACAATATCTAATTCCTAATCAACTATTTATACCATAATAATTTATGATTATTTGATTTATGATTATTTATGAGAGAAATTTGTATATATAATTTGAAACTCTCATAATTAGGGGTACCAAATGCCCAAAAGAAAAATTAGTCTTTTTTACTTTGTTTCTGTTGCATATGAGTTAGATTAAAAATTTTTTCCATCAATTTGCAATTAAATACAACACTTTTATTAAAAAAAATAGATCTATATGAACCATTTTCTTCAGAGTTTTCTCTTCCTGTTTCTTTTTAAAATTCTTCTGACTTATTTTTCTCTCACTTTCATATATCATTGATTGGCTAGTTTTAAATAATATGTTTTTCTTTATTTGGTAACACTTTCTAAATCACTTTGATCTTATTTAATTTAATTTTTTTTTTACTCACGTTATGAGGATTTTAATTTTTGTATAGCTTCTGTTAATAATCTCTCATCATAATGGTCAATTTAAGCCAGAAACTATGTTTAAAATTATCACAACATGAATAAAAAATCTGAATTAAATGAAAACAATATTATTTGAAAAAATTATTAGGAAAAAAAAATCATTGTTTAAAATTCCTCACGAGGAAGACAAGAATTTGACAAAAAGGACATATTTTTACAATTTTAAAAAAAGAAAGCTCTGAAAAAGGTTTACCTACATAAGGAAATTTTATCCACTTTTCAATTTCATTTTTTAAAATAAAGTTCTTATTTGATTGATAATGTGTATTTGATGGAGTATATTTTAGTCAGCTTTAAATGGGATAGCAAAAAAAAAAAATAGTGCAGATCAACATTTCTTTTAGCATTTGTTGAATCTAATCAAGATAGTTTTAACAAATATATATGCTAGTTCATAAATCTCATACATACAAAATGTAACCAATAAACATAATCACATGATCACCATTCTTATGCTTGCTTGTACCTGTTATTAAAACAGGCAAAACTTTCTATACATATTGCCACTCAATGCAAGCCATAGTAATCAATGTATGCCTGAAGGCTTGTGCATAAAATTGTGATCTAGTGCCTATTCATCTAATATCTCCAGACTAGTTTTTGGCTTGTGGCCCTTGTTAGTGAAAAGCCTTGGATCTGAGAGCACTGCACTCTAGTCTGGTATCCATTGATTACTCTGGCTTGCATTGACAGGCAATATGTATACAGAGTTTTGCCTGTTTTAATACAAAATGTAAAAAAAAAATTATATAGGTAAATTACTTATCAGGTAAATGTTTCACTATTCAGTTAATAAATTTATATATAATAAATTCTTACCAACTTTGACATCACATTAAATTATTACCAATCATTTCCTTCAGAGTAATCTTTCATTGTATATAAATACCACTCTTTAACTGGCTGTAAATATATCTGGTAACATCACAATGCAATATCTAAAATTTTTTAATGTCATGTACTAAGCTTGATATCTATTAGATATTAAAGCATGAATGAATTGTGTGTTATTTTAAAAGTTAAGCTTTCAAGTGTTAAGATAAAGTGGTCATAGCATAGTTGAAACCAACTACCAATGTTTTATTAATATAACATAAAAATTTCTTACATAATAAACTACATGTGCTGATGCCAAGATGTGAGCAATATAAGTTCATCCCACAAAGTTTAAATCATCTAGACAATAAATTTACCCATAATGAACTATTACCAATACACAAAAATTATTACCAATCATTTCTTTCAGGCAATTATTTTATAATTTATGAATACTATTCCCCATAGCCTCAGAAGCATCTGGCACCAGTCTAATATAATATACAAAGTTATTTTTGTATTATATAACAAACTTTGATCAACTAAATATTAAATTATTTTTTAATTGAATTGTGCTTAGTTTAATATATAATATAAAAAGGTTTTGTACATTACCCTATTATATTATTAGATGGCTCTGTAGTCAATTTGAAAGTGGTATTTACAAGTCATAAAATAATCATCTTGGTGAAAATGATTGGTAGCATTGTAATGTCACAGTTGGTATTTGGCTAGATAATTTTACTTTATTTCGAAAGTAATTTTTATATGTAAATTTATACATTTATATAAAGTGACAAGATAGGTTTTAATACAGATTGCTACCATTAGTTAAACATTTTAAATTTAAGGTCTTTTATTACCCAAACAACATTACAAAGTATTGGATTATTTTGAATTGCTGTTTTAATTATTATCATCAAAACATCACATGATCACCATTTCATATGCTAATGGAGAGTTGCATTAAATCCTGAGTTCTAGGTGCAGTGCTCTCAAATTCAAAGCTCCTCACTGATGAAAGCCACAGGCTAGAAACTAATTTGGGGATATTGGATGAGTAGGCAATAGATAGAGATTTTATGCACAAACTTACTGCATCCATTGATTATGAAGGCTTGCACTTGGTGGCACTATTGTATAAAGCATTTATTGTTTTAATTATTGCTACATAAAACATTTGTGCTGATGCAAATATATTCTGTATTTTAAAGTATTATATTATTAATAATAAAACAAATTTATAGGTAGCAAAATTTTAAGCTATAAATAAAAATGATTATTTAATTTTTTGCTGAGTTTGGGTTATACTGAACATGAAAAAGTTTTATTGTTGAAATTTTAGAAATTTCACAAATTAAAAAAAAAAAAAAATCAAAAATCTAGAATTAATGGTAATCTGCTTGTATCAGAAAATTCTAACTTTATAATTTAATTATAAAACTTACATTGTTTTTTGCCACATGTCTAGATTAACTTAATTTTAGAATCATATATGTGAGAGGAAATAGTATTGAGAAGTTTATTCTATAATCCAGTGGTGCACAATCTGTGGGTCATGACTCCTCAGGGGTTCAAGTAAAATTATTGAGGGTCATAAAATTTTTATGAAATTCTTTTAAGTTTTGGACAATAAGTTTTTTTTTTAAAAAAAATTTCATTTTTAAAATTAGATAAAAATCACATAAAACTAAATTGTTTTTATATGTACTATAATTTTTTTGAAAGTATACGATATTAAACATTTTTTTTTTCAAATTGTATGTGCTTAATATTAAGATAATAGGAAGTATAAATTTGTATATTAATTAAAAGTACTATAGTTTTATTATACATATCTTTACATATTTGTATTTATAATTTAGGCATGACAAAAATAAATAATGGGTTGCTTCAAATTTTATTAGAGGAAGCAGATCGCAAGTGTAAAAAAGTTGAACATCATTGCTATAATCAGATAAATGGCATGATTGTTCTTAAGTTTTATTTTATTAACTAAAATTTAAAAAAACAAAACAAGAAAGTAATAATCATAAAATGATGTAAAAATGAAAGTGAATTTCAGTTTACAATTATTTTGACCAATAAATAATTCATTAATAATAATTATGAATTTTTGTTGTAAATACTGGGAGATTACTTTTCTAATTAGTAAATTTGAAATAGAAGAAAATTTAAAAAAAATGTCAAAAAAATATCATAAACTGTATAGAGAAGTATAATATCAAGCTGAAAAAATTAATGTTACTATAGTTTGTGGTATTGAAAGCTAGGCAAGATTTTACAGCAAAGCAGCTGGGGATTTATTCCATGATGGAATAAAATTGTTTTCCTTAATCTTAATAACGATATAAAGGTACATAAAAATTTATGCTAGAATAAATTATGTTAAAAGAATATTAAGAAATGGTAAGATATTCCTGATGATGATTAAGTACTATTGTCTGATAATAAAACTGTGTTATCTACTTACTTAATCTGTTTTTGACAAAGGACCCATAGCATTTACTTTTAAAAGTTTTCCTGAAAAAAATAATCTTTAATTAAATAAATATAGTATTTTATTTTATTTAACTTAACATGAATATCAAGCAACTAACTCCTCAGAAGTAATGTAGAAAATAAATAAATTGTAGAATGAGATTACCTGTAAAGCATAAATAGAACACATATTATTCTTTATTTAAGTTCTCAAAACGATAATTTTATTAAACTATAACTAAATAGTAAGCAAGTGTTGAATTTGATTTATTTATTAAACTATATGTTTGCCCTGTGGAGTTCGGTACAATGGTAGATCGATAGACTCGGGTAGTAGAGATTACTGGATTGAAGCGATCTGTCACGTCTGGTGCTTCTCCATGTGTACGTTTACTGGGATAGAATATCATATATTTATTCATCTGTAGGTTTGCTTTATTAAGTTAGTGCAATATAGTCACACTCTGCAGAGTTAAAATTTCCCGGACTGAAGTTCTTTTAGTCAATTCTGGTATTCAAACATCGCGTGATTTTTTACTTGGGTAACTAAATGTCAGTTTGTATACATAAATGTAGAAGTTTACATTTTAAATTAAAAAAAAAAAAAGATTAAAAGTAATTTTATAACGCTTAAGGGTTAAATTTTTTTTCTCCAAGAACAATTCACTCTCAGCTATCATCAGTAAGTAAAACGATTTCTTTTATATCCGTTTATAGGGATAGTGTAACAAACGTGACAAGCGTGAAAATGTTTTATATTCTAATAAAAATAATTAAACTATTAAAGCATAATTCTTTATTTATGAAGATGATAGAGTCCTATTATAGCTTAGGAGAATAAAGTTGTGCATATAAAATACATGTTAAAATGTTACAAAATCTTATTTATAACTTTCAATAGCTAGTGTTGACATGTTCAAATCTATAAATTACATTTACGTCCAACCACGACTCAAGTACTTATTAACAAATATGGCACATAAAACTGGTACTTTGTTACGGTCTTGTCTAAAAAATAAATAAAATTAACCCCACACGCGTTTGCATTTGTAAGATTTGAGTTATCTTAGGGGGCACATAAACATTTATATCGAGCATTTTTTCGTTCAGAAATGAAACATTTATGAAAATTTCAAATTATATAAATAAATACAGAAACACAATTATAAATCACATGTTTTACAAGAAGTCGGCGCCATAGAGTCCCAGGAAAGGCATTTATTACCAAGCAATTACATAAACATGTTCAACAAAATTTTATCTTAATATTGTTAGCTAAGATAGAATTTCTTCTTTTGACGACTATTTAGAACGCCAGCTGTACAATAGTAAGTCCGCATCACTTTGAAATGCTTGCGTAAACTGATGAGAAGCATACATGAAACAAGAATCCCGGCAGGGAATCAAATATTCCCACAGGCTTATGAATCCAGAAATTATTTTTTATTCCTCTTGGATGATAGCATTATTAAAATATTATCACTCGCTTACTATTTTCTTTCTTTGCTCCCTCTCTCTTTCTTCGTAGATATATATAGTACATTATACATATAGAAATTTCTCGCAACGCCGAGCACTTATGAACATGTATGTAGCTGAGCGTAAATATATACTTATTCTGCTTGAAGCTACGTTTATATAATTATAGACATGCACACACACTTATATTAATTACGGTTATATATATATTTATTGAGTTTTATTATAAAATATGTTTGGAATTTAGAAATTTGGGGTAATTCAGAACACAGGTAATATAACTACTAAAAAAAAAAAAAATACTTTTTAAAATCGCATTTTTTTTCTAATTTTGACCCCATTTTTATTTTTATTAAATCTAATCCTTATATGTTATTTATTATTATCTTATATTATTAATTGTACCTTTTAATTAAAATATTTTCTATACTAATAATAAATATGGATAATAGTTGTAAAAATAATTGCCCTTATGGTTGTCCATCTTTATGAACAAATTTTAATTCTAATTAAAAAAAAACAATTTACACGTATACAGATGCATGCATTACCGTCAGTACTTTATGCGGTTATATATATATGTCATATTAGACGATTTTTAAAAATTATGTTTACTTGATTTAAAAATGAAGAAGACATCTTTAAGTGCCTTTAAAATACTTTCTCCACTTACCAATCAAATTCTGCATGTTTCCTATTATATCTATCTATTTAGAAGAATTCATCAATCTTTTAGAACAATGTAAATCTGATAGATTTTAATTCTGTTTTTTAATTATATTATCTTTTTTTTTTTTTTTTTAATGAGTACAACGTATAATACTCTATTGCATTCATTGGATGGTTTAGCAAATACTAAAACGATAATTGAAGATCTTTAGGTTTTTGAATGTTTTCCAGTTATGAGAAAAGCAAAAACAACAAAAAATCTCAATTTAAAGTTGTTCTGTTCAATCTGTCACATGTCTCTTTAGCATCTGAACACTATAAGATTTTTTAGTTTTTTAAAAAATTATGCCAAGTGTCTATATTTCACACTCATGTGAAAAAATTCCCAAAATGATTAAATAAATTTATTTTCAAATTTCTTTTAATTTTATGTTATTACTTTCATCCCAACTTCCCCTATGATTTGTTTTTTTATTGCCTTCCAAAATATTTTTTTTCACTTCCATATATATCATTTACCTAAAATTTCTAAATAAATCAAATGTTTCCTTTAAATTTATTTTTAGTACTACTGTATAGTGGGGATCATATTATCCACTATATTTTATTCCATGCCTTCATTCTTAACATCATACATTGCATGTAACAGCTCATATTTTGTTGATAAACTTTGATTAAATTAGAATACATATTATTTATTGAATGAATTAAAAATGCACAATACCTTTCAATATGCACATACATAATACAGATCTTATTTTATGTCTGTAGTATATATATATATATATTAAAATCTAATATAAATAAAATTTTTAAAAAATAATAATAATATAATTATTCATAAATGGAGGGAGACATATTTACACGTATTATCCTGAGTGTTCATTTATTCAATCACTGAAATAATAAAAATAAAAAAGCTTACTGTTTTGCATTTTGGTTTTTTGAACAAAATAAATAGCAAAATATCTGATTTTCATCCCAATTAAATATGCTCTAGATCATACTCTTTTTTTTAATATTTTTTTTTTCGTATAGAAATATAATAGTGTTACCATTACAAAAAAAAAGTATGATCTTTCCTAATTGTTTTGATGTTTTTAAGTCAACATCAATTTAAAATATTTCTCAAATTTTGTAAAATTTTTAGCATTATGCTTAGAAAATATTTTATTATGCAATATCCCATACATCATATTTAGAAAAGGATAATAAACAAAAAATAAAATTATGTATTTTCAACATAAACTGAATAAATTTTATTATTAAATTCATTATATTTAGTACTTCAAGATAGAAAAATGACTGCTGGTTTATTGTAAAAATTATTTACAAATTTTTATTTTTTTAAAACTCAAATATATATAATATAAATAAACAAGTAATAAGCAGGTCATAATCAGTAGCATCCATTAGCATGTCTTATGATGGATAACTTTTTGATTGAAAAAAAAAAGCAATAATGCTATTAAAAAGAGGGAATGAGAGCAAAAATATTATGAAATAAAGTTCCATCCGACATTGTATATTATCAGAAGAATACAATCATTTGTAACTGATTGTAAAAAGCATGAATCAAACTATATACACATAAGTAAGGGATTTATTAAAACTAAGCACATCTAAAATGTTGAGATCATTAAGAAGAAAATCATATAATACCATGAATATTGTCAATAAATAAAATAGCTATATATCATATTATAAATTGGCACTGTGGCATAGCTAGGAATCATGCTGTAAGTTCTTATATTTTATTAGCTTAATATGTGATTATTTTATATATGACCAGTACTCATGGTACCTTGTAACAAAGCTCTGATTATCTTAATGATCACAGCACATTAGTTTTAACTACTTTCGGTTTGTCGGCGTAATTTGTGCACTTCGGGTAGTTATTTGATGATGTGCTACTTTCTTTCTTTGCTGACGTAAAAAGTATAGTCATGACGTCAAAGAAAATATGGCCGTTTTTAGCTGTATATGTTAGCTTTCAAACGATCTTTATTTCAAAAAAATCGGTTGAAATTTAGATTTTTGGCGAATTTTTTAATCAACCACAGTATTTATTTATTTTGTTTTTTTTTTGGTAATTTTTGTACTTATCACGAAACGATAAAAGACATAAAATGTTTTATGGCTGGAAGTGAAACTTTCTCCGGTAAGGCCTATAACAGACTATCAACGTAATTATTTGTAAGTAAAAATTTTTAATTTTTTTTAAAATTTTTGGAAAAAATATATTTTTTATTAATTTTAGTTTGTAATTAGTGTGTGCTAATTTGTAGTTATATATTTATTTATTTATGCTCATATACAATTCATATCTATCGAAAAATTGGTGTGTGTGTAATTATATATTTGTGCTCGTATATGCTCTATAGAATTCATATTTATCATAATTTTCTAAAAGTAATTTGTAATACATTTATTTATGCTCACATAGAATTCATATTTATCAAAAATCGGAATGATTTAGTTTGTAATTATATATTTACTCGTATATCATAATTAACTTATTAGTATATAATTCATATCGTGATTATCTAAAGTTCTATCTACAATAATCCTCTTATTTTTATAAAAATAATGATTTTCAAAAAAGTATACTTTTTGAAAATCATTAATTATGTTTATATAATATGTTTTACAAGCAATGGGTTATAAAACTAATAATCAAATATATACAAACTTTGTATACACAAACATATAATCCAATTCTGAAACTTGTTTATGTTTATGCTTGATCATGCTTTGCTTTTGCCATATGTTTCATAACATTATTTTCAAATCTATAGACTATATGCAAATAAATTATATCTCTGGTACAATAAATATAAAAAGATAGCATCACTTCTGTATATAAAGAATATAAACATCACTTGTGCAGTGCATAAAGAATATAAACACTGGTGACCACAAAGAATATAAACATATGTACACAAAAATATAAAATGAAGAGATGAAACCCATTTTATCAGTGGTATAGAAAGTAGTCTACAATTTCTAGTTTTAGACAGACAGAGCCAATTGCTATGATAATTCTTTTGTATCTTTTATTAGGATGAACTTTTCTTTATAGACGCCTTTGACATTTAGAACATTTGGGGTACAAGATAAAAATGAAGAGTCATATCCGACTTCTTTTGGAGATTGTGAAGCTGTGGATTATCTCAGGTAAGACATATTATACATGTTTAGAAAGATAATTTTGTAAGGAATAGAAAGAAATTATCACTGAAGATGTATTTTGAATTTTAGTTAATGTTAATTTCCAAATTATGAACAAACAATAAAATAATAATTTCGGATGTGAAAATTTCTTTTTTACCTTATTTTTTATATAGTTATCACTATTTATTTTATGCTTATTGTTTTCCTTAATTTTTCTAGTTTCTAGCAATGTAATTGTTTTTGCTCTAACATAATTAAAACTGAAGTTATTATGAAAATTGTGTCTCATGCCAGTATTTTAAAAAGTTCAATATGGCGGCTTGAAGCTGAAGTAGTTAATGTAACTCTTATTTATGTATATGTAGCTTGAATTATATCTTTACACTTAAGTACAAATGATTATATGTTTCTCGTAATAAATACTAGCCAATGATATTTTATTTATCAGTGATATTATTTCTCTCATTCCATTTGATTTTTTAATTTGATAACTCTTATATTTGTTGGAAATCATTGATTGTGTACCTCAGAAAAGCATAATTGTTCCAATGCTTTAAAACACTGCTTTAATAATTTTCCATAAGGTTAGTATTTTACAGACTGTGACTAACATTCAAGGCTTTACACTATTGTTTTAGGATGATAAAAAATGTGTAGGAAGCGTTTATTTCTTTCTGATTTAGTTTTCACAGAAAGATTGTGGAATAAATAAAATAGGATTTTTTGCTTGTTTATAAAATATTTTTGATTATTTTTACACACTAATTGGTTGATTATTATTTAAAATAAAAATAAATACACATGTACATTTTTAATTTATTCATTTATTTTAAAAAATAGAAATTAATAAACTTGATCATAATGTAAAGAAAGAAAACCATAATATCTATTACATCATTATCTGTCAAAATTGACATGGTGTTAAAATCCTTTCAAATATTGTAATTATTATAAAGCAAATATCAGATTTTAAAGCATGACTTGATATGTTTATCATAAATCTACATTTATTTGTTCATCTTTTAAAAAATATATATTAAAAAGTAATTCATGCATTTTCTGAACAAATGTTTAATGAAACTTAGTTGATGGAATTTATAGTACACTGTTTCTCATCTATAAATCAATTTATATATATTTAAAAAGGGCAAATATGATTTTTTAGAACATTATTCATTTATAAAATTAAATTAAAAAAAAAAACCCCAATTCATTGAGTTTTAGTAAAAAATAATTTTTTTATATAGAAATGTAAAATTCAGGATTTTAAAAAAACTCTCAGCAGGTGGAAGAATAGAAAATGTCAGATTTCATAAGGGTTAATAGCATTATTGCATTTTTTCCCAGTTAAAAATGGTTATTTATCATGAGCCATGCTAATGGATGCTACTAATGGGGACCTGCTTTTCACATTATATAATGTATTAAATTCATGAATTTTAATGGTTTTTTTGTTCATTATATTTTTGTTTGCTTGCTTCATTTTTTGGGGGTAGCATATAATTGAAGTCATGCACATTGATATAATATCACAATTCACAGCTCTATTGTATTAATTTGAAGAATATAAAACAAAATTAAACATATTTTGCAATTCTTTTATGAAATAATTATTATATTTTCAGATTAAAAGTCATTTAAATATTCATTATTTATTTTAGTAGTTTGTTTTGTCTACTTAATATATATAAAGTAGTTTTTGTGTTAAAACATTGCATATATATATATATATATATATATATATATATATATGCACACAAACTTATGCAGTACTTTTAAAAAAAAAAAATCCAATATTTGAGATTTTAAAAGATAATAAAGAAGTTATAGTATGCATATAATAAAAAAATCTTTAAAAAAGTAATAAGAGAAGGTGGATTAATTTTTTAAAAAAAGAATCATCAAAGTCAACAAAAGGAAATGTTTTATTTAAAAAATAAAATATTTATAAAGAATTTCATCTTATGATGAAATTCACACATGATGAAATTGACGCTCATTGATATATCGCTGAAAAATAATTTACTATTAACTAAAATGAGAACGTTTTCTGTCTTTAATACCTTAAAAGAATAAGAGAGGACAAATTTATAATGTCTACTCAACATATTCTTATCATTATACTTGTGATTGCCATGAAACTTTGAGCAAGGGAAAGATATGGATAGAACTTGCTTATAAAATTCATGAACCAACATGATAGATAACTTCAATAACTTTCACCTAGTCTAAGCATTATAATCGTTCTTTTTCGAAGTGTGACAGTTTCTAATTGATTCATCAATTTAATTTTCTTGAACAAACATCTATGCATGTGTGTCGAATATGAAGATTCACTATAGTTATTTAAATGTACACTTATGGTATAACAAAAAATAAATAAATGAGGAACTTTAAGTTCTGAAGGTTATAGAATAGATAACTAAAAAAAATATACATTACTACAAATCACATTATAAAC
The DNA here is from genome assembly GCA_028023455.1 of Epiperipatus broadwayi. Lineage (NCBI taxonomy): Eukaryota > Metazoa > Onychophora > Udeonychophora > Euonychophora > Peripatidae > Epiperipatus > Epiperipatus broadwayi. The sequence goes on along the minus strand of JAQFVV010012434.1, from coordinate 4,615,103 downwards.
TTAGGATGCTATTTGATGATGACTTTTTATTTGGTCATCTATAACAGTAATTCATTTTCAGGTGAAAAATAGTATATGTATATATACCAATAAAAATATAATATTAAATGAACTATTGTCAAACATTGCAAAAGTAAGAAAAAAGATAAAGAGACAATTGATATAAAAAATGAACATATTTGTATATATAAATAATACAAGTACATCTCTATCTTTTCAAAAAACCTGATTTTATTACCAACACTAAAACTAATCATTAATAAATCAATTTTTTCATGACCTTTTAATTACATTATATGAATTTTATCAAAGGATTACAAAATAGATATTGCAGAAACAATTTGGTGATAATTAAAAAAAGACCCTTTGATTTTTGAATAGGGGAAAAAATATAAATTATGATTTTATTTTCTAATTGGAAATGCACATGAAAACATCCAAATAAAGATTGAGTAGAATTAGATTATATTTTGACTAAAAAAAAAATATGTATTTCAAGATTGTGATGTTCTTAATAGATTCAATACAGGAAGTGATCATTGATTAGTGAGATGTAAGGTATGTTACCTTTCAAAATAATCCAATGAATTTAAAATTAGAAACTGCTAATCATTTGAAAATATTTACAGACACTGAAAATGGTTCAACTTAACTGAGATGACTAAGAAGATAACTGATATTAAGAACTTCATTAAGAAAAGTAAGACATAAAGACATATATATTAAATTTTCAAATGAGACAAGATAATGCATGAAAAAGAGAGTAATATAAAAATATTAAAAATGACACACCAAGAAAAATTGAATATTTGGAATTCTATAAAATGATAAATAAAGAGTTAATCATGAGATAAAAAAATTTAACCATGATCTAGTAAGAAAAGCTATAGAAGAGAATGAAAATAACAAAAAACATGAAACAATTAACTTAATATTGGAAGAAAAGTTATTAAAGCAATAAAAAGAAAAGATAGAAGTATTACTTTTAAAAAATGGCATCTTGAAATGTGTAAAAGAGTTCTACAAAACATTATGTAGTAATAAAGAATAAGAAAAGAAAATAACTATTATAATTTAAAAATAAGAGATGAGGCATGTGTTTAAATCTATAAAGAATGAAACAGCTTTAAAAAGTGATGAAATAATTATTGATATTTTAAAAGAAGTAGATAAAGAAATATAATAAAATGACAAAATTATATACCAAGATGTGCCAGATGAATGGATAATTGCAATAGTAATATATGTATTTAATAAAATTAATAAAAATATATTAGAAATTATGGATTTATTAATCATCTTATCTATTAATTGTACAACAAGCTAAATTTAAAAGTGATTTTAAGACAATAAATCATAATCAAGTATTGATGAAAATGGATAAAGAACTAATGATATGAATTGTCATTGAAGCTTTGGATTTGTAAATTTATATAATTATATAAATATTTTCACATTAATTAAAGCTTTACATTATTAAAGTAAAAAACTAGGATGCTGTCATATTCTGATTTATCAAAACAGAGTAACAATTACTTATTTATATGGAGATATTAAAAATATTGGCATTGATAAGAATGTAAAAAGTTTTATTCCTTGTCTCCAAAACGTTTTTTAGCAGTTTACAAAAAAAAGTATTTATGGATTAAATTGGAAAATTAAAGAAATAAAAATAAGCGGATATTATGTACATCATTTAAATTGTGTAGATGTCATGGAGTAGGATTAAAAATAAATATAAAAAAGATTGAAGTACTTTTCATTGGATTTTATTGAAGAAAAAAATAAAGATTAATAATAATAAATTTTAAAAAAATAACAATTACAAATATCTTGATCAAATTGTTAACACATATAGAAACATAATGGATGAAATTGATTTTAATAGAAGTATAACAGATTGTTAAAAGTAAATATGCCTTTATATTTAGAAAAAAAAAAAGATATTAATAGATGTGTTTTAATAGTTTTTACTTCTGGATCAGAAACTTGAACCCTTAACAAAAAGATTTCAGATCACTCAACATGTATGGCTGAGAACATAAACAGGTATTATTGACTTTATTTGAAATAATTAAGTGACTAAAATGGAGCTGAGTTTGATATACTGTAACATATTGCTAGAAACAAAATAACAAATGAACAATAGAAATATTAAACCAGATTCCAATCGATTGTAAAAGATCCATAAAAAGACTTCATCTGAGGTGGATGAATAAAATAAAGAAATTTGAATTCTAGGGTGATATTGAGAAGAAATGCTATAAAGCAGAAAAACTGAATTAAATTCAGAGGTAATTTCATATTAAAGTGCTTGATAATGGCTGAAAATAACGATATATTTATATAGAAGAAAGTTTTTAAGAAAAACATTCTCAACATCTAATAGACTATATTTGACTCTCAAAAATATTAAAGTATATATTCTAGTCTCCACATAATTTTAAAAAATTGACAAAGAAATAATTAACATTTTTGATAAGAAAAAAAGTATATATATCAAATATGTGTATATGTCTTCCATTTATAAATTACATTTTGACATTAATTGAAAGACATTTTATCCCATCTTTTTTTATAAGATTCATTTATAATACAGATATTCAAATACTTGACTAATTTTATTTATGTAAAAAACATTTCTGCAAATAATTTCTGTTAATTCATTTATACTTAACTTTTTTATTTTTTATTTACCAGTATTTTGACCATATTTTTACATTTTTAAATCTTAACACAAAATTATAACATTAAATTATATATAATTCATGACATATTTAATATAATGTAATTTATTTACATTATAAGTTTTAAAAAAAATAATGTAGTTTTACTCACTAATATCAATTTTATTTATTAACTCTTTTAATAGTAGGCATTTTCTATTTGACAGGAGTAAATTTTCATTTAACTAATTTTCTGCTAAATGCATATATATTTAAATAAAAGTTAATACAGTATGTCAAGCATTGGTGGTTGAGAGGTCAGCAACAGCTGCTTTACAAGCAGTTGTTCCAGGTTAGTGGGTTCACTTTCCAGCTGATTCTATGACACATGAGAAAAAAAAAGTTAATACAGTAATTAATTAACATAATAATTAAACTAGGTTCCAGTAGATTGTTAATTATATTAATTAACACTTTAACCCATTAATTTATAGACCCAAGATATTATCATATTTTGAAAAATATTTATTAAAATGCAACAGCAGTTACTTGATTATATGGTAAGACTAAAAAGAAAGAGATTGCATCTAAGATGGGTGAATAAAATAAGGAAGTAGCTTGGAGTTATGTGGAAAAGATAGTCTGGAGATTGGAAAAGATGAATGAGAAGAGGCCTTCATGCTATAGTGAATTGGCAATGGTTGAAAATGATGATAATATAAAAAATATTTATTAAAAACAAATATTAAATAATTTTACAAATAATAAATAGATAAACATATTAAGTGTAAGCTTATTTTTCTTTAATTTATAAAATCAATATCCTTTATAATGAAAATGTAGAAGTATACTTTCTCTTTGAAATAAAATAAATAGAATATCTAATTGATTTTTTTGATAACTGATAGACAACTAACTATTTTAGATAGATTAAAAATCTTAAATGTTTTTCAACTATTAAAATCACTTAAAATATTTTTTAATTGAAGTTTTTATTGTCAAAAATCATATTCTTGTCATTGAAGATTGTTAACCCAATTACAGCAAAAATGACACATTGTGGTTAGTAATAAAAATATATCTTTCTTTCGCCAATTTTCTTTAAAATCTATCCCAGTAAATGATACTAATTATTTTATATAACTTCATCTTTTTTTATTATTAAAAATGTTCCAGAAATATAATTTAAAAATAGTACACACACATGGAAGGCTCTTTTCAGGCCCTATATAAGGAAATAGAAGTTAAAATGAGAAAATGTTCTCAAACTTCACAAGGAAGAAGTCATGGCATTTTAGAATGGAATTTTTGGATGAAAATTACTCCTGAAGTATAGGAGAAAAACTACAAGAAATCCAGAAAAGAGTTCAGATTGTTACCACATCAGTTTCCAATCAATTTCAAGAAGTAAATAATAAATTGGAAGAACAAACTGTAAGAATGAACGTGTCTAACAATATTCAAAATTTTGATGGAAGGTTAAAACACTTTGTCAAAAATGAGTATATGAGCCTATGGAAACCAATGGAATTTGGATATTAAGAGAAAAAATTTAGTAGTAGTTCAGAAGAAGCCAATATGTATGATTATTGTAAGGTGGAGATAAATAAAGACATATAAACCATCAATAGTCTCATTGGAGTTCAAAACTTGATCATGCAAGTGAAGGATAAACAAATTGTGGACTTGGAAAAGAAATATATAACATTAAGGTGGAAAATAATGAAGAGAGAGTCAACTTGTAATAAAAAATGGGGTTAATTTTACAAATAAAGAGGGGTCTATGTTATTAGAAAGAATTGTTGACCATGGCATTTTGTTTAGGGAAACAGATGATGCTAATGTTATGTCCAAGTGTATTGAAAGAAATAAGGGGGAGAATTTAATTGAAATGCATAATTGTCATGGTAAATCCAATACATCTTAGTTCATTAATGTGAATGTCATTAAAGGTGAAATATAATGAAAACTAAATGGAGTATTTGAACACTTTAGAGGAGCTATTTGCATTAAGTTTTTTGAGTGATTCCAAAAAGTTAGCCATTGACCCTAATCACCTTTATTCATCTGCAAAAAGATTGGTGGTGATCTTTGTTTAAGAAACCCAAGACATGATTTTGTTAGACATGCAATCATGAACAGTTTTTTGGATTGGAGATAAACAGGATAGTATATAAGATCAAATATCTTAAGGAAAGTATAATGCTACTAAAGGACAACACAATTTTTTAGGCAGCAAGTGGGCAAATTTAAAATTTTGATAATCTTTCCTTTATCTGAGACACAGATTGTGGGTATATTGCATAGAAATTTACTTTATAATATTGAACATGTGCTTGTTTCCACAGAAAAATTATCCAATATTCTGAGAACTTTAGAAGTAAAATGATAATGCATATGAATGGACACAAAGATTGAAGAGGAAAAAATTAGATACTAGGTTCAATATTAATTATAACCGTATGGGGACCTGTTTGAAAATCATATCCAAAATCCACATCAGAAATAATCATCAAATAAAAAGATGTACCCCATATGCTAGCTATAATAGTAATCAGAATAATTGTCCTAGAGTGAATTGTAGTCTTCCACCTCAACTGAGAAGTTATCTTAATCATTATGTTAGCAGACTAGGGTAACAATTGCTTCAGTAAAAATAAAAAGCTTACCATTAACTAGATAGGGCCTTGTAAAAATGTTCCTCACTGCAGGGATTCATAGTTAACTTAAGGAGGAAAGATTTATTTTGTATGTTCACTAAAATCTGATTACAATGAATTAGAAACAGAGGCTATACATAATTATTTTATTTTTAGCAACTGTTTGGGAATTAATCCTTTTGTCAAAGGGCATCAATTAACAAATTTTTTAGACATGAATAGCCAGGTATCTATTATTTTTAGAGAATTTATTTCATGAGATTTATGTCATAAATTCAGTGATTTATCCTTACCATAAATTCAGTGATTTCATTTTTACCATTAAAGCAATCTGGTCAAATTATTTTAGCTAATGGTAGAAAAGCTAAGTTGTTCTCACAAAGCAAATTTGGGCAAAAATTCAAACTAACTTTTTAATTTTAGAACATGTGCTCTTAATTATAAATGCATTGACTAAAATGGTTTTGACTTTATTAATAGATATGAATGTGTTATAAGTTATGCAAAGAAACAGATTACATGTAAGAATGAAAAGTTTGAAATTGATCATTATGTTTTGTTTCTAGCAATAAATTTATCTGTACAAAAACAGTTGTTAGTAAATTAGATATTAATGTAAAGCTGGAAGAATCTACTGAGTTGAATGATGAAGTTAAAAGGGACATATAAAAATATATGTCAATTTAAAAATATGTTTCCACCAGAGATGAATATTATTAAAGGATAACCTACAGGATTAATCAAACAATACTAAGACATTTCAGTGCAAATCATATCTCATATCTTATCAACACTGAAGAGAGGTTGGAAATGGATACATCAGTCGGGTGAATGGGGTATCATCAGAAAGTGTACCTCATCTTTCAATAATCCTTTAGTGATAATAATAAAAAAAAGAATGGATCAATTCATATCTATTTAAATGCACAATTTTTAAACCAAAGACCTGTTCCTGGATGTCATGTTTCTCCAAATATTCAGGAATTCTTGATCAAATTTAAAAGGAAAAAGGTTTTTTTACAACTGTATATTTGACAGCTAGTTAGTGCCAAATTTATTTATATCCTGATAACTAAAAGTACAGTGTTTAAATATGAAGGGAAATCCTATTTATTTCAATGAATGCCATTTGGTTTGGTCAATATCAGGGCCAATTTAATCCACTGTCTTAATCACATTCTGTCAGAGGAAGTTAAGAAAATGATTGTAATATATGTGGACAATATAATGATAACTTCAGAACCCATGACTGAACATATATCACATTTATATATTTCTTTAATGAATGCCAGAGAAGGAATATAAAAACTTAAAAAAGAGTACAGTTGCTGCAATGGAAATAACAATTCTTGGGACACATAAATAGGAATTGACAGAATAAAAATCCATTCAGATAAGACATGCAAAAAAAATTTTCCTGTTCCAGAATCTTTAAAGCAACTTTGATTATTTGTTTAGGCTCTGTAACTTTTACTGTCATTGCTACAGGAATTTCACTTATGATACCAACTGCTTGCTTGCAAGGTGGCTGTGCTGACCTCTTGGCTAACAACACTTGACAAATATTTTAAAATATTGAATTGTTATTATTATTTGAAAGACATTATATATTCTTTTTATAAATGAAAATTGATTTTGTTAAATAATTTAAAAAGAAATTCAATTGTTTAATTCAAAAGTATTAATTTTAAAGAATTGACAATTATTTGTTTCATATGTAGTTTTAAATAGATTGAAGAATTATTTATTGTTCCATTGACTAGCAGCCAAGAATGATTATAAAAAACTGTTTTGTTCATGTGGACAGAATTGTCAGCTATTGAATTTTAAAAAAAAACATTAGAATTTATAACTCTCAAAATGAACCTGTAAATAAATAGCTTTTGTCACAAGAATTTCAGAACCAAGATTCAAAAGAATAATCTACTTCTTCATATTTTCTTGTATCATAAATAGGAATACTTTATAATCATAAATTGCTGCATAAATCATGATTTTTTTCTATATCTTCATTTAGGTCTATCTTCTATATTTCATCTGCATAGTAAAAAAAAAAAGGATTTTTTTATATTTCTGCTTTATCTTAAATTTGGAGAATATTAACATTTTCTACTGGTAAACAAGTTAAAATTACTAAACAACTTATAAATGATTATTAATTATATTTTATTTGTAATAAGCTGTTTTTCATATAAGTATTATGCTGATATTAATTAATTATAAATTGTCAATTTTTAAATATTGGATCAATCATTATATGCATAATTTTATCAAAGCGATATGCAAGTAATATTGTTAAAGTGTTTAAATATAATGTTCAAAAATAATACAGATGTAATAAATGATAGTTAATTTTATTTTATCAATGTCACATTTCAATACAGATTATGAATTATGCCATCTATGTTATTTAATGATATTTATAATTTTAAATAATGGTTGTTTAAATCACAATAAATATTTATTTTATAAATATGAGATTTAACTCATACTGTATGTATTGACAATACAGATATTATTGATAAGTTTAGCTTGATATTATCGGTTAGTTCCAGTTATAAATTTCTATGGATTCATTTTATAATGATTTCATTTTTGTAATGAATACTTTCTTAAGCATGGTCAATGTATATATCTTTATAAATAATATGGCTATAATGGTGAATTAATATTTAAACATTTTATATATAAAGTTTTAAAAATAGTTGTTTTTATCCCATTACATAAAATATTATAGTACAGAGTTAAGCTGCATTTCACCCATTGCTTAGTTTTATAGCCCACAGTGTATAGATTATTGTGTTACTAGGTATTGAGATTAAGGATAGTTTGTTTTGTTTTGGCAAATGTCTCTGATTGTTGATAATACATGCATTTGTGGATTTTGATATATTAATTTAGATATTGGTAACTATTATGATGACATTATTATTATTTTATTTTTTAAACAAATTATTTTGTTTAATAGTAAATTATTTTGTTTTATTATTCACTATTACTTGAATTATAAAATGAAGAATTTTGATATGCCATATTAATGGATATCCAAATGTAACTCATGCTGGGTAAAATTATCTTTTACTTCAAGGTTTATTATTAATTAGAAAAGTTTCACTTTTTAATTTATAGTTTCCCAACATTTTTGTGTAATTGTAACTTTGCTAGTCAACTTAATTTCTTTCTTTGGTATTTTCTTATATTAATTCTCAATATTAAATTACAATTTTTTATTGGAAAGAACTCTAGATTTATTATTTAGTGGTTCCTTTTAGTAATGTTATGTGTGGAACTATTTATCCATTACAATATATATATATATACATTGTAACCATTGTCATATTAATGCCAAAGTTACATTGTGATTTCGTTTTGTAAAATAACGTGTGTGCTCACTTATGCATGTATATACATACAAAATGTAAATAAACAAACAAGGACTGAAATATCAATGTGCATAAAATAATTGTGCAAATAAAGATTTTATTTATTTAGTGAATATATATTTATTTAATTATTTTATATATATATGTTAAAACGAAGATTTTCACGGATTAAATATATAAAAAACATATTTTTGCGGGTTCATCCGTGTTAAAAACTTTTAATATTAATATACTGACGTTTCGACTTGGTCACACTGTGTGGATGTATGAATGAATGAAATTCAACAAATATAAATTTGATTTCAAAGATGGAAGCTAATGCAGCTCATTTTATTATAATAAGAAAAGAGATCTTAAATGAAAAACAATATTAAAACTATATACATTATTATCTAAAGAATGTAAAAAGAAAAACAAAAAATAAAAGTAAAAAACAAATTATATGTGGGTAACGAAATTTCCTGACCTTGAAAAGACAAAAAGGTGGCCAAAGCATTTTGCTTTGTTTAAAGAGAAACCGGACCTCAAAACCATGTGGGTGATAAGAAATAAAAGAAAGGAATAAGAACTTTCTAGAAAAAAATGAGTCTACAAGAAGAGAAATATAGAGAATAATATATTTTTTGGAAAAAAACAGTTCATCTGATACTGCCTTGAAGAAAATAATTCTTCATGCATTATTAAATTGCAAAGTTTTGGAAACATATTGAAAGCAGCCAATGTATTTGCCAGCTATGAACATATGGATGTAAAGGCTTAAACATGCCGAAGTTCTGGAGTGATGCAATACTAAATTACAGCTGGAGTAGCTCGAATCTATAATCAATAATTTTAATAATTATAATAAATAATTTTGCCGATAGTGGAAGGAAGCTGCTCTTGAAATATTTCAACCGTAACCTACTCCAAAGAGAATCAATACCAAGTCGAGAAATTAATTGTATTGAAAACATAGAAAGTCACCTATTTCTATGCACCAGCCAAATAACTATTTATTACCATTGCTTTTATATTTTTGTCATTATCCCAGGAAAAAACACCGATAGTATAAACTTTTATTGCATATATTTCTTCACTCCAATATTACTGCATTTTCTATATGATGGTAAATAAAAACTTTTAGAAAGTGTTCAACTATTCATAATTTTAAAATAATATTCTACATTTAAATGAATTTGGACATAATTGCTTTTCTCTTGTAATTTTCTTTATTCATAATGTTAATATACGCAGTGTGTGTGTATGCTTGTTATATATATATAAGAAATATTTAAGCACAAATAATATTTATGATTTATCAATTATATTTAATATTAAAATTAATAGAAAGCTTATCCATATCTGTGTTGATTCTTTATTTTGGGTTGTCTGCAGAATGTAGAAAAAAGGGGTGGGTGTTTTATGTATTTCATTTTAATTTGTCCATTTCAGCTATTTTTGAAATTCTTCGTTAGGGAGGGAGGGTATTTGACTTATTTTTGGTAAATACAAGCTTTTGTATAATGTTTTTTTTGCTTTTTAAAAAGTACTTTTTTGATGATTTGCCATAATTTCAAAGCAGAGAATAATTAATTTGATAAATAGCTAAATATTGGTGAAATTCTGTTTTAGTAATTAGAATTTTATAGCATTTTTTGATTTTTTTTTTGTAATTTGTATTTTCGAAGGAATTGTTGGATTTATTTTGCCTTAGTATTTAATATATGTTTTAAAAACTATGCCATCAATTTAATTTGTCTATTTCAGCTATTTTTGGATAGAAATTCTTTACTGGGGAAGAGGGAAGTTTTATATTTGGCTTATTTTTGATGATATGCCTTAATTTTAAAGCAGAGAATAATTAATTTGAGAAATAGATTCTCTCATGTAATGTTCTTTTTAGTTTATATAATCAATGCTTTGGAATCTGATTGCAGATGCATATTTGCAAATGTTGAACGCTAAATAATTTTTATGAAATTTTGTTTTTGTATTTCCCGCCTTCCACCATTGTTAATTTTTTTTAATTCGAATTTTGTAGCATTTTCTTTTTTTTTTTTTTATAATTTGTATTTTCAATGGATTTTTTGGATTTATTTTACCTCAGGCAATTTTATTTGTCAATTTAAGTGAAGAATTCTTCATTCTAGGGGGAGGATTGTGTTTGGCATATTTTCATTGATGTCTGTTTTTTAATTCGAATTTTATAGCATTTTCTTTTTTTTTTTGTAATTTGTATTTTGATGGATTTATTTTGCCCCAAGCATGTTAACTTTACAGATTTCTGCAATTTTTTGCATATTTGCTTTTAGGCATTTTAATTGTAATTTTCTGTTGATTTCAGCTATTTTTGCATAGAAATTTATTGCTTGCAGGCTTCTTGGTGGTTCTGTAGCATCACCTGGCAGCCACAGTATGTGTAATTGAAAACTACCAAATTTTTTAACAATTTTTAATAGAATTTATATATATATATATATATATATATAAGCATTTGCACAAATAAATGTATATGACATTATTAATTCTAAGTTTATTTTAAAAGTAATTTAAAACAAAATATTTCTTTAATTAACATTTGTAAAAGTATTTTATAGTTAGGTGGGTGGAAATGACATTATTGTAAAAAATTTAATTAAATTCTAGATAAATAGATCAACTAACTAAATAGATAAATATATGATGTAATATAGTCAAAGAATTGTCATTATTTTGGTATAATTTCTTTCAAAGTTAAAATTTTGCAAATGTTGCAATTGGACAAATAATCCACAGACCATAATGAAATTTAATAGTTATTATAACCAATAAATAAATTATGGAAATATCACACAATGGAAAATGATTTAACTGATAAGGCAACTCAGTAAACTATAAATAAAGTCTCTCTAAAGATCATTTATTATTGCTAATTCTGCTTTAATTGTTTTACTACTTATTCTACATTAATTGTTTTATGCTGATTCTGCTTTGATTTATTAGTGTGCTTTGTGTTAAAATATCATGAAAGAGTAGAGAAGCCACCATCTGTTCCACTCTGATCAAGCTCATCAGGTACAAGCTGTAAGTCCATTGAATGTTGCTGAGAAGCCATAAAATAATGTAAAACTATCTTAAGAAGCACTAGGTCCAGTTTATATGTAAGCTGTATGCAACCTAAACTTCAATTATGTCTATTGCTTTAGAGAGAAACCAGCTATCAATTAATAAGAAAAACATTGAAAGATGCTGCCCATTAAACAAAGAAGGTAAATGCATGTTAGTGAATATGGCTGCAGTAATTAAGACTAAGGTGATAGAAGCTTTATCAGATATAGCTATGTTTGTACAGACTGAGTCCATTAAAAGTCTACCAATACCTGAATTCAGAACTTGAACTCTTAGTGATGAAAAGGGTAATGTGTATGACTTTGAGTATATTTGTATTATTACTGTATATTACTAATATTAAATATTTTATCTCCTACATTTAATTTATACTGCACATATTTTATAAATTATAATGATTAATTTTGCATAGATGTAGATCTGTTTATAAATTAATATAGCAAGGGATTGTTATTTTTTATTAGTCAAACCACAATTCAGTTGGTGTGAACCTAAAAAAAAAATTTTTTTTTAATAAAATGATTAGCTTATTATTGCAAACTCTCACCATTCTATTAACAACTTAGTTAGTATTTTAAAACCAGAAGTAATAATGGTTGTCATTTTCACTAGCTTTAAATTGTAAAAATAATAGTTTAATCATTAATATGAATAGTGCACATTAATGATCTTTGGATAGTATAAAACAGGTTGCATAGATAGATTAAGTTACATAAAGATGTCTTTTTAATAGGTCACAGTTTTAAGCAAAATATCCCCACAAGTTTGGGAATAAGAAAGCATGGAAAGCATAAGGGAATGTGTTAAATTTACTTGAGCCAATATACATTTATTTCTGGCTATTTTGTCTATCAATAATGGTCATTTATATAGTTTTGTTAATTCATAAATGAGTGTGATACCATTTGAATCTGCCAGTCATTCACAATCATTAACTTCCTTTGAGAAGAACAATGCAGTAGATGCAAATTCCTATCATACATCATATGTTTCATTTTTATATAGTCTGGGCTTATAAATGAGTGTGCTGCAGATGATGTTTCTGCCTCTTATACCTACATAATTAATAAATAGCTATTTATCTGCAATATAACCTGAAATGATTGATCATAGTCAATGACTATAGCATATCCTGAATCTGCAAGTTTGTTAAGTCTTAAAACTGTATTGTGACTAACTAAATTAGTAATTAATAGTGATAATTAATATATGCAGCAAATTTATGTCTGTCCAGAAACAATTAAAATGTATTGTGTCATATATTGTCTTAGCATAAAAAAATAATAGAGTCAATAAACCTATAACTGTATTAATTTATATTCAAACTAAGTAAGGCAATTAAAAAAATAATTTGTCATTATTCTAAATTTAATACTGGGTAAAACAAACTAATAGACTAATGTTTTTCATGGACGGATGTCAGTTATGTTGTTGTTCATATTGTAATAATGTATATATATATATATAAATAAATTGTAATAACTCATTATTTTTAGCATTTGTCATTATTTGCAGTCAATAAGATTAGTTAAATTATAATTGAGTCTCTTGCATCTAGCTGATTTCGTGAGCTATAAAAAGAAAAAGTTGCTGATCATATCACATTAGAATGTGGAAATTCCATAAAAATTATTCTTGGGTGGTTTTTGTGTGAGCTGTACATTTTGACCATTACAACACTCAAGGTCAAATGGATTTGTAAGTAATTATTAAAAGTTAATCAATACTTAGACAAAACCAGTATCAATAACTATCAAACTGTTGTTAAGTCAACCTCCTTTTAACAATAAAGATATTATTCATATTGGGATTGTCTAAGTGTTGACTTGCTTTTAGTGATTATGTATATATATATATATATATATATATATATATATATATATATATATATATATACACACGTTAGTGGAGAAACTTGTTTAGCCTCAGGAAAATTGTCATTTGGTAATCATTGATAGTTTTCTGACAATGTCAAAAGGCAAAAGTTATTTCTATTTACATGTATATAATATCCTTATTTCTATTCTTTATTATAATAACAATCCAGGAAAATAATTCAATATATATAAAATTAAGTACTAAAGGTAAATTAATTGAAGTACATTCTTCTAATCTTTAATTTTTTTACTAAGTACTGCATTAATCCAACTGCATAACAAAAATCAATCACTCACATCAATGCTAAAACACAAACAGAGACAATTATTCCAACACTATTTAAATTTTGTCCCAAAATTTGGATCTCATCCAGTGACTCTGAATATAAAACATCAGACTCATTATTTATTAATTTTGAGACAGCTTAACAGTTGATGTAGATATTCCAATAAGGAGATAAATTCATAAATAACTTAATTAAATCATTCAATTTTGTGCAGTCTCTATAGATACAACATTAATTATTCATGTGTTTATTTATTGTGGTCAGAAGTTGTTAAAGTTCATTTATAAAATAAATGAGCATAACAGTTATGGGTTGACTTTAATAATCTATTAATAAGAATTTAGTACTATCTAGAAGGATTAATTCCAGCTGAATTTACTACTGGATCAGAAAAAATAAATTTGTTTTGAACCTCATAATTTTATGCCACATTTCTTTGATTGTAATTTTTGGCTGATAATCGAGAGAGAAAAAAATAATGATAAGTCTTAGGTGTGAAATTATATTGAAATATTGAAAAATTAAATCAATTAACAACTTTTTATACATTTTCTATGAGTCAACTTCACTTATAATATCTGATGGAGAAATATATGAAAAAACAGAAAGCCACTGCACAGAATAGACTTGAAAAATATTACTGGCTTTATTGATAGATCTAAAAAAAGAGATCTATTTGGAATCTCACAAGAATTCCATTTTATATGACATAATTCTTTGATTTTCGATTATTGATTAAACATCCTAAAAAGATCTTGATTTCCAGTTTTGTATATATCTAAATCCAAGATTGACAGAATATGAATAAGCATAACTAGAACAAAACTGACTATACTTCACTATTATCAAGTGAGTAAAAGCAATATATCTTAGTAACTTCATTTATTTCTTCAAGAGTTCACAAAAAATGTAAGATTTAAAGTGAAAGTATTGTTGAAAAAACTAATTAACTAGATTTTTCATACAAAAATTATTTGACCCAAAAGAATTCTATAGCAGTCTTAAAACTAAACCCAACAATAATCCAAAGAGTTGTTGCCCAATATCATTATTATATATTTCCTATAAGTTTTTTAAAAGAATCATATTAGAAATTTTTTACTAATAGTCAAGAGTTGTTTCTTTTTAAAGAGCGTTTTAAAATTCTTAAATGCAAAAAAACCAGAAACATTTTGACATTCTAATATTTTCTAATGTTTTACATAGTGGCAGTTTGTGAAACTGCTCAAATTTTCACTTCTGTATAAACCTTTATTTTATATTAAAACTCAATAAATTAGACTTGATCTCTTTTTAATTTAATTTTATAAACAAATATTTTAAAAATCACACCTGACCTTATTAAATATTTAAAAACTGATTTGTAAATCTGAACAAAGATGTAATTACATTACACAGTGGTCATACATCAATATGAAAGTAAAATCTTTCACACAATATACAATACATTTTTATTTTAAGTTTTTTTAATGAAAACAAAATAATGTATGTTTATGATAAATATATCAAATTCTGCTTTAAAATCTGATATTCACTTTATAATTATTACAACATTTGAAAAGATTTTAACATTGTGTCAATTCTGGTAGATAATGACATTACACACACCATAATTTCTTTGTTTATATTATGGTCAGGTTTACTAACTTCTATTTTTAAAAATAAAGATACATAAATAAATTGAAAGTATATATGTGTTTCTTTGTTTTAAATATTTATCAGAACAATTCATGTGCATAAATTAGCAAAATTATTTTATAAACAAGCAAAAAAATCATATTTTTTTTCCAAAATATTTTGCATGAAAATTAGACCAGAAGAAAGTGAATACCTTTTAAATATTTTTTTCTGCCATAAACAACAGAATAAAAACATTAGATTGCTTTTCAATTAAAAAATTTATAAAGGCAGTTTGGAACAATTTATATTATTAAAACCTCCTCTACTAAAACAAGTTACAACAATGGTAAAACAATGATCTAAAGCAAATGGAACAACCATGATTTTTCTGAGGAAAACACCAAATGATTTCTAACAAAATAAGAGAGTGAGAAAATTAATTTATTTGACAAAATGCTCTACAATAAAAAATTCAAGTGATCCCAAATGGTAGTTATAGTAGATATAAAAATTTACATAATAGATGGTGGTCTGGACCAACTGATGATTGCTGGTTTAGCATGAAATACGTATATTGGTGATTAGTTATCTTTTCAACATATGTGTGTTCAAGTGTATCAGTGTTATGAGATAGTGTGGAGAGTGGTGAGTCGTGTGAAGGTCTGTGCTCATACCCTGTCTATTACATATATAGATGCAGGTATATATAAGCCTGTGTATTTCAGTTATTACATATTAGAGATGTCTGCCTATCCCTTGTATATGTATTTAATGGATTATGTCCTGTACATGAGGGGTCAGATTGACTTTAGGTCAGCATGGGTGTGACAATAATCTCAGCCTCAGGGTGGCCTTTGAGCGTTCCATCATCAGATTTTCAATTGGATGGTTGGGGAGTTGGGGTGTGGAGTGGATTGAGGCCTGTCCATTAGGGTGGGAGGATTTGCTGTCTTAATGTGTATCTGAGAACTTGTAGCATGTATGTGTAGAGATGGTGGTCTGGCATGAAATACGTATATTGGTGATTAGTTATCTTTTCAACATATGTGTGTTCAAGTGTATCAGTGTTATGAGATAGTGTGGAGAGTGGTGGGTCATGTGAAGGTCTGTGCTCATACCCTGTCTATAATAGTTTATCATAAGATAGTTCCCTCTCAGCTTTTTTATTTAATATCCATAAGTGATAATTCAGATTCAGAATATAAGAAATTTATTTATGTTGATATCAGTGCTTTGACTTCCCAAAATATGTCCTTTCTATAAAATAGAAAAGTATCTCAATAAAGATATGAAAAATTTGAAATATTTTTCAAATACTAGGTTCTTATTCTTAGTTCAACAAACAGGGTACTCTCAGTTTTTCATTCACACAACAGAGAATCATTTTAGCAAACTTTTCAATAATAGACAGAAATACAATCTCACCTCAGCTATTTAGAAGAAACCTTGAATTGAAAAATAATTTATTTTTTTCATTCAATTAAAATTAGATCAAAATTAGTTTCTTGTAATAATCTTCTTGGAAAGCTAGCTGGAAAATACTTTAATAGCAGCTTTTTTTGCATTAGCATATTCTGTTGGTGAATATTGTGTTCTTGTTTGGAGAAAAAGTTTCAACATTAAATTTTTGATACTCAATTAAATATAGCCAGGAGAAATATTACTCACTCAACTCTACTTCTTCATAGTGGTTTTCTGATTTTTTAAATATTCCTCCACTAGATGTCAGGATAGAAGTTGATTCAAAGAAAATATGCATAAAGCTGTTAAGTGAATCAAACTTTTCAATAGCTCAAGATATAGTTTCACCTTCTAAATCTTGACTTAAACCAAGTTTCTTTTAGGATGTTTAATCAAGAATCTAAAATTAAAGAATTACAACATAAAAAATGGAATACTTATGAGATTTCAAATAAATCTCTTTCTTCAGATCCAAGAATAAAATCAGTAATATTTTTCAAGCCTATTCTTTGCAGTGGCTTTCTTTTTTGTCTCATATATTTCTACACCATATATTGTAAGTAAAGTTGTCTCACAGAAAATGTATAAAATTTTAATTGACTGAATTTGTCAATAATTCAATATAGTTTTGCTACCTAAAACTTATCATTAATCATTGTTCAATCAAAAATTACAACTGAAGAATTATAACATAAAAATATGAGGTTCAAACAAATTTATTTTTCTTGGTCCAATAATAAAATCAGCTAGATTTAATCTTTCTAGATTTATTAAAGTCTCATCAACAGATTAAAGGCAACTCTTCATTGTTTTTTTTATATATCAAAGCATTGACTGGGAAGTGAACCCGTGACAACTGTCTGCAAGACACTGCTTGCATGGCAGCTGTGCTTGCCTATCAGCTAACAACACTTGGAAAAAATTATAAAACTCTAATTGTTGTGCTCATTTGCTACATAAATGAAAATTATTTTCTAATATAAATAGATTTGAACAAATATATGGATAATTACTGTCAAATCTACAGCCATAGCTACAGAATTTACCTTGATGATGTTCACACTGCAATGAATTTATAATGGTTGAAAATGATGCTGATGATAATGCCTGGCCCTTGAGGTACTTTATTTTTGCCAAGATCTTATAATTGTGTTTCATTTTATGAGCTTAGGACCCTTAATTCTATAATTTTGTCTTATGTCTGTAATATTTATGGTTTATATTAATAGCTTTATAGTGTATTTTCACAATTTGTTGTCTTTAATTAGGAATTAATCAAGATAATGCTAGTTGCAGGGTCAGTCATGAAAAAGCTGTTATCTATCTACCCATTGGCCCATTCAATACTCAAATGTATCGACATCAATTATTTAAATTTAAACACTCGTTTCATTTAAGAAAAAAAAAAAAACTCTTGAAAATGCTATGGAAGTTCAAATTTAAATATTATATGTCACCACATTTGTATGTTGAAATGATGTTATTTTATCTTCAGGATCATTTGAATGAGTTTCTAGTTTAGAATGTTATATAATATATGATATAAGATGAGGTAAATGTCTGCTTTTAAAATTTTATATTGATATAAATACCTTTTTTTATTTTTGGTTTAGTAAAAATAAGAGAGCGCGTAGTTTAATATATATGTGACTGTATGTATGCATGCACATGTGTAAAAAAAAAAAAAAAACAATTTTGAAGGCAAATAATTTTTCAGAATTTCCAATACAAAGATATTATGAAAAAAGCAATAGCTACTGATACCTAAATATTTATTTACTATCCAATGACTAATTAAATATTTGTTTGGTTATGACATAACTATCTAAAATATCCTCAATTGTTTGAATGCGATGTTATGTGAATGGCAGGTAAAATATTAAACACTAAATAAGGTGAATCATACACACATGCCATATATATATATTACACTGTTTTTTGATATCATAGTTTATAAAATTAATAAGAAGAAACTGTGTTTGCTAAAAATATAAAAACACATTAAGATTATGATGAATTAATAAAACTAAAATAGCTATATTAAGTTATGTCAAAATAGTGTTGCCAAAAGGATTCTAAAGTGGTATCATACTTTTCATTTTTCTATATTGGTATTAAAATCTAATATATAAACCAACTCTTTTTCTTTTCTTTTTTTTAAAAAAAAATGGAAAAAGTTTTCACTAAGTTTATAATAAAAGTTATCCAGGATCAATTACTAATAGTAGCAGATGTTTATTTAATTTTTACTGGATTAAAAAAAATACGTACTTATGATGTACACACGATCTAACCTTTGGGGAAATATATAATGAATAAAAAAGCAACAAAGATATATATATTCGTGGAACTCTGTGTTTAGTATATATATATTGGCGTAGTTATTTTTTTTTACAATGTCCCAGCAGTAATTTGTGATGTATATAACATATATCATTGAAACAATTACATAATAATGATAAATCTTTTGCGTTATTTTTTTTTCTTTCTGGATTTTGAAAATTGTAACAGTTAATGTTGTATAAGAATTCCTACCGCTACTGACAAAAATCCAGGCTATTGATCTCATAAGTATTCAGAATGGTAGGAACCTGGCAGGATTTCCTTTTTATAGAAGCAAGAATTCATGCGGCGAAAATTTGCTAGGCTGTCGAATTTAACTATGAAGAATTCATGGGAACATGTGTTTTATTTTCATCAAAATCCAGACCCAGCATAATATAAATAAATCATTGAATAAGAAATTTAGTGATAGATTTACATAAGTAAATTGCGAATATTTATTTATTAGACAAACGTTTGCTTATTTGAGCAATCATATGACACGCGCACATACGCATTACCCACATAAATAAAGTTCTATTTATAAAGTAGTTTTGGTGTTTCAAAAGAATAAAATACTTGTTGCTGATAATAGTTAACGATCGCTGGGAACATTATTTTTAATATTATTGACTACTGTGTGTTTTTATGGGTTTATAGAAAAATACTTTTTATTTACTAGCTTATTTATCTTTTCATAATTAAATTGGTATTACGAAATGAATAAGTCTATATATTTACATAACTATTTATGTAACTTTTTAATTTTACTCCTTTCTTTTTATATATACATATACAAAAATGTAAGTTTAAATTGATCCATCCGATGAATGGGTTTAAAATCATAAATATATATATCTTTGCATTTATTTATTGTTTTATAAAACGCCTGCACTTTTTATTTTTATTATGTCTCGCTTTTTTCTATATTTACTTTCATATACTTTATTAAATAATATTTAGATATAAGATAGGTGCCGTCTAAATAACTGCTAGGAGTACACGTAGATCTAACAGAATTAGGTGAAAATAATCTAATATGTAGTATTTCTATTATTTACAAGCATAAGAACAGAAGAATAAACTTATATTTAGAAAGCAAAAATAGAAGGTCACTCATTGGTAAAACAATGATAAAATAAAAATTTGTATAAGAGATTTCATAAGTTTTTTTTTTTTTTAAAAAAAAGTAATGAGAAACAAAAAGTGAATAATATAGCTTATGAATATAAAAAGGAAGTAAAAGTAATCTGAATATCAAATAATTAAAAAAATGTCCCCAAACTTAAATAATATATATATAACAAATATAATGAATTATTCCTAATTTAAGCAAATAAAGAAATATTTTAATTTAAGTAGTAAAAAAAAAATTTAAAAAATAAAATATTTAAAAAAAGAATTATCAAGAAACATGGGTACAATAATATTTTTTAAAAAGCAATTATAATAACTTCAAATAAAATAAAACAATTCCGAAAATAGATACAATACCATTTAAGACGTATACGCGCTAGAAATTTAAAATAATCTTACTGAAGAAGGGCAGAATGGAGTTTACATATATATGTATAATAACTTTAATATTTGTAAATATCTCCTCATGTGGCCTCTAAATGTTTTTCAGGTGTGGCAAATTATATATCTTACCACAATCAGAAGAAGATCATCTCTTCCTCAATGTGATTAGGAAAATAAAAGAAAGAGACAAAACCTTGGCCACAAAATTCCTTTATGAGGAGACATGGAAGCTTTTTAATGTACCATCTCAATAGTCTAGATCAAATGATCTTGTATGCATCTTCATAGGAAGGTAGACTTTGTTCAAAACTAGATGATAAATTTACATTTGACTCAAAGTTATTATGATCTCAATATAGATATGTTCTGATTGCTTTTGCATTGAAGTTTTTTTTTGGAAACCTTTTGATACACTACATGGAATAGACTAGATCAAATAAATTTATATATATCTTCATAGGGAAAATAGCCTTTATCTAAGGACTAGATGATCAATTTACTATTTATTCAAAGATACAATGTATTCAATATAATCATGTATCAATTGTTTTGCATTAATAAATTTGTTTTAGAATAAATGTTTTTCAATTCGGTAAATATTGCCCATATTTTTTTTTTAACAGCTTCAAACTCCATTTAAATGATGTCTATAAAATGCCACATGCCTAGTCATAATTTTTTTAAATTTTTATTGTTATATAACTTTTTTAAAAAAACATCAGAATAAGGATATATTAATTTGTAAATTTAAAGTACTGTATACATAATTCGTATTTATTTCATAAAGATTTATATTAATATAGAAAAACTCACATTGATTTCTTTGTTTTAATTTATAATAATGTAAAAAATAATGAGAAATTGAAAAACCATCATTTTAGTCTTAATAACAAAATGGATGTCTATTAAATATAAAGCAAAGATTACAATAACAAGAGAGGGATTCGAACTCAGACTTTCACACGACCCACTACTCTTAGTGCCATCTCATATTGCTGACCCACCTGATCACACACATGTTGAAAAGAGAAATAATCACTAGTATACGCATTTCATGCTAAACCAGCAATCATCAGTTGGTCTAGATTACTATCTTCACACACATATATAATCAGTTCTCAGCTTTATATTGAGATAGCCAATCTTCATATTTTAATGGACAGGATTCAAACTACTCCAACCCACAACTCTAAAGCCTTCCATTTCATTGAAAATCTGATGATGGAACATTCAAAACCCTTGATAGTTGCAAGGTTGTCATCCTGCCCATGTTGACCTATTAGTCATTCTGATGCCTCATGTACAGGAGAATAATCCATTTATAAATACATATGCAAGGGATGGGCAGACCTTTTACACACTAATTATATACATTAATACATTGTACAGGCTTAAACCTGCATTTATATATGTAATATATGCGGGATTCGAACTTAGACTTTCACACAACCCACTACTCTCAGTGCCATAGTGTGTAAAAGGTCTGCCCATCCCTCGCATATGTATTTATAAATGGATTATTCTCCTATACATGAGGGGTCAGAATGACTAACATGTCAACATGGGTAGGATGACAACTTGTCACTAACAAGGGTTTTGAATGTTCCACCATCAGATTTTCAATGAAATGGAAGGCTGTAGAGTTGTGGGTTGGAGTAGTTTGAAGCCTTTCCATTAAAGTGTGAAGATTGGCTATCTCAATATAAAGCTGAGCACTGATTATATATATGTGTGAGGATAGTAATCTAGACCAACTGATGATTGCTGATTTAGCATGAAATGCGTATATTGGTGATTATTTATCTTTTCAACATGTGTGTGATCAGGTGGGTCAGCAATATGAGATGGCACTGAGATGGGTTGTGTGAAAGTCTGAGTTTGAATCCCGCATATATTACATATATAAATGCAGGTTTAAGCCTGTACAATGTATTAAAAACCAGAGAGTTAAATTTTACTACACTTATTTAACAAAATAATAATAACAACAAAAACAACAACAACTATAATAATAATAATAATAATAATAATAATAATAATAATAATAATAATAATAATAATAATAATAATAATAATAATAATAATAATAATAATAATAATAATAATAATAATAATAATAATAATAATAATAATAATAATAATAATAATAATAATAATAATAATAATAATAATAATAATAATAATAATAATAATAATAATAATAATAATAATAATAATAATAATAATAATAATAATAATAATAATAATAATAATAATAATAATAATAATAATAAAAAATTGTAGCCAGATAGAATGTTTTACTTCTAACAATAGTATAAAATGTAATAACTTTTTACTTTATAGTTTTTATCAGACATAAATATTTCAATATAAGATTACTAATTTTAAATATACTTGCATTCAATTTTTATTTTCTGTACTATAATTGACAATTTGAAAAATATATATATATGTTTACAGATTATTTTCCAATTTGGTGCTTCAATTATAAACACCATATGATTTGTTGTAAAAGGTTCAATCCGAGCCATCTATATGATGTTAAAGAGATGTCCTTTAACAATTGTGTACATACTTGAATAACTTCTGGTTAACATAAAAGACAGAAACACATCATTAGAAAAGAAAAATGTTAAAATTTATTATGATGGGCAACAAATTTCATAAATAAAAAAAACATAACATGCTGTACATAATACTTAAAGTGTCAGAGTCCAGCAGCAATGAGTTTTCATGCAGGAAACAAATATAACAGGTTCCATTTTCCTGATCTTCAGAACACTAAAAACATAAACATAAGATAAAAATCTTGCCTATATATAGGGTTTCATTTACTCAACAATTATTTCAAGGAAAACATGCATCACAAGTCATCACATGACCTGGGGTCTCCCACTAATATCAGCAACTGTCATGTTCAATGTGCCAAACTACAGAAAACATGTGACAACATCTATGATAACAATATTATCACCTCCTCAGTTCAAAGTTCAAATCTCAAGCAAACAAATATGAATATCATTGGCAACTAAGAACAAATCCCCAACAAAAAAGTGATAACCTTTCAACTTTTTATGCTGATTTTTTATTAAATTTTCTATCAAAAATTGAATTGTTCAATGATTATTTTCAAAGAC
The DNA here is from genome assembly GCA_028023455.1 of Epiperipatus broadwayi. Classification (NCBI taxonomy): domain Eukaryota; kingdom Metazoa; phylum Onychophora; class Udeonychophora; order Euonychophora; family Peripatidae; genus Epiperipatus; species Epiperipatus broadwayi. The sequence continues at coordinate 4,591,082 of JAQFVV010012434.1, read as the reverse complement.
AACATGACATCAAAACTATTACATGATCAGGTATTTCCTACCATTATCACCAGTTCTCAAGCTCAAAAGTATAGAACTCCCATCAAACACATGCCAACAACCTTAGCAACAATGTCACCAGTTCCTCAGTACAAATTTCATATCTCAAACAATCATATGTAATTTTTAATTGTAACAATGTAAAAATTCTCAACATGAAAAATAAAAATATTCTATTTGTTCTGATCTCAAGTTTTTTAGTTCAAAGTTTACATGTTAAGTAAACATATGCAAATGCCACCGGTATTCTCACAACAACAGACCAGCACCAAAGAGAGATCCCAAATCACAACAGCCAAGTTCAAGGTAAATGAATTTTCATCCTGAACATATGGACATTATGCCCTCTCCCTTTCTTTTTCCCTAAATTTACTAAATCTCCCACTCAGCTGAAATTCACAATACCCATCAACCTTATATAAAATATTAATCCCATATCTCTTTTGTTATGAGGTAAGTTATCAATATTTTCATTAATTCAAATCATAATGTAAATATTTATACACTGTGAAATATTTCTATGTAATTTTATCTCCTTTAAATGTATTGTAATTATAAATGTTAACAAATATATCCTGCATCCTATCACTTGTAAACCTATTTGATCAATGTTGTAAGTTTTTCGAATTGATATTATACTTGTCAGACTCTGTCATGCTATTATAATCCTGAAAAAACATTGTAAAAATTTATACAACCTCTTTATTGTGCAATAAAGTATATTGTTGAAACATAGTACTTCAAATGTGAGGTATTACCTGCAGATAGATCTTCAATTTAAAATGCTTTAAAATTACTGCTGTTTAACAATGAAGTTATGTAAAATTGGAAAAATGGAGTTTATTTCCAAAATTAGAAAATAGTATAAAATTAACATAATAATGCTACAAAAAAACCAAAAACATTTCTTTAATAGAGCTTTTCTTTTGAAATTTTGACTTTTCATTGACACTTGCCAGAGTACAACTTTAAACATGATATAGCTTTTTTTTATGAAACTATTTGACAAAAAAATCCAGTATAAATGATATACCAAGTACAAGCTGTATAAGTAATCTTTATCATCTGTGCAATCTTTCCAATATAAATTGATCTCATTATTGCTTTTAAATCCTCATACACCACTTAAATTTATAGGAAATATCATCCATCATAACAACCTATATAGCAATGAAACTGATAATAAGATAGAATCTCACTTTTAGAAAAAATAACTAACAACATGCATATAGTTCAAAATATAAAGCAAATAGAATAATCTATTTAAGCTAATAGAGCCATAAAATGATTATTGATCTTTTTTTATTTTAATAGCACACTATAATACACTTTTCTTATTGCATTTTTTATTTTGTCTAAAGATAATGAAACCATTTATAAGTCCTAGCCATCCTGTTATAAAAAAAGAGGACAAATAATAATTAAAGATAAGTTCACAATGATTATATAGACCATTATGTGAATAATAATAAAAAAAGCTGTATGTAACATCTTTTTAGACTATTTATTTACCATATTGTTATGGCATATTGTACTTCATTTTTAAATAACTTTTTCTTTCTGAAATTGTTCAAAAACTTTCAGTAATTATAGTTTCTATTTTTCTTGATTGCTACATTCACATTTTCTTGATGAAAAGCAATAATTATTAAATGTCTTAGTGATGTTTATAAACAATTGTTATTACATAAAAAACAATTTTTTTTTTATAACAACCATACTAAATTTGCCATAAAGTACTTTTGTATAAAGTCTATTTCTTTTCATCTGATATATTCAGTCAATTTATAAATATACCAATAGTTATATAATGTTGTGAAAAATATTTTTAGAATATGTAAGCGCAATCATAAATAAAAAAAAAATTGTGATTTATGTTATGTTAATAATGCATTCATCATATTTCCATATAATGATTTTGGTAAAATGTGTTTTTAAGACCTATAGAGGTCCCTACCTTCGTATTTTTCAGACGCTTATTTCTAAGGTTACAGCCTTAGTAAATTATTACTTAATATAATAGTGGGCGTTTAATAAAATTTATAATTACAACTTTAAATTATCGTAACAGATTTCTTACTATAAGACCTTTTCATTGACTCGTAGTAAATCGTAAGATTTCGCGAGTATTAATGTATTATAAGAATTGTGGACTTAATTAGTGAAGTATTGAATAGCTTCACACTCTTAGATCAAAACACTTCAGCTTCACCTATTTATATATAAAAGTAGGTTGAAGTAAAGAAGGATTCTCTCTTTTCTTCATAGCGTAAGCTTGTGTTTTTAAGACCTATAGAGGTCCCTACCTTCGTATTTTTCAGACACTTATTTCTAAGGTTACAGCCTTAGTAAATTATTACTTAATATAATAATGGGCGTTTAATAAAAATTTATAATTACAATTTTAAATTATCGTAACAGATTTCTTACTATAAGATCTTTTCATTGACTCGTAGTAAATCGTAAGATTTCGCGAGTATTAATGTATTATAAGAATTGTGGACTTAATTAGTGAAGTATTGAATAGCTTCACACTCTTAGATCAAAACACTTCAGCTTCACCTATTTATATATAAAAGTAGGTTGAAGTAAAGAAGGATTCTCTCTTTTCTTCATAGCATAAGCTTGTGTTTTTAAGACCTATAGAGGTCCCTACCTTCGTATTTTTCAGACGCTTATTTCTAAGGTTACAACCTTAGTAAATTATTACTTAAATATCATTGTGATAAAATAATATCAAATCTTTCAGTATTTCTGTTATCTCAGCTAGTTTAGTTTTTAGCCTATGACTTTCATCAGTGAAGATCTTTTTATTTTAGCACAGATAAAATTTATGAATCTAATGCACCTTTTTTCCAAAAGCCATCTTTTTCTTTCTTTTTTTAATTATCATGTTATTAACCCCAAATTTAAAAACATTGTAATGTTTTAATCCAAACAGATTTGCTTGAATACTTGTACAGAGCTAAAACTTGTTTATTATCTATAAATTATGGCATCACTAGTTTTGTAATAAAAATAGGCCTCTCTATCACATGGTTAGAGTTGAGATAAAATAAACAAAACTTCATGGGATCACAAAACATCATATGATCTTAGTGTATATAATACTATTCAGTAGTAAATTCTCTTTTTCTCACACCAATTAAGCCACTTAACGTAATTGTGAGTAATCAATAAATGCTAGTGCTTATTAAATTCCTACTAAGGAATGTTCCATCTATAGCTTCATGATAGTTTCTTGTTTATAACTTTCATCAATGAGGACCTTTGAATATTGGTCTAGTGCAACAGTTTTCCTTCAACTGCTAATAACTCATAATTAAAAAATCTCAATGATTTGAATTTAAGTCAACTTTTTTTGTATAGTTATATAGATATAAACCAGATCATTACCTATGGAATCCTTAATAATGCTCAAACATAAATTTGTCCATAATGTTGTTTTCAATAACTATATTAAAAATAATAAATATTTTCTTTATTGAACCAGTTTAGATTTCATGAACTTTAATTTGTATAGGAAATAGTGGATTTGAACAATGGAGAGAACAACAGTTTCATGTTCCCAAGTCAAGATGCTTCAGATTAGCCTATATAAGTGGAAAGTTAGGTTAAAGATAAGATAGCCACTCTTATATTTATAAAAGTTGCCATCTTGTGTCATGGTTTGAGAGGTCCCTTTATCAGCAAAATAATGATATTGCTTGACTATTATAAATTTCAACGTGCATTTTTTGCAGGTTATAGCCTGTCTTAAATATATTTACATATACTTCCTGTACACTTAATAAATAATTATAACTCTGTAATGCTATTTAGCAGAAAATTCTCTTTCACATTCAGTTATGCTACCTAGTGTAAGATTGAATAATTAATAGATGCTAAATGATAGTACTTAATAAATCATTGCTAAGTAAAGACCCATCCATATCTTCAGACTAGTTTCTGGCTTAATGCTTTTATCAGTGCAGAGTACCTGTAGCTATTAAATGTGCAAGGATGCTATAATATATAGATATTGATGTACAATCAGATCTATATAACTATACAATAATTTGATTTGATTTAAACCATTAAGCTTTTTTTTTTGAATTTTGGATTGTGGAATATAAAAGGGCTTGGAAAAAAGGTGAGATAAATCCAACATTCCAGATGTTTTAGACCAAAATCCAATACACTCACTGATAATGACAATCTAAAAATTACGTAAAGGTATGGATAGACCAGCATTAATTGGATAAAAATTTCTTAAGCACTACAATGCTGCATCTATTGATTATTCAGTCTTATAGTAGATGGCATATCTGGATTAGAGAAAAAAATGCTACAGAATAGTATTACAGAATCTGGAATCATATTATATTAAAAATCAAATAAAAAAAAACGTATAACTCACTGATAATAATGATGATAATTTTCAATTATTTTATTACTCAATTTTATTTTATTTTTTTTTATTTGTAACTATGTAAATAAAATAATACTACAAGTTTTTTTTAAAGAAAGCTTTTATGTAAATAGCCAACTAAAAAGTAGAAAATAACAAAGTAACCTGACTAAAAAACATGTTATGTCATTTCATAAAAGCATTTGAAATATTTTGATTTTTATGGCCTCAAATGCTTTTATGAAATGACACATGTTTTTAGTTGATTACTTTGTTAGTCAGATTGCTTTGTCATTTTCTGCTTGTTAGTTGGGTGTTTACATGAAAGCATTGTTTAGAAAAAAATTTTTTTATTACTATTTTATTTTTTACTTTTTAGTTATAAATAAAACATATAATTTTAATTTAAATAAAATAATTTTCTTCATCCATCTCTTTTTTATTAATTTTTTTGTGCTTCCATAAAAAAGCATCTGCTATCAATGATTTTGATGGTTCTATTTCTTCATTTTGATTTTAGAAATAAAAATATATAATTCTCTAATCTTTTTTACACATTTATTTTTTCATAAAATATTTATGTAATATTAATTATTTCAGAGGAATAATTCAGATTTTAGTTGAAAATACTTAATTTTAATTAATCAAACATGAATTATTAACAAAATTTTATTCTACAAATGTAATATTTGCATTGGCTTAATTGCTAAGGATTTTCCCTGGAAAGCATAGGATGTGAGTTCAAGTTGTAAATATAAACAAATTTTATTTCATTGTTAAAAATTCAAAAATGTAGACATCCTGATAGAAACATAGACAGGTTAATATAAAAACATTTAACAAGTAGTGATGAAATGAATATATATATATAATAAAAAGTCAGATGTCACATGACATATATAGCTTGCATTTACAAATATGTAAAATTAAGATCATGCTAATGAGCTCTAAACAAGCTTTTTTTTATTTATGATAAATGCTACTACAAAAGAAGGGATTCAAATTATTTTTATCTTGGATTGTCCCCATCCCCAGACTGGTTTTGACCTACGGTTCTCTTCAGTGAGGAGTTGGGACATTAGATTCAAAAAACCAACTCAAGCAAAGCATTTATCTAAAAGTTAATTGTTAGAAGATATGAAACTTTTAGACATCTACATGTCTTTAAAGTCAGCTCTCCAACTGAAAAAATCATATGGGCCTGAACTTCATTCAGATACTCCATATATTAGTAGGCTTAGCCATTTAATTTAGCCAAAGCCCCAACAGCAAAATAATAATAGTAATAATAAAAAGTCAGATGTCACATGACATATATATAGCTTGCACTTACAAATATGTAAAATTAAGAGCATGCTAATGAGCTCTAAACAAGCTTTTTTTATTTATGATAATTGCTCATTAGCATGCTCTTAATTTTACATATTTGTAAGTGCAAGCTATATATAAGTCATGTGACATATGACTTTTTATTATTACTATTATTATTTTGCTGTTGGGGCTTTGGCTAAATTAAATGGCTAAGCCTACTAATATATGGAGTATCTGAATGAAGTTCAGGTCCATATGATTTTTTCAGTTGGAGAGCTGACTTTAAAGACATGTAGATGTCTAAAAGTTTCATATCTTCTAACAATTAACTTTTAGATAAATGCTTTGCTTGAGTTGGTTTTTTGAATCTAATGTCCCAATTTCTCACTGAAGAGAACCATAGGTCAAAACCAGTCTGGGGATGGGGAAAATCCAAGATAAAAATGATTTGAATGCCTTCTTTTGTAGTAGCATTTATCATAAATAAAAAAAAAGCTTGTTTAGAGCTCATTAGCATGATCTTAATTTTACATATTTGTAAGTGCAAGCTATATATGTCATGTGACATCTGACTTTTTATTATATATATATAACAGTAAAGAAATTATTCATGTTCCACTTGAATTGCAAATGTAGAAGCATTTAAAACTGCTCCAGGTAAAATTATCTAAAATGTTGGATGCCAAATGTAATAATAATAATATTCAAATAAATAAAATGTAGAATGATGATTTAATGTCCAGGCTAGCTAATATGAATAAAAAATATAGATACTCTTAAGTTTTAGATTAATGTAAAATGAAATATAAACAATTAAATTCTTTAGATTATTAAAATATAGTTTAAATTATAAAGGGATTTTATATAAACTTAGCTTGAGGCTACAGCTTTAATGAATATTACTTATGTAATCAATATGCGTTTAAATAAATTTATAATTAAACTATGTAAATAGATAATAAATATTTAAACTGTTCTACATTATTAAAACTATACATTTCACAAATATCTTATTAATTTATAATATTATTTAACTTTTTATGGATTCTTTTACAGAATTCATTGCCAATTATATATATAAAAATGTGAATAAAAATAAAGTAATGAGTATAATAGTTTAATTACTAACGATCATGGAAGACCAGATTTAATTAACAAAAATGAAAATTTATTAATATAAACAAAAGTAAAATTAAGAAGCAAATAAAATATTCTTTGTCAAATAGTTTACACTTAAATTATTTACTATTTATTTATTATAATTATTATATTATTTTCTAGATATATCTTTCATGTGTTGTAAATGATAGACTAAGAAACAAAAAAAAAGGTTATATATTAACACACATATTGCTAAAACAAGTATATGAAGATATATTTTGGAAGACTTAATTAGTTTGTTCAATTTGTTTACTATTTTTATTATCAACATAAACATAAGCTTATTAATTTACATTTCATAAAAATAATATATTATGTTTTTAAACTTACAAACATTCATAAATATTGCCCATAAATATTTATATATGAAAACTTTTTTTAAATATAAATGAAGAAAGAAATAAAGTTATTTTTATTTAAACAAACTAATATTATTAATAAATATATTGTTTTTCTTTAGTTGTCTATTTACTTTAACTTATTCTTTTTAATAATAATATATTTTTCTTGTATCAAACAAATACATGCCTTCTCAAAACATGAAGAATTAATAAAAAAAATACCTGGTAAACTGTCTTTTAACTCATAAGAAATGCTCATGAAATTTCAACTTAATTTAAAAACACATTATTTATTATGTATGAAAAAAATTTTATGATCCACTTATACATTTTATATAAACAAAAAAAATAATAATTTATAGTTTAAAATCTTCCTATATTCTTCTGAAAATTTCATGTGTTCTGTTGGGTGCATAGATGTTATATATAATCCATATTTATTTCAAGTTATTAGCATTTTATTAAAATTGTCCATTTTGATAATCTGTTTTTATTTTTAATGAAGTATTTCATAATAAACATTTTTCAATGTTTAATATGGTTATATTTGTAATAATAACAATAGCAGATGCTAATTTCTTCAACATATTTTTATAAAGTATATCACAAAACCTAACTCTAATATAATTATTTATCACAATGAGATAATTTTTGTCTAATGTTATTATATTTAGTTTCTCAAAAGACTTGTAATCTTTTGAGGAAATATTTTATGGATTTAGCCCATAATATCCATTTTAAATAAAATTATTGATATATAAGCACAAACTTTTTTGCAGTTTAGCTATTGAGATAAAAAATGAGGGAATCTAATCTAAGATCAGGGGTTTAAATAGTTTTCTCTCAATGATATACTTCTGTGATTATCCTAGATATTGTTTCTATGGAATTTTATGTTATAAATTACATTTTTACTTCTTTCCATGGTTTATTTATTAAGAGTCAAATTTATCTATTTGTCCATTCCATAAAAGATTTTTTCCAAAAACATCAACATTCCATGATGTTAAAATATTTTTTTTAAAACTTTATAAAAATAAATATTATAATATGTTTTAAAAAAATAATAAAACATAATTCTACAAATCAAATACAAAATAAATTCAAAATTATATTTAAATAAAATAAACTTTCCCTTCATAGTTATCTATTTTATATACTATAGTCAATATTTTAAATATCCATTTTAATTAAATTAAATATTTTAAAATAATATATAAAATACATAAAATTCAATGTTTTTGAATTATTTTATAACATGTAAAACACATATGCATGCATACACATACCTTAACAATAGTTAAATACTCTATTTGTTTATATTTAAAGATTATTTTTGAAATGGATTCAGTAAATAAAATGCCAACAAATAAATTTATCAACACATACTTTATTTGTTATTATCATCATATGAAATTATTTATATACTTTTTTAAATATATTTTTAACATAATATACACATTATTACTTTTATTATATGGTCTTAAAAATGGGAAAAATATTAATTTTAAAATTTTGCCATGAGAAAAAATAAAAATAATAAATTTTGATATATTATTTGTTAAATATATGTACAACCATTTTACATTATGATATGCTATCAAAATTACTATTTTATAACAAAGTAAACTATTTTAATTACTTTTCAATTAATTTAGATAATCTTAGAATTATAAATAAAATAAATAAACTAATTTTTTTTATATAGATAATGACTCCAAGTTTAAATTCAAGTCAGAATGCTACAATATATATATATATATATATATATATATATATATATATATATATAACCATTAATATTCACTTAATTACCATTTCTTATGTTTGCTTAAGCTGTTAAAACAGGCAAACCTCTCCACACAGTAATACCACTCAGTGTTCTCAGATTCAAGGCTCCTCACTGGTGAAAGACACATGCTAGAAATTAGTCTGGGGATATTGGATGAGTAGATGCTAGATAGGAATTTTATGCACAAACTTGGCATCCATTTATTACTCTGATTTGCACTGAGTGGCACTACTGTATGGAAAGTTTTGCCTGTTTTAACAGCTTGAACAAGCATAAGAAATGATGATCATGTGATGTTTAGTGGTTTAATACCAATTCTTCCTAATAGGCTAGTGGCTGCTTATTAAAGAACCAGAGATATCAAAATGTATGGGTACTAAACTGAGTTCAGACTTAAATGACTATATAGCTAATAATCTTGGATTGAAAATATTATGTTTTCAATTTTAGACTCATTGTTTTGTAGTTAAGTAGAGATAAAAGGTTGCTGCTGGAGGATTGCATTAGAACCTAAGATTTAGGTGCAGTGCTCTCTGATCCAAGGCTCCTCACTGATGAAAGCACAGGCTAGAAACTAGTCTGGGAATATTGGATGAGTAGGCACTAGATAGGGATTTTATGTATAAATCTTCTGGCATCCATTGACTACTCTGGCTTCCACTGAGTGGAAACACTGGATGGAGAGTTTTGCCTGTTTTAAAAATGTATATTAGGAGAGTTATTCTCTCTATTTCCTCTATTTCTATGTTTTATAAATGTGTATAATTTACAATGAAGAAAAAACTAAAAAAGATATTTACAAAAAGTAAAATTATTTTTAATTAAATCATCAAACCCATTACTCATAAAATGCAAAGTGCATTAATTCAGTAATTAAAATTTTTAGCTTTCGATTGATTTTGTGGCATAAAAGATATAAATTTTTAGCTTTCGATTGATTTTGTAGCATAAAAGATATTGCAAATTAATATCTTAAATAATTCATCTCAAAGCAGTTCCAAATTTTTGATAAGTTGTTGCCAATCCAAGATCTAAGCTGTTGAGCTCTTTAGATAAATAATTTTAAACTATTTGCTTCTATGTAAATAAATTCACTATATTTATAAAAATAAAAACTTCTATTATAACAAATAAATAGATTTTAAGTCAAAAATCTAGATTTTGGAGAATTTTTGAATAAAAGACTGTTTATACTATTATTTCATTTTAATATATGATGCATAATGATAATATCCTTGAAGCAGACTTTGCAAAAAGTGTTATGGATACACTTATTAGTCATTGAAGTTGCTTTAAATTTATCACTGGTTTAGAGAAATGTTGAATGTAAATAGAAAATAATAATTTTCACATATATTTTTTGACAATGCTTACTTAGTTGATTTTTGCAAAAGTATCTTTCTAAATATTCAATAATTAAAGACAATTTTAATGCTAGACAGTTAAAATGATAGAAGAAACAAAACATCATGACAGAGTATAAAAATGATCATTATTAATCAATATTATAAAATATGAATATCAAAAAGAAACAGATCACAACTAAAATCTCTTGCATTTCAACAAGTACAATTTGAAAATGGAAAAAAAAATCAACCAACTTCTTTGCCAGATAACTAGTGAGAACGATTATTTCTTCTCATGTTAACAGCAGAATGGACTAGGTGTTAAATAGAAATTTAGATAAATTAAACTTATTAAAAGATTTTCATACATGAAAAAATCATGTGATTAAATTCAGACATTTTTTTAGTAATATAAATGTTTAATTTTTATTAGGTCTAGCTGTAGAAAGAAAAATATACTTTTTTTGTGTAGTTTATTTTTTATATATTTAATTTTGTAAAAAACAAAAGAAAAAGGAATTATAATCTGTGATAAGTATAGAATATTTTATTTTCCAAAAAAACAAACAAACAAGAATCGCTACAAAATTACTTATTTTGAGATGTTTTGAGATTTATAATCAGAGCTATTAGTTTGTGACATCTGTATCATTATTTATAGTGTTAGTTTGTTGGGATACATTTTTTGCTTAGAAATCATTAATTAAAATTATTAGTTAAAAAAAAAACAACAATCTAAAGATGTTAGAATCATAAAAAACCCATACAAAATTTGAATATGAAAGCAAGCCAACAATATCTGGGCATAAATCATTCATAGATTATTTGACATTCAAGACCATTTCAAATGTTTGCATTGTTTTAGTATTTTGAAAAAAAAAAAGCCATATTCAGTAATTTATTTACATATTTAAACTTATTTATGGAATTTATTTGTAAAGTAATTCTTTTAAATCAAAAAAATATATTTGGTTATAATTAGATTTTTTTTTAAAAATATTCTTTTAAAAAGATAAGTTGTTCACATATATTTATAATAAGAGCAGAAGTTGTTTAAAATGGCTTATGCCAATTACTTTCGTAAATAGTAGTGAATATATATATATTTAATTTTAATAAAAGTAAATGCAATTTTTACTTTTAAAATGTATTTTCATTCTTTTATAATGTTTCAACTCTAATTTTTATTTTATTTTAAAAATGAAATTCAAATAAAAATTATTTCATTCCATAATTTTTATGAATAAACAAAATTATAACCCAGGAACATAAAATGCCATTATTATAGTTAAAAATTCAGTTTAATACTTTATTTTTCTGTTTTGCAAAATTACAATATTAAATTTTAGAACATCATTCATTTGTAAGCTTATATTTGTGATAAATAATGTAAAGATTGTCTATACTGATATAAAATAAACTTGTAATTATAAAAATAAAATTATACAAATATAACCAAAATTCTCACTGGGGTCTTTCAAAAAAGAAAAGACAAAATGAAAAGTATATTTTAATTAAAGTATAAATAAAATAAAACATAAGAGATTAAGATATGTATCTGTAAAGAGGTTAAAAGTTATTTTTCAATTATTGTATAAATAGAATATTTTTTTTAAAAGAAAAAAAAATCTTTCTTGTAAAAAAATCAAATAGTTAATGCCTAATTAATTTAAGATCCAACTTACTTCTCCAACTTTTATTAAAACAGGCAAAAACTCACTATATGCATTGCTACACAGCAAGATAGAGTAATCAATGGATGCCAGAAGGCTTGTGCATAAAATCTTCATCTAGTGCCTATTCATCCAATATCCCCAGGCTAGTTTCTGACTTGTGGCCTTTGTCAGTGAGGAGCCTTGGATCTGAGAACATTGCACCTAGATCTTAGGATCTAATGCAACACTCCAGCAGCAATCTTTTATGTATATTTAACTACAAAACTATGAGTTTTAAATTAAAAACACCTTAATATTTTCAATCCAAATCCATCAGCTTATATAGTCATATAGGTCTGAACTCAGTTCAGTACTTATACGTTTTGGTGTCTTTGGTTCTTTAATAACCATAGCCACCAATATCCTATTAGGAAGAATTGGTTTTAAGCCAATAAACATCACATGATGACCATTTCTTATGCTTACTTATAACTGTTATTAAAACAGGCAAAAATTCATTGATTACTCTAGCTTGCTGTGTGGCAATATGTATAGTGTGTTTTTGCCTGTTTTAATAAGTTATAAGCAAGCATAAGAAATGGTGATCACATGATGTTTATTGGCTTCTCCCACTTTTATTTGAAACTCCCTAATGATAATTTTGATCATAGTTTCTCTTTTCATATTAGATTGTATTCTTGCCTATTCCTAAAAAATTTTTTACAAAATATTTCTTATTTGAATTCCATTTTTAAAATGAAAATGAATTTATTTGAAAGATGAAAATATGTTTTAAAATTCAAAATTAAATTTACTATTATTAAAACATTACAAAAATTTCTTCATTAGCATTTATGAAAGCAATTTTTATTAGCCAATAAGAACAGTTTCTACAGTATCATAACTATATTTTTATAACTTGTCTTCTTAAAAACAACTATTTAAAAATAAAATGTAGTTGTAAGCAAATAGTTTATTGTTTAAAATTAGTGTTTTACAAATATGTTGCATTGCCTTAGGCCAAACAAACTTTTTCATGTCAAAAATCTGCTTAATATTTGTATGAATATATACATGTCTGACATCTTCAGATTTTTTTAAATGATTCATTTTACCTCAAATTTCTATACACAAAAATGTCATCCATTAATTTAAATTATAAACAGTTTCAAAATAGTGCAGAAAAGTCAAAGTGATAACAGTGCTATCATAATGTTCCAAAATTAATGACTATATAATAAAGAAATTATAACAAATTAATATCGTAATTGTTGTGGTAATCATGTGATTATATATATCAGGATATTTCTTGGTTTAACAGAATGAAATGATTAACCTTGAATGCAGCTTTAACTCACTCTCCAACGGCTATTTTTAATGTTGTTTTATTGATTTTGTTTTTTTTATAGGATGTGATGTGATGTATTGTGGCTTCTCCTTAAATGAAGTCAAGAATATCTCAGCAATTTTGCCCAAATAAACCTGTTAGCCACTTTATTTTCCATTCCCCACTCTAAATTTTTCCATAATCTGCTCTATCCCATTTCCACAACATAATCTTTGTCAACTCTATAACCTTTATATCTAAATCCCCCTTATCTTTTCCCAAACCCCACATAAAAACCATTAATTCACTTTGTATTTAATCACTTTTTTCATAATCTTCCATAAATTTCTTATATGTACCCTTTCTGTTTTCAAGTATTTACATTCAATTAACAAATGTCTAATATTTTCTATTCCTTCCTTACATAATTTACAAAATAAATTATCCATATTTTTCCATTTACATGTATATTCTCTTGTAGCTAAAGAACCCATTTGAGCCTTAAACAATAAACTACTTTCCTTACTATTATCATATATTAACTCATACCTAATATTCTGTTTATTTCTATATATATTTAAACTCTTTTTACTCTCCATACATTTCTCCATCTCTCTAACTCCCTATTCTTTATTAATAAATCTATTCTTTTATCCCATTTCTTACTATTACAACACTCAACAATCCTCTTAACCCAATCATCCCATCTTTTGTACAAATATACTGATATAAATTCTTTATCCAAATCTTTTGCATACTGCATTACCTTTCTCACCCATCTTGTTACCTGCCCTTTACTCATAACCCAATTAAATACTATTTTGGCTATTCTTTTATTATCCATAAACTGCATTCTACCAAACATTTTCATTTTACTTTTTGCATCTCTTATATGAAAACTTGACCATCCCATTTCTTCTTGAATTGCCTCCTTTGCTGTCCATATTTCTTCATCCAATGCATATCTTTCTACTTCCCTTTGAACTTTTTCTAAGTAATTTAATATCTCTTTACTAACATATGATGTATCATTACCATATGTTAACCCTACTACTGCAACTCCTTTCCATATAATTCTAGCTACATCATATTTATTATATGAAAACACTGTTAATTTCTTTATCAATCCCTTTCTTTTCTTTGCTTCATTTATCAATTTTTTCTCCCATTCATCCAAATAATTTTTCTGATACTTAAAATAATTCCCAAATAACTATATCTATTCACCACATAACTTAATATCTCCCAATAAAAAAACTGTACAAAATAGTGCTGCCATCTACAGAATTTTTTAGAACTAATAAATCACTAATATGCAAATTAAAGATATTATAATGACATAAATACATACATTCATAAGCACTGATTGGTAGTTTTTTGTTCTCTTGACAAGATACCATTTGCCAATCATTTTGATAGATCTATTTCTTGTTTTGATTTTGAAAATGAAAACAATTTTTTCCCTTTTACCTACATTTTTTTTGCAAAATAGTTACAAAATATTAATTATTTTAGAAGAATAATTTGGATGTTAGGAGAAAATGTTTACTTTTACAAAAAGACATATTGTTAGAGAAATCAATGATGTACAGCTGCTATTTGTAATTGGATCTCAAAAATACATTTTATGTAAATGGATATAGGTTATTTTTATCAATTATAAATAAACATTTATTTATTTTACAAATTTTTTTATTTACTTCAATAATCTGATGAATTATTAATTTTCATTTTTAAAACTAAACTAAAACAAGTATAATTTAAAAATACAAATACTTTTTTAATGCTGATTCTGTAATTGACCAATCAAAAGTTTAGAATTTTAATTCAATTATCCAATAGGTATTCTAACAGTTAACTGAATACAGACATGGTTAAAAAAATAAAGGAGTGTGTAGATAATACAAGTTGTAAGAGTTCAAAACTGATGAATTTAGAATCAGCAGTTCATCTTAGAAGACAGAAGACTTGCTAAATTGACCTGATTCTTAGTTTTAAAAATGTTAAAAAGCAGTATAACATTATGAAGTTAAATGTACTATGTGCAAATTTTTTTTCTAAAAGCTGATGCAAGCATACAATTTCATTAAAGAAATATAGGAAATGTAAAGGATTATTCCTTTTATTTCTTGATTCATCCAAAATCATGGATACTGCAATTTGCATTAACTTGACATGAAAATAAATGTTGAACTGAAAGTTGGAATTATGTAAAAATAAAGAATTTTTAAAGTTTTTTTATTTTGATGTCTATTCTTCTAGCTATTTGTTATGAGAATTACTGGTGTCAGTGATTGATTTTATCATATCATTATGCTTTAAAGGATTTGTGAATTGTTTCAATGAAATTATATAATAGACAAATTTAGTGTTTATATTTCCTCTTGTTCAGAGTCTATAGGTCTCTTGCATTTTTAAAGTTGGCTTTGATACAATAGTACTTACCATTTATACATGCAGATGTATATTTGTAGATATTTAGATGGTTCTTTATAAAATTATTTGGATGTTGTAAAGATAAAAAGATCACCTTTAAAAATCATTTACTTCATTTTATTTTTATATTTTAGGATGATCTTAAGTTTATTGATGGATAATAAACTCATATTATCAGATGTTCAGAGAATTTATGATAAACCACATTGATAAAATAATTCCAGTGCTTTTGATATGTATAATATTATAATACTTTAGCACTTATATTTATATACATTGGCTTCAGATGTTGATTTTTGTTCATTTGTTATGTTTAGTAAAAGGGTGATGCATTTGCTGCTGCTGATTGACACCACCTATCAGGAACCTCTTTATTCTGTATTATCATACTAGATATACATTAGGAATTATGTCAAATTGAAACTCTAAATAATACAAATCTTCATTAGTGAAATTACACATCACTCAAACATGAAACAATGTGCAGGAGTTATTTTATTTTATTATTATTATGACATACAATTGTAAGTAAATTATTATAAAAACTACAGAATAATTAAGGATACTACTGTTATTAAAAATTTTTTTTAATGTGTCAAAGCATCGGCTGGGAAGCGAACCCCGGGACAACTGCCTGCAAGGCGGCTGTGCTAACCACTCGGCCACCAAAATTGCTTATCACGTTATGCAATTTGCCTTTGAATTGATGTTAATATTGTTAAGCTAATACAAAAGTTAATGAATTAATTTAGTTTGGATAGATCTGAGTATAGTTTTGAAGCTGGTATATTTTTAACTAAAGTTAAATCAATGATTTTTAAAATGATAAACAATACTTATCAATTCGAAAGGGAATATTACATTTAAATGATCATTTAGTATTGAATGTTGTTGCTGAAATTTATAAATATGTTTAAACTTAGGTTAAGTGAAATTTATTTTTTCAATTATAAATTTTACATTTATATTATAGATTAATTAAATTAGTTAAGATGTATTGTAAATTATGAATATATTCGTTAAATACAATATATTAAAATTAAATTAACCTCTCTAATTTTTTAATATACTTTGGAATATTTTGCATTTACTTTTATTGACTTATTACTTATAAAATATAAGCTATAGAAATACGCTCAATTTACTAACTGCTAACGTGGGCTTTGAACATTCCATCATCAGATTTTGAATGAAATGGAAGGCTGAAGAGTTGTAGGTTGTAGTAGTTTGAAGCCTGTACATTAAAGTATGAAGATTGGCTATCTTAATATAAAGCTGAGTACTGATTGTATATAAGTGTGGGGATGGTAATCTGGACCAACTGATGAGTGCTGGTTTAGCACGAATATTGGTGATTATTTATCTTTTCAACATATGTGTGATCAGGTGGGTCAGCAATATAAGATGACACAGAGAGTTGTGGATCGTGTGAAAGTCTGAGTTCGAATCCTGCATATATAAATGCAGGTGTTAAAAGCCTGTACAATGTGTTAACTGCGTTAGTATAAAATTTACATTCTGTCTACATTAAACTAACCTCATGTTATTTCTAGTTATTTATTTTGAGTTTCAAAAAATGCATTAATCTTCTTAATGATTTTTCAAAAAATTATAAATTGTAATGATTAAAATAAGTAAACATTTTACAATCTTATATCTACAAATAATAATAATAATAATAATAATAATAATAATAATAATAATAATAATAATAATAATAATAATAATAATAATAATAATAATAATAATAATAATAATAATAATAATAATAATAATAAGCTAGATCTCCCCCACCTTTCAAAAATAAAAATTATCGAAGCTTTCCGTAATATTTCTAAAGATTTAAAAATTTCTCTTCTCTTAAACAATAGCAAAATCATTTTTTTTCTATATATATATATATTCTTTTTTTATTTTTTAAAAAAATACCACTGCCGATTACATTAAAGCTAAAAATGTCCGCAGGCTTAGTTTGATTTCTGCATACTATAAAGACTACGAAAATCATTCAGCGGAAATGATAGCTTCTGCTAATCAATTCAATTCCTGATCTATTATTTTTGAATATGAATAACTTTAATTGTTTAATTATCCAGAAGAAATTGTTATAAAAATATAGATAATCGACATATAGATGCAAAGATTTTTAAGATGAAAAAAAAAAAAAACTAGATAAAAATAATGAAAAGTAAAAAAGATGAAAACAATTAAAAGACTAATATAAGGAAAAACTTGAGAAAATATAGTTTCATGTGGATGTGTGTATATAACGAATGCCTTTTTTTTTTTTTAAATTCTCAGATAAAAAACAAATTGAGATTTAGGTAATAAGATATTAAAAATAAGTGTATACATTTGTTGACTGTTCAATACTGAAAAACATCGGGAACTTTAATAAACTATTTTTACACCAGTAAACTTGCATTGTATATAAATATTGGAACAAATTTTTTTTCATGAGCAAAAGTGCATTATATTCAATATTAATTCTTAGAATTATCCATGTGCGAATAAATGTTTAAAAAATATTAAAATTACAGCAAAATAATAATTGCCTTCATTTGAAGAGAAAGGTTAATTGATAATAACTTCAAAGGCATAGACTAGTAGTTCGAAACGTTAAAATGTTGCTAACTTTTTTTTATAAAAGTTATAATTATTAATTAATAAACTAAAATAATGAGTAATTTTATAATTTAAAAAAAATATTATAAAATTATTGTATTTATTTCCAATTTTAATAAATAATTTTTCAATAATAATCTACCATGCAAAAAAAATAATTATATGGTTATTGTTTTTTATTTATAATATATTGATTTTGAATAATTTTTTAAAATTATAAATATTATATCATTGACTAGATGTCTGTTTAAGTTTGGTATATTCTTTTCATGGTCATTTTTAGATGTTCATTCTTTGAGTTCAGATTTAAAACACATGGAGTTCGCTGTGCATAGATTATATTAAAATCTAAATTATGTTGTTTTTAGAAAAAAAATAACTTTTCAAATGACCACTAGGAGGTTTTCCCTAATGTTTTCATATAATAAATATGATGTAACTAGAATTGTATGGATGGGAGTGGCAGTAGCAGGGTTAACATATGACAATGATGCATTATGTGTTAGTAAAGTGGTATTAGATTGCTTAGAAAAAGTACAAAGGGAAGTAGGAAGACATGCATTAGATGCTGAGGTGTGGACAGCAAAAGAGGCAATTCAAGGAGAAATGGGATGGTCAAGTTTTTATATGAGGGATGCAAAAAGCAAATTGAAAATGTTCGATAGATTGCAGTTTATGGATAATAAAAGAATAGCCAAAATAGTATTTAATTGGGTTACAAGTAAAGGGCAGGCAACAAGATGGGTGAGAAACGTAATGCGGTATGCAGAAGATTTGAATAAAGAAGTTATGTCAGTATAGTTGTACAAAAGATGGGATGATTGGGTTAGAAGGATTGTTGAGTGTTATAGTGGGAAGGAGTAGGATAGAAGAATGGATGCATTAATAAAGAATAGGGAGTTGGAGAGATGGAGAACTAGTATGGAGAGTAAAATGAGTTTAAATATGTATAGAAGTAAACGGAACATTTGGTGTGAGATAATTTATGATGATAGTAAGGAAAGTAGTTTATTGTTTAAGGCTCGAACAGGATCTTTAGCAACAAGGGAATATACACGTAAATGGAAAAATATGGGTAATTTAGTCTGCAAGTTATGTAAGTAAGGCATAGAAAATATTAGGCATTTCTTACTTCAATGTAAATGTTTGGAAGCAGAAAGGGTACAAATAATGAAGTTATGGAAGGTTAAATATGAACAAAATGATTATACAGAAAGTGAGTTATTGGTTTTTATGCTAGGTTTGGAAAAAATAAGGGGGATTTAGATATGAAGGTCATGGAGTTGACAAAGATTATGTTGTGGAAATGGGATGGAGCAGATTATGGGAAAACTTAGGGTGGACAATGGAAAAGCAAGGTAAAGTGGCTAACAGGTTTCTCTGGGCATAGCTGCTGAGAGTTCCTGACTCCGTTTAAGGAGAAGTCACATCACATACCACTGTGCTTTGCTTCAAATCTTTCTTATGCAGTCATTTTTAATGTGATCTTACCAATTTTGTATTTATTTGACAGCAAAAACTATAAACAAAATATTATTGATTTATTAGTTTTAAAAAAATCACAAGATTAAATGGATAGATAAGAATTGTCTTCTCACAATAATGATAAATTATAGTTTCCAATTCTCCCTGCATGAAAGAACTTACAAAAGTTTTCAAATGTATTCATTATTTTATCATATTTCAGAAATAAAAATGTATTTATTACATAATTTCTTTACATATTTATGATTATTATTCATCAAATATTTAATAATTTTTTTTTAG
The DNA here is from genome assembly GCA_028023455.1 of Epiperipatus broadwayi. Classification (NCBI taxonomy): domain Eukaryota; kingdom Metazoa; phylum Onychophora; class Udeonychophora; order Euonychophora; family Peripatidae; genus Epiperipatus; species Epiperipatus broadwayi. Next base: position 4,570,892 of record JAQFVV010012434.1, on the reverse strand, counting down.
AAAAATAATGTGATTACATTAGATTTATTAGAAAATACTTATTTTAGAAAAAGACAATTCAAGAGAAATGAATAACACATGACCATAACTTGCAATCAATTAAAAAATAATGATTTTGTATTGATTGCAGCAGATGTCTTTTTGTTATTTTTTAAAATTTTAAATAAAATTTTGTTAGGCTTTAAATAATCTGAATGATGTTTCAATTTATGATTTTTTTAATATATTTGCAAAATTAAAATATTACTTTTAAGAATAATTTTTATTTGTGAAAGTATATTTCTAACAAATAATTTGAAATTTCTAAAAATATAAAGATAACTTTGATCAAATAAAAAGTTGAAAATTTAATTTAATCATTCCTTAAAAAAGCATATTTGAAGAGGTAATCAAAACCAAAATGATTATATAGTGCTGGAAAAAAATCTTTCACATGTGAAAGTTTTCAAAATATTAATTAGAAAAAATATACTTTTCAATCTTACTGCTTCATATGACAAAATTACATTAAACTGATTTTGATGTATGATTAATAAATATTACTATATAAGATAAGATAGTCCAAATCTTTAAAAATATCAACATTAAATGTAAAATATGCAGATCAAACCAAGTGAAGATTAATGAGAAAAAATAGATAGGATTGTCTTATACTAATATTTTGAGAGTTTGGAGAATAAAATAGTCTTGAAGATTTTAGATCAAGATATTGGAATATCTACTGATCAAACCATGGACAACAACAAAAACAATTAGTAAAACTTCCATTGCTTAAAAATATTGCAAAGACCCTCCTAAATATGATTGAATGAGTATTATATTCCATCAATTTAATATTGCACACATCAACATTAAAAAAAAATTAGCAGGTACAAAAAGCAATTGACAAATTTTATAGAAAAAAAACCCACTTTGCTATTAATAGTTACAATGCCAAATACAATTTCAAAAAATTAAAATGTCTTTGGATAATATGAACTTGAAGGAAGAAATTAATTAAAGACAACCTCGATGAATTGGGAATTAAATTAAAATAAATAATATTTAAAAAGTAATAACTTTAAAATATATACATTATAAAAATTATTTGAAATGAGACTTACTAGAATTTTTAAATAAAAATAAAATCTTTTTACATCAATATGATTAATTAATCAAATGAAAAATGTATTCACTTTTATTTGGTTTTCAAGAGTTTATATAAGCACTAGAATCATTAATATTTACCGAATAATATGTTACTTTATAGCAGGGGTGTCCAACAAGTCAATTGTGATCCACCGATCGATCATGAGGCCAATCTGGCAAGAGCTGTCGAGTAATGAGTGAAACAAATTAAGTCAAGATTTTCAAGTTTTTTTTTTATTTTTGTTTTTGTTCTAATATTTTTTTTTCAATTCTAGATAGGTAAAGTCCACTAAGCCATATCATTATTGAAAATAATATTTTTAATCTTGATTTAATGTAGCTAATTTGAATTAATAAATAATGTTAATAATTACTCATGTTGCTTTAATTCCCTCGGACATGAGTTTTTTGGCCCATTAAATAATTGTTATTTTTTACTAGTAGATAAATAAAAAATAGTATGCATTTCACACTTTCCTCCACTTAGACTATGCCTATAACAACAAGTCGATTGCAACACATTTTAAAACAAAAAGTAGATCTTATGAACACCCCTGCTCTAAAGAAAGGCCTCAATCTAACTGACATACAATTTCATATCACAATGCAAGTACAAATTACATTTATTGTAGCAGTTCTACTAAAAAACAAAGGGTATTAAATATTTAGTGTTGAGAATATATAATAATGTTTAAGAAAAAATGATCTCCAATTGTACATACTATAAAAATTCATAGCAAGGTAGAATAAATAAAATTATTTAAAGTATATACATGAACATAAAAAAAGTGTAATTAAAACAAAGTAAGCAGAAAAAATTAAAATGGAAGACACAGTAGAATTGAGAAGAAATGAAGGAAAATTACAAATAATAATCATTTGAAGAAATTGAAATAAATTTTAAACAGTGTCTAAAATAAATTAAGAAAGAATATTATGACAACAAAAAAAAACATTAAAAAAACAAGCTTGGAAAAATAAGAATAATAGTTTGGGATTATTTAAAAAATAAAAAAGGTACAATTTTGAGTTTGTTGAAACTTATGAATAAACATGTATTAAAGACAGTTACAAAAGTCTTAAAGATGATATAGTTTAACTGAAGTGCTATACTATAAGGATAATTGGATATTTTTGATGCATTTAGCTAACAAAATAATTCATTAATGGAAAATAATGAAAGATTACTCTTGATATTATTTCCAAAAGTTAAGATTAGAAGAATTATGGGTATTGCATTAAAATTTATAAAAAAAAATGTTATGTTCCAATCATAACAATTAATATAAAAAAATACTCACTGAGTTATAATTCTTATAAACTCAATGTAAGTATTAGAAAAAGATAAAAATAAAATTCAAGAGTGAAGAGCATTATAATATTGATCTAATTCTTTAAAGAAATTCACAATATTGAAAAAGACTGTAAGTGAATAAAAAATTGATAATAGTGAGGAAAAGTTACAAAATCTAAAATATTAGAAAGTCATAGAAAAAAAAAGCCCAGGAATTAATAAGAAGTCCAAGCAGCAGAGGGGCTAGAACTATCGATTTGAGGATCTTTTACTCCAAAATTTGACACTCTATCATTGCATTAGATCACACAAGACACAGAAAAGCTAAAAGCTAAACAATAATTATAAAAGCTTTTTTGGAATAACACTATTTATTTGATTACCAGAAGTTGGATATTGATTACACCAGATAATAATTCTGAAGAACAATATCTATCAATATTAATATGTCATTTACGTAATATATTTCTTAAACTTTATATTTGATTTAATATTACAAATATAAAATAAATTATTTTAAGAAATATAATGATGGTAATTAAATGCTCTACTTGGTCCAAATAACCTTTTGCCTAGATATTTACTTAATTCTAATCTTAAAATAATTTTGTAAATAAAACAAAAAAAAAAAAATAGCTTTCATTATTTATAATACTGAACTTCAAAAATCATGAAGTGTGTGCCATTTTTAAAATTCAATATTATATATGAAGACAGCAAAAATAGAGGAGGAAGAAAAGAATTTAGAAGGATTATATAATATATTTCATTATTTATCTTTACAAAAGTTTAACAATAGTAGAGAAAACCTTAAGCATATATGAGAATTTATATATATGTTGACACAAACGCGCAGGAGCAAAAGTCTACCCATGCGCAATGGCGATCATAATAATTACATTTATTCGAAGATATTTTATAGCATTTAATTCCATTAGAAATAGGAACTTGATATTTAAAAATATTAGATTTTAAACTAACGGATTTAACTTCTTAACAATAGATTGCTAAAACAAACTATGTTACTATTACCAGCTTATATAAATGAATATTATTTTTTAAAAAGTCGATATGATTGTAATTGAACAATCTAAAAGAAAAATAATCGGAAAATGAGTATATGATCAAGAACTGTAAAATATTCGACCATTATCAGATTTTATTTACGAGAAAGCGGTCAGTTAGTGTTACTTGCTGTGGAGCCAAGTGTTTCATCTTTTCCAAGAGAATTTTCTCTTGCTGACTTAATCCCATTAAATTCCTATTTCTCTTTAATGCGAGTTAAACGTATGGTTAGAAGATCCTACAGATCTCAGAGGATGCTATAAAACCTTTAAGGATTTATTAATAATAAAAAATGTTTCAAAAGAATTAGTTTTAATTTAAACAAATAAAAGAACAAAAGTCTAAAAAAATGATTTGAAATTTAACGCTAAAAATTCATCAAATATAAATACTAGTATTTACACTACTTGCGATCAGAATCTGTGTCCAGAGACAGATTGACTATTATTTTAATATATATAAATTATCATATGCTATGTATAACTTCAATGTTATGTAGGTAATATTGTGATTTTATGATAAGCTTTCAATAAATAATTTAAACCATTACTAATCTTATTAATATATAGGGGGTTTGAACTCAGACTTTCAAGCAACCTTCAACTATCCACACTACCTCATCCTACTGATACACATGACCACCCACTTTTAGAAAATATAAATAATCTCCAGTACATGTATTTCGTGCTGAACCAGCACTCATCAGTTGGGCCAGATTATCATCTCACACACACATATATAATCAGTGCTCAGTTTATATTAAGATAGCAAATCTTTATATTTTAATGGACAGGCTTTAATGTACTCCAACCTTCAACTCTTCAGCCATCCATACCATTGAAAATCTGATGATAGAATGCCCAAATCCCATGCTGATGCTAATATTGTTGTTATGCCTATGTTAACCTCAAGTCACTCTGACCCTCTCATGTATAGGACAGTACCCATTTAAATACATAAAAGAGGGATGGACAGAATGCAGGCTTACTGTGTAAGATTATAAAAAGGTGGGGGGAAAGCACAATTTCCTAGTATGGCACCTTATACATCAGTCATAAACTGATATTCTGTTAAAATTTATCTATTACTTTTATAATCAATATCTCAATATTTATTTTATAAACTTGGGTTAAACTATGATAGTTACTCTGAAACTAATAATAGATAGATATCTATTCATAATCCATTTGAGAAGGGTTTTTTAGGTTGGCTAAGTATCTACAAGGAGAAATAAGCTTACACTTGTTTGTAGTTTTTAAAAAAATCAGATTTAAATAACAAAATTTGAATTCCAAGTCATAAAGAGCAGGAAAATGTGTTGATTACTATGAATGTTTCTGAGTATCATTTAGTTTCCAAAGTATCTGATACTATCTTTGCCAATGATTCTTGGTCAATTAAATTTATAAAAATAGTTATCAAAAACTTCATATTCACAAATTTTTGGATTGATATGTAATTCATTATTTAGAAATGCATATTATCATTAATACCATTCATCAGTGCATTCACAATAGCTTGTAGATTTTGAGTAATTATAAACATGGCTGAGTTAAAACTTTTACACTTTCTAATATCTTTCTTATAAGTTATTGATAAATATATTAAATTATTTTTTCACATAAATTGCAACTCAGTTTGTGAACCAAACATTTGTTTATTTCCCAGATATCTGATTATTTTATTATTGTGCAGAACTCTTAATTACATTCCCCTATTTAAATCTACTAGATTTTCCAAATATAATGATTGATCTTATGCCTCTTTTTGTTCACATGTAATTAGATATAATCTAAGATAATTTGCTTATCTAGTGATTTACACATGATTTCAGCATCTTCCATGCTGTACAATATATTGAAATGATTGTGTGTCTCATAGCATACAATAAAGTAGTAGTGTGGGTGCATGTATATATATAAAATTGAAATGGAAAATAGAAATAAATATAAACAATTATTTTTGTAGATATTTTCTACATTACACTGAAATAACAGTTAAAGATTAAATAATTTTGAATTTAAAAAAAAATATAAATTAAATCTTTAAAAAGGTCTAATATTTTATTAATTCTGATTTTGAAAGTAAAATAAGCAAGTTTTTATGTTACAATAGATATATTGGTAATTACAAAATTCCATTATCTATTTTGATTAAAGAGATGTTTTTTAATTAAAGCCCATGTAACATGTTTTGATAAGAATCCTACAAAGTTGTTTTTGAAAGTATTAATGTAAATTGAAAAAGAGTCATTAACTTTTTTCAATCAAGATATGAAAGGTTTGTGTCTAATTACCATGTTTTTTAATTCCACCCTGACTATAAAAATGTTGGAAAATAAGTTTTTTAAACTTTTAGAGTTATAAAGTTACTATGAAGATATAACAGAAGTTAAGTCAGTGAAAATCCAGCTGCTGCTACCAGTTCACAATGGTATAGTTTGGATTCACATGAAAATAAGGGCAGCTTTTTTTTGGTGCATTAACCTATACATATATATATATATATATATATATATATATTGTGTATTATCCAGTATGTCTAAAGTCTATCAAATTCTAGTATAAATAGAGATGATTGAATGTCAACAGTTACCATATTATACCTTCCTGAAGGTGACAATAAATCAGTCTACAGTTTAGAAAAATCCAGCTTGCATGGAGGGTTCTTCAACTTGCTGAAGTAGTTTATATGTATACTGGCTTATCTATATCCAGAGAGGTGCAGATAAATGTACTGCATCATATATACTATATTGAGAATAATAAATTTTAAATAATTTTTTTGGTGAAAATGACAGTTGTAATTTTTTAAATTAATTTTTTTTTTTAAAAAAAAAAACTTTATTCAACAAAAAGTAAAATCCATTTTCAGTATATTTTATTAAACAAAGAGAATGACAAATTTTTTCTTAATTAGGGAATAGAAGAACTTGCTGGAATATGTTTAATGATATTTTTAATTTATCAAGAGCAACCTGTTAAAAAAGAAAACTTTTATAATGGACTGTGAAAAAATAATAATTTTTTTAAGTAAAAAAAAACTTTGGTTTACCTTAGATAATAAATGAACTAATAATTTTGATTTATTTTATTTTTTATATATATACACACCATATATGTATAGTTATGTATTATTAAAACTGAATTGAATGTTTTTTATAAGTCTATGACAATTCAAACATGTTACTTTAAATTTTTATACAACACATTTGAGTGCTTATATATGTGTGTAAATTTTTATATATTTTTGACATTGAATTAATTGTGTATTAATAAAATGTAATATGGCTTATTACAATTATTTTTTATGAAGACCAATGTGTGAATACATTTCTATGTGTCCACAAATATTTGTTAAATCGGTCATTAATTATGTATTAGAAACATGAATTTTATTTATAGGTTTATGACAATCCAAATATATTCATAAATTATGACACCACCTATCTGTGTGGCTATACTTAGATGTATTTTATGTATCAATATATTTGTAAATCACAATTTGATTTCTTTTTGAATTAATCAAAATCAGAATGTTTAATTTATATGTATGGACATATTCAGCACACCTTAATTTCATTTTATTATTAATAAATTGATCTATTGTTGTTAAAATTATTCCAGTGAATTTATTTAATCCTAAAATTTAAAATATTATGTTTGTATTATATATCTTGTCCACAGTAAGTTGTAGAGCTTTTGTTTACTGAATTGTCTGTTATATAAAAGGAATTTATATTTAGTGATGAGTTGATAATGATCCTGGTTGGTACAAAGCAATATCCTTTAAAGTCTATGCACTACATTTCATTTTAATTATTTACTTAGAAATTAAGTTTATAGTTGTCTAGTACATTAATGGTAACCAAGTGGCCAGAGCACTAATGGTGATTAACCTGTTTTAGTAACCCAACATTATATGTAAAAACTTTAATATTTGCGTTGATATTAGAAATACACACACTTATATAATTCGGAAAGCAAAACTATATATAAATCAAATCAAATCAAAACAAATCAAAAACATAAAAATGTCAATCTTTGTTGATTCGTCTAATGTTTTCGAAGGTATAACTTTCATTTTCAAGAAGTACAATATCTCTTAATTTTCCACAATGTGCAAATATGCAAAATAAGCAAAATATTCTAATCAGAATAAAAACATTTAAACTTGCCATTTCTTCGATATGGTGTAAAATGATTATTTTTTGTTCATCACGTGTTCATCTGATATGATATAACACACTTCCTTCACCTTCCTCTGCAGATCATGTCACTCTCTATACAACACTGTTGGCCTATCCAGCCTGCAATGATGGCCCACAGTCAATGAATGCTGTACAAAAATAGAGGGGTGAGACAGGTCCCCCAAGGCTTTGTTATACACATATATATGCTGGCCAGTCTTGTCTGGATCGATGCCATCATTTCCCCATAATATACAGCTGGGCAATTGTTATCACTACGTGTGATTTTGCAGACTGCTTGCTGTGTGTCTACTGGGAGAATATGGTCTTTTGTATTGTTTATACTCCTGTTAAGATTAGGAAGCGATCGGAAACACATACTAAAATCAGAGCAAAAAATTGTACGCAAATTGTTATGAATATTTCTAATATACGAAAGCAAGATATGGGGTTTATTTTGTTTCAGCTCATGAATCAACCCTCTAGTAAATTTCCTAATGACATTGTCAATCACTCTTTTATTATATTTAGCATTGATAAGCTCATTTCTATACATTTCAATATTGTTTCTTTTGTTGGCTTCAAAGCTGCACAAACTGTTGTTTCTAGGTAAGAATGATTTGAGGCCAACCATTTTATATATATGTGGTGTGTTTTATAAGTTGTGTATGTAACCTTTGATATTAATAGGTTTAATGTTCATTCTGTAGCAGGAGCGATTAGCTTCAATCATCACTTGGAGGTCTAAATATTTAATGCTGTTAGGGACTTCATCTTGATTAGCATTTATGCTCAAACTTGATGCTGTTGTAAGGTCTGTTTTGATGTCCTCTATGGTTTCCTCAAGTGCAGCCCCAAAAATGTCATCCACATTATGTTTTGATTTGATTTTTATGGATTAGCACTTTAGTTTGTGCACCCAAATTATTGTTTAAATAATTTTCCCCCAGCTGGCAAGGGTTAAATAATTAACCTGATTTTTAATAGACCCATTTTAAATCCAGTCATAAGTTTGACTGTTGATTTATTGTATTGTTGGTAATTCATGATGATGAATGATTAATGCTGGTGAAGTTATAATTACTTAAAGTCAGTGCTATTCTCGTGCTTCTTATATTTATTTGTATTTAATATTTAAATTTTGTATTGATTTGGGGATGATGATGATGAGTTTTTCATTACCCCAGGTTCATCCTAGTGATTTCACACTGTTACAAATGGCTATCTAACTATGGGCCTGATGATGACCAAGCACTGGTGACAATTGCAACAAAATTGCCACTCAACTTGATCTCAAATATAACCACATTTGAGGGGAAAAAGTATGGATTTTATACAGAATTAATTTTAAAGTATTTCTGTGAAATATGTGACAAGAGTATTGATGATTATAAGTTATAAAATAGTTTTAATGTATATTTAAAAACATCATATTTAGAATTGAATAGAATATAATTTTGGAGATTGAATTGGGTTTATGACTGTATGAAGTTTGTTTAGCTGTATTTTCAGTTTTGATGATAGATGAATAGTTTTGTCATTGTCTTAAGGATACAAAGATTTTATGCAGCTCCATGGAGTATTGTATCACAGGCATTTCTCATCCCACTTTTTGATTTCCTATTGTTTATCATGGTGAAGTTAACATAGTCATGCTATCATAACAGACTCTATGTCTTCAAGAAAAAGAACAAGACCTAGGTTTGGTTTTTCCAGCCTTTAAGGCTCAAAAAAAGCAGGGTTTTGCAAAGATTTTTGTATTTTTTATTGCATATCAAAGATTGTGGTAGCTTATAGTGTCTAAATTGTGGAAGCCCTCTTAGTGATCATGGTTCATTTGTGTTATAATGTAGTGGCTGAATTCCTTATCTATTTCAGAATTTCAGGCTACTATTCCTTCTGTTAACTGTCAGATACTGGTCAGATCTGAAAAAAGATGAGTACATAGTTTGAGGTATAAACCTTGTGTTATGTATAGTATATAAAATATTGTTAGATAGGTGTTTCATTTGCCTTTGCTTTTTCACCATAAGGAAGGATATGAGACAGTTGTGTCTTATGGCTTACAGTAGCATAGTAGTCTCTGTGCATATATATATATATATATATATTTCAAAGGAAAAGTATAGTAGTCTCTGTGCATATATATATATATATATATATTTCAAAGGAAAAGTAAAAATAAACATTTTTTGTAGATATTTTCTACATTACATTGAAATTACAGTTAAGCAGTAAATAATTTTGAATTTAAAAAAATTTAAATGTTTAAAAAGGTTAATTTAATATTTTATTATTTTTAATTTTGAAATTAAAACAAGTATGTTTTATGTTACAATAGATATACTGATAATTATAAAATTCTACCATCTATTTTAATTAAAGAAATGTTTTTAATTAAAACCTATATAACATGTTTTGATAAAAATCTTATAAAGTAGTTTTTGAAAGAATTAATGTGAATTGAAAAAGAATCATTAACTTTTTTCAATCAAATTAGGGAAAGCTTGTTTTTATTTACTATGTTTTTAAATCCACCCTGATTATAAAAATGTTGGAAAGAAGACTAAGGGGAGTTTTTTAAACTTTTAAAATTATGCAGAGTTACTATGAAAATATAACTGAAGTTAAGATAGTGCAAGTTCAGTTGTTGCTACTATTTCATAACAGTAGCATTTGGATTCACATAAATATCACATATTAGTCAGTATATCTGAAGTCTATCAGATTCTAGACTAAATGGAACTGACTGAATGGCAACAGTTAGCAGATTTTACCTTTCCAGAGATGATGATAAGGCAATCTACTTTTTACAAGGGACCAGCTTACTCAGAGAGTCCACCAGCTTACTTAAGAATTAGTTTATATATATACTGTTTTAATCTATATTCAGAGAAGCACAGATAAATGTACTGCATCATATATATATATATATATATATATATATATATATATATAGCTGTATTTATATATATATATATATATAAAGTACAGCTGATGAATAGCCTTATATATATTGAGAATGAGTTATTTAAAATAATTTCTTTGATTAAAATGATAGTTGTAATTTTTAAATTACACATTTTTTTAAAGTAAATAACTTGATTCAACAAAAAGTAAGATGCATTTCCAGTATATTTTATTTAAAAAAGAAAACTCCAAAAATCTTTCTTACTGGAATATGTTTAAAGATATTTATAATTAATAAGCCTAATCTCTTAAAAAAGAAAAAAAAAACTTTTAAGAAGGGTGTCAAAGAATTAATATTATTTTGTTTTAAAAAAGTAAAAAGAAAAACTTTTTTTTTACCATTAGATAATGAATGGATTCATGACTCCAATTCATTGTATTTTATATATATATTACGTATTATTAAAAATGAATTGAATTTTTTTATAAAAGTCTATAATAATTCAAACGTATTAATTTAAATTATTATACATCACATCTGTATATATTTGACATTGAATTAATTGTGTATTAAGAAAATATAATATGGTTTACTAGATTTTTTTTATAAATACCAGTATGTGCATACACATATAAGTTAAATCAATCATTAATTATATATTATAAAAATGAATTTCATTTATAGATTTATGACAGCCCAAATATATTCCTAAATTATTATACTGCAGGTCTGTGTGTTTATATTTAGGTGTGTTTTATGTATTAACATATTTGTAAACCATAATGTGATTTCTTTTTGAATTAATGAAAATCAGAAGGTTTAATGTATATGCATAGTTATATTCATTAATAAATTGATATTTTGTTGTTAAAGATATTCCAGCGAATTTATTTCATCCTAATTTAAAAAAAATTATGTTTGTATTAGATGTTTTTCACAATAACAGTTAAAGAGCTTTTGTTCACTGAGCTGGATTTGTGCATAATGGTCTGTTATATAAAAGTTTATATTTAATGGTTATGGACATCCAGTTGATGAGTATGCTGGTTGCCAAACAGGATATTTTTTAAATTCCATGCATATTTACTTAGAAATTAAGTTTATAGTTGTCCAGTACATTAATGTTACTAAGTGGCCAGCACATTGGGGATAGTCAGCCTGTTTTAGTAATCCAACATTATTTTTTAGTTTATGCATATATATTACTGTTTAAAGAATCTGCCCCAATCTGGAAAGGACTATATAATTAGCTTGAGCTATAGGAAACTCAAATCCAGTCACAAGATTGAGTGTTGATTTATTGTACTGTTGATCATTTATGGTGATGAATGATTATTGCGTTTGTGTAATGCTGGTTAACTTATAATTACTTATAGTCAGTGCTGATCTCTCATTCTTCTTATATTCATCTGTATTTTTAATTCAATATTTAAATTTTGTATTGACTTAGGGATGATGATGATGAGTTCTCCATCACCCAAATCACTTAGTGAATCTGTACCATTATAATATATATATATATAACAGCTTCCATGCCATATAATATATATTCAATGGTGAACCCAAATATAACCAGAATCATTCTCTGGTTTGTATGCCTGTTGTGATGTATGCTTCTGCTATTAGATACATCTGCAGGAACCCTTCTGAATCAATCTTCTAAATTATATCACCATGTGAAATCATGATCCCTCATAGCACATTTTTTTGTTAAGTGTATTTTACATATTTGTCAATTTTTACAATGACTGTAATGTTTGAACAATGTGAAATTTCTGTTTTTATTTACAGAAAATGGCAGGGAAACCATTTTAATGCTTGAAACAGATTACAAGCAAGCTGATCTCATAAAAACACAAATTTATGGTTGATTGAACTAAAATGTTAAATTCGCCATGTCCCTGACAAGGGTGACAAGTCCAAAGTCAAAACAACACTGATTTTTTTTTATGCAAATGACATTTTTCTCTCAACATTTAGTTCACAATGGGCCAGCATTTTAATTGCAAGTTCTGAAACATTTATGTAATGTGGTAAAATGTAAATGTCCCATTTTATGCAAAGAAAAGTGCAAGCTTCACCCTGACATTGCCATCTCGCAAAGAATTGGGTGTGAAACACTTTTTATTAAGTTCAGTACGATCCAGCTTATCTATCAGCTATATTCAATCGATTTCACTTTATATGATTATTTTTAAAATCTCATAAATGAAAAATTGTCACAATTGTTTTTGTGGAGTTAGACATGGTGGGGGAAAGGCCACAACCATTAAAAGGCATTACTTTGCAAGTGTTTTCAGACTCCTTTGAAAAATAAATAGCATATTTAGACCAGTGTATTGCACCTAATGGATAATAATTTGAATGAGATAAAATTTATAACACTTAAAAATAAATAAACAAATTTTTATTATAAAATTATGTCACTTTTGAGTACCCACTCAGATACATTAAATTAGATAGTTTCATGGATTTATTATGAGGTGACCAAAGTAAGATGTGGGACCTTCTGCATTTGTCTAACACTTCCAGCTGTAGAGTGGCAAGCCATACAGTAATAGAGTGCCTCATGTTCAGGTTTATATTCTAAAAGCTTTCAGTTCAACATAAACTTGCCTCACTGCTTAACTGTATTGCAGACAGTGTGAATACTGCCATTCATTCTTTGACAGTTATTTGGTTGCTGTCTAGCCTTATTGCCAAATGAATCACAATTTATAGACAGACTCTCTTTATTAATGAGAGCAATCTGATTTTTGAGCAGCAGCATCTATTGGCTATGTTATATTTATTCAGATATTCATTGACCTATAGTGTTGAATGTTAAATCTGATCAGAATAATACTTAGTCTATACAAGCCCACTAATTGAAGGTAAGTTGAGTGGTAACATTCTGTACACCTGCCTAAAATTAGTTCAGGAAAATGTAATCATTGGAGAAACATGGGTGGACAACTTTGATGTTTCCTGGATTCCTTAGCTTTGATTCTATTATCATTAGGTTTGAAAAATCATCAGTAGGTGTGGTATCTTTATAAGCTGGTATGGCATCTTCATCAGCAGATCCAGTGTATTCATTTATAGATATGATCTCTTTATTAGCATATCTAGTCTCTTTGATTATTGTAGTCTCTTCACTACTGGCTGGTGACCTATAGTTCAAGCTTAGCTGGTTTCTGTCCCTATGATGTTGCTGTCCATCTGCTGATTGAACCAACACTATTTGAAAACTTTTAATTTGTTGTTGGAATCTATTTGGTAATTTTCTTGAACACATTGCATAAGACTTGAATACCTGTCTTTATTTTAGCATTTTTATTTTCATATTCATTATTGTTAGACCTAATGGCTGATAGGTTTGTCTTAAGGTTCAAATTCAGTTTATCAATCATCTCTGGGTAGCTGTTTTTTAATTTTTTTTATTTGTGAACTTTTTCACTCTCATCACTGTAAGTCTAAGTGATTGAACTGATTATGAACTAATAAATTTCTGTGTAATAAGAGACAAATGAATTGTTTTAGTAAATACAAGTGACATTTGATTGTCATGCTAATCCATAATCATTGTACTGGTAAGTGCAGTCATTAATTTTTTTTATTAATGATAGCTCACATGGTTTTGTTTTGCAATGGACACTGCAGTTCCAGTATGCAGTTTCATTGTTAATTGCATATCATTGATAATGATTTTGTATCTGAAGGTTGAATGAATGCTTCTCACATTATTTATAGAGGCATTGATTTTATATTGCACTTCTGGTTTTTTGGTATGAATCCTTCTGTATTAATACAAGCAGCCTCTAGGTGATAGATGTGCTTACAATATCTACACACTTCATCTAATGTGGACATTAGTGAATGCATATTTTGGTTTGTCACATCTGTAACAAATTCTCATGATATTATCATTAGTTTATCCTCAAGCTTGTCTGATCAGAAAAGTTTTTTATATGGTTCTATTTTCCAATCCACTACTTTAAAGCTGGGACAATGATCAGAAAAGTTTTTTATATGGTTCTATTTTCCAATCCACTACTTTAAAGCTGGGACAATCTTTATGTAATGGAGTGATATGAACCCCATAGATTCAGTTAGAGTTGCTTACAATATTGTTGACTCAGAGATAATATTTAGATCTATTAACAATTTGATTTTGAGCCTGTCATTACATATTATGCAAATAGTGATTTATTTAAGAAATCTTCAAACTTGAAGCTGGTTTAGTGAAAAAAATCTCTCACTTTTTTGTCTTTCCTTATTTACAGAGATCAAAGTGATATTTTTGCATTATTTTTAGGGATTTTGGATAAAAAAAAGTGCTGACAGTAGAGGTAATATTTTGTTAAAATCACTCCAGTCAGAAAGTTATGGAGTCACCATTGCTCATGAGATCTCAAGTATTTACACATCACAGATTATCAACAATGTATCTAGTTTTAATTTAGACTTTTTAATCTAATTAGCTTTCATGTAGAAAAGCACTCAGTCCATGTAAGTTAGCCAATTTTCATGATAGCCTTATAAAACTCCTTTAATGAAATTTTTTTCCAACTGTGAGAAAAAAAGTTTTATGACTCCATTCATCTCATGAGAGCAAATCTCTCAATGCACCAAATCTGTTTTGTTTACTTAAGTTTAGAATAAACACAATCTCACACACACATATGATTAAATATTTGTTAAAGCTTGCATACAATATACACTTTCATACATCATACATTTACAATATATTTTTCAAAAAATATCTGCTATACCATATAACTGATATGTTGGTTAGGTATAGTATTTAGTTGCCATGCAATTGCTGAAGCAATAGACTGCAGGTCCCCTTTTAGGATTGCTTAACAGTTTCAGACATACTATGACAGCTTGCATCATCTTTCAGTTGTGCCATGACAGTTTGCATCATGCAAGCATTATGTTCTAGTAGCTTCCAGTTCAACATGAACTTGCCTCACTGTTTTCACAATATTGTGGACAAGGTGTTTACTGCAATTCAGCTCTGATGTATTGATTGTTGTGTAAACTTCCAAAAGGACTGACAACTTATAGACAGATCCTACTCCTTATTGGGTGCAATCAGATTCCTGAGTATCATTATCTATTGGCTTATTTCTGTCATTGCTTATATTTTATCTATTCATGTATCCATTAGTCTCTAACAAAGAATTCTGAATTCAATCAAAATAAAATTGAATTGTCCAAACAAGTCCCTTAGTTGAAGTTAATTTGAGCCATAAGCTAACCAGTAATATGATAGCAGTAATGTTGCTAGTACTTTGTCTATAATGATTGATTGTTTCTTTATAAATATCACTGCTAAACATATTTCTAATTATTTACATGGAAATTATCCCACACTTTACTTTGATATATACATGTAATATACAAATCAATATATATATTAAAATACAGTACAATTTACATAAATTATATTATTTTAGAAGTACTTTCGACTATACATTTTGTAGTCTTTATCAACTATATAACATATATTACATATATTGTGAAACGAATACAGATATCAAATTTTATTTATTACACACACACACACACACATATATATATATAATAAAAATAATATATATATATAATAAAAATAATCAATGTGACACTGATTAATATAACGTAGTATTCTCACTAAAGGGCAAAAATCTCAGGAATGGTCAGAAATCATCATCATTACAATAATAATAATAATAATAATTATTGTTTTTATTATTTATTTATGAAAAAAACATATAAAAGACAAAAGTGAATAACACTAAATAAGCAAAACTTAGAATAACTCCAAACAAACAGAACTTAAGTGAGGAGTTATTTATGAGTCATTATATTTCAAAACCATTGCAAAAAAGAATATATATACACATTAATTATATACAAAACATATAATGAATAACTTACAATAATTAATACAAACAATAAATTATAAATGTAGAAAATAGCTATAAAAAATAATTAGATGCACAGGAAAAAAACAAAGAATATATTATACATTAATCATGTGCACCACAAAGATGTTACAACAATAGTAAATAAAAATATATTGCCCCACATAATGCAATTAATCTTTTTGTTGGTGACTATTTGAAAAACATAGACTATCTATCATTTTATATTTTTAAGAAATGTATAAAACTTTGGTTATTAAGACACATCATGACAACTAAATTGCCAAAGATTACTTTCCAAGTTAAAATGTGGCGGTATCAGTTGAAATTTTTATCTAAATATTTACAATGGGCACTACAATATAAAAAGAATGGTGATGATATATAATAGTAATCACTATAGACACAAAAATTATCATGAATATCATGTTGGGACCTTATGGCCTGTAGCCAATGTGCTTGTAACATGTTATAAATGTTTAAAGTTTTATATTATATTTTTATTATAAGAGTAATAAAATGAATAGATGCAATAGATCCTATGCAATGCATTAATATTAAAGTAAAGAGAAATCATTCTAAGCCTATCAAAAACAATATGCATGATATAATTTTGTAAGATACATAATGAGAATAGTGAGTAAACTATCCAACAATTTCAAATAGAGATATTATAAGATGTTATACTTTGATAACAAACACCATAAATAGTCATCAAAGTAGATCTAGGCAATAATTTTACTAAATAATAAACCAAGCAGTATCACTAATCAAAATAACTTCAAATTAATAAAAAATCTAACTAGCAATAACTATCAACAAAAATAATAATATAACATGTATAAATTATATTGGAATGAACATTATATTGACTACAAATACTAATATTAAGTAAATGTAAAAAATATTTATAAGAAAACAGAATATACTAATTTTATTGTGATTCTCAGTTAAATAATTTAGCATAAGCCAATTATTAATTAATGTCAGATCTTTGTTAATTATGAGTTCAAGAATAAAATATAAAATAGCATCACAAGGCAGAACAATATCATCAGAAAAAATATAAATCACTGAGTCCAAAGACAAATTCAAAAATATTTATATATATATATTAAAGATATTATGGGGTCAAGTACAGATACCCCTGGATCTCTATGATTAACCAATTTAAAATCACTAATAATACCATGTTATTTCAATAATCAGTTTAGTGACTTTTAGATAATTTTTTAACCAGGAAACAAATTATCTTGATAACCATGTGAATGGAAATGATGCAGAAGAATTCTATGATGAATAGAATGAAATGCTTTAGATAAATCCAAATAAACAGTTGTCTTGAAAGCATTATCCAATGATAATAATAATAAATTGTACACATGACTATAAAATGTATCTAAAGTACTTTTTCCAGCAACAAAATAAACTGATGTACAGCAATCAATTTATGCATATTCAAGAATGATATTATTTTATCCTGGACTATCATTTCAAATAACTTAGAAATAACACAAATGATCACAATAGACCTATATTTAGTAATAATTAATGAATCACTTTTGAAAAAAATGGATAATAACATTCAACTTTAAACATTCAAGCAATACACCAGCAGGTAAAGAAAAATTAAGTAAGTAGACTAGAATGGGTATAAAAGCAAACTTATTATTTTTAAGAATTTATAAAGTTACCTTATCTAAATTAGAATTTGTGAATATTTTCAGACAATCAATCAAATGTAATAATTGAATATCAGAAACATCTGAGCAAAAGAATGATCCAGAAATAATGTAGAAATCAAGCCACTAAGAGATGACTCTACCTATAGTATATACTAAAGAAATTATTAAAAAGATCTGCAACATATTTTTCATTGTATATTTCTAATATATTATTGTTATTTTTAATAAAATTAATTTGATTAAAGGATTTTTTTAATCAAAGAATTAAATTGTGTTCCATTTCAGAAAAAATATTTTTCATTACAAAGAAATTTCCTATGATAATTTGATTGAGCTATTTTAATATAAAATTTGATATAGAACTTAATAGCTGTTGTCTTGCATTGGTGGTTGAGAGGTCAGTGTGACTGCTTTGCACTTGCAGGCAGTTGCCTGGGTTATGGGTTCACATCCCAGCCGATGCTATGACACTTTAAAAAAAAAAAAAAACTTAATAGCTGTTTCAAAGCAATCAAATTAGAAGAACATTTAAAATACTTTTTCAAATTAATTTTTTCAATTGTCTCTTGACATATCAATGGAGAATAAATATAAATATTCTGAAATTGTAAAAAGCCCATATTTACATCATTCAAGTTAAAAATACAACCCCAGTTCTTATTGAATAACAATTTAATTTAACATGTGATAGTGTATTTACATTCTTATAGCTAACTGGAATATTATAAGCTATAGATGATTCCAAATAAATTGCAAAATGATCTGTAATCACTAATTCATATAAGCCAGAGTTATATTTAAAATACTGATCAAGTCTAATAAATATTTGATCATGTAGAGATTTTCAAGATAATGTTGCATGCATAGGTAAAAAAATTGCTTGGGATTAAAACTGCATATATATATATATATATATATATATATAAGACATTTTGATTTATTATATATATATATATATATATATATATATAATAAATCAAAATGTCTTATCTAATTTTGTTTAATAAATCAGTATTCATATCACTGATTATTATGGCAGAGGATGAATGTAAATTATATACTAATTTGTCTAATTCTCAAATAAAAAAAATATAACAACTAATACACTAACTATATATTGCAATTAAAATAAGATCTCCATTAGAGAAATTAAATGTAATTAGTATAGATGTGGTAGTCATAAGTTCTGGAACAAAATTTAAATGAATTTTTATATAAAGCATTACTCCTAAACATAAACACAAACATGAGACAAGAATTGCTGTATATCTGTTCAATTTACATAAAGATTGTTCCTCATGAAAAATCTATGTCTCAAAAAAAAAAATTATAAAACCTTAATGGAAGATCATTTAGATGCATAGTTAATTCATCAAAATGAGTTTTTTTATTATGAATATTCATATGAAAATTTTTTAAATCTTTGTAATCAAGAATCCAATTAGATCATATACTAAGGAAGATCAGAAAGAATCATTGCACTTCATTTTTAATTAGAACTCTGGAAGAATCAATATCATTTTCTAACTGAAGAAACCATTTCAAGTAAATGGTATACCTTGGTATGTAGACCATACATCTTTTGCTTCATCTTTCAAAGAAGCTGTTAAATAGCCAAAGAAATATACTAATTCTAAGAATAAAAATGTACTAATTAATGTAAATATTTTGGCTGTTACTTTCTAAGGGTAAAATATCAGATGCAATTAGATCAGATTTCCTCGAGCAATAATAATAGTCATAGTAATATTAGTGGTAATATTAGTACTAGTAATAGTAGTAGTAGCAAGCAGCAGTAGTAGAAGTAGTAATAAAGATAATAATTTTAAATTTGATTAATTAAATTTATTAAAAAAAATAACCTCACTATGATAAAAAATTACACATAGAACTTAATAAAAAATATACATGTGAATTTTCAAATCTAAAATATTAATATAAAATAATTAATTACAAATAAAAAGTTATTATTATTAATTACAATGCAATCCTTTATTAATTTTCTAAAAAAAAATTTTGGTAAGTTTTATTGATCTTAATTTTAGTGTTACTCATAAATATATTATCTTAGGCCAAGATAAAAAATTTTAATATCTACATTGTATTTTAAAAAATATTGATTCAGTTAATTATCCATAATCATATAATTTAGTTAATATTAATGGTTGAATGTCACTTTAATTGTATTCTTTATTTTTAAAATAGTTACATAAAATGTTTGAAATAAATAATTGGTTGGTGATTAAAACTCCAGTACATTTATATAATTCAAATGTTTTCAAATGAAAAGATTTAAACAAAATAATTCTTAATGCAACATTTTGAAGTGTTTGTAAAGATTTCAAGTAATATGCTGATAATAGCTTAAATATGTCTTTTTATATATAATAAATTCTAAAACATTTCTTATTTTATAAAACGAAAATTCAATTTTCTTAATATTACTTGAAGGGAAAGAATATGTTTATCAAATCATAGATGTTCATCCAAAACCAAGCAAAGCTAAGGTATTGAGTCATATTTATATCTTGGACTATTTCCATCATCTAATATTAAATACTGAATAATATTCAATACTTAATATTAGATGATGGAAATAGTCCAATATATAAATACATCTAAAATACCATCATCACAAACCTTCAGGAAAATAAGGTAAAGTATTGTTGTAATCAAGCATTGATGGCATAGTGGTTAGCATATCTGCCTTTCAAGTAGCTGGCCTGGGTTCACTTCCCAATCAATGCATGGACATATGAAAAAGTATTGTTGTAGTCCTAATAATTTTTTGACATGTGAGTTGATCCAGATATGATATTTAATTAAAATGTGGTTTACTGGAACATTTTTAAAGAGTATAATATATATTTACACTTAATAACATTCAAAAATAATCTATTCATTCATTGTGCTATTCGTACCAAATTCTGATTTCAAGTTTTTCTAGAAGACTACATAAAATTGTTATTTCTTATATTCAAATAATTTATTTAATTAATAAGAAATCATGAAAAACACAATCAATACTGTTTGTAAATTCAAATATATATCTATAATCTTGTAACTTGATTAGATAAAGTCAATTCCATAGATTTTCCTGTTTAAAAACAAAGTGCTTATTAAAAACCAAATTATATTAATGGAAAAAAACCAATCTATTCTGTTTTAATAAATATTTCCAAAATTGTGATAATGTTGATAAAATAGAAATTGGTCTATAGTTTTCCAAACAGTTCTTTTTTCATTTTTATAAATAGATATAACTATAGAATATTTAAGCAGTCTGGAAATATGTCTAAATGTACAGAAAATTAAATAAAAAGGATAATAGTCTTTACAGAATGGAAATATCTTCAGTTAACATTTTGACAAAAATACCATTCAAAGCAATACATATCGTATGAATATTTTTTATTACTCATTAATTAGACTAGAGATTATTCACATAATGAATAATATTTCTGTAGTGTAATTTTCACTACACCACTTTCATGCAAGCTAGAAACTGGTTTCTATCCACTTTTAACATCTGATGGAGAGGTGCATGCATGTTCAGAATTATACATCTTTTTCACATCTTTGGTCATATTTATGATTACACTCTTCCACAAGATATTAAAAGCATATAGAAACCAATCCCTATCTTGTGTGAGAGCAGTGTAGTGAAAATTATACTATATAAATATTATTCATTAATACATTTCTTATGTCATATTTTATATAGAGATTCTAAAATTTCAAATTCTTTGATCTTTTTAAAAACAAAAGAAATTTCTCATAATCAAAAATCAATGAGATTTATAATTATTTATAAAATTATTCATTAATCATACCACACTATTTACAAAATGATGATGGTAGTGTTCAGCTATTAGATTAGAATTATTTGAAACATTTAATAGATACTCCATTAATCTTTAATCTAAAAATTTGCGAAAATCATTACTTAAAAATAATTTTTTTTTCTTTAAACAAAAAAACAAAAATTGCTTAATTTAGTTGATTTGAACAGAATAAAAAAAAAAAACACTTTGCATTAATTATATCTTTTTTATTTCTTATTCAAAGACTTTTTGTTGAGCTGTACATTTTTTTTTTATAATTTATTCTTCAATAAAATCCTTAATTAATAAACAATGAAAAATTACAATTTACATTATTCATTTCAGAGATTAGATTTACTCATGTAAGGATAATTAAGGAATACAAACGTTCATGAAATAATACTCTAAAACTTTTTATTTAGGAGAAAAAATTCTTATTAAAATTTGCAAATATTTCTCTATATGATGTTTCCAAAAGCATATTTCCAGAATAGCTAAAAAAGATATGTTCAATAAGTAAAAATGATAAAGATGTGACATGAAAGATGAAATAAATATTGAAAAATTATAAAAATTAAAAGATATTTATATAGTGTTGAGCAACAGAAGTAATTTCTCCAAAAATATCTATATTTAAGTTACCAATAATAATAATGATATTATCATTTAACTTAATAAATAAATTATGAGGTTATACAAAGCAACAATTGTTAAATTATCATAATCTAAAATAAAGTTTAAAATAATACACTTAGATGAATCAAAATATACAACAATAAAAGCCATATAAAGATCTGACTTATAATAAATTAAAATCTGTTATTTATTTTATACTCAATAATTGAAGTATATCTTTTTAATTCATAAAGTCCTATTTCATATTCATTAATCAGATCTCCGACAAGATTATTCTATCAAATAAATAATCAAGAGAATGTAAATGAACTAATAACTCATCATAAGTGTTTTCTAACACTATGTATTTTTATATGAAAAATCTCAAAATTAAAATTTTCAAAAACTAATTTATTTTTTACTATCAAATAATTTTTGGAAGAGAATTCATGTCACAAATTAAACAGATTAGAAACAGAATTTATCTTATAAGTCTTATCTCCTGTATTTTTAGTCAACCAAATGTTGTCATCTTTCATCCAAACAATAGCTATTTTCGTTAGCACTGTTTTTAAAAATATTTTCCTATTTTCAGACAATAAATTTTTATTTAAATAAAATTTAAATAAAAATGCTTATCAAATGTATTAGACAAAAGAATCACACACATAATTTAGTTTTTTACGACTTGAGAAGAAAAATCTAGTCATTTTATAAATAAAATTAATTTTTACAATTCTAAATATTTCCCCATATTTTAATCTATAGCTAGATTTAATATTATTTATTTAATTATTAAAGTCTGACAATTCTCATTTTTATTCACTACTAAAAATTTCAAAAATATTTTCTAATCTTTGCTGCTTCAAATGAAAAAATTCTTTTTTTGCTGATTGTATAATAAAGAATTTTGTGTTTTGACTTTTCTAGTATATCATTTAATTTACTGATTAATTTTTTATATTATTCTGAACTAAATTAAGTTCTAAGTTTAATAAAAACTATGATAAGAAAGGATATTATTTTGTAAAATAGAAGGGATATAAACTTTACTATTTATCTGCCAAATTAATTCAAAAATAAAATGTTTATGTAAAGAGACAATACTAGATACTTCACTTAAAAACAATAATTAATTTAGTTAAGTATTAAACAACAGCATATAGCCAACTATAAGCTGCACATTACATACAAAAAAGTAAAATAAATAAATAAAATAAATTGAAATTAATCAACAATGACTATCAAATTTAAGAATATTGTAAAATTGCTTATGATCTAAATTAAAATTATTAATATTAGTAAAAAAAACCTGATATAAAATGGGTAGCCTAAATAAAGGTGAAATTTTAAGGATATTAAGCAAGCTTGCACACAATAAACAACAATAAACTGAACATCATGCTCATAAAAATCTAGTTATAATAGATGACATTATATAAGATAGAATAACTTATTGATTTTTGATTTTGTAAAGAAATTTAAGATCTGTATATTTCCATCTTGAAGAAAAATGAAGACCAACTTTATTTTCCAGAAAAAAGTATATGGAAAATTTATTAAACACTGACTGAATAAACTATATTTTTGTTTAGAGTTAGGATTATTGAACAATATTCAATGATCACATGATCACCATTTCTAATGCTAGCACATCTGTTATTAACAAAGGCAAAACTCTCCATACAGTTGTGCCACCCAATGCCAACCAGAGTAATCTCTCTGGTTGGCACTGGGTGGCACTACTGTATGGAGAGTTTTGCCTTTGTTAATATTCAATGATGTGAAGTTGAATTTTATATCATCACTGAAATGATAACCATGTCTAAAGAAAACATACATGATTTTAAAAGCTTTGCTAACAATCAATTATAATTGAGAAAGAAAGGATCCATTACTAGAAAATATGATTTCCAGATCTCTTTGGGATTCAACAGAATTAATTTTGTGAGAATTAATAAAATTAAATTAAAACTTCAAGTTTCTTACAATATGAAACAAGGGAACATTTATTAAAATCAACTGACATAACATTTAGATCACACTAAACACTAAAGTTATAAATATCTTTCTGGTAAACAATGAATCACTGATGTGATTATTCTAAAGATTTTACGGTCATCAGCATAGTGTAGAAGATAAGATTTCAAGTAATCTTTAAGGTCATTAATATAAATGTTAAAATATGTTAAAATACTATCCTGAAAAACACCATTATTTTCAAAATTAGATAACATATGTTTGTTGAATTTAATATATGCTGTATGACTACAAAAAGGATTAAAACCAATAAAGAAGTTTAATGAAAAACCCCTTTTGTGTAATTTGAGAAGGAAAATGATGTAGTCTACTTTATCAAAAATCTATGATAAATCAAAATAAATAACATCAAGTCTCTCCTAATTGTCAACCATTTGGGCTATATGATCATAAATTGTGAAAAAATTATTTTCTAAAAATCAATTAGGACTGAAACCATGTAAAAAAGAAATGATTTTACTAACATCAGAAATAGTTTTATTAAAGCACATCTGTCAACAATTTGAGCAATAGTATATAAAATAGAAATAATTTAAATTTTTTTAAACAATTGTGAAACTCAGTCTTAAAAAATTGAGATCATTTTGTCACATTTAAGAACATTTGGAAAAATACATGAGTTATGCGATAAATTAAAAATAAGGCAAGAGGTGCAACAATATATTTGGCTAGACCTTTGTAAATAAAGGAAAGATTATAATCATATTCTAAACTAGAATGACTTCTAAACCATTTAATGACTACAATAGCATGGTCTCTAAAAAATATGATCAATCATATGGTGAAAATAAAAGATTAAGATGTTATATGTTGTAATAAATATGTCAGAAAAAATGATTGGAAAAATCATCTACATTTAATATAAAACTGTGATTAACTTGAATTTTTTTCTTACTCCATTAAAGTATGAAGATTGGCTCTCTTATTATAAATCTGATAATCTGGACCAACTGACGAGTGCTGGTGTGGCATACAAAATACGTATATTGGTGATTATTTATCTTTTAGACATATATGTGATCAAGTATGTCAGTGGTATGAGATAGTGTGGAGAGTTGAAGGTCGTGCGAAAGTCTGAGCTCAAAATGCCCTATATATTACATTGTTTATACAGGTATATATATATAGTCTGTATGTTAGATATTAATATAGTTTTATAAATTTCTTTTGTAAATATATTTAGCCAATCTTCTGAAATTAATAAATTTTTTATAAAAAAATGATTTTGTGTTTTAAAATAGAGTCGGCAATAGAAAGAGTTCATTTTAATAATCTTAATGAGAGTGTATGAAAAACAAGAAGGAAAGCCTTTATGGAAAGAGAATTTATTGGGAACATGTAAATCAATAAAACTATTAAGAATCTATAAACAAAATCCACGTAATGATGATGATGACAATTTTTTTTTTAAATCTTGGGACCATTTTAATGTTTATTATAGTCGAATTAATTTTGATATTGATTGTTTGCATGCTAGCTTTTGCGACGATTGCATATGATTTAAAGGGGTTTAAAGTTTGAAGAATTGCAGCAGCCATATTGACGCCAACCACTCGATCACATGATTTTATTGTCTCCATTTTTTTTCAACTTTAGTAACGTTAAGAATTTTTTGTTAAAATTCTCTAATCAGTTTATAATTTTTATTAACTATTATTTCAAACCGTTTATTTTTGTTTTCTCAAAGTTTATAAACACACACATACTTGATTCTACAATAAATAATACAAATACAAGATCTGATCAAATAGCACAAAATCAAACACACAGCTTACCTGATATATCACAAACACTAGTCATATCAGTTAATGATGCAACTGACTCAGATCTGGATATATCCCAAGACACATAACTACACCAAAAGCATTCTGCATGAAATCGTAAACAAAACGTGAGCAAACATCATAGATCACTAACTCCATGCTTCCCACCCATAGAAACAGCACCAACAGAAATCAAAAAGATAACCTGGTCCCTGAAGAAAAATAAACAATCTAAAACAGTCAAAATAGATGATAACAGTACTTTGACAATCTGGTCACCTGAAGAAAAGTAAACAATCTAAACCAGTCAAAATAGATGGTAACAGTACTTTAATAGATATAATTGACCACTTGGCAGAGAGATTCATACCAATAGATTTGGACTGGATTAACCCATTGATAGATGCTCACTAAGCTCTAGAATATGTGTGAAAGCTTTATAGATATTATGGCAACACCATGAAAAATCAACCTGCAGCTGATTGCACTAACAAAATTAAAAATAACGGCATTCTATGTTAGAGGATTTAATTACAAAAAATACATCAGTTAAAACAATGGATAAAGATGACACAAACTCATATCCTAGGACTTCTTGTAACTAAATTCAATAGTGGCTCACAGATTGACCCCTCTGTATACCTAGCTAGAGAAGTCACTGCACACGGGGGGTATTGGAATACTTAAAACCTCAGATTGTTCATTTCAGTCCTTCATAATATATGTATACATGTAAAACTACTGATTGTAACTGTTCATCATCACAATAAATGTTATATTTGTGTACATAGGTCCTGCAATATATCAAACATTATACTTAACATAAACTCATTACTTCATTTTAGTTCATATCCAACCATACTAATTGATGATTAATGAAATATCAAGACTTTATATCCAAGTGGCAACATCAAAGATCAATATTGTGCAAGAGTGCTGAGGATTGACATACAGCAAGGATTGACCTGTGTTTCTACACACCTATGATATATAATCTAATCACTCTAAACATTAATGCTTCCCCTTTCTCTGATCATTCTGCATTGACCACATTGATTGACCTGGTTGTAATTCAGAGATCTCTACTTACACATGTGGAAAACAATTAAAATTCTTCTTCCAACAACCACCTCAGAATTTCTCAGCCATATATAATGCTTCTGAAAATTAAAAATATGCAACTTACCCCCATCCAAAGATATCTAGCATTTATAAATATTTTATCATTCAATATAGATCATTCAATATAGACCCTTCAGATTACTAGCTTTGAATGATGAAATACATCGATTTTAAGATATTAAAGCCAATACACACCACTCAACAATATATGCACAAGTTTACACAAATATACTGAAACAGACAGATCGAAGAACCGATCTTAGTTTCATGTGTTTAAGTACGGTAATTCGAACTACTATTCGCCCGCAATGGGATTTTTCCATTTCAAGTCACAAAAATTGAGCTATATATATTTTATGTTTTGTAAATAAATATGTAAAGATTCCATGCATAAATGTCACAAATCATGAAATAATATTCGTGTGTGCGTGGTTTGTGAATTTATATCAGCTTAATTTAAAAGTTTCATTGCGGGTGTATTTGCTTCAATTTTAGCCTTTTAGAATTATACAAAGTCGTTTAAAAATACTGATCAAAAGTCACATTCCTTTGATCAGTGGTTTTAATTAAAATCTGTATTGTACAAATGTATAGAGTAATTGAGTTGTATTCGAAATTAGATAAGGAATTTATATTTGTAATTACTTTGTCAATTTAAAATTGCGTATTAAAGTTAAAGATAGCTGAAAACGGAACAATGGAAATGGATAATTGATATTGTATGGTCAAGCTGGATTGCTGGAGGCTAGAGAAAAGTAGGCGGAGCTTAAAACAAAAGCCGGACAGAAAGGTCAACGTGGCCATCGTAGAGAAAACTAACATTCTAACTTTTGACGTGGCTGAGAGTAGATCGTCTCAAAAACAGCAAAGCAGTTGCTAGAGAAATCTCTCCAACTTTTGTTAAGAAGTTCACCAGTAAACCGTAATATCGATGGGCTAAGTGCCGAGCTGACCTGTCCCGCCTTTGAACTTTGGGCCGTGACTGATCGTTTTTGGCCACATTTCCAGCCCAACTCCAAATTGACTGCCTTCCGTGTTTCAAAGCCGTCATCAGAAAACCACGGACGATGAAGAAGGAAATGTTCTGAACTTTACTTTCTCCGCATGTTATAAGTTAACGTCAATCAAAGAGCACGTTTTTTTGTTTATACCTGTTTCAAACGTCGAATTTCCTTCCTCGCTCTGTCTTTGAAAAGTTTGTAAATATTGTACTACTAATAATAATTCAAAGAAGACTTATATTTTTTCCCTATTTACTTATGCTATAAACAAACGGCCAAAGAAATATTTCCCAACCTGTTTAAAGCTTTATAATATTGATTAATATTTAAAAGGAGTTTTGTTAAGAAAATATCAATTGAGTTGGCGATTAACCTTATATTTTTTCCTACGATACTCAATCTTAAAAGAAAGGGTTTTAAGTTTATTACTTGTTCCCGAAAGAGAAGTTCAGTGATAAGTACCCCCGCCTGACACCTGGGGGGTAGGGGTTTCAGGAAACTATAGCTTTCGTCGTTGATTCGCCGTTTTATTGGAAGTATACAGCCTGTTGGCAGAAAAGGCAATTGATTACCCGGTTTGGAACTTTCAAACCACTTCAAGCCCCCGGACTGCAACGCGCCAACACCATGGACATTCGGTTACTCTTGGATCAGGTTTGAAAGATCCCGGCTGGTTGGGTCCGGCTACAACCTGTCAAGACGCGGTATCGTGTGCACTGATATGTAGGGCTCAACAGCAACCCTAGACACAACTTAGCAGCAAACCACCCCACGACCCTCACATCGAAAAAACAAAGAAATTCAAGCCAAGCTCATCCCTGCCCCTCACTACACATTGGTATGGTTGTTTACCAGGTAAAGATTACTAAAGACTAGTAGCTAATAAAGATTGGAAACTCACTTTGAAAAATATGCTCTCTATTTGTTATTAAACATATTTACCCATTGGTTTTCCCATACCAAGCTTAGCACCTACGGCGTATTGACAACTTAAATAATACTTACTAGCGTCACCAGGATAAAGCATATAAACTGAGAGCGGTTCTGAGGGGAGGGAACCCCAAGCAGGCGTTGGGTGAGTTGGATACAACGGGCTGGTGAACGAGGCGAAACAACAATGTCTGTAACAATTTTAAAAATTATCTAGCAATAAAAAAATAAAATCTGCCTCAGTCAACAGCATAAATGGGCAAAGAAATATATTCACTGGGTACTGGGCTACCCAAGCACTGTCAGAGTACCAATGACACTCATAATGGAGGGAGTCATATATGTAGACAATAATTAAAATTAATATATCATTTCAAACAAAAGCTACAAACACATCATGTATTCAAGCCACCATCTGATATTTTTGGAAAAACAAAAACAAACACTCCAACATTTAACATCACAAAATTTGCCATTAACCTGACCACAATTCCTTATGCATGTAACTAAGGAGCACATGGCATCCCAAAATTTGTCTTTGCACAGCTCAGTCCATTCACTACCCAATTCCTGTGTGACCTTGCAAATTACCTTTTACAGAAATCTATATGACATCCAGGGCTTATACCCAATTGTGATAGTCCCTTCAACAAAAAACAAGCCTTTATAATAGCTCTATCCAACCTCTATCCTATTACAATAAAATCACTTGTCATCAAAGTTCTTGAAAAAGTTCTCTAGGATAACAACAATTCATACTTTATACCACTAATCTCACACAGACAGTTTGCAATCATCTATTGCACAAGCTGCAATCATCTTCAAAATAGTCTTATACTCAGTATGGGACAGGAAAGGATATGTACTAATTGAAGTTCAACTTGATGTAGAAGTGGTTTTTGACTCAGTTGACATTAATATCTTAATTAACATGTTGGATGACACCACAATACCATGCATTTAACTGTACCTGTTCACTAACCTGCTACTCAGTCATGAAATTAACATCATGCTCAATGACAAAAACACTCCATCATTCATCTTTATGCAATCCATTTACCAAGATTCACCATTCAGCTCACTACTATTTATCTTTTACATCAACTTGCACATATTTAAAATCCAACAGGGAATCAAAGGCATCCAGAAATCAGGCACTTTACAACATATAGTATGCATTGTACATATGTATGATGTTATAGTCTTCCTGCTAGAAAGCAGGTACCAATGTTACAGAAAATATCTCAAGATTTTGAATTCAACACATCATTTTTAATTTAATCAAAGTAAACCCAGCTACCTGGTCATTCTACACCATTAAACCATAAACACAAATTTTCCAAGGCAAACCATATGCTTTCTTCAGTTTTTCTTTCTATATGAGCACAAATCCAGTGAAACACATCTGGAATGTTAAAAGACAAGGCAGAATGTATCACTATTTCTTTAAAGAAAGCATACCTTTCAATGTACTCTAAAGTACACCTGTTCATCCAGCTAGTGATCTCCAAACTAATTTACTATTCTGTCATAATTCAATTCTCTAAGCCTTTCACATAAAAAGTCTTTTAATATTGTAATAAGATTCTATGGAATAGAAAAGTGTCAATGTCTGCATGATGCCTTAGCTGCCCAAAAATATAAATGATTTGGGGCTGCACAACATATATTCCAAATACAGAAGATTGCAAATCTTATAATAGCCATGTTAAGAAATTTCCCAGGACTTCAATGTCTAATCCATACAATACCTACAGATAAACCTCCATATTCACACTACCCACCTATCATCTGCTATTAAACAGTTTAGAACCATATATTCAAATAACACTGCAAACCATAACAAAATATTCATATTGGAAGATCTATTCTCTGGTATACCTAGTCATGCACCAAACACATCTACCTAGATGCTCAGAATCAACAAATTTTGGTAGGTTTTTAAAAATATCAAAAAAGGTCCCTGAAGCCTAATTTTTTTTCTCCTTAGGATAAATCAATATGACATCAATATTATAATTCCTCAGATACAGATGCCTGTGTACCAAAATAGTCCACTTCTTCAAATTATGCCACTGACCAGAAGAAGCTCATCAACACATGTTTTACAACTGCTCAGCATTGGACATATCTAGCATGAAATAATTAATACATGCAGACAATCAAACATCTCCCTGCAGGAAATTATCAGTGCATGCTGCAAACCATCCATCCTATATAGTCTTGCAGTATCTTTCATGACCTATGCATTCTGGGGCCCATAATGAACATTTGGTTTTGGCAACAATACAAAGTGACATACATCAACATTTCATAAAAAATTAGCACAATTAAAAAAGTCAATAAAATAACACATCCTGATATTTATGCAGCAACTTGATCACTTATAAGACAATGATCAAATCTCTAATTAGTCAATGTTTTGTCATTTTT
Source organism: Epiperipatus broadwayi (assembly GCA_028023455.1). Lineage (NCBI taxonomy): Eukaryota > Metazoa > Onychophora > Udeonychophora > Euonychophora > Peripatidae > Epiperipatus > Epiperipatus broadwayi. Next base: position 4,538,998 of record JAQFVV010012434.1, on the reverse strand, counting down.
CAAATCAAACACTTTAAAAATGGTTGACAAAAATCCACACAAATGCAAAGACTGAACCAAAACATACTCAAATAGAGGTTTAACATAACTAATCAAGATAGCAAGCTTGAAACCTCCAAAACCTAGTATTACTATACTGAAAAAAAGAGAATGCAAAAAGATGAACATTACTGAAACAAATAATTGATATGATAATAAACATACACAACAGTGCCAGCAAGGTTATATGCCGGCTCACAAAAACCAATACTAGAAGGTCATCAAACTGTTACAAAACATATATGTGAATGAAAATATGTACTGTATATATGTGTATTAGTTATAACTAAACATGCAAAGTAATACAACTTTGAAAAACAATTTAAATCAAATCAATGTACTAACAAATATTAACTAAAGCCATGTAAATTTTGTAAGGTAAACTTTCATAGCAATCCATCTCTCACACAGTTATATCTGTAAAGACTTATGAAGAATATATTTAGACACAGTATACACAATCCTCATAATAATAATAGTAATAATAATAATAACAACAGCAACAACAACAACAACAACAACAATAATAATAATAATAATAATAATAATAATAATAATAATAATAATAATAATAATAATAATAATAATAATAATAATAATAATAATAATAATAATAATAATAATAATAATAATAATAATAATAATAATAATAATAATAATAATAATAATAATAATAATAATAATAATAATAATAATAATAATAATAATAATAATAATAATAATAATAATAATAATAATAATAATAATAATAATAATAATAATAATAAAAAGTGTTTTTTTTCAGTTTGTAGAAAAGTGTTTGTACTCTAAATTTTTACATTAAAATAAATATAAGTGATTTTAATTGCTCATATTTGTAATACTATAAATATTGTATATCTATAATAAAAAAAGAAGCACCTTCTAAGGCATTCAGCTAGCTAAGTCAAAAAAGCACAAAATGTAAAATGTAGATGGTGTTTTCTAGGAATACAATGTTTCTTTCAGGTTCCCTATATTAGGTGGATTTACATAAGAAGAAGAAGGTCTCACTGCATTATTTTGAAGCCAAACTGAAGGTAACTTCTTTACCTTTAAGTGTTGTTATCAAAATGAATAAAACTTTTAGTTTTCTAACAGCAATAATGATTTTTCTGACTTCATTGTGAAAACAAAGATGTCAGATAACATTTCAAGTCAAGTGCAAAATAGAGGGGGAAATGCTAATCAAGAAAATAGCAGTATAAATAAACAACTGATGAAAGAAGAGAATCTAATTAACAAAGAAGTCACCTCAGGTGATTTGGACTATATTTCAGCCAGAATATTATCACAAGAGAAAGGGAAAGATGGAAGTGAATGTTGGTGAAGGCTTTGAAACATTTAAAATTGAAAACAATGTTATTCAGAAAGCTAAACCTATTTATAAGATCAAAACTATAAAATCTAAAGTTGAAACTAATGAGAGAAGTAATTTAAATAAAATTATTTAATGTTAATAATCAAATATTCAAGTATAAAGATGGATTACAATCAAAAATGAATAACTATGCAAATGCAGTAAAAGCTGGAGGGAATAGAAGTATGGGTAAATAACGTTATGCAAAGGGCCTATGATAATATATTGGATTTAATGAATGATGAAGGTGAACAATCAACCATTTTACTGAAATCACTCAATAAATAACTTTTTAAAATCATTGAGAAATTTAAGGAATAAAGGCTAACAATTCTTTATCAAGAACATAACAATAGACAAATTCATTTGATACGCCAGATACTAGACCCTCCAGCTAGAAGTATCTGAACTGATTTCTACAATGGTTATAGGACTGGAATAATGTAAATATCAACATATGTAATATTCAATCTTAGTATAAATAAAGTTTCCTTTAATAAATAAATAAAAATCTAGTTTATGGCACATTTTATTTCTAAATAAAAAATATACATTTTTGAAGTATAAATATCTAAATTATTTATCATTACATTTAAATCTTTAAAATCACATTATGTATTTTATTGGTACCATTAGAATAAAAAAAAGAACAATGGAATGATAATAAATAACAATGGTTTATACATAGTAGAAAAATAAATATATATATATTTGTATGTGTGTACAAAAAGACAGATGGAGTATTTAGACAACTGAGGGTGCTTGATCATCATCAATATTATTTGCCTATATGTGCTATGATCTAAACATATTTTAATTTCAGACCTACATTCTAAAAATTAATTAGCCTTTTTAGACCTTGTGCATTATCCAGTTTACCAAGCCTGGCAGACATTTTTTTTTGAAATATATACTTATAGGGGCTTAGAATTTTTTCCATTTTTTTTCTATTGAATATGTGTTCATTGTAGTCATATTTAAAATTTACATTTTTTAAATTATTGTTCTTTGTTAAAAAATAATTATAATATTTACACTTTATTTATTATTATATTTTGTAATAAGTAAAGTTACTAATATCAAAATAAAAAAAAGTGGTATGTCTTTATATGCATTATTTTTCAAAAAGGTTAAGTGACAATTCTTTATATCGGCAGCCTAAAGTCCCTAATAACATTCAAAATTTACCATAAATAAATATTATTTATACAGATGACTCCACATAAATTCATCTAAATACGAATCCAAGTGTTGTGATATGGTTACCCAGAGTTTTTTGTTTCACCACTTGGTCAGATCCCACAGATTTTCAATGTATTGTATGTGTATGTTAGTAGATGTACCCATAAAGTTATAGTGGTGATTTATTTAAAAATATTCAAATCTCATATCTTGTAACTTTACTTAATACATATGAAAATATTATAACTTTGACAAAAATATATTAATAGATCCTTTGACACCTATTTATAATTCTAAAAAATAAATAAATAAAACCATCTAGTTTATTATCTATAAGATATATTATAAGCATTTGGAAAAGCATGCTGAAATTTAAATGATCTATCTATCTATCTATCTATCTATCTATCTATCTATCTATCTATCTATCTATCTATCTATCTATCTATCTATCTATCTATCTATCTATCTATCTATCTATCTATCTATCTATCTATCTATCTATCTATCTATCTATCTATCTATCTATCTATCTATCTATCTATCTATCTATCTATCTATCTATCTATCTATCTATCTATCTATCTATCTATCTATCTATCTATCTATCTATCTATCTATCTATCTATCTATCTATCTATCTATCTATCTATCTATCTATCTATCTATCTATCTATCTATCTATCTATCTATCTATCTATCTATCTATCTATCTATCTATCTATCTATCTATCTATCTATCTATCTATCTATCTATCTATCTATCTATCTATCTATCTATCTATCTATCTATCTATCTATCTATCTCATCTATCTATCTATCTATCTATCTATCTATCTATCTATCTATCTATCTATCTATCTATCTATCTATCTATCTATCTATCTATCTATCTATCTATCTATCTATCTATCTATCTATCTATCTATCTATCTATCTATCTATCTATCTATCTATCTATCTATCTATCTATCTATCTATCTATCTATCTATCTATCTATCTATCTATCTATCTATCTATCTATCTATCTATCTATCTATCTATCTATCTATCTATCTATCTATCTATCTATCTATCTATCTATCTATCTATCTATCTATCTATCTATATACATAACCTTTTTTGTTTCATTATTTTGATTTCTGTCTGCATTGATGAGAAGCAAAATAAGATGATTTCAAACTATTCAGCAGATATTAATCAGAACTATATAATATTCATATGACATTTATATGCTCATTAATAGTCGATGTTGATTTGATAAAATTTGATGTGCAATAGATAGTTTAAATTTTTAAAAATTTTATTTCTGAAAAAAAGAAGAAGATATTTTGCATAAGACAAATAAAATGAATGATTTATCTAAAACAAATAATAAACTGTGTTAATAAAAAAAGTAAAAAAGTAATTATATTTACAGAAGATGAGCAACATAAGGAAAAAAATAAATTACATTTGAATTGTTGAAACCTAGTGTCACTAGATTTTTTTTTTTTCAACAATTATTATTATTTTTTTAAAAGCATAATACAATAAAATTAAAGATTTTAGAATAATAAAATTAATTTTATATACAGATAAGATTTTGTTAAGGAATTGACCTTTTTAATTATGATTATGTTTCAACAACAATTCAGACTTGAATATAAAAAATTGTAATTGAAACAATATTGATTATTGCCAAAAGTATACAGTGAATCCATAAACTACACTATATTTTATTGTATATAAATGAATGTAATATATATATATAATAGGTCATGTTGTGTTGTTAAACATTGATTAGAATAGATTAAATATTGATTATTGAAACTGCAAGTGTACAGTACTTTTCAACACAGATATATATAAAGCATAACCACTTTTTATATGTACAGTATGCATATATAAATTAAGATTATAATATTAAAAAAATTAAAAAATTAATAATATAATTATTAATAAAAAATTAAGGGAAAACATTTATATATATTTTACTGAGTGTGTGTTCACTGATGCATTCAGTGAATGATAAAAAATATAAAAACTAACACATTTTTATTTATAAAATAAAGTATATAATAAAGGGTTTGATATTTGTCACTATTATATTCTCTAGATCAGTGTTGGTGAACCCATAGCATGAATGCCAGAGATGGCACATTCTAATTTTTTACTGGCACATGAACTGCTTATATATCATAATTTTTTTGAATATTTTTTTTGTTGCTAAAATCTGTACTAATAAAAATTTACTGTAAACTAAAGGTAAAATAAATAAAATCTAATATTACATTAGAATTCAATTTACAATTGAACTCTGATTAGAAGCAATAAGTTATATTTTAAATCGAATAAAATTGTACCAATATATTGTGGTATCATATTCTATAAACCTGTCAAATGATTCCAATAAAACTAGAAAGTATACTCAGTAAAATATTTTATAACTCTTTGAAATAAGTTTTCTCAAATCTAAAGTAAAAATAATCAAATGGCTTTTTGTCTTAATCTTTTTTCAGCTAAATGTGTTGACACCATTCATTTTTTTAATGTAATCAAATTTGTGAACAAATGAACAAAATGTGTAATCGACACCATCAAATGACTTTTTTTGCTTGAAGTTTTGCTGTAAATGTGAAATGATAATTTTTTTATTTATAAAATTATTAAATTTCATTTAAATTAACTTTTAAATAAATTTGTTAATATTATATTAATATGACTAGTGAAAATAAAAAAACAAAAATTATCAAGCAGTAGAGAATTTCAAAATTGGTTAACTAACAAGTATGGAATAATTAACAAAGGCACCAGGATAATATGTGTTTTATATTCTAGAACAGTTGTATGGAGAATATCATCGGTAAAATGACATTATGAGACCAATTATAAATCACTCTGTGAAAAAAGTAAAGGTAAACAAAAATAATATATTGCCCAAGCATTTAAAAATATAAATATTCAATCAACATCTATAATAAAATTTATCAAAAATCATTCAAATATAAGTGCTGCTATTTTTTTTTATTTCAAATGTAATTGCCAACATGGATAACTTTTTAATGACAGAGAATATATGAAAGAAGTTTGGCTGAAATGTGCACCAATTCTTTTTGAAGATTTTGAAAACAGAGCAAAAATTACTCAGAGCATAAAAGATTTATCATTGGATAGAAATACAGTTAAATATAGAATCTTGCAAATGGCTAACAACATAACTTATTAAAAAAAAGAGATATAAAATCTTTTAGTTTAATTTCTCTCTGCCTTGATGAAAGTACAGACATAAATGAGTCAGTTCATTTGGATATTTTTATTTGCTAATGTGTTGGAAATAATATCAAAGAAGAATTGAACAATTTAACCTCATTAGTAACAACAACAAAATAATAGATATTTGCAACATAGATGTTGCCAAAAGTACATCATTAACTACAGATGGTACTTATGATTGAAAAAGAAAATAGTTTTCTCACTTCCCTTACCAACCATATTAGACATTCAATTTTGGGTTTTCATTGCATTATACATCAGCAGGTTTTATGCGTGAAGGCCAGCTTTAAGCCATTGGATGATATTATGAACATTGTTAGTAAGTTAATCAATTTTATATCTACATATTGAGTGAGATAAACTCAGTATACTATGGTTTACTTATGTACAACAATGTCCGATGGTTAAGTTGAGGAAAAGTTCTTCAAAAATTCATTGAGTGTTTAAAGGAAATTAAAAGAAAATCATTGAAAAATATAATGAATTAATCGATGTTGAATGGCTTTCAAAGTTGTTTTTTACTGATATGTGTTCACATCTAAATGAACTAAATGTGAAACTGCAAGGTTATAATAAGACAATTGTTGTCATGTTTGATTTGATCAAAGCATTTTCAACTGTGATGTTATTTCTTACACCTTCAAATATTTTTCAAATCTAAAAAAGTTCTTGACTGATTTAGAATCTCATGAGAATCCAGATCAAGTAAAATTGATGCTAGACTTTAATGCTGTTATTCAATCGATAATTGATGAATTTTCTTTAAGATTAACACAGTTCAGATAATTTTCAGAAATATCAAAAATTTATTTTATACCCAAACATAACAGCAATGGATAGTCTTAAGTTAGAAATTTTTGAGTGGCTTAATATGCAATCAGTCAATTTTCAATCCAGTTCTGTATGGAAACAGAAATGTGTTGACTTGAGGAAAAAGTTAGAAACAATGGAAAATGATTAATTATTGGATATGTGTAAAAAGAATGCTGAAGTGTTTCAGGACTATCATTCCAAGCAGTCAATACTGCTTGGAATGATAGTCCTGAAACACTTAATTGCTTTAAAAAATTAGTGACTGCTATATTATCAATTTTTTCTTCTACATATGAATGTGAATCATTGTTTTCAGAAGTGTATTTAAAGAAAGGCAGTTCAAGAAATAAAATGACAGATGAATCTAGTTCAGCATGTACATTATTGAAAATGACAAAATATGAATCAGATATAAAATATTTGGTATCCAATGAGCAAAGCAAAAAATCTCATTAAATGATATCTATTTATATTGATTTTATATGTTTATTTCCAAAATTTTATTTTAATTACTATTAATTTTTTACTATTACATTTTATTTAACTTGTGCTCTTCTAACCAAATATTATTCACTTGTATTTAGCTTATTTAGAAATTTTGTTCAATTATTATTGTTATTATTATCATTATTTTATTTTATAAACTTTTAAAAAACTGCAATAATTATGCTGTTTACATTATCATTTAATAATTGTATGGCACACCAATCATTCAATAAATATTTTTTGGAAATTTTTGGCATGCACATGTAAAAAGATTCACTACCACTGCTCTAGATGATACCCCCCCCCCCCAATAACTACACTCTGGATGATATTCTTTTTTTTCTTCTAATAACTCTTTACTCTTTTATTACTCATTAAGAAATTGGGGTCTCTTTAATTTAATATGTTATAAAATTTTGTAAAAGTTTTAGCATTATACTAAGAAAATATTTTATCGTGCAAAATACTGCACATAAATTCAGATTGGCTAATAAAGAAAGAATAAAGTGTGTATTTTTTCAACACTAACTGAAGAAATTTTCTTAATGTATATAATCTTGTATATCCTCTGAAATGAAAAATGGCCACTGATGAAAAATCTTGCAATTTTTACCTTTTTTAAAAAAGTCAGTACTCAGATAATGAAAAATAGTTTCTTGAATATTATAAAATTTGTGAATTTTAATGTTGTTTTTTTTTTGCTTAATTTTTTTTGTTTGTTTACAGTTTTCTATGGATAGATATAATTAAAATGATGTAGTTAGATATAGTGTAGTTTGCAAACTCATAGTAAAAAAAAAGTTGTTATTTATTTTAATAATTTTGAAAAACATTAAATAGACTGAATTATGTTTTTATTTGAATTTTTTCTTAAAAAAAATACAACATGCAAAAGAAATATTAAAATTGCTTTTATATAAATGTAGAAATGATTGTAAAATTAAATAATTTTTAATTCACAAAATACATATATGAAAGAATAAAAGCTAAAAATATTAATAATCTTTTTAATTTATTTAATTTTTAAGAATTATTGTTTATAAATATTGATTAGAAATGGGATAAGAAGCAGTAACAGCAGATACCAAAAGTTACTGTGAAAAATTAAATAGGTTTAATACAATTTACAAATAATTTGAAATAAACAGATATATCTAATCTTAAAACAATGAGCAATTAAGTGTGGTAATAAAATATTACATTATATATAGAATAGATTGTTGCCTTTAAATAATTTAGAAAATTGATTATAAGATAATTTTGTAGCCTGTTGAAATTATAATTAAGAAAGGAGCAAGCAAAATGTTTTTGGGGTAGTGGTGGGTGGGAGGTGGGATTGGGTGATGGAATGGGTGGATGTAAGCTTATATAGAATAAATTTTATTGATCAAAAACAAATGAAATTTAATAATTTAAATGTAATTTTTGGTAAAAAAGATGAATTGAAAGGCTAGAATTAACAATTTTTCATTGTTGAAAACAGTTAATGAAAAAAGATATATAGTGCAGAAACTTATGAAGCAGCAGTAAAATTAAATTTAGTACATATTAGAACTATGAAGAACCTATTGTAGAATAAGAGAAAAAATATAAAAAGAAAATACATTGATGATTTCAAGTAAGATTGTTGAATAATAGTCTATAAAACATATCTATGAATGCTTGGAATCTGAAAATAAAACTTCAAGCTTTTTTGGACTAGTTTCAAATTTTATGTTCGAGAATAGCACAATGCCTCTAAATTTATCTACATTCAATTAATAATAGATATATAAACACACAAAAGCTTCCTATTTAGGAAAAAGATAAACTGAATATAAATGTAATTAGAACGAAGAATTGAAAGAATTGTTTTATGTAGGAAATCGCTTTTTTATAGATATGAGGATGATAATGATTTTTTTTAAAAAAAATTATATATTATTAATCTGAGCGATTTTTAATTCATTATTTTTTTGTTTTAATATAAAAAAGGTTGATAATAAATGTCAATTTTTTAACCGCTCCCTCTTTACGGTTTTAAAACTGAATATCAATTTTGCATCTATTTTTAAAAAGTTTTCCAAAGATGAAAAAAAAAGAAAGTAAAAGCAATAATTTTTATTTTTTTCATCTAAAGTAATGCAATAAAACGTTGAGTTTACTGACCAAGTTTGCAATAATTATTCATTTCACAGAGGGAATAAATTAATCTATAAATATTATTTCTTTCATGTTAACAAATCTTAGTTCATTTATTGGGAATGATTGGATGCAATTTTTATTTTAGTGTCATAGTCATCAGCGCTCTATTAATACTGTGAACCAGCATCCGATAATCATGTAGTATTATGACAATACAGAAACAAATGCTTTTCTGATTGCCTCTTCTAGTGGACAAGTTTGTACATCTACCATTATTTTAAGAGCTATTCAGCCGCCAATTTCCTCCCAAAGCATTCGTGACGTAAACAAATTGTGACCTACGATATCATCAAATTACGTTACATTTAATCTTAACAGAATCCATTGACTGCTTTAATATTTCAGACCATTTTAAAAGTATAATTCTTTTATGGGAAAAAGAAATCTGGAGTACTTGCGAGTTACGCAAAAATAATGGCAATTTCTTTAACCGTTTTCAGATATTCGGCTTATTCTCTACATTCTCTAGTCTGTTAGATATCCGGATGATTCATTATCAATACACGAAGTTGGAGTGCTAGCCCTAAAATGACTGTTATTTTTGCGCGACGCTTTAAAACCCAACTGACGTCTATAATTTATCCGTCAACACCTTAAACTTTAGTCCTACATTAATTTGCTTTCTAGACAGCAGAGTAATCAAGTTTGAAAAACACGTAATTTCTGAAGAGAATATTGTATATACAATTGTAAAATAGTCTTCATCTCGCCGATACAATTATTAATTAACTATTGAGCAGAAAATCATTTTTATTTTCTCAAAATTGATTTTAGTGATTGAATCAAAATATTATTTTAAATGTACCCGTATATTACATTAAACCAATAAAAATAGGTCCAATATAAAATTTTAAAGTTATATTTATATATTGACAAGTAATATTCTGTAAAAAAAAATATTTACAAGATCTTTACAATGTATCTTAAAAAAAAAAAAAACCCCACACTGTTTATATAAGTATAAATCTTGATTTTTTAAAAATAAAAGTATATCTATAGTGGCATATTGGGAGGGGGGATTGAAGAGTTTTATTATAAAGAAAATGTATATAAATATTTATTTGGACCATTATCAACAACACAGATTTAAAAATTTTGAAACTCAGAAGTATTTGCATAGAGTGAAAATTTTTCATTTTTTGGTTAACATTATTATGATCGTATATATATGAATGCGGAATAATATAAGGATAGAATAATTTTTAAAGGCTCGCTGCATAGCAAAGACTTTTCCAGAATCTCTACTGATAAATGATAGAGAAAAAGGCAAAACTAATTTGGCTAGTTAAATTCTGTTTGATTAGGATTTACAGTTTCTTTTCATTGTTTTATTGTCTAAATAAAAATAGCAAAATACATTTATTGATCAATATTTTTTTCTGAAAGTAAAACTTGTAAGCTTTTGGGCTGTTTTCAGATTTTATGTTTGAGAATAGCAAGTGAAGATATTAACACAATCTTCTAAATTAATCTACATTCAATTAATAGATATATAAACACACAAATACTTCCTGTTTAGAAAAAAGATCATTTGGTTAAAAATGTAAATTAAATATTAAAGTTTCTTTTTTTTCAAAATAATCTTTATTTGCACAAAAAGTAAAATATACATTGTAATATAGAGTTTATGTTTATAATCATGTGTGACACATTAAAGACTAATTAGTTATTAAATTAGATGATGAGTACAGGATTAAAAGTAAAATTTTATGTTATGTTACTTATCAGGGATGATCTAATTTGGCATATAAATCCCATGGCGTGTAAAGTTTGAGTGTCATGAATAAATAATATACATGGCCATTGCTAAATATTTAATTGACTCCATGTTTGCTCAGCAAGGCTAGGCAGGCATGATCTTAGATCACTTTCTTTAGCTTTATATAATAACTTTTAAAAAATGTCTTCAATAGGACCAGCCAACTCTCTATCAAATAATACCTTACATCTAATCTTCCATATGATAAAATTTATGAAAGTGGCCAGGTGGATGGAGCCAAAATTTCCATTTTTGAATGCATCATTAAGATAGACATTTGAAGAATTGTATTCTGTAATCCTCTGTAGGGCAATATTCCATAACTGAGTTGACCATTCACATTGATAGAGTATGTGTTCAATGCACTCATCAAATCTTCTACAAAGAGTACACATTGTGTCAATGTTGTGTCCCCTCTGATTACAAAGAAACATCCCAATAGGCAAGGCTCCAAGGTTGACCTTAACCAAAAAATCCACAAACTTTGAAGTTACATTAACTAATGTGTGTATGTGAGTAGTGAGAATACTTAGCTGAGATCTTGTATGAGGCAATACAATAAATAAAAGATTTTTAAAAAACTCAATTTGGAACAGGACTTTTATTCAGCCAATAATTATATATTTGAACATCCCTATTTAAAGATTTCTCTGGTCTCAACAAATGTAATAAAAATTTTGAAAAGATGAAATGGCTAAATTTTATACAGAGGGCTAGGGAGATTGACAGGAGAACTTGCCCAGACCAGTTGGCAATTCAAACCTGGGATCAGCTAAAAATATGTTTCAAGACATTCTGTTTCATTCTATGTATGATACCTCTAGCCTTAAAAGGACTGATTCCTCTCCCTATTGCTGTGATGAAAGGGATGGGACCACCTACCTCCTAACCCTCCTACCTGAACTGTATCCCTGTAAACCCATATCAGATAATGCTTGTTAACAGCAGCTCTAACTATTGCTTGTATACACAATTATGTACCTTGTTCTATAAATGAAGAAAATATATTTTGAAAGTAAATAATGATGTGTGGTAAATTACTTATTTAACTGATAGAAGTGCTTAATATCAGTAGTGATATTGGGGGCAAAACAGTTTTTAATAAATTTAGAATTTAAAGCCAACACATAGTTAGCAACTTTAGTTATCAACATCATACATAGGGAAACTTTTAAAATGTAGCCTTAAAGTAAAACCATTAAAGTTTTAAACATAGTAAATCTAACAATGATAGAAAAAAAATTGCTCTTTATTATAATCAAAAAAATGCTTTTTAACAAGAATTTGTTTAATAGTTGAGTACGATATATGTTTAAAATAAATAGATTTTAGACCAAAATAAAGTTGTGCTGATTGTATTTTATTTTTAATTATTCACATTGAAAAGGGTTTTTAAAAAAAATTTAAGATGGTGTTATCTTTATTGTTCTTAAATGAGGAAAAATTATTAACTTACTTGAAAAATAAACTCTAATAAATACTCAAATGGTTTAAATGATAATCAAATTTCTCACTACATTATTTAATATATTTATTAAACATTTTCCAAAAAAAAGAATACAGGGAATTTATCTTTGATAATAATATTATCTTCACCCATAACAAATTTTTCATCTTTTTATCTAAACAACAAAAAACATCTTGTAAATTGAATGTATCAATGTGTATACTTACCTTTCTTATTTAACAAGTGTTAGATATAAAAAACGTCATAATTTAGGCTGATGTACAAATATTCTAAGTATAACTTCCTTTGCACTACAATATTTTATTGCCAAACAGTTTTCAATTATCTGGAACAAATAGCTCACATTAAACTTCTAGATGCATCATTAAACATTATCACTAGAAATATTAATGGTACATTCAAATCCAGCTTTTTATTCGTTCACATATTTTTTTACAAGGAATCTGAGACAAGCTGTCTCAAAAAAATTATAAAAGCATTTAAGCATATCTGATTTACTGCTAACCCATGACATGGTTTCATTATTTTTGATGTGGTAAAATTAAGATTTTTTTCTGGTTGAAATGAATTCTTTAAAGAACAGACTAATTATAATATAAAATAATATTTGGATTTGATATTTTTAAGCAATTCAAAAACACTTTTATTTTGCTTTGTTAACTACTTCAGAAGTAAAACTGAAATGTTTTTGACTTATGAGGATACACAGCATAAATCATGAATCATATGGTTAATGGATGCCCAATCTATGCATAGAATGACAGAATTATAGGACTTAATATATCCATTAGATAATTTCTCTTAGCTGAAATCTTTATTAAATGTTTTACATTTTTTGAATATTTAACTGACTAAAAATCTTTATTCTGAACAAATAATGTTTTTTTTAAAAGGGCACCAAATCAGGTACTGAAAAAAGCTTTTTATGTATGTTAAAAAAAATTAGTATTTATATAGCTGTTGTAAAGAATTTATTATTTTCTGATTATTATTATAATAATATGTTTATTTTATTTGATAAAAATTAGTAAAAATCCTGAATGTAGGACAGCACCTGTATCTAAGAATATGTCAAAAGTTAAATGGGAAATACTTGTTCATGGTCAAACTCTTGTGGAAAGGATGTTGTTATATTTGATGTGAAATTTAATTCTTTTAAAAAAATTTTTTTTTAGAAATACTAATGAAAGCTAATTATATTACAAAACTGATTTATACAATGGTACCTGTCTATTTTGTTTCTTCTTTTGTTTTATTTTCTTAGACACTTTATGCATATGTTGACAGAAACTATAAGCTATAACAAAGTTATTGAAATTAATGGTAATATATTTGTAAATTTAAATAGACTTTTATGATATGCATGATTTGATCCAGTAATAAATTGATAATGTCATCATGGCAATTCTGGAGATGAAGGTCCATGGATTGTATCATTAACTTCTCACCATTTAATTATTTTTTAATGGCTTTTTATTAAAAAAATTTGAGTAAGATATCTGACTACCACAAACTTTTTTTTAGATGTAAATATTGTTATAAAAATTTTTAATTTTCTTAGCTCAAAACAATAGTACATTACTAATTATATTAGAGACATGAGGCAGAGTAAAGATGTTTCCACTAGCATAAGCATTTACAATTGCAAATGGACTACATTTTAGGTTGAAATAATAATCAAATTAAAAATTGATCTTATTTTACACATATAAGTATGAATTTCAAGTTTATTCATTAGAAAAATTTGCTTTTCTTATTAAATTTCAATAGTTGTTAAGTACTAAAATTGCCAATTCAGACTTTGAAGAGTGTCATGTAAATAATGCATGATTTTTTAAAAAAAGTGTATGAGAATATGAGGAAGTTGTTTCTGATTTTATTTTTTAAAAATATATAACCCCAATCCACTGAATATGGGAATTTTTATATGAGAATTTCTTTTAGTGATCAATTTGAATCCACTACTTTGATTAACAATCAATTTTTTGCCATAGCAATTTTTAAAAAAATTATATATTTTTAAAAAAAATGTCCATCATGTTCTTTAAATGGAAGTCATTTTGTAAAAGCATTGATATTATTTTCCACTGATATTTTATTAAAGCAACATAATTTTTGAAAAATGAAATGGTGCATTTTATTTCAAAAAATAAAGTACAATGAACACTCATTATATAAAAAAATCATTTAAAATAATGTATAGTAATGCTATATAAATTGCAATTATAATGATTAGATAATATATCTTACATAACTTTTATTCAGTATTCTCACAATAAAATCTGTAATAATATTTTGATGTATTGAAAACAAAGATATTTTTCATCAAGAATATAGAAAAAGTCTAAGCAAAAAAATTATAGATAATAATACAATTTTATTCAGCATATAATTTTAAATAAACTTTCATTCTAAACAAAACTAAAATGTTATAAAAATAAAGAGAAAATGTGATCATTACCTTTAAAAATTTTTTTTTATTCAACTAAGTTCTATTCAATACTTTCAAGACTATCAAAATTTTAATTTCTTTCTGATAAAAATATCTGTTATCTTAATTTATGCAGTATTAATATTGTAAAAAAAAAATACAGCAAACAATACTGTATAATGCTTTTTGAATTTTTTTTATTTAATTAAAATTGCATTTTTATAAAAATAAACTAATAATAGATTGGGGAATTTTGAAAAATTTTCTTAATAGTTGTACAAAAAAAAATCTATTTTATTAGTTAGATAACCAAAACCAAAATCACTGATAATAGGAAATAAAGTGTACCAAAAATAAATTTAAAAATTTACATTATATATTTTTTTGAAAATAATTTAGTTCAACTTAATTGTGATTCACTGGAATATCTACTTCTTCTGATGTAGCGAATTCAAAATCACAACTGTAAAATTATCAGATCTAAAACATATTACCATTCTATTACATCAATTAATAGCATTTTATAATAATCATATCTGGAATAGAAGAAGAGAAAGCCAAATTTTAAAGACATATCAATTCTGCCCACTCATTTTGATAAGGATAAAAATATTTTCTTTTTATAAACAGTTATTTGTAAGCTTAAAGATGGAAAGACTGCAGGTTTTGATGAAATATCTGGGGAATTTTTAAAATGTAATGATGATAGATTGATTTTTAAAGTACTAAACTTTTTTTTTTTAGAAATTTGTGAATTCCAATTGTTGTATCACTTGATATTAAGTACCAGTTTCTTGTTTCAAATTATAAAAATAAATAAGCTAGAAAAGATACCTTGAAATAATTATCATAGAATGTCAATTGTGTATGACAAGATATTTTCAAGTATTTTATTAAAAATAGTTTATTTCTAATTACAGATGAATAGTTACCAAAAATGAAATGCATTTTTTGAGAATCAAAAAGAATATGGGAATGGATTTTGTTTTTAGACATATACAAAAATGTCAATGAAAAAAAAAAAAATGTATACTTGATCAAAAAGAGAGAAATTTTTAAAATTAATTATTTGAGGACTGCATTTTACTCACGTTGTTATACAAATGTTTTATAATAGTAGGAAAGAGTTTTTGCTGAAAAATCTGAGATATTTAAAATAAAAAATAGTGTTAAACAGACATATGATTCAACTTTACTTTTATGCTTAAGTTAGCAGTCTTTGCAACAATTCATAAAAAGTTTCTCTAAGCAGATATCAAAATGTGATATGGGTTGGATGATAAATTTTTAACTTAATCTAATTAATTTAAAAACAAATACAATAATTTTTTTTTTGCTCGTAGATTTATATTAGTCTAATGATTGTAGTATTTTTTCAATTTTTTATTTATTTAAAGGATGACTTACACACACACATATATAAATCACACACACACATATGTGTGACTTTTATCAACTTGAATAAGGAACTTGATGCAATTAATTAAAAAATACCACGACAATGGTTGAAATAAATTTTTGACCACTAAAATTTATTTCTATCATTGTATTTCTTTTCCATAATAGTATTAAAAAAAAGGTTATTTACTGATGTTACAAAATATAATATTTTAAATTAAAAATTGGTGTCAAACAGGAAGGTATAGTATTTAACAAATACTTTGGTTTAGTAATAAGTATTTAGATCCTTTATTATCCATTGATAAAAGAAAAAAAGTTCATCTATTAATTTTAATAGATATCACTATAAAAATATGAATTAATGTAAATAAATAGCTTCATAAATATAGAACACAGTATTGAATAGAGTGTCATTGCTACAGTTAACAAGGTAAGTCTATAAATACAAAAATGTGATCTAATATCAAACCTATATCTTTATATTACATTTTAGATATATTTTTGAATTTTTCATAATATAAAACACTTTCTTGATAAGATTGTCTGGATAAGTTACTACATTTTATAAAAAGTAGTAATTACAAACTTAACAGCCATGTAACATTATTTTATATTATCTGTTACTACTATAAGAATTTTCTTTGTAAAATGAAAAACAGAATATTGATACATTTCTATTTATAGAAATATAGATATATCCACACATAGATTCAGCTACCAGTATATATAGATGAACACAATGATTGAAGAATAAAAATTAAAGAAGACATAACTTTAAGCTTTTGAATTCACAGAACCATCTGATTTACATAATGTAGACAGGATCCATCTCACCCACAAAATCCATGTTCAGGTTAGGAAGTCTTGTAGTGTTATGCCTAATTCAACTAAAGTGTGATTTTGTAATAGCAAACTCTATAATATCATATCTAATGAATTGAAAACTGTATAGATTGATTTTATGATCTTGTCATTGTATTTTTATAATTTTATAAGTACTCTTAAATAAAACTTTTATAATAATAATAAATTCTAAGAAATAGTTATGATTATTAATACAGCTGTATTTCTCATTGTTTTTCTATAAATAAAAAAACACTTGCCAAAAAAAGAAAGTAATTTTAAGATGTTTTTATTTGTATTGTTACTAAACTTGATATATGTCAACGGTTTCATAAAAAAATACTAAGTCTATGGATATTTTTTCATGAATTGAAGTCTTTTATCTTGAGAGTGATGAAAAATATTTTTTTAAAATCCATAACAATATTTTATTGGTCCTTAAGTATTTTTGACTCTGAACACTTTAGTCTTACTCTTTATATTCTTAAAATCACTTTAAATATAGGTCAGTAATTATCAGGAGTCTCTATGATGCTAACATTTTATTTGGAAGTAAAGTTAATATATAAAGATTATATAAAATATCACTATATAATATACAAAAGACATTGTCAGCCCATAAAGTTGGAGAAATTTCTTCATATGCTAGCTGATTTTACAAGACACATATTATGTAATTATTCTGCTATAAATATTTATAAATTATTTTATATATTTATTTTCTTTAATTTATATATCAATGGCTAATGATGAAAACATTTTTCAATAGTATATATAAACAATATTCCTGGTGATGAATATTATGTAATATATTGAGATTAATACTCTAAAACTGGTTTATTAAGTAAATAAAATACACTCAATCCAAATCACAAGATAAAACCTTTTTAAAGAAAATAACAGACCTTCTTCTGTCTTTACCCCAATTCATTTATGAAGATTTATATTTATATATTTCATTATTTGAAGGTATTGACAAAATGTACATTGAAATATTTCACAAATGTCAATTAAAATAATATAAAGCATTTAAAAAAATATAGCTTTAAAAGTAATATGATTAATTAAAAATATATAAGTTTTCTTTCTAAAGTGTTTCAGATAAGCCTCTATAAATGAATTGAGGTAAAGAGAGAAGACAACATGTTCTTTTTACTAAAAATTTTTTTATCTTGTGCTTTGAACTGAGAATATTTCATTTACTTCATATAGTTTTAGAGTATTCATCTTAATATATATATATATTGTAACAATCCGGGGAAATGTAGACTTAACGTAATCTGCACTACGGGGCGCCATCTAGGCATTTGAACCTAGAAAAATTTATAAAGTAGGCAGATACGTAAGTCAAAAAAAAAATTTTTTTTTTTTTTTAAATTTTGATTCCGATCGTTAGCCCATATCACTAGCTCAG
The DNA here is from genome assembly GCA_028023455.1 of Epiperipatus broadwayi. Taxonomy (NCBI): domain Eukaryota; kingdom Metazoa; phylum Onychophora; class Udeonychophora; order Euonychophora; family Peripatidae; genus Epiperipatus; species Epiperipatus broadwayi. Next base: position 4,520,343 of record JAQFVV010012434.1, on the reverse strand, counting down.
TGGAATAGCAGATATTTAATAAGATAATCTAAGAGTATATATATAAAAAAAAGAATAAAATAAGCCACTGCCAGTAATGAACATACAAACATTTATTTATGCACATATATATACTATTTTAGTATTAGTTTTACATTTTAACATTTAACATTATTTTTAACTTTACCTTAGATTTTAATTTACATTTTAATTTCTATTATATTATAAGTTTACATTTTATATTAAGTTCACACAGATAAATTTATGAAAGCTTGTTTATAATGTTGAATATAGATCGGTTGCATAGATTTCACGGTCAAAAACATTTCAAAGTAAACATAAACGATCAAAATACAAAATTATTGATTACTGACAATTGAGGAGGGAAATTTATACGTAACCCAATAGTATTCACCATAAGATACTTGCATTGTCACCAATAACTTAAAAGACATTCGAATAAATACATTTTAGATACTCACCGTAAGGTATCATTATTTATTGAATGTCTATATATTTTGATCAAATATGGAAACGCAAAACATAGTTAACCAATAAACAATCCATGCAAGCATCTATAAACAACTTAAATTTAATGCATTTTTATTTAGGGTCAGGTATGAATAGACCACATAAATTTGCTTTTGAAAATAAACATTCTATCCCTATTTAACCTTAGGCTAAAATTCGTAGTCAAACTGGCATCAATTCATCTGATATATCGATGTATTCAATGTAATAAAATACGGCAGCACAAAAAGTTAAGAGAAGAAATTGCTTCTCATGAGATAGGAATATTACATCTATCCGCAAAGAAGAGCAATAAAACAAAAAACTCCATAGAAAGGAACTGCGGTATCCGACTTATAATTCCTTCCATAGGCAAATGGAAGTGTGCGGCGTATGAAGCGATTCTGCCCGTAGCGAATCAAATTACATCTACTAATCACACCAATATATCCAATCCATTGACCCAATTTAACCACGAAACAAATAACCTAAGATTACCCTCCCCTAATATAACTTTACAAATCTATACAGCCATTCACGCCCGACTTAAGTTTAACATTGATATATTTTAATTTATCGGAAAACAGAAATCATAAATAAACTTAAAAGAACAAAATTAAATAAATGGAAATGATTTTAAATAAATAAATAACAAATACATCAAATAACATTAGTAATGAAGAATTTAGTTTGGTCAGATAGGATTCTATTGCATTATTTACTAAAAAGTTTTAAAATTTAGAGTTCTTATTGTTTCAAGTGAATATAAAGTTCTTACAATTTTTAAAACGTCCAACTTTATCCGTTGCTTGCCATGAACGTAAATTCCCACGCTGTCCTAAAGAGGTTAATATTCTGAAGGCCGATTTATTTATCCATCCGGAGATTTTTGCTTTAACTAGTCCTCAATGTAGAAAACGATAGTTCATTTCTCCTTTCTTTAACAGCTGACAGAATTGACTGTGCGTCTGTCAATTCCATCACCTCCAACTCCGTACTACTACATATAGTCACATCGTAATAATCAATAATCAATCACTAATTAATAATTTCCAAATATTTCTTTTATACGTATTTGAAGGATTGACTTGGCATTATGTCATCGATGTGATGTTCCTTTCGCTGAAGTCCGATTTCCCAATGGATTTCTTTCATTGGCTATTTGTTTCTATTGTTTTCCTATCTGACCGCTGTTTTTACATTTAAATGCCCAAGGCTGGTTTACATTTAACTAATTAACAATCATTTCCATTTCTGATTAATTAACCTGTTTTCCAAATCAAAGATATATATTTATCTCTAAATCTTTTTAAGTTTTTGTTTTTAAAATACCTTTTCTATTTTTAATACAGTTTTATTTTAATAATTTTTTTTTTTATCTGTGCGATTTAATATATACGAGTTTAAGATGATATTTAATTTCAATTTTTAATTCTTAAAGAAAATTTTTAAATGCGAACTTTTTAATTTACTTTCATGTTTAATAAATAAATAAAAAAACAATGTAACGAACGTCTGTGCTCGTTACATATCAGTAAAGTTGCTTAAAAAAAATGAGCAAAAAAAAATATTTTACTTAGGGTTAGTAATTAAGGTACACGACTAACAAAATTTACAAACATTCGGTTAGTATAAAGACTATATATAAAAAACATGTTTACTATCGCTTTCATAAGGACCATTTACGTTTACACCCCTCCCCACAAGAGTTCTATTTTATTTTATACATTTTATTTTTACACATGGCATGACAAGCAAGTTATTTTATAAATTATTTATTTAAGAAGGTTGCATTGAAGTAAATATATTTTGAAAGATAATGGATTTATACGTGTATATTTGCAGCACAATTATAAATACCACCAACCTATTTATGACTGATTAAAATGCTTAAATAGGATTACACAAGTAAATTCCCAACGGTACTCATCGTAAGGTACCACATTTCGATCATAAACTTACGTGGCTGTGCGCGCCTATACACGTTAAAGCATAATATATATCAACAAAAAAAAACATATCAATCGCAACCTTTTGACTTTCTTTTTAACGAAATACAGTTTAAAATTATTTATACTTTCTCGTGTTTAATATATGTGCTATTTCTTTTACTGGCAGAGCTTTTATAAGATCTAAAGTATACGACTTTATGTAAGCAGATAAAAATGTTTCATTTTGAGAAGAATTTGTTCAGGGTGTACGTGGTTTATTAAAGATCGGCCCGAGTTGGTTCGCCAGTTGTAACAGTCCGGGGAAATGTAGACTTAACATAAACTGCACTACGGGGCGCCATCTAGGCATTTGAACCTAGAAAAATTTATTAAGTAGGCAGATACAAAAGTCAAAAAAAAAATTTTTTTTTTTTTTTTAAATTTTGATTCCGGTCGTTAGCCCATGTCACTAGCTCAGTGGAATAGCAGAGATTTAATAAGATAATCTAAGAGTATATATAAAAAAAGGAATAAAATAAGCCACTGCCAGTAATTAACATACAAACATTTATTTATGCACATATATATAAGATTTAAAACTATTTTAGTATTAGTTTTACATTTTAACATTTAACATTATTTTTAACTTTACCTTAGATTTTAATTTACATTTTAATTTCTATTATATTATAAGTTTACATTTTATATTAAGTTCGCACAGATAAATTTATGAAAGCTTGTTTATAATGTTGAATATAGATCGGTTACATAGATTTCACGGTCAAAAACATTTCAAAGTAAACATAAACTATCAAAATACAAAATTATTGATTACTGACAATTGAGGAGGGAAATTTATACGTAACCCAATAGTATTCACCATAAGATACTTGCATTGTCACCAATAACTTAAAAGACATCCGAATAAATACATTTTAGATACTCACCATAAGGTATCATTATTTATCGAATGTCTATATATTTTGATCAAATATGGAAACGCAAACATAGTTAACCAATAAACAATCCATGCAAGCGTCTATAAACAACTTAAATTTAATGCATTTTTATTTAGGGTCGGGTATGAATAGACCACATAAATTTGCTTTTGAAAATAAACATTCTATCCCTATTTAACCTTAGGCTAAAATTCGTAGTCAAACTGGCATCAATTCATCTGATATATCGATGTATTCAATGTAATAAAATACGGCAGCACAAAAAGTTAAGAGAAGAAATTGCTTCTCATGAGATAGGAATATTACATCTATCCACAAAGAAAAGCAATAAAACAAAAAACTCCGTAGAAAGGAACTGCGGTATCCGACTTATAATTCCTTCCATAGGCAAACGGAAGTGTGCGGCGTATGAAGCGATTCTGCCCATAGCGAATCAAATTACATCTACTAATCACACCAATATATCCAATCCATTGACCCAATTTAACCACGAAACAAATAACCTAAGATTACCCTCCCCTAATATAACTTTACAAATCTATACAGCCATTCACGCCTGACTTAAGTTTAACATTGATATATTTTAATTTATCGGAAAACAGAAATCATAAATAAACTTAAAAGAACAAAATTAAATAAATGGAAATGATTTTAAATAAATAAATAACAAATACATCAAATAACATTATTAATGAAGAATTTAGTTTGGTCAGATAGGATTCTATTGCATTATTTACTAAAAAGTTTTAAAATTTAGAGTTCTTATTGTTTCAAGTGAATATAAAGTTCTTACGATTTTTAAAATGTCCAACTTTATCTGTTGCTTGCCATGAACGTAAATTCCCACGCTGTCCTAAAGAGGTTAATATTCTGAAGGCCGATTTATTTATCCATCCAGAGATTTTTGCTTTAACTAGTCCTCAATGTAGAAAATGATAGTTCATTTCTCCTTTCTTTAACAGCTGACAGAATTGACTGTGCGTCTGTCAATTCCATCACCTCCAACTCCGTACTACTACATATAGTCACATCGTAATAATCAATAATCAATCACTAATTAATAATTTCCAAATTTTCCTTTTATACGTATTCGAAGGATTGACTTGGCATTATGTCATCGATGTGATGTTCCTTTCGCTGAGGTCCAATTTCCCGATGGATTTCTTTGATTGGCTATTTGTTTCTATTGTTTTCCTATCTGACCACTGTTTTTACATTTAAATGCCCAAGGCTGGTTTACATTTAACTAATTAACAATCATTTCCATTTCTGATTAATTAACCTGTTTTCCAAATCAAAGATATATTTTTATCTCTAAATCTTTTTAAGTTTTTGTTTTTAAAATACCTTTTCTATTTTTAATACAGTTTTATTTTAATAATTTTTTTTTTTTTTATCTGTGCGATTTAATATATACGAGTTTAAGATGATATTTAATTTCAATTTTTAATTCTTAAAGAAAATTTTTAAATGCGAACTTTTTAATTTACTTTCATGTTTAATAAATAAATAAAAAAACAATGTAACGAACGTCTGTGCTCGTTACAATATATATATTGTAACCTTATAGTTGGGCTCAATGTTTGTTAAACGTTATTTATGTGGACAAATGTGTAAAATTTTAAATTTTAATTGACAATAACTGAATGAAATCAATGTATTATATCAGTGGTATATTATCATAGTTGCCAAATTTTATTTTAAAATTAAGTAAATTTTATCAACAGATCTCCTGAGAGTGATAAAGACTTAGACTGTTCAAGATATGCTAAGCCCTCTGCTAGAATGTGTATGAGATTTTATATTGCAACCTGTCAGATCGACTAATTTTAATATTAAAATAATAATTTATTAGTGTTCTTATTAATGTATAAGTATAGAAATATATGACATTGTATTATTATTAAGTAATAATCAAAAGATTTAAAATTATAAGTATTCTAAATTAATGTTTATAATTAATCCTTAGCATATTTTTATTGTGATTTAAAATAATTTTGAAGAGCTTGGTTAGTTATCACTATTGAATATAGATGGAGACATATTAATTGAATGCACATAACAAGCTTTAATTGGTCTATTTTTTTACAACAATTTCATTTAAAAAAGGTATAAAATAACCTAACAGAGTTTGTAGGGGTGGGGGATCATTAAAAAAACAAGAGAAGAGATAACAACAACATCTGAGCTATAACAAAATTTAAGATCAAAAAGAAGCTGAACATAAATAACACTGGATTTGAATTTGAACTGAATTTAAATGATAGTTAATTATATTTTGACTCATAAAATAATGGAGTAGAGAATTTCACTTTCTTGCATACATCTCACCTACTGATCTATCAACTGACAATCACCAGAATTCCACAATAAAAAAGAATGGGAACCATTTTAAAAACAAATACTTCATTCAAAGAGACTTCAGATTTAAAACTGGACAAGAGATTGTAAGCATAAAATTTTATTCTATATATTACTACAATCTCAATTATTATATTTATTATGTACATTTAAAGATTAATAATGATTTGTTTGGTATGGCAAAAAAAAAAAAAAAGGATTCTGTGCATAAGAACCATATTAAAAGTTATTAAGACAAAACTTTCTGAAGTTAAATTTAAAAAATGAAATCTACTTTAAAATGATATTAAAATTTACATATATATTATAATGTGTAGATTTAATTTATATTTCTATCAAAATATTATTCTGATAAATTTTTCTTCCTAAAATGCTTGCTTACTTTGTTATTAAAAAGGAATATTAGAATATGTTTACAGTTTTGGTAACTATAAAAGATATTTAACTTATAGCTTAATTGGATAGACTTAATGCAAATCTTGATAAAAGAAAATAATAATTTATGATAGTATTCTGAAAAAAAATGTTTAAAATTACAGATAAAAAAAAAGTAAATAATTTCTTAATTACTATTGTGAAACACTGGAGTTAAAATTAGTTTAAAATATTAATGAGAAGATTTTGAAATACTTTAAAATTTAGGAATCATTGTTAATTATTCCAATATATTACTGTGGATGGAAAAAATAATAACAATTCTTTTGAGGAAATTTTTTTTTGTTGTTGTCTAAGTTTTTTTTTTTTTTTAAAAAAAAATGGATCCAAAATTCTGAAGAAAAATATTTATGAGTGTTATTGTATAATTGTTTTATTTGCCAGAAACTCTAAATGTTTTATATACTTTACCATGATAAAATATGAAGAATATGGATGCATTGTCTCATAAAATAGTTTGCCAGCCAACAATGATATTGCTTTCCCCTCATCAGCCAGCTTATAGTAAAGGAATTTAAATTATGGACTATGGGAAAAAGATAAAGTATAATAATAATATTTTTTATATTGTTCATGTTTATTAATATTTTATATTAGTTTTGGATATGCTATTAAGTTATATATATATATATATATATATATATATATATATATAGTATAAATGTGCAATGATTCTGAAAACAGATTGAGGTAAAATTATATATATATTGTACTGGTTAGTTTAAAGTTAATATTAAATTAGGCTTGTCTAGATAGATATACAACTCTCTTACATTTACAAGAATAGTTTATTGGTATTGTATTTATGGGTAAACAGACAGATTAATTTGTCAGAAGCATAATAGCATTTACTTATGATGACAATTATTTTATTATATGGAGTTTTTCATATAAGCAGGTATACATTCATTTTATATTTTTATTATGTTTTGCCTGTAATTTAGTTTGTCCACTTTAGTTTATAGAGTTTATGCTAATTTTCATTGACTGTGTGTCTTTCTTATTATTGCAAAGTTTATTATGCTTTCAAAAATATTTTATAGTCATTTGACTTAAAGTATCTTTGTGGTTTCATACACTATTTAACATATGCATTGTTTGAGGTGGGATATTTAACTTTTTAGCTTTTAATGTGAGAATTATTTTATCTGGCCATTGTTTTGATGGGGATTTGAGCTAGTTTACATTTGATAGATGTGAGAAACATATACTTGTATTAAATATTGTATCATTGATATTATGCATTGGTAGATGGAGATTACTTTCACATTGCTTATTCCATGAGAGGATTATATTGAAGAGGCTTATAATTATTTTATGCTTAGCTGGTATAGTTTAATCCCTAGAGTTGTTTTCATGGTATGCATACTTGTTTATCTGTGTTGAGATGATGTCCACACATTTTGTATTTAGGAAAAAGATATTGAAATCTGACATATTATTATACAGTTATACAATGTTGTTCTGAAGAGCTGTTTTTATTATATAATACCTCATGATGATGTCTAGTTATTTTCCACTATGTATGGTGAAGTTCTTGGTGTTTTAAAATTGTATGGCAATGATAAGGTAGAGTTTGCTTCAGGGACACTTGTTTATCTACAATGTTTAGCTAAATAAAATTGTGTATGTATTGTGCTGTAGTACCATGTCAACCGTATACAAGCAAACCAACAAAATTTATTAGTAATTTTAAAACTTATCTTGTGTATGGCATAATAAGAGATAAACATATGCAATGTCATTTTATTTCCATGAAGTAGTAGTTTTCTGATGGATCAGTAAAATATTTCAATAGTTAAGATGATTATTCTGTAGACATGGGCAAAGTTTAGTATTCTGTATATATATTTGACTTCTGGTGTCTATTCCCATATTCATTTAATTGATTGCTGAATGCTAAATAATAATTGTCATTTGTGTTTCATATGATAATTGTCAATATCATATTACTTAGTAGTAGAGTTTAGTTATACTTTAATGCTCTCAATAGCATACTATAGATGGATATTATAAATAACACTTACTAGACACATTAGTACAACAAAACTGTTAATAAATTCAAAGAGAATATAGCTGTAACCAAATGAATATACCTTGTTTTATATTGTTTCTGAAATATATATGTTTTCAATTATTTATTATTATTTTAGAAAGTTGTAAATAATGTAAATAAATTTTGTTGTTTAGCAATAAGGCCACAGACAACCAAATATATTTGGTTGTCTGTGACCTTATTGCTAAACACATTATCTTATTGTCTTAAAGTCATCATCAATCAATACAGTATATGATATCACACATTAATATATCACAGTGATTTTGGTAAGCTCTTACATTTAAAGTATATTTAGAATTTATGGTTTATTGATCAGAACACTGTTTATCTTAAGCCCATGTCTTATTTTAAATAATATCTTAATGATTTATTGGTTTTGTAATAACCTGTTTATTTGAATCATTAGATACATCATTTCCTGATCTTGATCATATTGCCCATAGTTATTAATAAAGAAGAATTTGTAAGTTATTGTGTTGCTTTATTAAAAATTTATTTGTACTTTGTAAAGCTTAAAGTTCATATTACAGTTAGTATTGGGATTGCCAAATATTCTTTATTAATTCTATTTTGTTTTATGAACTGTCTTTGTTTTTTATATTTGGGTAGTGGCAAAATCCCTCTCACTGACCCAAGTACATCTTTTAACATAGTAATATTCAAGTTATTTGAACCCTGAGAAAGTAAATTAGTAGTTGGCAATCATAATTTTGAATTTATAGTTATTTTTATGTCTAAAGTTATTTATTATGCTTTGGTATGAGTTATGTTTATCTTCACAGTTTTATTGATTGTGTATAACTTAAAGATGTAAATTTCTTCTCTAGTTTTTAAAACTTATAGTTTATCTTAACTTCATGGTTAAATATTCTTGTTTAGTCAAACTTGGAATCCATATTTTGTTTTATTTTATCTTACTGCCATTTAACACAATATTAGTTTTATAATTCAGGATGTCCTTCTTCATCATCAACATTGTTCTTATATTTAATTTGGATCTTTCTTTCATTTCTTCATCCTCATTTTATCTTAATTCATTATTATAATTGATTCATCCTTCATTGGTTCCTATTCTATCATCATTTTAATAATTCGTTATCTTAACTCATTTACTTTCCCTTCTCCTCACTCTTTACTTTGTTCATTTTCATTATTTAATTATTATTTGTTTTCATCATCCATTTAGTCATCTACATCCCAATTCATTTATCATCTAATTCATAATTAGAATTCCACATTCATTTCATTGACCTGATTATTAACTATTTATTGGTTTTGCATATTAAGTTTATCTAAGAATATTTTGCTTATGGATTTTATAGCTAGTTTAAATGATATCGATACTAAAAGTTATTATGTTTAAACATCACACGATCACTACTGTATGTACATAATTTTGCCTATTTTAAGTTATTATTTTCATGGATACTTTGTGACCTTCCTTAGATTTACCGATTCATGTTTGCCTATTTAGTTTTAAGAAAATAATATTTTTATTTTAACATTATTTTTTTATGCATATAGTCTTATTATCTTTATAGAGATGGTTACAATATATATATATATATATATATATGCGTGTGTGTGTGTGTGCTATCATAAAATGGCTGTAAATAATATAATCTATAAGTATATCTATGTATGAACAAATTATTTCTAATATTGGCTACAAATTAATTAGCATTGACAAGAAATAATTTATGAAAATAGATATCCTTACACCTAATATATATATATATTTGTATTTTATATGTTAGGTTATATCCTCATCTAATTTTAGAAAAATTAAAATTTTATTTTTCAAATACATTTAACTATTAGCAATAGACACAAGTTAACACATAATACAATGTTACCAGTTATGTTATTATTCTTCGTTCTTTAATTATTACAAGTCTGGCCTGTGTATTAGCATGAATATAGAATTAGGGATCTTTAGATTTATGAATATTGAATTTAAGATAATTTCCTAATAAACTAGGTTTTTTTGTTAAGGTAATCACTAGAAATTTTAAAAAGTTACCTATAGGATCCTCCTGATTTCTTCTTTTCTTAAGAGAAAAGTTAATGATTGGTATCGACATATTATAAATTATTACACTAGGTTGATATATGGGATTATTTATCATTGTTATGCAAGCAGCTTTTAATAAATTTTTATTTTTGTTTTTCCTCTTTGTCCTTTATTTTCCTGTTTTCCCAATCAATCATATGTTTTGGGTATTTAGATACATCAGATTTTTTTTCTATTTATTATATATGATCTTTTAATACTTTTCAGTGAAGTAATTGGATTTACCAATATATATTCTTCCACATTCACACAGTGTTTCATAGATTCGTTTTTGTTTTCAGTATTTTAAGTTTGTTTTGTATGGATTAGAATTCCTTGTACTGTCTATGATTTTTAAAAAGTTCATTTAATATATTGTTTAAAAATCTTCTTTAAAATGTCTGCCATTCCTGCTATGTATCAATACTGTACAATACCTGTAATTGTTTTTACTCTTGTTATTTCTTTTTGCTGACTATTTTACATTTTCATAATGACAGTTTATGAATAATCATTATACATGGTAGCTTGACTTATGTAGATATTTTCTTTGTTCAAAACACTGGTTTCTGAACAAAATTATTTTGTTTTATTACATAGTGATAGTATAACTCCATATTCCTATCATGATTGGAATATATGCTATGTAATTTCCTATGTGTGTAAGTTTTCTGTAAACTGTAGTTTTGATTTAGTCATGAGGGAATCTTGTAACAAGAATATCTAAGAATGCCAATTTTTATTGTTCAAATTTAATTGTGAATTTAATTGAAATAAAAATACTATTGGTGTGTGTCCAGAATTTTTGTAACAGTGTATTACTATGTGGATGTATAACAAATATATCATTGACATAGTGAATCAGATTTAAAGTGTATATGAAGTAATATTAATGGATGTAATTTTAAGTCCCTCCATGTAAATGATGTTTAAATAGGTGTGACTGTGGTGAATTAATAGTCATTATTTGATTTTACTGAAAAAATTCTGTGTTTTAGTGAATATATAGTAGCATTATATTGAATGTTAAGAAATCAGTTAGTTATATTGTCAATAGGAAAAAATTGTTCTGGTTTGTAAGTTATTATTTTTATATTATTTTTTTATTTGCTTTATCTCAGGATAAATTTGTAAATAAACTTTTCACATCAAAGCTTGCCAATATATTTTTTATTTATGTTCTGTATTATTATCACAAATACACATGACTTTGTCATAGATTCTAAGTATTTTATACAATTAATTAATAACATAAAAATAGAAAGTACTGACATATTGTTGACTTTTCATCTGGAAAGTTTATTCACAAATATAACCTGTGGTAAAGCACTATCTATTATATAAAAACAATTAAATTGTGGATGATAACTTTCAAACAAGAAACCACTTTCTCTTGATAATATAATGGAATTCTTGACATTGCACATAACAGAAATATACTTTCAATACAATGCAGAATTTTCCCAACAAAATCAAGGAGTGACTGTGAGTTCTCCACTGTCAATCTTCATTAGCAATAATTAAAAAAAAATTGAAATCACCAGAAAAATGGCATTTCATATCCATTTAAAGTACATTTCACTATATCAACGATACATTGTAGACATATATTGATAACATATATTCAACTAAATTCACAATAGATTAAAAACAAAAACTGACATTCTCCAATATTCATTTGACAAGATTCTCTCACGGCAGAAACAAAACTCTATTTTTAGAAAACTCCCACACATAAGAAAGTACTTAGAATATATATTTTGTTTTGATAGATATAAAAATATGAAGTTATTACAAAAGATATTTGTTTAGAAACTAATGATTTGGAAAAAGAAAAGATCTACATAGAACAAACTCTCCAAAAAAATGGTTATCTATAAGTTGCCATTAAGAAACCTTCAACAGACAACCAAAAAAAAAAAAACATCAAAAGAAAAAAAAACAATTATAGGTACTGAAATATATCCATACATATTGGGGATAGAATACAAACTAAAGAAAATCTGCAATCAATATAAAATTAAGACAACTTTTCAAAACCATAGCAAACTACAAAGAATCCTAATCTCTTCAAACATAAATATAAAAATATCATATAAATTGGAAGCATGTACATGGGTGAAAACAGTCATCCCATTAAAAAGCAATTGTAGGAGCATAAACTGATGGTTAGAAAAAGTCATTAATATCTTTTTTATATATATTAAATATATCTATAATCTGATTCAGAATAATACATATTGGGGATTTTTTTATTATACTCTATTTATATGTTTCAAAAATATGTAGTGGACGAAAAGTTTTAAGGGTATTCAATATATATATATGATCAATAGATGGCACTTTACCAAAACCACCGAACAAGCATATATTTGTTTACATAAACATCAAAAGAGTCAGAATTCACTATCTCTTTCATTTGCTCCACCTTCAGATCAGCTGATTTGAAGCTAATTTGCTATCATCAGTGAAGGATAGGGCTAGAAACTAGATCTAAACACTGACTCCAAGTATTTATGTAACAAGTTCCTATCAGTTTGCAAGCATAAATTTTTCAGACACGTAATTAATGTCTTCAAACCCAGCCTAACAAGCCAGATAGCTACATGGGTCTGATATCAGTTCAGTTTCACCACATAGTCAAAGCCTCTGCAATATATATCATTGCAAAAACCTTTAAAGGTACATTTATGAAAACAAAAACAAGTTATAATCACGTAACTTGCTATCACTTGTATTTATGATCAATAGATGGCGCTTTACCAAAACCACTGAACAAGTGTATATTTGTTTACATAAACGTCAAAAGAGTCAGAATTCACTATCTCTTTCGTTTGCTCCACCTTCAGATCAGCTGATTTCAAGCTAATTTGCTATCATCAGTGAAATCAGCTGATCTGAAGGTGGAGCAAACGAAAGAGATAGTGAATTCTGACTCTTTTGATGTTTATGTAAACAAATATATGATTGTTTGATGGTTTTGATAAAGTGCCATCTATTGATCATAAATACAAGCGATAGCAAGTTACATGATTATAACTTGTTTTTGTTTTTCATATATATATATGTTGTATTTTAATTTGTGTCAAATTTTTTGCATTTACAATTTTGATATCAACTACTTCAGATAAATATATATTAATGATTACTAGAAATGAAATGAAAATTTTAAATATATATTAAACAAATTAATGAAAACAAGTGCCATGTTAAATATTTTTGACTTCACGTGACTCAAAAAATGGAAAAATATGTATAAACAGATTTAAAAAAAACAACAGGAAACTAAAAAAATAATAGAAAGCATTTGAAGAAAGTTTACAACTGTTTGATAAACTGAAGAACAAAAGTGAACATGTTTGAATTAAAATGAATCAAATTTTGTTCTAGATCAGCTGAAGTATCATTATTCTCTTTGAGTATTGAAATATTTAATGTTTCAAAACCAATAATTTCAAGAATAATGGAAATATGCTAAAACTACTTTGCATTTCTGAGAAAAATGACGGATATTAAAAGAAAAAAAAATGCCAATGTCACAGAACGATAAATATTATATGGTTAATTTTTTTTAGAGATAATTAACTTTTTGAATACTGAAGTCATAGATTGAAGAGGAATTGACCCAGGAACATTTCAGATCATGATTTCTGTATATTACCATTGGGATGGAATAACAATGCAATATAGATCATTATAAATATTAATTCACATCTGACTCCATATATATCTATGACTCCATCAATAGCTACTCAAATAATATGCTATGAGATCCATAGGCAGTACATTTATTGTCAAACAACTACTTTAAAGTATGTGATCACTATAGTTCTAAAGTGGTTGTGTCACAAGCAAAAAAAACTATAAAAGTTGTCATTTATACAACCAGTGGGAAAAAATGTTTTTGACAATTCCTCCAAACATTTATAGACCACAATAGCTTCTCCAAACTGCAAATAATGATAATGAAGCTGTTGATTTGGGTACTCATATCAAATATTCTTTTCATCTGATCATTATTGTGCAAAGATACATCGCAGATGCAGACTATTTAAGTACTTTGGGAGACCAACTATACCTTTTTAAATAACATTACCAGTTTTTCAAAATAATAAAACTATACTTTGTATAGCCTTATAAAAGTCAGATATGAACTTTAAAAATGTAATTATGCTGTCACCTGTTATAAACATTATTGAGCCATTTGGCTAAATATAATCGGATTATTAAACTAATAACCACATACAACATTAATAAAAGTATTACAAATGTTCCCATTATTTTGTTTAGCCTTGTGGGTAAAATGGATACATGAAAAGAAGATTCTTAAATACCATGGTTAATTTTTAGACATAATTTATTTTTAGTGATTACTTCAAATAGTCATTTGAAATTAATCGTCTCATTTATTTCAAATAAAATAAACAGAAATAATAAATAATCTCTCAATTAATTGACTAACATTTTATTCAAACTGCGCTCTTTGGTATAAAGCATGTAATTTCATCATGGGGGAAAAAAAGCTTGATCGCTCTTTCAATCTTTTAGTAATTGTGTTCTAACGACGGCAAGTGATGAAATCATAAATGAGTTTATTAGTGATTTCTTTATCTTGGAAAAGCTCTGATTCATTTTTCTCAATCATTTCTCATTTGTTAAATAATCATTTTCTTGTTAGTCATTCTATAACTTTTAATGAAATTTTACTCTTTATAATTTTTTTTTAAGAATACAATTTGAAATGCCATGGATATTTTCTTAATTGCAAACAGTCTAATTACTCGTCTTGCTGAGAAAAATTGAATATGCAAAACGTAAACTAACTATGATTGTTTAATTACTCAGCTGCTACAGAACAATCAGGCTTTTTGCTAACTCTAACAACACTCATTAATACAGATTAAAACTACAATTTCGTAAAGCATCGATATTATTTTCCATAATGTATAAGCAATGAAAAGTACAAAGAATAAATTAATGTTTAGTACACTTTACAATTGGATTACTGAAGACTTATTTTTCTTCTTATTATGATGGATTGTTAAAATTATAGCCAGTTAAATGAGATGCTTATTTTATTAAAAGTACATTGACATTTATGATTTTTGCTAAAGAGAAGTTTTGTTTGTAGTTTTTAAACTTTTAGATCAGATGTTCAAATATAATTTACTCCCGTCTGATAATTAAGCATATTTGATTGAGTTTTCTATTTTTGAAGGAATTTTAGAATAATAATAATAAAATAAGATTTTTTTTATCCGCCTACATTTTTACTAGGAACATTTATAAATATACGATTAAAGATTCATTAAAAACAAAGTCCTGATTAGAAATTGTAATAGTATATTTTAAAATAGTAAAGTTGAAATATCATGATTTCAAATCTTGATTTAAATTTTTATTACTGCACATACTTTGCAATTAAACAATTTATCTATATATAAAAAAATATTAAAAATTTTGTTCTTGAAAACATTGTTATATTAGTGGATGCTATATAATATTTGCAAATAAAGCTGCCTTCTAATCTAAGACATATTTATCAATTTTATAATTATGTTGTTTATCATTACATTTCCAAGTTTCATTAGAACTATTAAATTATTGGCCATAAGCCGAGGAAGTATTGAAGGTTGATCTAACACTGAATATTTACAACAAATATATTCACTCTGCTGTGATATTTATCTATTAAGACCGGTACAATTTTGAATTATTAATTTTCTCTCCATAAATAATAAATAGTAAAGACCTCCTCTGATTTAATTAATATAGGTGTAATATTTAATCTCTGGTTTTAAATTCTTTTATCTATAAAATAAGCAAACATATCTAAACCTCTAAATGTTGTCTAGTGGTCTCAATAGCTTTCTATAATATATAACAAGTCTTTCATTGATATGTATTCAAAATTTACCTTCTAAATCAATTATATCTTTTAAAATTTAACTGAATGTTTTTTAAGTAATGATTTCTGATTTAAATTCTATTATAACAGAACTTGAGTGATTACCATGTGACCTCAATAAAAATATAAAATAATTATCATGTTGCAGTTCATTATGTAAATCTAACTTTTTTAGAACAATAGATATTAAATTAGCTAAAAACTCAGTTGGTCAATGTGGAATAGTTTGAATTTTAACATCCTTATTTAAGACATGCATTTTAAAGTTATCTATACAATCTGCAAACAAATAGTTTAATCTTTTGTAGTGATCAATAGTATTTATATTTACATGGTAAACTTTTCATTTATTAGCTTCACATATAGCTATAGCAATCTTCTGCTACTTTACATACAACAATAATTTCTGTTTAAAATTCAATATAATGGTTTATAAATTATTTAAATATTCAAAAAAGTTGAGAATAAATTCAGTTTATCAAGTAAATCTAAATTAAGATTATATTTGACTGCATCCAGTTCGTGATCATTACCTGAAAATCTTGTCTTAAACATGTTACATTACTATATATCTGTTTTTTTAATTATCATATGTTTACAAGGTTGAATATATGTTGAAGCACAAATAAAAGGCAGTTTTATCACCACAGTATTTACAAATAATATATTGATACATATCTACAGCAGATAAATCAACACCATAAAAATTATTTAAAATAATATGCTTATTTAATTTATCTATAACCAGTATAAAAAGTAACAACAATGAATCTATACTATAGCTGCCATTTGTTATTTGTTATTTTATAGACAGATCATTTTGCTTCATGAATTAGAATAAAAACTATAGGCAGAGAAAAAATATTTTGTTTAGTGAGTGTAGAAGAACTATGTAACTAGTTATTGACAATTTACAGGTTATTAGTAAAGCTAATTTCAATGGATTCCTCTATGAAGCTATCTATTAAAAATAACATATACAGAAGAGAACAAGATTGATTCCATACATCATTCAAAATCACTGTGAACTATTCAAATTGTGGGCAGCCAAATGGAAAATAAAATTTTAGCTCATTAAAACAAAAGTCCTGGATGAATAGTTTTAACACTTTTGGATCTTTTTTTTTGACTTTATACTTCTAGCTTTGAATTGTATCCTGCTTATCTTTTTATATGGTTTAAGTTTTTTTTTTAATTAGTAGTATAGATATATCTATCAATATTTTTTGTTTCCATTTTTGAAAATGAAAAATTTACCTCAAAACTGTGTAAATTATAATTTAATACTTATCAATAATTATGCACTTTTAACGCTCGTTAAAGAAGTTATATATATTAATAATTTATTTAAAGCTTAGTGCTTTCAAAGCTCCATGGCTTCATACTCATAATAATATGAAAGTGTTCATCACAGCTTTCAGGAAATCTTAAGATTTTAAACTGGACATTTAACAGTATAACATGAAAGAAATTCAGTGTAAAAAGTGTCAAATTTTCATGGATGAGATGATTTTTTTATATTACTGTTTTAAAAGTGTCTGAAAAATCTACTCAAAAATAGAAGAAAAATGATAAGTAATTCATTTTATTCAAGTTTTTAATTTTATATCACCTTTGGTAAAGGAAAAAAAATATATTTAAATATTTAATTGTATATCATGTGGGTAATTTTCTCCATGTTTCTTCCTTTGATAATTTATTTTTATCATATATGAAATATTTATCTTACTTTAGAACCATATTTAAATTATATTTTTTAATATTATTAAAGTGTCAAAACAAATCTCAAATACAGGAAAATCCAATGTAGGGATAAAATAACTTGAATATTGTTATTAAGTTTTTTGTTAAAGTAAAAGGACTCCCTTTTACTTCAAATCCAAGTTTCTATATGGATTTAAATCCAAAAACTTATTTTTATAGGTGCAAGAATGTGAAAGAATAGCATCTTTCTTGACATTTTGCAAATAATATTTTAAACTTCTACAGAGAGTTGTATGTGTTGAATGAAATATTTCCATGGATAATTATTACAATAGAGAACAGAAATGAAATCACATCCATGTAAACAAAGATAATCTTTAACCTTTGATTTTGCAAAGAAATTATCAATTATTAAGTTTTTTTATTGACCTATAATAACTCTTTTGTTGGAGAAATATATTCTTTCACATTCTCACACTTATAACAAAAACTTTTTTGTTTAAATCCATATTAGAACTTGGGTTTTAAGTAAAAGAGGATCTTTTTTACTTCAACAAAAAACTCCAACAATGGAACTATTATAGGTTAATAAAAAATCTGTTTAGACTCAGGAATTGATAGTTAGTAGTAATTAATATTTTCTTGGCAACATCAATGGTAAAAGGTTATCACTGTTTACATGGATATGATTTCTTTTTTATTCTTTATTATAATAACAATTCATGGAAATATTTAATTCAACTGATACAATTCTCATATATCACAAAACTTTGATGATATATTACCAAAATTTGTTCTGAATCACATTAAGCAAGCTTCCACACCCCTATTTCAATAAATAGACTAATAAACATTTCTAAAGACAAACTTCTCTCAGAACAAACATCTCACACAGTCTTCAAGATCACTACATCCAAGCTGGATGCAACACTGTCTACAATAGAGAATCACACACCAGCCTTACCATAAGGCTATTATGACACCAATAGCTATACAAAAGGGCCAAAAGCAATCCAAAATATAGATTCATATTCCTTAAACACCAAAATACACTTGGTTCTATTTTTACACCTATAGCAGCCAGCATTGCATGTATTGAAAGAATATGCCAAGCACATGATTAAATAGATATGGAATATCACCAATGATACTAATTCCATTAACAAAAAAGAAACACTGAACTCATTTGAATAAATTTAAATAAACATATTACATTTACAAACATCCTCCTCCTACTTACCATTCAGTGCTATGAATATGATACCAAGAGGGTATCGAAAGTACTAAGCTTAATTAAAATTATGTAAATACTAAGCTTTTCTTATCATAGTGTCCCACAAAGTCAATAATAATCCATGAAAATATTTAACTCAAAATATACAAACTTACTTTCAAAATATAGATATTAAATGCAAAACAAATCATTGACTCTGAGCTTTTCTATTTCTTGTTTTACTTTTTAAATACTCTATTTTCTTTTTAAGATTATTTATAAACTTCTTTCTTCTTCTGTTCCTCTTTTCTTTTTTTTATCTACCATGTTTTTCATCATTTTTTCATCTCAAATTAGATTTTTTTATTTTTTGCTCATAATATTTTTAATAAATCTTTTTTATTTACTATTTTCATTGCTTTAATATTTTATTATTAATATCTTTTCAAATTATCATTTTCATCATTATTAAATCCACATTTTTAAATTCTTTATTTTTCTTATACTTTTGTTACTAGTCTACTTCTCTGCTCTAAATAAAGAAAGATCAAAACTTTTAAAATGTCTATCAAATCTTTATAAAATCTAATTTCAAGATACCACAAATTCTTTTAACCCTATTAAAACCCTATTACAATTGCAATTCTCTTTATTACTTTATTATAAAACTAAGTTTGTCATTAAAAGAATTAGTTTTGATAAGAAAAAAGCAATATGTTTAAGAATACTGAGTTTAAGGTAGATAAAGAAATGAGATTCAAGTCTGATAATGGAATTTAATTAAGCAATTTTAAAAAACACCACTTTATAAACAGTAAAAGAACATTTTTAAAAATAATAATGTTGCTGTTTTAACATAATAATATATTTATATTTAATTTGTAAAATCGATAAACAGAGACATATAGCAGATATTATTGCAGCTCTGTTGTAGGTAATTTAAAATGTAGATTTGGATATTTTATCATTTGTAAAATGAAATTTAAATGGTATGTTTAAACATTAAATCTAAAAATAAATCACTATAAATAAATAAAACATTTACAAGACTGTACAAATCAAGACTTAAATATATATATACACACCTGGGTCTCGTTTTATGCTGATTATTTTAATGCGATTTTGAAGTTATGTGATTCATGTTTCTTCTTAATATCTTTAATATTTCACTATATTTATTAGATATCAAAAAATTAAAATTATTAATTACTTATTTTGACTTGAAATACTTTTTTTTCTTTTCAAAAATATAACGTTATATTAGTAGCTAACGTGAATATGACCTGAAGCTGTATTTAGAATCTTAGCTTCTATGTAAATAACATATTTATACTAATGAGTAAATAATAATAATAGATGTATACTTACATATAAAAACATTGCAATAAATATTCAAAAATTTTAAACTTTTAAAATGTATTTTGTTAGATATTAACAGAAATAAATATTTTTTTAGATTTTTAAAATAAATAATAATGAAGATTTTATAAACTGAAAATAATCTTTCTAATGATAATGTATACCCTTTTTGTTTTTATTGCGATCTCATCTTTTTAATATAGAAACAGAAAACCGTTAACACAGCACAAGACTGAAAGTGGCCTAGTTGTACATCACATCACGAATCTGATTTCTTACTAGTTATGTATGAAAAAATGTAAAATTAAATACTGTAGTTAATAAAAAAAAGTAAAAAAAGTTTATTTTGTATTAATTTCTTTCAAATATTTGAAATTTTTTATTAGTCATACTTTATTTCCTTATTTTTTTAATGCAAATTTTAAAGTAATTTTTCCTTGTTGCTTTGCTTTTATGCAATTTTTGAAAATTACTAAAACATACCCCCATTTTTCAAGGTAAGTTAAGTCTATTTTTGTGTGATTTCTTTTGTGTGCATTTTCTGAAGAACCTATCTACCGCAAAAAGTGAGACCCAGGTGTATTTGTATATAAAGAGAAAGACTTGGTTGAAGTTCACACTTTTGATTTGATTTTTTTAAAAAAAAACTATCAAAAATTATCTGGTATTTTACACATATTTTTTGAAATAAAAGTTTTTGATAATATACTGTCACATTTTTTATTTCATGTACATATTTAAACAATTGCTTAGAAAGTGGATCATTTTCTTTATAAAAATAATGGCATTTATTAGATGGTTAAATTTTTTTAGTAAATCTTTAATGACCAGTTCTATCTTTGCTTGATATACAATTCCATTAGCTTCCTCAGTTTTTAATTTTCAATTGCCTTTTGATTATTTTTACTAATAATTCTCTTGCTAATGGCAGAAATTGTGGTTGCAGTAACTTTTGAATCACTTTCTTCTATTTCATAAAATACTTCATTTTTTGCACTTTCAATATGCCTAAAAGAATCATTAATGATTTAATGCGAATAGTCAGTTTTAAGATAATTTTTTCCCCAGCTTCTATTCATTAAACATGAAGTGATAATGAGTTTTTAAGATTAATCAACAAGTTTAACATCATCCAAAATAATAAAGTTCTTCCAGTAGTCTTATTTCATTTTTCACATTTGTTTTCTTAATTGATTTTTCAAATATAAAACATAAATAATGGGCTTTTAAAATACTGACCAATCCTTAGAACGTGATGAATGACAGATGTAATATAAACAATATACAATTGCTCTCCAAAATTAGCATGGTGTTAAAATCTAGATTTTTATTGTGACAATATTTATTAATTTCTGGTGCAAAATAATTTTTAAATCAGTCAAATCAAATTTATCTTATAATACAAGCTTATTTAATTAGATTCCCCAACAAGTGGTAATGATGATTTATAATTATTTTTCAGAGTTCTACGAAATTCACTTCTATAAATCAATAAGTACTTTAATATTTTTTCATCGTTAAAATTATTTATATCAGTAATTAATATTATCGACCTTCAGATGCTTTAAATCCAGAAACAGATTTTTCTTTTGTGAAATATAATTATTGGAAGACGTTCATTTCTAAGTAAGTTCTTTCTCATCGACACAAAAAAATTGTTTTAAGTATAGCTTGTCTCTTCTATCCAAAATTTTAATTCATACTGAATTTTAGACCAATCATATTTTACAGTGCAAACTAATTATAAGTACTTCTCTTAAATTTTAAGCCTTTACATATGATAAATTAGTTTAAGATAAAAATGAAAACAAGTGCAATTTTTTACTTTAAATATTAATTAATATTCAACAAATAAGAAAGCGGCTTTGAGCAATACATTGGGATGTGACAGATAGATATGCAGCCAAAATATGAATGATGTTTTTAATCTATGAAATTTTTCTTTGAAGAAGGATATTGGTTAATTATATTAGTGTTATGTCAAAGAGTAAGAGATTTATTATGTATGAATTTATTGATTGATGGATTTAAGCTTTTACTAAGTATATATAAATATGTAAAATCAAATAAAATAAACATACACAAAATATTCTGAAATAAATTCTACAATATTCAAGATATTAGTATAAAAAATAAACATTAACTATAACTAATTTATGACAATGTACATCATTCCGAGTAGCATTTAACAATTAAAAATTAAAAAGAAAATCTTATTAAAGTCACACAACATACAGAGTCATCTGCAATTTTATTTGATCCAAAACATTGATATGCTGATTTTAGCTGATGAAGGCAAATTTTAATCGTCTATGTTACAGAATTATATGGATCTATAAAAAGAGAAGTCTATTCATGCGATTGTTTAATGTTTATAAAATAAAAAAATTATTCAAATTTAAATGCTTGTTTTATTAATCAAAATTTGATTTCCACATTTGGAAATCAATTGCGTACAAGGGATGAAGGTTAGCCATTTGGTTTCGATTTCAACTGCTGTAAGCAGCTATATGCGGTCATATTATGCAGATAATATTTTAAGAGTTAAGATTTTAGATATGTTGATGAAGTGCTTATTTTTGGATCATCTGTTACAGTGCAATAGTTTTTCAATAAATAAAATGTCATCAATGACTTGAAATGGACTTTTACTTCTGAAAACAGTGCACATAAAATAAGATACCTTGATATAACTTAATGGAAAGAATATAATATACTTGATTATAAAATGTTCATAAAACCCTTGCTATTAGGGAATTTGTACATCTTAAGTCACGTTTGTCTTATGTATAAATTAGCTGGATTTAAAATGTAAATTTTAAAATGGTAAATTATCCAATATTGAAATATATATATAAATGAATTACTGAATATATAATATATTAAGAGAGATAATTTATTTACATTATATATGTATACACATAAATGGATGAAGAAAAATATTGAAAATAAAACATGGATTTTATTAGCATATAAAAATAATTGAATGTATAGTAAAATTATATTGTTGGTTTCTTCTCACTTTGAAGTTGCATTTTATGTTGGACCAAATAGTGGTAAATTAATTATTAATGGAAAGAATGCTGTTGATAAAATCAACAAATATAATATTATTTATAAAGTTGCTGTTGTAGGTTAAGTTATTTTGGTGTCAAAATGTGCATTGAAAAAGAGAATACATGTATATGAAGTTTTATGTAATAAATTGTGATATTCAGTAAATAGATTTAAATCTGTATTTGCTGGATGTACAATTGTTTGTAGAGGAATATTTTGCTTTGATAGAGTTTTTATTTTAAATGTGAAAATGATTTGAAGAACAAAAAAATAAAAGAGTCATCATATTTTACATAAATGCCAGACAACATATTAAATAAACAATATAATTGTGTAATATACATAAATTATGAAAAATTGGCCATCCACATGAGAATTTTTATGTTGGATGACATTAATAAGATTTTTTGTTAAATTTTTACTACATTGTAAGTTGGCTATAGATATTAATTATTTTTTTATATTTAATATTGTAGAATATTGTAATCTCTTGATTGGTTATCCATGGTAAGAATAGAATATAAAATGTATATTATAGCTCTAAAATTAAAAATTTTAAATTGAGATAATAGTAGTGCTACAAATTTTTGTATAACATAAATAAATGACTTAATACATAAAGATTAAAGATAGAACTCTGTAGAGATTTAATAATCATCATTGTTTATAATCATTTATATTATAATTCACTATATAATTTTAATACAATAGTTGTCAATCCAAATAAAAGTTTTTACTTCTAAATTTGCCTTTAATTTATTTTATTACAATGATGCTTTAAAAGCTAAATATATAGAATTGTAGTTAATAAAAGAAATAACAATTAGAGATTACAAAATAATAATTTATTTTAAAATAATTGTAGTGATAATATAATTTAAGTATAAATATTTATTATTAAACTATATTTAAATTCAATTAATAATAGTATATATTAAAAACATAATTATACTTAATACTTTAGTCTTAAACAAATGATTTAAATTAATTTTGTTTGTAAAATATTTATTGATTTTAATTATTCTAAATAGAGACAGAAAAATATTTATTTAAAAGTTGTAATAGTTGACTTAGGATATTGACCAATGAGATTTAAGTAAGTAGTTTTATGAGGTCACTTTATCCCAGGATTTTTAAGAGAAAGATAGAAGCAGATGATCAAGGTACAGATTTATGAAAAAAATTAAGGTGGGAGCAGTTTCAATTTCATTTTCTTGGGGGAAAAATTTAAAAGTTTTAAAAAGATTTTATAGTTTTAAATATCAAAAATAATATTTAAAAGCTATTTAAAAATATAAAATATATTACATTAATCATTAACATCTTGGAATGAATTTAAACCAATATTTTTATTGCAACCTAATTGCAGTCCTGATCATCTACTTATAACTAAAATGATATCTAAAAGAAGTCAAAAAAATCTAAAGTCATTATTCTCATTTGGGATAATCATGAAAAAGAAAAGACAACTACATTTCTTCAAAGAAAGGTATAGCTGCATTCACGTAAGAAAGCATTAATATATTTATGCCAAATTAAATATTTTTATTAGTCATATATTAGAAACAAGAAAGACGTCTAAAATCTCTAGAAATAAATTTTTAAAACTTGTAAAAGTATTTTATCAGACTTTAAAAATAATGATTTAGTTGAGAGTGATAAATCTAATTAAAATTAATATTCTGTTTGAATTGAACAATTGATGTGTATAAATAGCTTGAAAAATTTTGAAGAAAATGTTTAGCATATATTTAATAATGAATAAAGAAAAAGGACAGATAAAGAATGAATTAATATTTTTCATGTTTTAATAAAAGTGAAATCTTATTATATTATTATAAGAAAAAAACAGTGAAAAGGAAAAGAATAACTGAAAAAGTCGGTTTAACATTTAATAGTAGATGACAGTCACAAAGATGATCCACTATAATACAGAAAGTTAAGTGAATGTATTTATATGTATTTAAATTTTATGAGATTACTAAGTAAGAGTAAAGTGAAGAGAAGTTGAAGTAAACCTATTGATGAATTAATTAAGCATATTTTAAAGTTTTGTAATGTGGGAAAATAATTTGAATATTTATGGAGAAGATTTATTAAACTTTTTCATTAGTCTATTTTTCAAAGGCATGATTATGTGTATATAATTTTAAACTAGTCAAGAAGGAAGGATGCATCCAATTCAAAACTTTTGTCCAGTTAATGATGTGCTTATTTGTCAAATGTTTTGTTTAAATATACATGTGTTTCTAGCAGAAAGAAGATATGAGTAGCATTCAAACTCATAAGGAAAGGTGAACATCTATTGGGTTACCATGGCAGTATTAAACTAAGAATTAAAATGGGTTAAAAAAACAAAGAGAAAAATATTTTAATTTTTAATTTATTATTAATATTCCTTTTTTGTTTGATATGAAATATAAATGCTAGGTATTATAGTCAGCAATAATTGAAACAATTTTTATATGCAATCTGGTATATAAGGTTAAAAGGTATTAACCTTTTTATTATTCATTCTTGTTTTTTTAAAAAGAAAAGAATGAAAAATATGCTTAACGATATGAAGAGAGTATACATGAGTAATAACATGAAAGTGTGTGCGGATTATAATATTTTAACTTCATATTTTAACTGGTATATATTTTTTTAAAAAATGAGTGTGGTAAAAAGTGTAGTAGATATATTGAAAATTTATTATCATAAAGTATATTTGACAAAGGAGAATGAACTAGTGGTGATAAATAAAAATGTATAGGATTCTATGAAAATAAAAATAAATATATTATAAAATGTAATGTTATTTATGAGAGTAAATGTTAATGTAAAAAAAAATAATCATGATCTCATTTATTATATATAAAATAACAAAATTATAATATTGATGATGATAAAGGTAGATTATTTATTTTGTAACATGATCTAATAATCAAATTAAAATAACCAAGTGATTAAGAAATTATGAAATAATGATATAACTTAAAAGGCCCAAATCTTTTATGTTATATATATTTAAAAATGATTCCCTACACAAACAAGTAACACTATTTGTTTCTCAATTTATATCATACAATATATATATATATATATATATATTGTATGATATAATGATATATATATATATATATATATATATATATATATCATCATTATCAACCATTATCAATCCACTGCAGGATGAAGGTCTCTCCAAGTTTAATCCATCTTCTCCGATCTTTAGCTTCTCCTCTCCACATCACCCCTACACATTTTCTTATTTCATCCATCCATCTTACATGTGGTCTCCTTCTGGGTCTTTTACAATCTCTTGGAATCCAGTTTAAAATTTCAATTGTCCATCTATTATCATCTCTTCTAGCAATATGTCCAGCCCAACTCCACTTCAATCTTTTAATTTTTTCAATGAGGTCAGTAACACCTGTTTGTTCTCTTACCCATACATTGCGTTTTCGATCTCTTCTTGTTACTCCCAACATACATCTCTCCATACTTCTTTGAGTGGTCTGAAGTCTCTGTATTGATCTTCTATTAAGTGTCCAAGTCTCAGATCCATAAGTAAGAACTGGTAAAACACATTTGTTAAAAACCTTTCTTTTCAAACACATAGGCATATTTCCTTTTAATATCAAGTTATTTCTACCAAAAGCACTCCAACCAAGTTTAATTCTATGATTAATTTCCTCTATTATGTTTCCATCTGTATTAATAATCTGACCAAGATATTTGTAACTCTTAAGTTCTTCTAATTCATCATAATCAATCTTTATTTTTATATTTTGAGCAAATCGATTAAACATTACTTTAGTCTTTTTAACATTTATCTTTAGTCCTACTTTCCTACTTTCATCTGATAACTCCTGCAACATTTCCTGCAGCTCGGAAGCATTATTTGCAAAAACAACTACATCATCTGCGAAATCTAAATGACTTAAATAATCTCCATTTACTTTCACTCCTTTAGTTTCCCATTTTAATCCACAAAATACTTCTTGCAGCACTGCTGTAAAAAGTTTTGGAGATATGGAGTCACCTTGTCTTACACCTTTCTCAATGTTGACTTTCCCAGTATCATTATGTAATCTAATTGTTGCTGTTGCATTTTTATAAATATTCTTTAAAATATGACAATATCCTGGATCTATACCTTGATGATCCAATGCTTTAATCACTGAAGAAATGTTTATAGAATCAAATGCCTTTTCATAATCTACAAATCCAAAACATAATGACAACTCATATTCATTTGTCCTTTCTATAACTTCTCTCAATACTTGAATATGATCTACTGTACTAAAACCACTTTTAAATCCAGCTTGTTCTCTTGGTTGGTGAAAATCCAAGGTTCTCTGTAGACGAGTTGTAATTATCTTGGTAAAAATTTTATATAAAACTGATAAAAGGCTGATAGGTCTGTAATTTCTAATATCTTCTTTATCACCTTTTTTAAATATTAATATTATTACTGCATTCTTCCAATCATCCGGTACATCTTTATCATTTAGACATTTGGTATATAACTTTGCTCATATTTTTTCTGTTTCTTCACCTGCTTCTTTTAATATATCATTTATAATTCCATCATTACCTGGAGCCTTTCCTTTTTTCATACATTTAATTGCATTTCTCACTTCTTCATTTAAAATTCTGGGCAATTCGGAAGATGTAATAGATATAGGAGGTACTTGTTCTTTATTACTATATAATTCTTGATAAAAATCTTCTACCAATTTCATAATGTCATCCCTCTTTTTAGTAATAATTCCATCTTTTTTCCTTATTGCAGATATAAATTTCCTACCAATACCAAAATGTTGTTTTACATTCTTAAGACTTTTATTTTCTTCTACAGCTTTTCTTGCTAGTTCACAGTTATACTTTCTTATATCATTTTCAACTCTTTTCCGCACCATTTTACAAAATTCGAGATATTCAATTCTTTTTAATGCATCATTCTTGCATATCTTCATATTCCTTCTTTTCTTCATAAGTTCTCTAGTCTCAGTAGAAATTTTATTAGTCAATTGCTGCTTTTTTCTACCAGCTATCTTTGTTGCAGTTTATATATATATATATATATATATATATATATATATATATATATATATATATATATATATATATATATATATATATATATATATATATAATACATTTAAATTAAACACAACAAATTTTACTAATGAATGAAGTGCAATATCTGCAATCATTGTCTTTAACTTGTAATTTATAATCAATTTATGGATATATGATTTATAACAAAATAAATAAATTAATAAATTGCCTTTGGCATCACTTTTATTATTTAAATTAAGGTATCAAAATAAGAGACCTCATTGAAAAAATTAAAAGATTGAAGTGGAGTTGGGCTGGACATATTGCTAGAAGAGACGATAATAGATGGGCAATTGAAATTTTCAACTGGATTCCAAGAGATTGTAAAAGACTCAGAAAAAGACCACATGTGAGATGGATGGATGAAATAAGAAAGTGTGCAGGAGTGATGTGGAGAAGAGAGGCTAAAGATCAAAGAGGATGGATTGAACTTGGAGAGACCTTCATCCTGCAGTGGATTGATGATGGTTGATGATGATCAAAATAAGCTATTCATAGACATCATAAATAAACTATCATAAATATAAGTTTTAATATTTTATGGAAAATGAATATGTTTTTAAATTATAACGACTGATTAAAATCCCAAATTGTCATATATATATATAGCATCTATTTTTAAACTGAGTTTTAAAAAAATAAAAAAATAAGTTTCAAAATGAAAAAAATAAATAAATGAATAAATTGATTAATTTTTAAATAGCTATATAATGTCAACCTTCCTTACCATTTACAGTTTCTTGTTTATTTAAAATATTTTGATTTTGGTTCCATTCTGTAGTGAGTAAAATAACTTAAAAAATATATCTTAATGAACACATGTTTATATTTCCTGCTTGAGCAATTAATTTCTGGCATTTTTCTTTTTTTTTTCTAAAATTCAAATTGATGAATTAGCTGTATTGGCAGATTGATTCGATCATTTATTCAAAATGATTAGAAGATCTTACAATCAGAATGTTGGTTTTTAGATACTTGCTTGCTGATTAATTCACTGGATTTTGATAGTGAAATAAGATAGGCAAAAGGGCTAAGTACTCCAGACAGTAATCTATTGTTTTAGTCTGACATTCTGATGCTATATCTGGGTTCAATACTGTTGTAATTATGCCAAAAGAAAAAATTATGAAACAGACAAAGTAAAGTTTTGACTTCTTTCTTTCAGTTTTAATGGCGATGATGATCCTTTTTTGTTGCTATAGTAATTTCTTTCCATTGTTTAAATCTTTCATGCACTAACTTAAAAATGTTCATTACAACAATTGTTGATATTTTTTAAAATATTAAATTAAAATAATAATACACAAAAACAATATCACATCAAAAAATCAGTTTTGGCAGTTTACAAAAATAAATAAATAAATAAGCAATAAACAATAAAATTATATCATAAACAATTTACCAAAAATAAAATACAAAATAAATATATAGTAGCCTAAGAGCATAAATAAAATGTATGAATTAAAGAAAATTAACAATATTTGGAAAAAAACTATTAAAGAATAAAATATTTTTTAAAACTTCTCAACCAATAGAATTTGAGAATGAAAAGAAAATAACAAAAAAAAAATAATAATAATTTTAAATCTTATCACAAACATTCTTATAATTTGAGAAAAAAGAAGCTCAGAGGAAAGTATTTGCTATTGTACTAAAATGTCAGCTATGTAGCTATTATATTTTTATTACATGGAAGGTCTAGGAAATAATACTATGAATTCATCATTTATCAAAGAGAATATTAGAATATATAATATAATGAGAGTGCTAATAAGTCTAAACAAACTTTTTCAATAAATGAACAAGAGAAAGCATTTAAAATCTCTGTTTAGAATTATCTCTATCCTCAAGCAGGTTTTGAGCTAATGGCTCCCTTCAGTAAGGTGCTAGGACATTAAGACACTAGATCTAAAAAAATACAAACTCAATCCCAGCATTTATTGAATACTCAACTATTGAGTAGAAAATCTAAAGTTTTCAGATATTTATATGTTTTCAAATCCAGCTATCTAACTTAAATAGACATATGGGAATAAACTAAATTTGGATACATGATATATTAATAGCCTTAGCAATATAATATCATCAAAGCCTTAAAAACTAAACTATAATAGTAAAAAAAACCAAAAGTCATATATCACATGGCTTAATTAGCTTGTAATTTAGAACTGTAATACAATAAGCATGATAATAGCTCTAAACAAGATTCCAATTTTTTACTTACTAGTTAAGTATTTGATAAATGCTGGGCTTGAGTTTGTATTTTAGGTTTAATGTGTGAATGCACTAATGTTTCACTGAAGAGAGACATTAGCTCAAAACTGGTTTGGGAATAGAGATAATTCTAAATAGGAATTTTAAATGCTTTCTCTTCCAGG
The DNA here is from genome assembly GCA_028023455.1 of Epiperipatus broadwayi. NCBI lineage: Eukaryota > Metazoa > Onychophora > Udeonychophora > Euonychophora > Peripatidae > Epiperipatus > Epiperipatus broadwayi. Next base: position 4,489,328 of record JAQFVV010012434.1, on the reverse strand, counting down.
CATTTATCAAAAAAGCTTGTTTAGGACTATTAGCACACTCATTTTATTATATTTGTAAATACAATCTAATTAATTCACATGATGTATGACTTGGTTTTTTTTAATATATATAAAATAATACCAGTGTATAACGCTATACTGAAATAAATATACAAATATTAAGCAATTAAACCATCCCACATGATTAAGTAATCCAGTACTGCCTTCTGTGAACTAATATATAAATACATTAGAGTTCGTATTTCAAAATAGCCAGGCCAAAATGATATCCTTTAATGGTATCCACTTTGACCTGTCTGCTATCAGATGTTATATATTGAAATACGAACAAACTCAAACAAAGAACTTGAAAATTAGCAAACAACGATCTTAAATTTTGCTACAAACATGTTTTACTATTATTATATAAAGACAAACTAAATTTTAGTAATTTTTCATCTAATGTATTTATATATTAGTTCACAGAGGCCACTACTGGATTTTTTTTTATATATATATTGTGCCAGACCGTGTATAATGGCCATGCACAAAATGGCTGTTGCTAAAGATTCAGCACAGCTAAAATTTATATTAAAATTGTAATTTTAACAGATCTATTAAATCATAATTTAGATGTGTATTTGGAGGTACTTATATATGGTACATAAATAAATGGGTTTGATCTATATTATATTCCTATTTACACCCACAGTACAAGCGTATGTAGTATATGTGTTAATAAATTTATTCGCACAGCAAATCTATATCATAAAAGGAAAACTAAGCTTGTAACATTTGTTTACGTGTGGAACAGTTTTTTGTATTTAAGTTGATTATCACTTGTAAATGTTCCGATACACGTATATAGAAATGTATTTTTTCTTTTTCCTAAAAATTGTTTAAATAGAATTTGAATTTTGTACTTATTAGAATTTAAATTTTATATTTATTACAATGAGAGGGTTGGTAATTAATATTGATTTATCAAAAAAAAAAAGCCTTTTGTCAATTGTAATCTACTTTTAGCAGAAGAAAAATGTTTTGTATAAAAAGAAATTTGTTCTGGTTGATTGTGGATAAAGATAAAATCAAAAGGTCGATTTTATCTAAAAGAATGTAAGCACAATGGGTGGTGTAATTAATCAATATGGAAGCTATACAAATTCCAATATAAGAGAAAATCGTACTTTAAGACATAAAAAGTGAAAGAATGTAGGTAAATTAATATAAAAGTATAGTTTTATTATTGGCTGATGAAATAGTTCATAGGGGATGGTATTATAATTGTACTAATTGGGCCATATGTGCTACTTACTTGGGGTAGTGAAGTCAGTTGGTCCTAGCTTGCCAAAGCAGTCAGATGGCAGATGTTTAAGAAAATAAAAACTTGATTTCCAGCTTGTCCCAGAAATAGGGTGATCTATGTTTGCTAAAATAAGAGTTGGCTCCAACGTGTCTAAATAATGGAATGGTATATGCTTATAGAAAGTAACAAAGCAGAAAGAAAGGAGAAATGATACGTGTTCGCTAAAAATTATAGTTGTATCTGGCTTGTCTAAAGAACAGAAAGAAGAAAGGAAATTTGAAATTAGCAATTCGAATATGGGAGGATCATTAAATGGATTTTAGAAAAGTTATCAACAATATGAATCCCCTATCCATTTAATAAAAAAAAAAAAGAGAAAGAATCATATTTTTGGAGAACTTTAATTCGTATTTGACATACTTGCTGAGCATAATCTTTAATCACAAGCAAGTATTTGTATAGCTGAGGGGTATAATAAAGTCTGACGTGAAAGCAATATATATATCTGCGTGAAAAGTATATTCACCGACCCCATAATCAAAGGAGATGGCCTTATTGTTCGTTCCAGTTTCCTACAGCATCATGGAGTAGACTTCTAGCCACAGTGCATCACCCGTTCATCCCTGAAGCCCGAAAATGCTGTAGGAGAAACAGCAGACCCTGATGGAAAAAAGTCTCATATGTGTATTGGCGACAGGAAGCCCTATCTGCCCTATTGAGTAGCCATGTGGTTCACATTGAAGTTGAACTTAATGAAAGTACAATATCAGATGAGTGTATATAGTTTTTTTTTTATTATTATATTTTTATATAATATTAAAGTTTGTTTTAGGTATATACATAATTACATGTTTTTTTATTTACTCGTATATGATCAAGATTGATCTTTGTATTTAAATTATTTTTTTTGTAATATATGATATTTGCTGCATACATTTGATTTTTGAATTATTACTTTAAAGTGAGGAAGGGATATAGATCACACCCATTGTGCAATCCTTTAAATATTTTTATTATATATACACATTTGTTTCTGTAAATGAATTTTCAATTTACTCTGGTATTATCTCATTAATATTATATTTTTATTATTTGAGATATGAACTGGATTAAATTATTTTTTTTATATGTAATTGGTGGAGGGAGATATAAAATAATCTGGGAATAATAAATAGTAAATTTCATAGTTAAATCGTTTACCGTTTCCTTTACTTGGTTTTGAGGTATTATTGATTTGTTAGCAGATAGGATTGTAGTTATTTAATCAAAATGATAACCCACATAGTAATCTGAGATGTACATAAATCATATAATTGATCTAGATAGGGATAGCTTTCCAGGGAGTTGGATTGTTTCATTTATTCCAGTCTGAACTTATTAAATTATTAATATACAATAATGACCATTCATATTTGCACACTCTCTCGGGAGAGAAAAAGAGAATAAACAATATCATCTTGAATGAGGGTTGTGCTAGAGGCTGAAGTAAAACCTTTCAGTGCTCTTAAAGGTGTATAAAATCTCCAAATTGTCAACATATAGTTAATCGGATGATTGTGAAATAATTTAACAGGGAAGACTTTGATTGACCTAATTTTAGGTTCAATCTACTTCCTCTAATAATTCTTTAGAAATATTTTATTTATATTTAATCAACAATATTTTCGGAGAATTGTTATCGATTTTCCATTTTTGTAATATACATCACTTCATGCTCGGTGCATATGTGGGTCTGGGTATATAAGACCAGTTGTGGATCATGAACCGGTACAATATATTGTAATGGAACATATGTATACAAACATATTATGCTGACCATGTTGTGGCATTAAATGTAATGGAATGTCAATATATGAAAAGAAAATAATGCTCCAAACATTGGATGACAAATGTAATGGAATATATGTAATCTAAATGATCTCAAACAAAAATACACATATGAAGAAAGAAGACCTCAAATGTTGGTTCCACAATGTAATGGAATGCCTATCCACAATTGAAATGGCCCAATCATTGGGAAAGCCAAATGTAGTGGAATCACAATTGCTATATCCTTATAAACAAAACATAATGAATCAAATCTCACTTTTTAGGCATCAAATATAATGAAATGACTAGCAACAGTCCTTAATTAATCATGTAAATATAGCACATCATATACATAAAGAAAGATCTCAACAATCTAAATAAATCCAATTGTTGAGAAAGCCAAATGTAATAGATTGTATAATTTAAATGAAGAAAGATAAAATTATCCCAATTATATTTAAATAAATTGTTTATATGCCCTTCCAACTAGCTATACATGAAATAAATCCAAAAATCATACAGAGCAATAATAAGACCTATCATTATAATTTATTCTCAAGGTTGATATGCCTAACTAACAATATATATATATATATATATATATATATATATATATATATATATTTGTTTCTATATATATATATATATATATTAGAAACAAAGGGAATTCTATTGAAACTAATATACACATCCAATAAATAAACTTATGTATATCTAAACATATCACTGAACAATAATATGTGTAAGTGACCTAAAGACTAAATAATAAGTAAAATACGAAGTTATTCTCCATTAAATTGTGAATTCATTTAATTTCATAATGACTCTGACACTAAAAGAAAATTAAGAATAAATATTAATACTCTTCCAAATAAAATACAAAAGCATTACTTATAAAACAAATAGTACATCCTTTATTTCTATATTATGATTCGATTTTAGGTAGTATCACTGTTTTAAATAGTTCTTTAAATACAAACCCAAATAATAAAAATACATATATACTTGCAATAAATATATATAATAAATAGATAAAGACATATTTATGCTCAACAAGTATGCATTAATATCAACACAAATTCATATTTATATTTTCCAAATATTTAAAATTAAAAAAAAAAAAGTAAATAAAAGTATATTATATACATCAAATATCTGAATTGTTGTTTAGGTCTGCATAAGAATTACCATATAAAACGAAAATGAAAATAGATAAATAAATAAGTGAATAATTGATTGATAAAATATTGTAAGTTAATAAAATAGATAATAGATAATAAATATTGTTTAAAAAAATTAAGTTATATAAATAATAAAACCTTTGATAATAAAATTTGCGAATATAAATTTCACTTATTAAAATATATATATAATAACCCATATGCAACATAAACTTAGAGCTTTACTTACAATTTTAAATTACTTAAGTGTTAACCTTGACATTTGTTAAACATTTTTTTTTTAAAAAAAACAAGATGCTTTCTAGTTGAAAATAAAAGTAAAATAAAATAAAATATCGATCTCAAAAATATATATATTAATAAAATTATTTACTACCTTTTTTTAAAGTTTAACTTGTTCATTTTTCTTTTCAAAAGTCAACTTGTTCCGTTGTTTTTTACTCCTTTATATTTCTTTAATATTAGAATGCATTCTAGTTAAAGTGAAAAAACTATCATGTTAGAGAAAATTGTCAATTTTCAGATGCAAGTATATTTTTATCTTTCTAAAAATTTCTTTACTTGAAAAATAAATAAATAAATTGAAATGTTGAATCCAATATATTAATCGTAGTTGTTTCCACATTCCTTTTAAATTTACCATTGTAGATTTTTTTATAGATAGCTATCATACATTTCAACACGATGGAATTTATATGTTGAGCCATTGCTTAATTTCCTTTACTTGTTAGGATAAAGTCAAGAAGTTCACAGCACTTGAACTGCGACAATATTATTATTCACCCTTCCATTATTAAGGTGTTTACATCCAATAGATTATTTATTATTCTCAAGAATGGCGATTCAGAAGAAACAAAGTACAACTAATTTTCTTCTTCAGTTTTTTTTAATTACTCACCAAATAATAATCATGGCTTCTTTTTCTTTTTGTTGTTGTTTTTTCATGTAACCAGAAGGCACAGTTTTTGAAAACCATTGTTACATATGTTTTCTTTTAAACAATTAACATTCAAAAATTAAAAATAAAATATCAATCATATAAAAAATATTAAATCGAAAATTTATTTGACAGCTTTAAAAATACATATATATACATAAATAATAACATTGCATTTTTTTAACAATCACTACAAATAAAATAATCTTTTTTTATAACCAATCAATTTATATGTCTTTATTTATCTATAATAATTAAATATTCACAGTGATGTACCATCACAAATAAATAAAATAATAAATCCAAAGAACTATTTCTAATAACTATAAACAATAATAATATTCCACATATAAACATCAAATCAAAGAGATTTTTTTTTAAATAACAACAAATGATTTTTTAAAACTATAGGTAGATTTATCGATCTTTTACAATATATATATATATATATAATAACAGGATGAGTATCTGGGGAGAACCTGGGGTGATGGCAAATCACATAATCAAACCCAAGTAAATAAAATATTAAAATTTACAAAAAAGTATTATATTTAAGATATGTTTAAAATAATGATATGAGATATTTAAAGTAATTAAGTAGGAAATTAAAGTAATGTTCAATATCAAACAATAAATAAGAAATATATGATATCAATATATATATATATATATATATATATATATATATATATATATATATATATATATATATAAGTAGAATTATAAATCTACCAGCATTATCAATAATTAAAAGGTAAGTATAAGTAATACTCAAAAGAAATAATCATCCATTATCATGAATGATCAACAATCAAATTACATCAAAAACCAGTCTTGTGACTGGATTTGATAAATAAAAAATATAAATCAACAGTCAATCTGGTGATTGTATTGAAAATGGGCTTCTGTATACCAGGAAACTATTTAACCCTTGCTAGCTAGTGGCAAATTATTGAAACCATTAATTTGGACACACCACTTAAGTGCCAATCCATCAGAATACATAACCAGAAAAATCTAAACAATAATGCTGGAATACTAAAACATGCTAATCATCATCAATGTTTTGGACACTTATTATCTTTAATATACTGGCCATCTACAAACTTAGTTTCTAATAAAACTAAACTAAAATAAAATATAGTGCAGGGGATTTAAAGAATATAATCTTATGCACCACCCAGGATAGATCAATCATACTGGATGCCATTTATATATCAGACCATTATGCATGAATCTAGCTCAGAAGAACACAAGCTCAAAGTACTGCTATAGTGATCAGGAGATAGTGAAATACAATTTTTAACAATTGAATACAAGTTTATTAACAACAATAATAAAAATTACATCAAGGTCTTTAAAATATGGCTATACATGTAAATTAACCCTTCTGATTTTGATTAATATATAATTCTTCTGATTTTGATTAATACAAAAAGTAAAAGTTATTTCATTATGGTTTACATATATGTATTCATATAGGTTTATTAAAACCCAATCAGCATACAGACATGTGGTTGAACATATTTCAATTGATATTTAATAATATAAAAATGATTTTATTTGACACTCATTGATATATGTGCAGACATGTGCAGTATAATTGATTTATATTTCAGTCATCATATAAATATAACAAATGATTAAAATTTTTGAATTATATTTTTAATAATACAAATACTTTATGCTAGGTTTACTTAAAACACACACACACATATATATATATATATATATATATATATATATATATATTGTAGATATATATAGTATTCAATTATTTAAAAAAAAAAAAAAATTTTTTTTTTATTCTTTTATACATACAGAGATTTATATGTATAGATTTATTATTATGAATAAGCAGTTCTTTTTGTGATTTATTATATAATATTTTTTTTATTAAATAATATGTGTTAAATTTATTTAATTTTCATTTTGTTAAAAGAGAGTAAATCAGAAAGGTGTAAAATAAAATTGTTAGATTAGGAGATAAAAATTGTACACGTGTGAAACAATGAATAGATCTGTACAAACACAAAGATGCTTTTACACTTATTTCTGATGGCTATAGATGGCCAGCTTTGTTGTTATCTGTATCTTACGATTATTTTTACAAAAGAGGTGCTTTGATGTAGATGATAGCGATCAATTTTAAGTCAAACTTGTGAAGCTTTGATTTTTTTTTAAGATAAAGATTTCCAGATGTTTTTTTTTCTTTGGTTGAAATTCGCGATATAAATGATTAAAACAATTTTTTTAATCAGTCAGTTATAAATTTTTTTAGAGAGATGATCAGTTAATCATAAATTTTTTTAGAGAGATGATCAGTCAATCATAAATTTTTTTAGAGAGAGATGATCAGTTAAATTATTATTATTATTTTGAGACTCAACTCAGTTGGTCCTTCCTTGTTATTATTCGTAAGCAGAAATGTAAGCTCGAATTTTTTTTTAAAAAAGAGAGTGAACGCTTTAATTTTTTTTCCTCTCACTCCTTGAAAGTTAAAAAAAAGAGCAATTGAAATGTGCGTTGATATAAAGCAATTTCCAGCAATATTAAAGAAGAGGAGAGAAATGGAACAAGATTGAATTTATTATAAGTTAGTAATAATTATAAAAATGATATTAACATATTTGGTTATGCATAATAATATGCCTCTGCATTGCTAAACCATCTTTTTCTGCTTCCTGATTAATACAAAGTGAGTCAAAACCGCTGATCTGTCTATGAAGACATGTATCCAGTAATAACCAACAAAATGATAGATTTGGAAGCTAACCACACAAGCTATATGGAATGCTTTATTTCTAGTTCCTGGCTTATTAAAAGCTCATTACCTCCCAATGAATGGAGAAGAGGAAATAGAAGAAAAAGAAAATTTATAACATCCATGTAGAACCAAGTTTGAAGCCATAAATCAAATTTTTGTTGATTTACCTCAATCATCTAAAGTGTCGACAGCAATTATTTTTTTAAAGGAGAGAAACAAGCAAATCCACCGGTACCTACTTATTCAAAGTACTTATAATAATTTTTTTTTAAATGGTAGAAGGAAGCCAATCAACAGTGAATAATAATGGAATTGAAGAAACAAGAAAGTCAATTGATTCAGCATTATCTTAAAAGTATCTGCAATAACTTTTTTTTTTTTGTTGTTGTTGTTGTTGGTGAGCAAAGAAAAGCAGTCTAAAATTCAAATTCAGGACATTAATAAGAAGTAAAAAGTAGACGGGTAAATATGAACTTTCTTTAACCGATTTTATTCTTTTACTTATTAAAAGTAAACCTTAATTTACTGGTCAAAGCAATTTTCTTTTTTGATACAGAAACATTAAAGACTTGTTTATCTATAGTTATTTGCAATATCTTACAACATAGCACAAACATAGTTTAAATCTTTAAACTTAAATTTTTCATTATTTTTTTTTATTATATATTGTAATGTTGAACTGTTTTTTTTTTTTAATTGTTCTTCAGTTGTTAATGATAATGAGCAACCTATAGATATATGCATTTATAATGTTTTTTATTTTTATTTTATCTTGTTGCATATTAAAAGTTAATATATGTATTTTATTTTCTTTCGCTATAAGGTTGCAAAAGAAAAAGATATTTTTATATATGTGATTTTGGGTATACATTTTAAACATATATGTTAACATTACCGAATGCGTGAATGTGTAACTGCTTATCCAAACACATTAAAGAATAGGTTATATATGATTAGTTTAAAATAGTAAATTAAAAAGTAGGGCATTACATTTGAATGGAAATGAAATGACATATACAAGTTACACCTGAAATTTATTTTATGATATGATAAGTAAGAAAATTCTTAAATAAGCATTTATAGAATATGTATTTTTTTTTAATATTGATTTAAGTCAGCTTATTTTGAGATATCAAGAAAGATGACAAACCTATATATTAAGTTTATTTGCTTATACTTATATAAATTTTTTTATATTAATTTTTATATAAATTTTTATATTAATAAACCATTTATTTAATTGTCGATTTGACTCTAAAGAAGGAAAGAAAGAGTAGTAGTGTTAATAAAATATAATAATATATCTTAATTGGTTTTCGAGTAATTATTAAGAATATTGTGTTTTTTTTTTTTTTGTCTTAATTCTATCATTTTAATTCAGCATCATTGCTTGCAGTTATTAAATATTACCATTCGTATATATTGAGCAATCACTTGCAAATATTAAGCGTCTGCAAAATAATAGGTAAACTAGAATGTTGATATTTAAGTATTTAAGGATTATGCTTGAGAATAACCAAATTTTGATAATTATAGTTCAACATAGAAAGCTAAAATTGTGTTGTGTCCATGAATTTAGATCATCCTCATCAAAGATGGATATCATGTTATTAGTTAAAAATGTTTCAAATAATACTATATAAAAGTTATGATCGCCATCAATCATCATTAATAAATTATAGTCATTAAATTTAATGTTTAGCGTAATGGATATATTTTAGTAAATAGGGGTTTATAGAAAATTGAATATTATGCAAAGAGATTCATGTTGATCAATCATCACCATTAGTATTATTAAATCCCAGTATGAAATAGGATAATTTTAATAGATGCCTATAAGTTTATAAAGATGAATTTATTGTTGTGAATTTATTGATAAGCCATGGCTGGTATCATCATCACCATTATAATCATTATTATGATATCACTATTATAATCATTATTGTGATATTATTATCATCATCATCATTATTACCTTTATTGTGATAAATAATCTAGTTAAATGGCCATCAATATCAATAATGGTCTTCACATGCTTGTTTGGAAGCCATTAATAGTCTTATACATGTCTGTTCATCAATATACGCTAATGAGCTAGCAATGTCTATAAGAATTTTTGATCTATAGTATAAACTTTGGTAATATTGGGATCTTGTAATTTTATCAATATAGATAAAATGTAAGAATGTCATTTTTGTTCAATAGTCATCCAAGTCATGTGTAATAAATATGTACTGAATGAGTTTGAACTCAAGTACGCTATAAATAGATACTTATCTAGATTGAAAACAATCTAGTGGCGCTCATGGGAAAACACATGTACTTAGCTAAACTGAATAAAGAGTGATATCATCCCTTTCCAACTTCAAAATATTAGTTTTATAAAATATATTTTTTTTATAAGTTGTCATGAATAGCACACGTGTGTGCATATGACCATGAATGGTCTTATATATTTGGAAAGAAGGATAGGAAGGATTCTTTGTTAGAAGAACCTAGTATTGGAGATAAGCATAAGGCACTCCAGGAATATCACAGTGGGTACTTTTATTCAGTTGCTATATTTAATATTATTTTTATTAGATGACAATGGCCAGTATGTTTTATTGTTCAGATGACTGCCCCAATATATAAATAAATACCAAGAATCTTTAATGCTGATATTTTCTTTGTCTATGCTATGATGAATTGATATAGTTACAAATACAGATCTATTTATATTAATTGATAAATATTGTTACAAATGGCAATTTATAAATAATTGTTACAATATATATATATATATTATGTGTGTGTGTGGATTAACAAAATCAAAATTCAATTTATTGCATTGTGATTTATAGATACGTTCCAATATTCAACACCTATATATCACCACACAAATATGTAGTAGAATATTAAAAAATATATTTGATTGTTATAAAATAATAATAAAAAACTGAATTATCATATTCAATGATACCAAGTTATCATATATCATTAAATTTATTATTTAATATAAAATATTTGAATGGTCATAGTCTATAAATGAAATTCAGTTTTTGTATATATTTAGCAACATATTTAACATACATGTTGGTACATAGTGAATTGCAGATGCACACTGATGTCTATATATCATATATTTCATTTTTTTTTTTCTCATATGTCATAGCATCGGCCGGGACGCGAACCCACAACCGTCTGCAACCAACTACTTGCTTGCATGGCGGCTGCGATACCTCTCGGCTAAACATATGTTATCATTTGCTTAGTTCTATACTATATAAATGCATAGTATGGTTTGCTCTTAAAGTTATGAATTATGATTTTAAATATTGGCCTTTAGACTAGCCTTAAAATAGTTATAAAGTATATCTATTAATGTCATCAATTGCCACTAAATATACATTTTCCTCCTTAATGTCTTATCAATTGCCACTAAATACACATTTCCCTCCTTAATAAATAATTATTAATGATGCAGAGTTGGTGTTTTAAATGAGATTATAATTTAGTTTTAGTCTTTGGTTAGCATAATTATAATGCTGTTGAAGAACTGCTTGTTTTCAGTTTAGAAAATAGAAGCTATCTGCTATTAGGTTCAATTAATTAATTATCTGTATACATATTGTTATTTTGCTTATGCATTGCTAGTGTCTTTATGAAGTACACATTTCTATGTTTATGTATTGTTGCATTTTTTTAAATGGGCTCACAGTGATCAGCCACCCCATACCTTAGGTCAGTTATTGCTATTTTTATGAGAACTGAAACATGAAAGTCCATCCAAGTTCCTGATCTTATCTGTTCACATATTAATCATAGCAAGCCATCTGGTCTTAGGGCATGGAGCATTTGATGTTGAAGCCCTTGAATATTTATTTATTTGCACTATGAACTTATTCCTTAGTATTTTATTTAGCACCATAGTATATATATATATATGAATCTAAAAGTGACCAGTTCTTTTCATCCTTATTGATTAACTATTCAGCATTAGATTAAAACTCAAATCTTGATTACCGGGTTGAATCTGCATTATCATGACCTTATTTATTCACTCACACCATTAATATATACAACAGTTATCTTAACACTATATAGAGTCATCATCTCAGCTAGGTTGTTATCTTGTAACATTAGCAAATCAATGCAAAATAGATTTGGCATATTAAAATATAATAGGCATGGTTTTAATAACTGCATCAGCACTCATACACATCCATTTCATATGTTATAATGAGGCCACGGTATTAAGAATAGTCTCATCCACTATGTAATACTTGTGTGTGTTAATAAACATATTTAACACTATATAGTCCTTGTCATTTTCTTTTACTTGATTTTATGTTATTGTTTTAATAAACCTGTTTAAAATATGAAACTCATATCTTTCTTGTTTGTAGTCCTATGTCACTCCAATACATATCATCTTATTCCAATTCATTATTGTTTGATATATGTAAATGTGCATTATACTTAATTATTAGTATTAGCCTTAGTTTAATTAAATTAGCTTATTAGGGTATTCGTAGTCTATTTAACCCTTAAGTTATAGTTTAATTGTTAATTTGCCATAAGTCTCATGTTTCTCCCTGTTCAAAGTTGGCTCGTAGAACAAATTGAGACCTGTGTATAACCTCAGAAATGTTCTTCATAAGGTGTTAAATCTCAGAGTACTGGTGATGGAGGTGAAGCTTTGTCAGATTCAGGATCTCACCATCCCATTTCAGTCAGCTTTAGTGTATTTTACATGGACTCTGAATTTTATTATGTGAATGTGCAAATCTGACCATTACAGTAATAATAATAATAATAATAATAATAATAATAATAATAATAATAATAATAATAATACTAGTACTACTAGTAGTAATTGTAATAATAATAGTGGTTGTAATAGTAATAATAATAATAGTAGTAGTAATTATATAGTAATAGTAGTAATTGTAGTAGTAATAATAATAATAATAATAATAACAACAACAACAATAATAATAATAATAATAATAATAATAATAATAAGAAGAAGAAGAAGAAGAAGAAGAAGAAGAAGAAGAAGAAGAAGAAGAAGAAGAAGAAGAAGAAGAAGAAGAAGAAGAAGAAGAAGAAGAAGAAGAAGAAGAAGAAGAAGAAGAAGAAGAAGAAGAAGAAGAAGAAGAAGAAGAAGAAGAAGAAGAAGAAGAAGAAGAAGAAGAAGAAGAAGAAGAAGAAGAAGAAGAAGAAGAAGAAGAAGAAGAAGAAGAAGAAGAAGAAGAAGAAGAAGAAGAAGAAGAAGAAGAAGAAGAAGAAGAAGAAGAAGAAGAAGAAGAAGAAGAAGAAGAAGAAGAAGAAGAAGAAGAAGAAGAAGAAGAAGAAGAAGAAGAAGAAGAAGAAGAAGAAGAAGAAGAAGAAGAAGAAGAAGAAGAAAAGAAGAAGAAGAAGAAGAAGAAGAAGAAGAAGAAGAAGAAGAAGAAGAAGAAGAAGAAGAAGAAGAAGAAGAAGAAGAAGAAGAAGAAGAAGAAGAAGAAGAAGAAGAAGAAGAAGAAGAAGAAGAAGAAGAAGAAGAAGAAGAAGAAGAAGAAGAAGAAGAAGAAGAAGAAGAAGAAGAAGAAGAAGAAGAAGAAGAAGAAGAAGAAGAAGAAGAAGAAGAAGAAGAAGAAGAAGAAGAAGAAGAAGAAGAAGAAGAAGAAGAAGAAGAAGAAGAAGAAGAAAAGAAGAAGAAGAAGAAGAAGAAGAAGAAGAAGAAGAAGAAGAAGAAGAAGAAGAAGAAGAAGAAGAAGAAGATTATGATATTGGTTAGCATGTTGCAGTCATTATGATAACTTAAAAGACTATATAAATATATACTTTTCATGACAATAATATAACGATAAACCATGGGCTCTTTGCTCAAAGAAGTACATCTTTTTCATTAATTGTTTATGAAGATTTTTTTAATTCACTATTTAGACACTTGTTTAACCAGTCTTGAGAAATCTGGGTTTTAAACTCAATAGTTTACAGTAATTATATATCCGTTTACTGACCAAATTATTTAGTAAAAAAACAATGATTTGAATTTGAACTCCAGGTCGCGGACACAAGAAGAAGTTGCATCAACCACTATATAGATATAGTGGTTGATGCAACCACTATATCTATAAACCTTCTATTTATAACTATATATGAAGATTAAGGTTCAAAATATTTCAGTTAAAGTATCTAAACTTTTATAGTAATTTGTATATGTATTCTCAAACTTAAAAGGAACAAAAATGTTTGAATATTTTATTTATTTATTTATTTAAAAAAAAAAAAAATTTAGAATACATTTAAAATTCAGCTAAAGGCAAATATTCGAAAAATCATTTAATGAGTTTTGTACGTTTTACTTACTGAGGTGAATTTAAAACCTTACTTGTGGCATTATAAATAAAGCTTTTACGTTAATTAGGTCAGCCTACTCTGAAGCTGATATATATTATACTGTTCAAAATGCTACTTCATTTTCAAATACTATTTCTTTTTACAATTTTTTTTTTTAGATTTTGATAACTATATAAGGTAGTTTTTTAGTCATTGAAAATTAATCATATTTTGTTAAGTAACGCGTCTGCTTATCAACTATTAGTCCACCATTCAATAATTTGAAATCGTCTGCCTATCTAAGACATCAGGCACGTTTGTAAACCATTAAGCCTGTTAAAACCTCCATTGTGTTAGCAGGTGAGAAAGTTCTCATGTTTTGAAGGTGAAAAATAGCGTCTGCAGGGTTCTTTAAAAAATTGATGATTTTTAATTGAATAAATATTGCCAAGTTTCATTCTTAAGACTGAGACTAGAAGTACAATGAAATAAAGTACCAAGCGTTTGACTAGAAATCAATACACAAGTCAGGCTTGTTAAAAGAATGCAAATGATTTATTAAAAAGTCTAGTATTCAGTCCATTTATCGCAATAAACTGTTTTGTTCATTTCAATTTGGTTGGCATTAAACTGATTTTTTTAAAAGCAATATCTAAAACGTTATGAAAGTGAATATTGATAAAATTATTTTGCTAAATATTATGCTTTAATTATTAATTTTCATATTTAAAAAATTGTGTTTTTTAAATTTTAACATAAATTTATACATGTGTGTGTGGAAGTTATATATGTATATCAGTGCTCTATATAGACAAGTCCCGCAATCAAGCCAAAATACAAAAGTTTTCATAGATATAAACAATGAGGATTGCCAATTCCTCAACAAGCTTTGTGATAAATGCTTAGCCAGAGAAAGCATTTAAAATATCTCTGCCAGTAACCCCTCCCCAAACCCCTGACCATGGTTTCGTGCATTGGCACACCTCAGAGATGTGTCAGGGTAGGTTCAGACACAAGAACTAAAATTACCAACCTTAAAGTCAGCATTTAACTAAAAGTTATCTATTGAGTGGAAAATCTGAAATTTTCAGACACCTACTTGTCTTCAAACCCAGCTATCCAACTCAAATAGCTATATGGGGCTGATACATCTTCAGCCATATGATATATTAGTAGTCTTAGCAATATAACATTGCTGGCTTTGGATTGGTATTTTTAGATCTAGTGTCTGAACCTATCCTGACACCTCTCTGAGGAGTGCCAAAGCATGAAACCATGGTCAGGAGTTTGGGGAGGAATTACTGACAGATATTTTAAATGCTTTTTCTGGCTAAGCATTTCTCACAAAGCTTGTTGAGGAATTGGCAATCCTCATTGTTTACAACTTACAAGCTTAAGAGAATATGGTCATGTGAACTATAACTCTTATTTTGTCTATTTATAGTCTCTGCCTTAAGTCTTATGCAATGTTATATTGCTAAGACTACTAATACATGGTATGGCTGAAGATCTATTAGCCCATATAGCTATTTGAGTTGGGTAGCTGGGTTTGGAGACATGTAGGTGTCTGAAAATTTCAGATTTTTCACTCAGTTAAGTGCTAGATTTGGGTTGGTATTTTTAGATCTAGTGTCTGAATCTACCATGACCCCTCTCTGAGGAGTGCCAAAGCATGAAACCATGGTCAGAGGTTTGGGGAGGGGTTCCTGACAGAGATATTTTAAATGCTTTCTCTGGCTAAGCATTTATCACAAAGCTTGATGAGGAATTGACAATCCTCATTGTTTACAAGCTTAAGAGAATAGGGTCATGTGATCTATGACTCTTATTTTTTTCATAGATATATTTAGCTTTTTTATACCCTAATTGCAAGACTAAAATGGAATTAAAAAAGGTAGCACATAGTAAAGCATTTGTTTAAAGTTTCATAAAAATATATTAAAGATAATAATTTTAGGATATGCAAGTTCTCTTACATATGAATTACATGCACATATAAATTGTACAAAGTAATTTAAAAGTACAGTAATATTTTTCGAACAATAAGCTAAAATAGGTTAAAGCTTTTAATTCTATATTGAAGCTTTTAATTTTTTTTATACAATATGCAACATAATATACTGCAATTAACCTGAGTAATAATTATTTTACCATATATATGTTTTAAACAAAAACAAAAATCATTTGCATTTTTAACAATGTCATGTAACATTTTATAAAAATATAAAGAAAACAATAGATTTAATGAGAGTGTCATTGAAGGGTAGATATAAATAAATACCAAAACTTCTGAAGCACCCAAATTACACCTCCAAGATAATAGAGTGAGCATCGAGATGTATGATGGAAAAGGTGGAGGGACGGACATATTTATTAATGAGGCCAAATTGCACCTCCAAGATAATAGAGTGATCATCGAGATGTATGATGGAAAAGGTGGAGGGATGGGCATGTTTATTAATGAGGATGGCTACTCCTCCAACAGACATCAAGGTCATGGAATACTCGAAAAGACTGAACGTGGACAAAGTGGAGTAAATCCTGTAGTTAAAGTGAGTGGAAAATTTAGTTTAAGCAAGGAAGAGGATATTGGGAGAGTTGAGTTTAAACTAATGTTTGAGAGCAAGGAGCCTGTGGATTGAATTATTATGCACCAAATGAACAACATCACAGCTGTTGCCTCCCTTCCCATTCTTTTTCTGGGTGAATTCAACATGTGGCCAGGGTTTTTCTCGAGACTATGCCTACTCTTTCTACACCTGTAAGCATAAGACCCTCATTGATTTAACATTCTACTCTCCTGATTTTCATTTCATGATTGAATCAGCCCAACTTCACACCATATCTTTTTCAGATCATAAGGCACTACACCTTTACCTTTACATTAACTCCACCCCCCACCAGTAAACCTTGGCTTCAGAAGAACTATACAATTCCTCAACAAACAAAATACACCAACATCACTGCTTTTAAATTTTTTATACATCTTCATAAAATCAATATCCTTCAAATGAAGCCCATTTCTGCATGGATGGCATTTTCAGAAAGACAATTCCTCAACAAACAAAATACACCAATATCACTGCTTTTAAATTTTTTATACATCTTCATAAAATCAATATCCTTCAAATGAAGCCCATCTCTGCATGGATGGCATTTGCAGAAATCCTGCAAGCTGTCATCCACAAATACATCTGAAATTCCTGAGGGTCACTCAAGCTGCTGGCTTCAATGGACAAAATTGCAGTGCAACTGAATGTTCAGGAGAATGGGCCATTAGACATTAGCACCATCATCCAACTGAATGTTCAATACCATAATTCTCAAAAGGCCTTGGCCGAGTACATCTCGGTCAAACACACCTGGAGGTATGTAGGGAATCAGCATTGTTGGACCAGAAGTTATCTGGGGTGGGCTCTTGGTTTCCACAGAAAGCCAACTACCCTCTCTTCTATCACAGTTGGCAACAAATCCTATATTGGTCAGGGATTGCTCCTTCATTTGAGAAACCATTACAAGCACATGCTTCTCAAAGCTGTCATTCCTCTTTTCACTATGCCATAAACCTTGAATGTCAACTCTGGTCCTGGTATCACCCAGGTCATGCTATTTAACAAACTGGAAAGCTTCCTTGACCACACCCACCCTGGTCCTCATGCCATTCTGAAGTTCCTCCTTTTTTACCTAAGTCAGTTCACCATCTCCATCACTCTCAACATGGTCAACAATCTGTCCTCAGATGTTTTTATCATCGAGGGTCTCTATCCAGTCACATTAGCCCATCTTTTTAAGAAAGATTGACTGTCTGAGTTTAAGAGCCCCATTTTGATGACCCCTCTGCACATAAAACATATTGAGTCTACCATCAAGGGGTCACTAAAAAAATTCATACTCCCTTCCCTTTTTGTTTTACAATTTTCTTATAAGGGGCACACCACTCTTGGGCCTGCCATACTCTTTAAGATGACCACTGAGCATGTTAGGCAGTCTTAAAATGGCATGCCCATTGCTGTCCAGCTAAACATTTGGGCATCATTTGACTGTCAGGGTCGACCAGCCCCTCCTTGGCATTCTCAGGAACCTTAACATTCCAGAGGTCCTCTTGTCCATTCTCCACAATCTCCTGTCCAATAGAGAAATCCTAGTTACCCTTGATAGAAAAGTTGCCTCCGGCTTCACACCTAACATATCCATCCTTCAGGGCTTTCTGCTAAAAACTTTGTTGTTCACTGCATTTCTAAATCCCCACTTGCTCAGACTGGAACATGACCTCCCTGGCATCCTCATTCCTGGGTTGGGCAAAAGCATCAAATGCCTTGCTTAAATAGATGGCATGGTTGTCTTCCTTACCTCAGTCAATCTCATCCCCAAGATTCAACAGATTCTCACCTGGTACACCAAAACATATAGGCTGTAATTTAGCAGTGACAAATCAGCAGCCTGGAAACTATCTTCTGGTAAACAAAGCCCTTCAACTTCAATGCAAAGCCACACAACTTTCTCAGATTACTTCTCGTATTGTCTCCTAAGGACATGAGTGTATGGGTCCAAACTGTTTTGTATGAAAACATATCATCAGCCCTCAGTGCTATCACAGGCATCTACCTCTTCATTTATGGGAAAGTTACCCCCTTCAATCTTCTAGGGTTTCCTAAAATAGCATATTATTTCCCTATTGTTCTACCTACACATTTCTTCATATCCAAAATCAATGCCCTTTGCAACCATTTTTCCTGGGGCAGAATTGTGGTGGCCATCAGCCTAAAAATAACTGGTTTTTTAATTATCTCCCTATTGTTTTACCTATAAATTTCTTCACATCCAAAATCAATGCCCTTTGCATCCATTTTTCCTGGGGCAGAAAGGTGGTGGCCATCAGCCTAAAAATAACTTGGTTTTCCTAAAAACCTCAATGAGCTGGACCTGCACTCCATTGACACTTCTGATCCAGAGATCTCACAACATTATCCTCACACTCCTAAGTCACTTTCCTACCAACCTTGTGCATATCATCATCACTCCCACCGACACTCTTCTTCCCAATGGCAGGCCCTGGTCATGGACCTCACTCCTTGCCAACATCCCACAAAAGGCTCACTTTGCTATACCATCCATCAGTGGCACATTGAAGTACTGGGAAGTTTTTAATCAGATCACAGACTTTCCATTGTCTCCCCTACATTCCCCAAACTTACCAATGCTCAATTATTCCAAAAATTCAAAAGTTAGTCACTCGAGGTGAATTTCATCTATTTCCTTCTCAAAATCAACCTTCACTCTCTTCCCACCAATCAATTTTTGATCAACCATAGGGGTTTCACCAAGAACTGTCCCCTATGCTAGCTCTGTAAAACTGACAATTAAACCCTCCAGCACTTCCTACTCAAATGTCCCTTCCTGCTTAGAGTGAGTTGTGTCATCAACTCCTACATTTCCTTGCACAAAAACACCATCTTCAATCTTTGGGAATCCATAGAAACAGTGGTCTTTGCAACTATGAGACTATCAGTTTTTTTTCATCTATGCACTCTGGCTGCTCTGATGTGCTATTATTTTTGACCAGAGAGTACACTCAGTGAATCAAAAACTATTGGACCTAACTTACTCTCTCAAAACCAGAGATACAAAACTAGCCCCACCACAATTCCTCACAGACACTTGGGCAATCCTCCAACTCCCATCGTCCCAGCCTCTATCACAGGACTCAACCATTTAAATGTTTGTCACCTGTGCAGTTGCTCACTCAATGAAGATGTGCATCTCAGACTTGCAACCAAATACTTTTCTTGGCCTGGACTACACACCCTTTCTACTTTCTATTCTCTTTTGATATGTGTCCTTCTTCCTCTCACCATGTTGCTCCTGAATTTTTATTTTACCATGCTATCACTCCTTTGTTAACTTTTTTCTAACTGTATTTGTATCTAGTTTTTTTGATGAATAAACTTTCATCACTGAAAAAAAAGAAGCAAACAAACAAAAATCTCTTCTTTTTAGTGATAAATCATAAGTGTGATAAAAACTTTTGTGTTTATCAAAGATTAATATTAGAAACTCATCTTCTCTGACAATAAGTAAAAATAGGAAAAAAGATGGGTTTGGATATCTTAATGTAATAAATTAAAGTAGTGTAAAGTAAGAATTTTAATCAAATAAAATTATTTTAATTTTTCCTAAATAGTTTTTACGTTAAGCGCATAACTGATTCAAAAATAAGTTGTCAGTTTTTTTTCTTTTTAACACTTTATTAAATTATATAATAATAATAATAAAAATATTGTTTTTATCAAAAAAGCATGCAAACGTTACTTCTTCTCAATGAGAACAATAAAAAAAGAGAAATATATTAATTTAGCTGAATCCTCCTATCTTATTATAAGTAATATTTTATTACCCATCTTCTAAAAAGTTTATTTTATTAGTACAGTCTAATCTTAATCAGAAATCTCAATATTTTTCAATAAATTTAGAATTTTTTTATTTTAGATAACCAACTTTAGCTAACTCAGTAAGCATCTAGTATTGATTGCTAAATAATTATTCAATGATTTTCTATTAGGCAATCAGAAAGTTTGATGACTACTAACTTTTCTAACCCTGCTTACATATAAGACACAGCTGGAAAGATGTTTGCTTGCAATGACTTTAAAGGCTGTTTATCTTTTGCCTAAATTTAAAAAAATACTTGAAATTAATACATATTTGGTTAAGTAAAATGTTTTTGTTTTTTTTTTAATTTTCAATATTTGAAGAAAATAACATTAATCTTTATCAAAATCACTGTCTTAATAAAAAAGTGTTATTTCTTAAGTAATAATGAGATTGAGAATGAAGTAAAGAACAATCATTCTTATATATATATATATATATTTAGCAATAGCCATGTATATTATTTATTCATGACACTCAAACTTTACACGGCATGGGATTTATATGCCAAATTAGATCACCCCTGATAAGTAACGTAACTTAAAATTTTATTTTTAATCTTGTAATCTTTATCTAATTTAATAACTAGTTAGTCTTTAATGTGTCAGTCATGATCGTAAACATGAACTCTATATTACAATGTATATTTTACTTTTTGTGCAAATAAAGATTATTTGAAAAAAAAAAAGTTTGATATCTGTATTCATTTCACAATATATGTAATATACAAATCAATATATATATCAAAATACAGTACAATTTACATAAATTATATTATTTTAGAAGTACTTTCAACTATACATTTTGTAGTCTTTATCAACTGTATAACATTGAATAATCAAAACGAGACAATCTTTAACAATACCCATAGTTCAATTCAGATTTCCCACAATTCTGTTATCTTAACATTTGATGACTGGTGATTCATTAACATTTGATGATTTCTTGAAATCAACATAGCCTCTTTTACTTTATGTTTATTATGACAACATTCAATTTGAATAATTTTCATATTTTTATAATCAAATTTAAACCCATATTGACAAGATTTATTATGATCAAATACAACAGATGATGAAGGTTTATTTACATCTATTCCAGATTGTTTCTCTTTTTGAATTCTATTATATAAAAGCATATACTCTTTTATTCTCTCCTCAAATGTACACTTAGATTCACTGTTCAATTTGAATAATTTTCATATTTTTATAATCAAATTTAAACCCATATTGACAAGATTTATTATGATCAAATACAACAGATGATGAAGGTTTATTTACATCTATTCCTGATTGTTTCTCTTTTTGAATTCTATTATATAAAAGCATATGCTTTTTTATTCTCTTCTCAAATGTACACTTAGATTCACCGATATATTGTACGCCACATCCACATATCAATCTATATATAATAGAATTTTGATTAAACTTTGAATTTTAGAGCTATTAAGTAACCTATTTATGTTATTTGTAGAGAAAAAAAGCAATATGACACAAACCATTATAAATTCTCCTAATAAACTTGACCTGCTCATCTGATATAAATGGCATTGAAATCCATTTCATTTTGATATTTTTATTTTTAATTTTATTGTAGTGTTGATTTCTTTTAAATCCTTTCATAATATTAGTAATAGCATTTCTATGATAACCACTTTTCAAACAATCGTTAACAAATAAATGTACATTTTTAATTTTATTACTAGAATATTTGCACAATTTTTCATTTCGAAATAAGAATGATTTCAATCCAGACAGCTTATGACATATAGATACATGTAATTCATATGGAATAAAACCTCTAGTTTCAATTGGTTTAATTAACATAAGATAATCCAAACTGTAATCATTAAGTGTAACTTGAATACCCAAGAATTTTATGGAATTGTATTTCTCTTTAGTTATAACCCACTTTATATCCTTAATCTCATTTAATTCATTAAATAAATTGATTATTAATTCTTGTTTTCCACAAATAAAAACATCATCCACATATCTATGATATACTTTAATTTGTTGATATTTCAATTGATTTAAAATTTTACTTTCATGTGTTGATATAACAAAATTACAAATTTGAGCAACAGCAGGAAGACCCATTGGTTAAACAAAATTCATTTTATAATATTCATTATCAAAATTAACATAAATATTTTTATCAATAGACTGCAATAGATTTATAATAAAATTTATAATATCAGACTTTACATTTTTTAAAACAAGAGCATTATAAACAATATTAATTGACTCTATTCGATCTATTGATCCATACATTTCATTTATATCAAAAGTACAAATTGTGTCATAAAACTCTATATTTATATTCTTAATTTTATCTACAAAATCAAATGATGATGAAACAGTATATTCTCCAAAACCTAAAATATCTTGAAGTAATAATTCAATATATCTACATGTTTGATAATAATATGCACCACCAAAATCAACCATCAATGTCAATGGATAATTTTCTTTATGTAGCTTTATATTCGAAAATATCCTAGGGCAAATAGCAGATGATGGATATAAGTTATAATATGTATGACTATCAATAGCTTTATTCTTGGATTTTTTAAAATTTCATTTATAAATTTTATCCGAGATGTATCTTTATTTATTATTTCACTATTTTGAAATGTAAGCTTTTTCATTTGATCCATAACTTTTTCATTATATTTCGCTCTTGTAAACAAACACATACGAAGGCCTTTGTCCTCTTTTAAACACATCAAGTCATTATTTAATAGAAAACTTTTAAATTTATTAATTTGACTTAACCATTTGTTAAAGGTTGTCTCGTTTTGATTATTAAATGTTATATAGTTGATAAAGATTACAAAATGTATAGTCGAAAGTACTTCTAAAATAATATAATTTATGTAAATTGTACTGTATTTTGATATATATATATATATGATGGATGATTGTACTGTATTTTGATATATATATATATATGATGGATGATCATTCAGAATAGGTTGATTAATAAAAAAAATACTTTCATCATTTTTACAATTAATGAATTCCAAGTTGATTTTTAAATAGAGAGATAAAATACCTAATCTGCACAAGATTAGAATGCATTTGCATCATCACATTTGTTTAAACTGCCCAGTTTTCCAATATTTTAATAGACCCATAACTGCTAAATCATACTTTTTAAAATAAGTTAGTATTTTAATATTATCAAAGTCAGGTGTGTGACTAATATCTAAAAATTGTGGTGTAAAAGCTGATGATTTTTATGCTCCCTAATTGTGACAATAATACATTTATTTTATTTACTCATATAGCTTTTTGACTACTGTGAACATGAAATTTCATAGATGCCTTGGTATTGTAAAATTACTCATTCCTCAGGTTTACAGGAAAAAATACTTTTTTTTTTGCTATTGGAATAGATAGTCTTAATATTTAAATTATATCCTTCTTCTACTAATCTTATCAGCGATTCTTTTAATATAGGGTAAAACAACTCTAGATGAAGTGTCAATTTTATTATCTGTTTTCTTCTTATATCAATGCTATGTAAAGCTTTATATATAATGTTTTTATTATTCTATATTAAAAACTTATGTTACATATAGAGCTCACAAATAAGTGCTTAACAAGCTTTGCAGAATATCCCCAACCCCAGATCGGTTTCTGTTACTGGCATCCTCAGTGAGGTGCTAGGATATTCAAATTAGATCATGACATCTGACTTGGATTTTTTTGTAATATTAAAAATTATACAAATATGTAATCTATTAACATTATTTATTTATATCCTCTATAAAAATTTGTAGAAACATAGTCTTATACAAGAGACAGATTTAAACATATTTTCTAATTGAAAATGGCAGCCCAACATTTTATTTAAATACAATGATTACATATTGATTTATTTTAAAGCAATGCGTACAATCAAATATTCATAAATGCATTATTAAACCTGTTAATATAATTATAAAATTATCTCACAATTGTTGGAAGGAATTTTTTATCCACATTTAAACACTTATTAGAATATTACAAATCTCACCTTAAGGAAAATACATGTAATGATTAATAATCTTGCTGGAATTTAATTGGCAGTATTCCTGAATTGCATTCCACAATCTCATAAGCTATCAACCTAGTAAAAAAGAGTATTCTGTTGCTTAATGACTTTCTATGTTGTCTTTTTTTATTAAGTTATGAGATTATAGAATGCATTTATGGATGTAATGGATTAATGTTTTTTGATTACACCAACACGCTTATATACTGATGAGGACAATAACCAATCAAACAAATTTCTGGACTTGAGAGACAGAATTATACTATTGATTATTTAATAATTGTAAAACATTTTAGTTTTAGGGATTATTTGCACTCACACTCAAAGGTTCCATTTCAATATAAAATGGCAAGATTTAAAACATTTTTGTTTAAAAATTAGAAACTTTATAAGTGTGAAGCCAAGAGAAAAAGTAATTTAGAGTGTTATAAAAAGATTTAATTAAAGTTGGTTACTGTAGGATCATGCTTGACATACAGATAAAAATATTTAATAATAGACATAAATTTGATAGAATATCTAATTCTAAACCATGGACTGACATACATTATATACCTAATGTATATCCAAAAATAATACCAATAATGCACTAGCTATTTAATATTGGTGTTAGATAATCCTTATCACTAAATAGACTTATTGATAATTCCAAGATAAGATTAATGATGATGATAAAGCTCAATTGGTATTTACCCTGGATTGTCAATTTTGCAATGTCAGATACTATGCAGAGACACTTGCAAACTTAAAATTGAGAATCACTCAGCATGATCATTTATATAACAGCTAAATGCAGCAGGTCTTATCAATCAATATTTGTAAATCAAGGGGAAAAAATCTGGTCATTCCTTTAAACCTGCTGATGTTAAAATTATTTGCCTAGAAAATAATAAAAAACAAAAAATAAAAGAAGAATGGTGTATAATTAACTCTAAGGACTTCATAAATATAAGAACCAATAGCATTTTTTTTTAGCAAGCACTGGTCATTTAATTCAATGACATAGCCAACTGCTAGGTCAATTTACACATGAAAACATGCAAATTTATTATAATCAGCAATTAGTTTAATGTAGGTTTATATGCATGGGATATGCTAATATATTTGTTAATATTTCCTGAAGTCATGCTTTGACAAAAATACACTGTATCAAAAGCTTGGATTAGCAAAGTAATAAATATTGTTTTAGACCAAAATTTATTACCATAATAGTTGATAATTGTCTACATATTCTTGTAGAATTTATTTTATATATATATTGTATCATTTGTGGTTAGGTTTAAAATTGGAATTATTGTATTCCTAAAAAAAAAAAATCATTGATTTATCTGCTGTAAATTGTTTTGAAATGATCAAATGAGGTTATTATTAATAGGGTACAGTAGGATATAAAATAATAATGTTCATTTTTAAATACAATTTTAATATTTTTTAAATAAGTAATATAATAGATTGTCTGTTGCAATTAAGTTAATATTTTGTTATAGAAAGAATGACCAAATTAAAATATGTGCCCACAGATTCATTTTATTAATATTTTATTTATTTATATCTTATGTTACTGCATGCATTAAGGAATCAAAAACATAAATATTGACAAACAAATAGTAAAATATTATATCATGTGTGTGTGCGTGATTGTATATGCATTCTTGTTAAGTCAGATTATACATATTTTAAAAGTATTATTAGTTTATAATTGTTTTTAATAAGTAATTAAAAAGTATAATATTTTATGTTAAATAAATAAGTGTACAAAAGTATTAATTTATTTTTATTTAAGCTATAATTTAAAAAAAAAATTGTAAATTCCTTGTGTTAATATTTTTATTTAAAAATATTTCTTTTAAAAGTTTAAAATAAAACATTTTGTTACGGTTGAATTTAAATAAACTCTTGATTAAGTGAAATTATATCTCTTTATAGTAAAAAGTTGTAGAATTGAGTGGATCATTAGATATGTTAATGACATCACTATTTTGTCATTGGAAAAAATTATATAAAATGCCCATGTTCTAAAATTGAACTCTCTTTTTTATTCTGCGTCTTTAATAAGCAAAATTTTAAAAATATTATATATATAAAAATTAGTAGTGAAATTCACGTCAAGTAATGGAAGACTAAATAAAAATAAATGAGGCCTTGAGAGAAAAGGTTTTTTTAAAGAGGTTTATAACAACTTGAAATAAAATTAACTTGAAGTATTTATATAATAAAATTGGAGAAATTATGCAATACTCTATATGATGGAATTTTAAACACATATATTGTGTCTTAAATAACTAAATAAATAGTGAAAAAATGTATTGTAATTGGAATTATTAAAAAAGATTTAATATATTTAAAAAGATAAGTAATGTTTATTTTATACAATGTATTAATATTGCCAGGATTTACTATAATTTTATATTATAAATGTAAAATACATCCTTGGAACTGAGATAAACTTTAAATATATTTTACACTACAGACTTTCTTCACATTAAACTTGATAAGAAGCATCAGGATTTTTGAACTACAAAGAATACATTATTATTATTATTATTATTATTATTATTATTATTATTATTATTATTATTATTATTATTATTATTATTATTATTATTATTATTATTATTATTATTATTATTATTATTATTATTATTATTATTATTATTATTATTATTATTATTATTATTATTGTTGTTGTTGTTGTTGTTGTTGTTATTATATTATTATTATTGTTATTATTATTATTATTATTATGTTTCAAAGCAGAACTTTATTGAGTCTAAAAAGTTACAGAGTCGCATCTAGTAATATATTGATTTGTCACAAATGAAAAACAAATTACAACTTTCAGTATATAAGTCTTTATCTTTTCTGCATACTTTTTTTTCTTCTTGTTTTTAAATTTGGTCTTCTATTTAGTTCAGTTTGTGCTTGCATCTTTTTGAAGTTGGAAAGAATGCTGATGTTGAAAATGTCATCATCTATCTTATTGGCCTTTATATTTCATAGACTGGATCTTTGTTTCAAGTGTGACCATGTGGCTGCAAACACTTCTGGTTGAGCTAGGATGCTGTCTCTTTTTCTGAACAGTTCTAGTTTTATTGAATATGTTGCTGGGTGGCGTTGAGGGTTATTGGCAAGTGCAAAAGTGCATCTGGTACACTAGTAGGCATAAAGGCTGTATGTTGCTGCACGAATAGCAGGACTGTTGCCTTTTTTAAATGTATTTATTATTTCATCAATTGAAATGATAGCCTTTCTGTATGTGGTAAACATTGTGCGACGTATTGTTTCTAGGGCACTGCAGAAATGAAGAAAATGATCTTGTGTCTCTTCTTCTCTATGACATAGCCCACACATGGGGTATATATTTGTATAGAATCTACAAAATCTAAGGAAATGGTTTGTGGGTAGAGCATTGAGATTAAGCTTAAGTAGAAAATCAAATAATTTTGGTTCTAATGACCATTTTCTGAACTGTTGCAGTAGTTGCCTGTTGTCTATTCCAAGAACTGATTGATGTAGATTAGGTGTTTGGTTTGGATATAGTATATTATAAATGTACCAGTATGTATACTTGTTGTCATTATTGAGTGATATTTTTTTGTGTATATTGGCTTGAGTTTTTCAATCAGTGTGGATAAATATCCATATGAAGGGGGTGGTCTGTCTGTGGGTATTATACTGATTACACACTCCAGGTCTGGAAATCTTTTTATAATTGCTGTTATTAGATTTACTGATTTCTGTGTGTAAAAAAACATCGATTGTATGGAGTCCAAGTCCATTGCTATGTGGTGGTCTGCTCAGATTTTTTAAAGAGATTGCCACTGTCTTTCTCTTCCATATTAGGTTGTTACAGATTGATGAGATTTTAGATATGAATGTTTTTGCAAATTTGATTATAGGTGTGTAGTATGTAATTTTTGTAATTATAAGTTGATTAAATAGTGCTACCTTTGTGTATATTGACAGGTATGACTTTTCAATAGAGGCTGTGATTTTTTCAGCATCTTTTTTTAATTTATTTTGAATTTTTTGCCTCATTCCATTGGTTTCAAGGTAGAATAGGAAAATTATTATTATTATTATTATTATTATTATTATTATTATTATTATTATTATTATTATTATTATTATTATTATTATTATTATCATCATCGTCATCTTTCAAAAGGACTTTATTGAATATAACAAGAAAAAGATTACATTTATAACTATTTTATCACATGCAGATGAATTGAAGTTAATATAAATAAGTTGAAAATTGTAATTTGGGGGGGGGGGCGCAACAAAGACAAAGGATATGCATGTGGTTTACAAATTTTAGTTTATATATTTTTTAAAAATATATACACATCCAATCAGTTTTGTAAACTCATAAGGCTCTTAGTTCAGTTTTTTATTACAGTTTTTTATTAGTCTTTTTTTTCATCTATAATTTTGAGAACTGTTGTAATATAGACCAAGTGGCTGTATACATCTTTTGGGATACAATTTTTTCATCCCTTAAGTAAAGGTGTTCCATTTTGTTCAAGAATGTGTTTGGATGTCTTCTTGGATTATTGTTGTACATGAAGGAGCATCTTGTGCACCATAGTGAAAATAATATAAAAGTACTTGCTTGAATATGTGGGTAGCTACCTTTAACAAATGAATGTAAAAGTGTTTGAATGTTACAATTTCTTTGTTTGTACAATGATGGTATGGATGAGTGAATATTATCAAATGCAGAGCAGATAAAAAGAAAATGTTCTTGTGTCTCACTTTCTCTATGACATAATCAGCATATATCTTTTGTATTTATTCAATGCTCTCTACATCTACAAAAGTGTAATGTTGGTAGTGCTTCAAGATTTAATTTGAGCAGAAAATCATAATATTTGGGTTCTAATGACCAGAATTTAAATTTTTGGGTTAGTTGTCTATTGTTAATGTTTAGAATTGGTCTTTTATCATTTAAAGGAGAACAAATTATCTGGTATACATCCCAATATTTAAATTTATTTTGAGGTGATGAATAAGTAAAGTTTGGAATGTTAAGAATTAGTGTAAGCAAGGTTTTCCAATATCCACTGGCTGGTGGTGGTGTATCTGTTGGGGTAATCTTGAAGAACACTTTAATGTATCGAAACAAATAAGCACATGCGGAAATAAGATTTAATGTCTTTTGAATGTTAAAAATATGTATTGAATGTAGTCCTAAATAATTTTGTATTAGACGAGCTTGAATATGCGTTTTAGTGAAAATGAAACAATCTTTTTTCCCCATAGCAACTTTCTACATAATGAGTTTATTTTACTAGTATTATTGGAGAATAGTATGTAATTTGAGTCATAATTAATAGATTAAACAGGGATACTTTTGAGTACAATGATAGGTAAGATTTTGAAAGTGAATCAATTATGTTTTCAATTTTATTTTTAATTTTGTCTTGTATTTATCGACACATTTCTAGGTTGTTCAAATAAAAAGGGAACCCCACAAAAGAGCTGGGTTTTCCTTTAAAAAGTTGTGTGTGAAATTGTCCTGTATATATTGACCACACAGAAGATTTATCCATGTTAAACTCCAGCTTGTATTTGTTAGTGTATGAATTAAGAATTTTCAATAGAGTTGGGATCTGTTTTTTAGAAGTTAAAAAAAATTGAGACATCATCCATGTAGGCAATACAAGAGATGTTTTCTTTGAGACTAGGTATGTATATGCCTGATAAATCGTTTTCTATCGTATTCAGTAAGGGATTGAAATAGAAAGTAAAAAAAGAGCACTTAGTAGTAAACCTTGTGGAATTGAACAGTAAGGTACAAAAGAGGGGGAGTTTTTACCATTAAGTGTAATATGTATTTCTCAACTTAATAGAAGATTGGTGATTAAATATATTAAAGATCTCGGTATTGTTGTGTCTGCTAATGCTTCAACAAGGAGTTCAATTAAAATAATATCAAATGCTGATTTTATACCCAGTTGAATTACAACTGAACTATATTTGTTATTATTTCTGACAGAATCAATAACTGTTTTGAATATAGTTGTATTCTGAAGAATATTTATAAAAATGCTTCAGCAGCAATTAGATTATATAATGATACCAGGAAGGATAACATTGAGAAGGATGTAAGACAGAATGAGTCCATATCTCTAAAACTTTTTACAGCAGTGTTGCAAGAAGTATTTTGTGGATTAAAATCGGTAATTAAAGGAGTAAAAGTAAATGAAGATTAATTAAATCATTTAGATTTTGCAGATGATATAGTTGTTTCTGCAAATAATGCTTTAGAGCTTCAGAAAATGTTGCAGGAGTTATCAGATGAAAGTAAAAAAATAGGGCTAAAGGTAAAGGTTAAAAAGTCTAAAGTAATGTTCAATGGATTTTCTCAAAAGATGGAAATGAAGATTGATCATGATAAGTTAGAAAAAGTTAATATGTACAAATATCTTGGACAGATTATTATTACAGATGGAAACATAATGGATGAAATTAATCATAGAATTACACTTGATTGGAATGCTTTTGATAAAAATAACTTAATACTAAAAGGGAATATGAATATTTAAAATGTAATATGTTGGACTATTTCCATCATTTATGAGTGAATATTGAATGTATAGAAAATTTTAAACTTTATTTAAACTTTTCAAATACAAACAACTTGTTAGTAATAACACACAAATAGACAATACAGGTTAGTAATTACACAATGTTTCGAGTAGTATTATTCTCCACTCTTCTTCAGGTGTTGCTGG
This sequence comes from Epiperipatus broadwayi, assembly GCA_028023455.1. Lineage (NCBI taxonomy): Eukaryota > Metazoa > Onychophora > Udeonychophora > Euonychophora > Peripatidae > Epiperipatus > Epiperipatus broadwayi. The sequence goes on along the minus strand of JAQFVV010012434.1, from coordinate 4,457,830 downwards.
CCTATATGCACAGTGACAATATTTGCTTAAAAGTTGAACTCACACCTTTAGATTCTTGTATATTGAATTTAAGGCAAACACTCTACCAACTGAGCTATTCTGTCAAAGGCAACATATAGTAAAAATTTGATATATTTATACTTGAGGGTTGGTTCAAATCCTCCTGAGTCCTTCAATTTTTTTTTTAACAAGTCTAATTATTTTTATTTTTATTTTTTCCTAAGAGCAAGATTAATTAGAGGCTTCCATACATTGTGTATTGCCACACTGGGTTGACTTATAGGATTATTTACCATTGTCATATGAGCACCTTCCTTGAATTTTCTTCTATGCATTTTTTCCTCTTTATCCAATATCTTTGTATTTTCCCACTTAAGCATGTGGTCATTAGTACATACATGATCTGCTATGGTAGACACATCTGTTTTTTCTCTTTTAATCATTAGTTTGTGTTCCTTCAATCGTTGTTCAACAGGCCGACAGGTCTCACCAAAGTATTTTCTTCCACATTCACATGGTATCTCATAGATGCAGTTTTTGTTTTTCAGCATTTCCAGTTTAGGCTTAGTGGAAGTAAGCATTTCTTGAAGTGTGGTATGGCTTTGGAAAGCAGTTCTAATATTATATTGACTGCAGATTCTTTTTAGTTTGTCCGCCATTCCTGGTATGTATGGATACACCACCATACCAATAACTGTTTCCTCTTTTGGTGTCTTTTTCTGTTGTCTATTGAAGGTTTTTCTGATGACTGCTGATGGATAACCATTCTTCATAAGCATTTGTTCTATGTGAATCTTTTCTTTTTCCAAATCACTGGTTTCCGAACAAACCTCCTTCGCTCTGTTCCATAGTGACAGTACAATTCCTTGTTTAGTGCTTCTTGTATGATTGGATGTATATGCCAAGTATTTTCCAGTGTGTGTTGGTTTCCTATATACTGATGTTTTTACTTTGCCCTGAGGGAGTCTTGTCACAAGAACATCCAAGAATGCCAATTTTTGTTCTTGTTCTGCTTCCATCGTGAAATTAATTGTAGGAGATATGTTGTTAATGTGCATCCAGAAAGACTGTAATTTTACCTTGCCATGTGGCCATACTACAAATGTATCATCAACATATCAAAGCCACACTTTAGGCGGACATGGAGTAGTATTTATGGCTGTTGTTTCAAGTTCTTCCATGTAAATGTTGCTGAGCAATGGTGACAGTGATGATCCCATGGCCATCCCTCGATTTTGTTGGAAGAATTCTGAGATATATTGAAAGTATGTTGTTGTTACACAGAATGTTAATAACTCCATTATACTATCAATAGGTAGAACTGTTCTACTTTGTAGACTGTTATCGCCATATAACCTTTTCCTTACAATAGACAATGCTTCATCACATGGTACATTTGTAAACAGACTTTCCACATCAAAGCTTACTAATATGTCAGTTTTTTCCATTTTCATGTTCCTGACTAATTCTACAAAGTGATTAGAGTCCCTGATGAAAGATGGGGTTCTATATGCCAATGGACTAAGAACTTGAAATCTTGACAAACTTTGACAGGGTGAATTTCTAGAACTAACAATAGGTCTTAATGGAACATTCTCTTTATGGATTTTAGGCAGTCCATACAGGCGAGGAATCTTGCTGAAATACGAAGTTAATTTTCTTTTTTCTGAATCACTGAAATACCTGCGATGCTTCCGGAGTAATGCTTGTAGTTTTACCTCTGTATTTGGAATTGGATTTTTTGCTACTTTTTTGTATTGGCCTGCTGTGAGAAGTCCTTGAATTTTGTTATCATAATCAGTTTTATCCATTACAACTGTAGTGTTACCTTTATCAGCAGGAAGAATGATTATAGATGCATCCTGTTTGAGAGATTTAATAGCTCTCCTCTCATCACATGAAATGTTTGACTTCTGCTTGTGCACTTGATGTCTTTCCAGTGTTCATTGGAAATAGTCCAACATATTACATCTTATAATATACCATCATTACTAACCTTCAGACAAATAATATGAATATTTGTTTGAAAGGAAAGTTTTTAATAAATGTGTTTTAACAATTCTTACTTATGGATTTGAATCTTGGACACTTAATAGAAGAGCAATACTGAGAATTCAGACTGTTAAAGAAGTATGAAGAGATAAATGTAAGGAGTAACAAGAAGAGATTGAAAATGCAATACATGGATAAGAGAACAAATGCATTACTAACATCATTAAAAGAATTAAATAACTGAAGGTGAGTTGGGTTGGATATGTTGCTAGAAGAGATGATAATATATAAACAGTTGAAATCTTAAACTGGATTCCAAAAGATTGTAAAAGACCCAGAAAGAAACCACATGTATGATGGATGAATGAAATAAAAAAATGTGCAGAGGTGATGTGGAAAAGAGAGGTTAGAGGTCAAGGAATATGGATTGAACCATGGAAAGATCTTCATCCTGCAGTGTATTGATAATGGTTGATAGTAATAATAATAATAATAATAATAATAATAATAATAATAATAATAATAATAATATCATATGAACAAAATAGCAGGAATAGTTAAGACTTTAAACATTCAGGTATATTATTTGTAATCTACTATTTGTTAATGCAATAACCAAAATACATAAAAGAAAGAATAATAATTTTCTCAAAACTATAAACTTTATTATTTATATATGCATTTTTTATAATGAATAAAATCAATTCATAATTTTTACATTGCAATTAATAATAAATATTGTCTTGCATTGTTAGCCGAGAGGTATCGCAGCCGCCATGCAAGCAAGTAGTTGGTTGCAGACGGTTGTGGGTTCGCATCCCGGCCGATGCTATGACATATGGAAAAAATTAATAATAAATATTTCTTGCTTTAATTTTTTTTTGTCATAGTAACATATTTCAATGATCTTAGGTTAATACATTCATTATTAAAATCAATTAAAAAATTAAAAAAACAACAACTTACAATTGTCATTCCACCACATATTGAAATCTACTTCAAATTTCAGTAAGTACAATATATATATATAATGTAGTTTTTAGTAAGTACAATATATATATATAATGTAGTTTTTGGGTTAAACAGTGTGTGATTTTTGATTACTTCCCAATATTTCAATGAAATAGCATTTACTATTGTCAAGATTAACTTTTCAATGAAAACCATTAGATCTCAAGTAGTAACAAGATTAAGTGTAAGGTAAAGAATGAGATTGAGTGTGAAGCAGTTGAATATTCAGAATATGTGGATTAACAAAATGTTTTTTTTCTTGTTTCATCATTTTTTATTTCAAATGATTGAGATAGTTCACAAGGAATTTAAATATTGCATGAGATCCTAGATGGGTATTATCAGGAATACTGTTTAGGTAAATTCAATATCATATTTAAAATTCCATGATGTCCAAAATAATGTCCAAATAAAAAAAGGAGTAGATTTTGGATTAGAATGATTTTGTAATTTGGATTTAAAGTGATAGTATATAAGGGGAGGCATGTTTTCTCCAGTTATCACATTTGAGTCTTTCAAAATGAATATTGGTATTGTGATTTTGTTTTATAACTAAAGGCCTATTGTATATATCTATTTGACCAGTTGTGGTGATCTGCTATATATACTTTAATCTTTTACTAGACAGATAATTAGCCAAGATTTGCTGTATATATATTTGTATTTTAATTTGAGATTTACAATTGATGGAATAAAAGTTGTTGAAGGGAAAATATTTTTTAGTTAAAGTTAAATTGTATCCAATTATTTTACCAATCTAATTGGAGGTTTATTTTTTCTAGTATAAAAAAATTATGATAGATTTGATGATGTATATAAATGTAAAACATGATTCTACAGGGTTTAATTCCATAAGTTTATTTTTTTTAAATAAATGTAAATTTCTGAAAGGACAGCTTCAGGTGTCATAGATTTTAGAAAGAATCTAATTGTGTTAAGTCTGAATACTGGTTGACTTTGCAGATCTGACTCTATCTTAATTACCAGTGCTAGATGGTTTGAAAAGCCTACATGTATAATTGTTGTGCTGATGAAAAAATAGAAGTCAGGGAGTAAAAAATATATATTAACGTAGAGTGTCATTTGTTTTAGAAATAATAAGAGTTTGTGAAAAAAAATCTTCTGCACTTATAAGTCTGGCATTAATTTGATAGAGGTATTTTTTATGTTTTTTTATAAAAGATAAATATGGTAGGATGAAATATTCAGTTAAAATTATTGGTGTGGATTAGTAGAAATAGCAAATTAATTGGTCTTATTAATTTCAATAGTAATTCCATTTTGCTATAAAGGTATGCTGTGATTATATTTATTGTGATGGAAATATGATAGTGTGTTACTATGCACATATTGGAATCAAGATATAAAATTTTATACTGCTTAAATTGGTTCACACAATTTAACTCCAAAACTCTCGTCACTGAAACAAAATATTTACCCCAAAATTAGCCCAATATAGATACCTTAACATTTAAACGATAAAAATTCAAATGTTTATATACATTGTAAAGTTTTTAGGCATAAAGATTTTATAATAAGAATGTTGGAAAGGGTTAAACATTACAGGAAAAGAATGATAAAAGAATATTTTTGCATAAAAAAATATAATCCTGTTTTAAATAGAATTAATGGTGTGAATAAGGAATGTAAAATAATATGTGATTAATATGGAATGTTTAAATAGCTTTAAGTAAATTGTTAATGTTTAAAAAAAATGTTTATATTTGTTTTTTTAAATACATTTAAAGGTATAGATAAGGAATGTGGTTTTTGAGATGGGTTTTTGATAAAGATTTAAAGGGTGAAGAAATTTGCAATTAAGGTTGGTTTAAAACTGGTATAAAAAGTTTCTTAGATGTTTTTATAAAGTAATAAGGTTTGTAATTAAATAATGTAAAGAAGAGTAATAATAAAGTGGAGAGGAAGGAGAAGTAAATAAAATATAATTATGTATAATTAATATGTTTTAATGTTTATGTTGATATAAGAAGGAAGTTTTATGTAATTAAGGTATTATTTATAAATATGTATTTTTTTGTTGTTGTAGATCCTTGAAAATGACTGTAAGAATATATAACAATTGAAACATTGGAGTTTGTATAATATAAAAATATATATAAATATATGTTCATTATTAATATAAGAAAATAAAGTTTTTTGGAAAGAAAAAAGGAGAGGATTGTGCATTTGCTAATATTTTGCAAAAGTGATCTTCAAATAATACATTTTTTAAACATATTAGTTTTGCTTTGAACCATTTAAATAAAAAAAGATTCTTAGCATTTCTATTTGTTTTTATTTCATCAATCTCTTTCAGCTAATTTGTTTTAGAATCTTTGTTTAAATTCCAATTATAGTAAATTATAAAAATTGTCATTTTTTTAATTCTACAAACTGATGTATCAATATTAATTGCTTTTCTAAAATAACTTGAAATATTCTATAGTATAGTAATATTTTATGTTCAAAAGGGTTGAAATAAGTAGATATTAATACAAATTATTCTACCATCTCAATACTTAAAAGCTACATTATAAAATTTAATTTTAAAACAATATAAAATTTTGATTATACTGAATGTTTCTTAAATAGAGAAGTTTGAATTCAAGATTTTTTAGACTATTCATCCTCCACTATATTGCAATCAGCTGCTACTCATGACTACAAATGTGAAAAAGCATGATCCTCAATGTACGTATTTTATGCAGAACCGGCATCCATCAGTTATATATATATTGTAACCTTCTAGATTGGCACCAGAAATATTGATTGTAATTATGTAGCACTGTTTCAATAACAGCTTATAGCATCTTACTTATTAATGACCTAAAACTATGCTTAAAAGCACTTATAGATATAATTTGAAAGTTTTTAGATGTTTAATATTCTTCTTTAGTGAGTAATTAATGATAGAAAGGGGGGTGTCTTGTCACAGAAGTTGTCAGTTTAGTTTAAATTGATTCCAAGTTTATTTTATCTGTCAGCAGAACAGTAGTGGTATTTGTTTAAATAATTCTCTGGTTTATTTGCCTGTAATAGTTCAATCCATAGTATAAACAATACAATATGTGTGACTCATCATCATAGAAACTTTCATTTCAGTCAGATCAGTTTAGTACCTGTGGCATAGTAATTGTGAATGTTCATGTATGCCTGTGCCATTTTTCAGCTTCATTTTGTATTCATGTACTTCATTAAACCACCAAATATCATGTCTCATAGCAAAATATTTGATTTCACAACCATTAGTTTAAATAACAAGCTTAGTTACATTTTAAATGAATTAATGGATCACTGGATTAGTGGATTATTGAACAATGATTATACTATTAAATATTTTATTTGCTAAAATAATTATCATTAGTTTTATTCTGTTACTTTAGAAATACAGAATATTTTACTCTTAGTTCAATTTATTTAATATTTTAAGAGACAAAATTATTTTTTCTTTCTTTCTTTCTTTCTTTTTCACGACAAAAAAAGTTTCTTGCATAATCTTCTGCTAATTAAATTTCAGTGCAATGTGTAGAGCAATTCTGTTTCTAGAGACCTTTGAACTTTCAAATGACCTTGGATTATTGGAAGAACAGATGCTTGGGTAATAGTCTGGGATATATAAAAAGGGAAATCTTTTGACAAAAAGGGGACTTCATTTAACTTCACTGAACTTCACTTTGCTTTCTGATTTCATCCCAATAAAAGTTTTATTAGTACAATTTTGTTTTACAAGCTGATTCTTCCAAGACACAAGTTCAAAAGTGAAAAAACATTATTAATTTTCTGGAAATGAGAACATAAAATGACAGTAACAAGGTACATCCCTTACTTTTTAACTATTTTAAATTCTAAAATCATAATTTGAAATGCTTATGTGTGGCCATATTATAAACTCTTTAAGTTTAATGTCTAATATTAAAGAAGTAATGGAAATGTGAGTTTATATTTCAAAACTATTTTGCTTAAATCTTAATTCTAACATTAAACAAATAACTGGAATGGATGGATGTTGTCATATTGGAAAATTTTTGTTGAACTTGTTCATTGGACATGTCAGAGACTCTTTATTAGTAATTTTTGCTAACTATAAATGAATGAAGTTTAAATGGAAGGATGTGTGCGAATAATTTATTCTAACCTGCTTTATTATTATTATTGTTAAAATTTTTACATAACCATTTGTATTTAAAAAACTAAGAACAAATGCATAACATATAATTAATGGATTAATTATTAATTTATCTCCAAATATTCTGGAATAAATGGGTAAAAGAGCATAAAACTGAATATGAATACCTTTTATTTATTGTTCTCCTCATTTGCAGTTGAATATTCTTATTAAAATGTGCTACGAGCAAATTTACATGAATTTGATTGGATTTTGTAAACTGATTAGTTATGTGCTTTGTGAGTGACTTTTAAAAACTCAGAACAAATACTTGAACATATATAAGGAAGTGAGTAATAAATTATTGCTATACCTACATTGTAATAAATGTTTATTGCCAGAATGGAGAATTCTCATATGTAATATTGCCAGCAATTTCATTAGCTAATGCTAAAAAACTTTTAATGCTGCTAAATTGGATCCAAATTAATATTATTTATCTTCCTGCAGGAAATCATTATGTGTTTATCAATATTTATATTTATACCAATCATCACCATCATTTAATATATGACTAAGATATGTTGTTTACAGACTATGAATGAACTTTTGTTTCAGCTGAAAAAAACTTTAATCATTATTATTATTATTTGTTAGAATTTAATAGCAGATAGATTTAAAATATTGTCTTATGATTTTTTTTTATGTTTCTTGTCCAGAATGTCTCACCAAAGTATAATATGGAAAAATATTATACTGGGTAATTAGTATTATTTTAGTATATTTTTTTTATTGTGTGCTTATGTTTCTATATGCATGTGTTAGCGGTAGAAGCATCTATTCACCGTTAAGGGGTGAACAGCTCATTTTTAAAAAAGCCCACTATATAAAATTTATTGTTAATTTTTGCATTTTTCAATAGGTTATAAAATAATTATTTCTTAATAATTGTTTTATTCAGAAATTAAAGATTTGTTGGATCCTAAACCAAACTTTTATTTCAATTTTGTGCTAATGCAAAATGCAGTAAAAAAAGTTATTTTGTCTTTGCTTGCTAGAAATTATTTTGCCTTGCTTCTTCAACAATAATAATTAGTATATTTCCAAGTTAAAAATATTATACTTGTCAGAAATGAGAGATTTATTCATCATTGCCTTTACAGTTTATTAATTGATATCGTTATAGTAGTTCTTTATCCACTGGGATTTGAAATTGTTTGTGTGTTATTATGCTTATATATACATGTCTAATATTTAATCTAGCTATAATAATGTTTGAATTGAAAGTAAAAATAATTTAATGCTCATCAGTTTCAGATAATGAAAATGTGCCAAGAGAAGTTGAATGTTAAAGGTTTATTTAAGTGTGGATTTATTATTTCTTTATTATGCTTAGATTGAACTGTATTTAGTGGCTATGCAAAATGAAGTTATTTATGTTATATAATATATTGTCTGGGATTGAGAAAGCTCTCCCATAGTTTGTTGAAGTATTTGTTAGTAGTAAATTGTATCCTCCAGATTTAGTAGTTGTATTTTATGAATCATAGTATGAGAAGACAAGTAGTGTATCTCCCTTATTTTGGTGATGAAACTGTGTCCACACCAGTTCATTTTAAGTCTCAGAAGTTAGACTGGGGAGCTATTGTGTAGTTATTTAAATGATTAGAATTGTGAAAGTTTTTTATCCCTCATGTGCCCTATGGAATGTTTTTCATCTTTTATTCATAGCCAAGTGTGAGATAGTTTGCTGATAAAAAAGGAAAATAAAAGGAGAATTGATTTTTCTCACAGAATAGCTGAAGTAGAATTAGTATTAAACTTTGGTTAGCCATGATCATTATCCGTATTATGATCTTTATTCCAATCTCATAAGTAAACCGATCGGATTTAGTTATATTAATTATTTTATAACAGATGACAATAATTTAGACACATGCATAAATTATTAATTCAGAAGGTATGGAGAAATCCATAATTAATGTGTAACTCTTTAATTATTGTTTCAAATCATTTTATATTGATCATTTAGATTTTATACCATCAACTCTCATATTGTTCCATCCTGATCTGAATGAGCAAGCAAGAGAAGACAAAGTGTAGCTAATTAATAGAATTATTCATTTGTAAAGTATAGTTTGATCTTACTCTTATTTTTACTCTTACTCTTAGATTTAAATGCCTCTCATTTATTTGAGGTGCATTTGAAGCAAAATGCCAAGAACTTTAGTTTTACTTTATAATTTTAATGCCAGTGTTTAACAGAGTTTTATTTTTCATGAGCATATCAGAAGTGAGTGATAGCTTGAGTATATTGAAAGTAAAATATCAAATATAGAAGAATTTTATATTTAATTATATTAGTGCAGTATTATAATGTTTCTGTGTCATATAATTATCAGAATTGACTGATAGCTTGAGCAAATTTTGCAAGTAAAATATCAAAAAGTTTAGTTTTGTTATTATTTTAGTACTGGAATTATAATGTTTCTTTCATAAGTCTGTAAGAATGCACTGATAGTGGGCATATGTTAAAAATAAAATATAGAAAGTTATCTGTATGTTATTTGCTCTTATGTAGACCATTTAACCATTAATGTTGAAATCATCAAAACATGTATATGTGTCAACTATTAAACCAAATGTTTATTTAAGTCATGCTTGTGAATAAATGTTCTATTTATTTAAAGTTGTGTTCAGAATTCTTCTTTGACATGCATTTGTATTTCATATTTCCACACATGCACACACATTTACATATCTAATATGATATGATTGCACTATTCCCTTTAATTTAATGATGAACATGTTCAGATCTGATGATGTTGCTTTCCTTGATCCAAACACTGTATGAAATGTTGATTATTTAATGATTCTCTGAAAATTTTATCATTTAGTTATTATTTAGATGATGAATTGAAATCAAAATGCACCCTATTTCTTTCATTATCTAACTACCATTATTTTGTTAGGATATTGCTTGATTTGTATCATTACTTTTATAATAGTAATTAGTAGTTGTTGGAAAGTATAGATTTAGAATTAAGCCATGCAATAAATTAATTCCCTGAGATATTCACTTATTATTTAGATTACATATTGAGTCAGTTACTTAGTTTAAATTATTGTACAGTTAAAAGTTAAGTAATGTTATATTTTATCTTATATTTAACTCTAACTTACCATGCAGTATAGTTAATCAGCATTACATTTTTATTTATTAATTTAAATTTTCTAATATAGTAGAGGTTGTTCAATGCATGTGGATGATGGGAGGAGGTGAGGTATAGACTATAACTTGTCAATTTAAATGGTAGAACTTTATCAATTTTAATTCTTTATTTATTTAAGAACTTAATAGATGTTTTGTTCCTATTAATTAAATGTGTCCTCTCACATCTAATATACATTTTACACCTTATAGATCTTTGTAGCCCCCAACTAATCTAAGCTAAGGTAGAACATCTTTTAAGAGCCTCATTAATGATTTTAAAGTGAGATCAGATTAGTAGTTTATTCTATGATCAATAGAATTGGCATCCCCAGATATTTGTTGTTGGGAAAGGTAGGAGAGGTGGTGGGAGAGGGTTGCAATATATATATATATATATATATATATATCAATTATTTTATATAGCATGATGTTTTATAAACTGTAATAGCTAAACATATATATTGTAAAAGATAGATAAATCTACCTTTATTTTTAAAAAATCATTTGTTGTTTTAAAAAAAATCTCTTTGATTTGATGTTTATATATGGAGTATTATTATTGTTTATGGTTATTAGTTATAGTTATTGTTGTTTGGATTTATTATTTTATTTATTTGTTGATGGTACATCGCTGTGAATATTTAATTGTTATTATTGTTATATTCTTAATGGTGAGATTTTTAACAGTAATGACATGTTCTAATTAATATATTTGTATATCAATATTATAAATAAAAAACATATAAATGGTTAATTATAAAAAAGATTATTTTATTTGTAGTGATTATTAAAAAATGCAATGTTATTATTTATATATATATATTTAAAGCTATCAAATAAATTTTCATTTTAATATTTTTTATATGATTGATTTTTTTTTTTTGAATGTTAATTGTTTTAAAAAAACATATGTAACAATGATTTTCAAAACTGCATGTTCTGTGGAATGTAGAGAACAACAACAACAGAAAAAGAAGCCATTATTAAGATAGTTATTAAAAAAAACTGAAGGATAAAACTAGTTGTACTTTGTTTCTTTGAATTGCCATTCTTGAGAATAATTGAATAATCTATTGGATGTAAATACCTTAATAATGGAAGAGTGAATAATAATATTATCACAGTTCAAGAACTGTGATCTTCTTGACTTTATCCTAGCAATTAAAAGAAATTAAGCAATGGCTCAACATATAAATTCCATCGTGTTGAAATGTAAGATAGCTATCTAAAAAAAAAAGAAAAATCTATAATGGTAAATTCAGTAACAATCTGGAAGCAACTAAAATTAGTTAATCTATTGGATTCAATATGTCAATTTTTTTTTTTTTCAAGGAGAGAAATTTTTAGAAAAATCGAATATATATATATGTGTGTGTTTGGAAACTGATAATTTTCTCTAACGTGATATTTTCTTCAAAATTTAACCTTGGCTAGAATGCATTCGAATATTAAAGAAATATAAAGAAATAAAACAACGGAACAAGTTGAACTTTGAAAGGGTAACATGTGGACATGATTAATTAAGGACTGTTGATAGTGATTCCATTATATTTGACACCTAAAACATGAGGTTTGATTCATTATGATTCATTTATGAGGATAGAGCAATCATGATTCCATTAAATTTGGCTTTCCCAATGATTGGGCCATTTCAATTGTGGATAGGCATTCCATTCCATTTTGGCACCAACGTTTGAGGCCTTCTTTCTTCATATGTGTATTTTCATTTGAGATCATTTAGATTACATATATTCCATTACTATATATATATATATATATATATATATATATATATATTGTGTGTATATATATATATATATATATATTATGTGTGTTTGTGTTGGGATCTTGTATCTTGTGCTAATTCTGCATGAAGTACATATATTGAGAATCATGTATCTTTTTTGCATGTGTGATCATGTGTATTGGCTCCTTGAGATGGAGTGGAGAAGTGATAGACTGAAAAATCTTGAATGCAAATCCCTCTGTTTGCATTATAAAATTTAATGAGAAAGGATTTCATCTTTTTAACATTTGTGCCTTACTAATTTTATAATAACTGAACACTGTTGTGTTGAGTATAGAGGAAACTCTCAAATCCAAACATAAGATAGAGACTTTATAAAGATAATAGTGGCTATCTTATCTTTAACCTAAATTCTGATTTATATAGGCCAATCTGAAGAGTCTTGGTTTGAGAGAGTGAATATGTTACTCTTCACTTTTAAATCTATTACTTTCTTACATACATTAACATTGTGAAATCATTCAATTTATTACATGTTCATAGTATGAATTAATAGAAATTATATAATGTTCAGACTTATTTATTAAGCACATAGATTATATAAAATTAAAGTATGTAAGAAAGTAATGGATTTAAAAGTAAACAGAGTAACATCTTCCATGTCTCAAACCAAGACACTTCAGACTGGCTTATGTATACCAGAATTTTGATTAATGATAAGACAGCCATTTTTATCTTTATAAACTCTCTATCTTGAGTTCAGGTTTGAGAATTCCCTCTGTATTTAACATGACAGCACAAAGTTATTATAATTATCAGTAAGGCACATATGTTATAAAAATAAAAATCTTTCTCTTTAGTTTCATAAGATGTATGGCTTAATAAATAAATCTGAATGTTACATTATAAAATTTAAATACTTATAAGACAGGTTTTAACCTGTATCAAATGCACCTTGAAATTTTTATAATAGTCAAGCAATAACTTTATTTTGCTGATAGAGGGACCTCTCAAACCCAGACACAAGTCATCAAGTCATAATTTGAGAGATCTTTCTATATTTCAAGGTGCATTTGATACAGGTTAAAGCCTGTCTTAAATGTATTTACATATACTTCCTGTGCGCTTAATAAATAATTACAACTTTACATTATAAAATTTAATAAACTTTTGCAATTATTAAAATGCACATTTGATTTTAAAATGTTTAAAAGTGTTTGATATCATTAAATTTAGATTTCTATTTATTTAAGTACTTATTGTAACTAATTTGTTCAACATTTTATTTAATTTATTGGTGAGTAAATCATAACTTTCCTTTCACCTTACCTGATAAAAAGCATTAATTTTTATTTGGAAATCAAAATTAATCTTATGATAAATTGATTAATAAAAAAGACTACAAACTATATATATATTTAGCATAAATAAAAGCTATATTTTAAAATTAAAATTAAATTCTAATAAATGTAGTTTCCATTTTAGCTTTCCTCTTTTTTTTTTTTTTTTTTTTAAAAAAAAGAGATTTTTCTAGAAGAATTAAACGCATTTTTAAAACAGTTTCTATGAAAATATTTTTTATTTACAAATACGTTTTTATGCGCTTTTTATTATAAATATACAGTTTATTAATTTATATCACTCGATTTAATTTATTTACGACAAGTTTCTACTTTTTTTAATTAATATTTTTTTCTTTGTCCATTGCGCTGTTTTTTAATTCGTTAAATGAACAAAACAAAATTAATTTAATTTGTACTGATTAAAAAATTAAAAAGCAACATAAAATAATTAAACATATATTAGAAAAAATAATAGCAAAAGCACTTTATTTTTATTCACGTGAATGGTTCTGCATTACAAAATACTCGATTTACAATTTTTAATAAATAATAATAACGTAAACTAAATAAATTCTGTTCGGCAATAAATAGCAAACTGTGGTAACTATTAAAGATGATGATTAGTTGGTAATAGTGCCTCGAGCTAAGTTTCTTCATGTTCCTTTTTGGGTAAAATTGTATATATATATGAATTAAATTTAAATAAACAAACAAATAGGCTTTTAATAATAGAATGATGATTTAAAGATCAAACATTATTGTTATAGTTAAACTTTTTCTTTTACCAGTCAGAAATGGGTATCTAGATATTCTTAGCGGGAGAACAAAACAAAGATGGAACCTGTTTAATCCCTTACTAACCAGAAGTTAACAAGTCTGGTGAAGATTGCCTTTACTTTAGATATTATTTTATGAAGGTCTCTCAGAGAGGCCTTTGTTCTGCAGTGTAATAATTAAAAGCTATTTTGTTTAACTTATATATACATCAGCTGAACAATTAATTAATTAACTTTCTCAATATTAAATATGAAAAGCATTATCATCTTTTTTGAAGGTCATTTATTCATGAACAGTTTTTATTATTAATCATTTTAAAATATTTTTACATCATTATTAAGATATTATAGATTTATTTTGTAGTAAATTCTGTTTATACTCTTGTAAGCTTGAGTAACCAATAGATGTTAATTGGTAATTCTTTTGTAAATCTTTTATATAGTACTGTCCTCATCATATTCCCAGACCAATTTTTAGCTTAAAATGTCTACCAATGAGATATTTTGTATCTAAATATAATGCATGAAATTTTTTTTTGGATCTAATGCACTTTTTTTAAAACAATCATCTTTTACTTCTTTTTATACTATCAAATTTATAGTTTAAAATTTAAAAACATCTTAATGTTTCGAATCAAAGCTAAATTGTTTGCGCAGTTATATAAATCTGATATCATTTCAATATCTTTTTATTTTGATGTCCTCAATTTCAATTTTTAAAGAAAATTGAATGGCAGCAATGTTTACATTAATTTGAGGTTTTCTAAACTTAACAAATACAGATTGGCTTTACATTTTTTAATGCTGCATAATTATAAGTATCTAATAAGATGTATCAATTTAAAATATTTTAATATTCTAATATGTATTACATAAAAATGTATTAATATATTTATTTTTATATTTGGCAGAGTTTGGTAAAACCTCACAATTACAAGTGTTAAAATAATTTTATCATAATTGTTTTTATTCTTTTGTAAAAATGATTTGTTTACTTTTATAAATTATTTTATCATGTATTTATGTAATGAAAACTTTTACATTTGGTGTGCAATGTGTGTCACACCACAATTTAGTATAATGCCTCCATATTTTTCATAGCTTTTTTTCTCATTAGTTTTATAATAAGAGAATGTTTTATGATTGTTATTATTTTTAAACAACTTTTAATTGGGAAATGTTGGAATTAATAAGAAATTTATTTTTGATTTATTTATAAAATAAATCATTTGATTATTAGAACTGTATATAATTTGTTTCTTTTCTGGACAAATTCATAATGTCCACTCCATATGTTCTTGTCACTGCAGCTGATATTACTATGTGATTATTCATATAGTATACAAACATGGATGGGATGCTCACAAACAGGCATTAGCCAGTATGGTGAGTTTATTGGCTTTTTACCCCTGAGTTTAAGATAAAGAAACACCATGTTCTTTCTTCTCAGTTGCCTGATAAGGCAGAATGAATGTTTATGTAAATGATAAATATTTTTCCAATATATATATATTATAACGTTTTCCATCTTGCTAGGCCTCTATACGCATTATAAAATGTGCGAGTTGATCAAGTTATGAAAAAAAAAAAAAGAAAGTTGTATTTCTATTTCTAAAAACATAACTATATTTCCTGATCAACTCGGCCTAGTAATTGTTGAAAATTATGCTATCAACGAAATCAGTTTTTAATTTATTTGAAAGGTGCCAGAGTTCTACAAGAACCCACTGAAACCGTCACATAACATCTCGCAAATTAAAAAAAAAAATGCTTTTAAGAATCGGTAATTCTACCGTAAACTAGAATTATCTTTTAAATATTATTATTCCCGGGGCTTATTCAAAACATATTGGCAAAGGTAAATTACATTTATAAATCTTACTAAACTAATAATAATTTTAATAATAAATATTAATAATGCACAAATGAAAATTGGTATTAGAAATATTTTTGTTCTAATAGATTAAAATGTTTAAAGGAAATTATTAATCAACTAAATTGGAGAGAACACACATTAATTCAGACGTGAAACATTAATAAAAAAATAACAGTTAAATAATTAATTAAAAAGTTCTGGGGAAAACAAGAGTCTCTTGAACAATAACATGAAAGTATATACCGGGGTCCTATTATAAGCTTATTTTGTACTAGTTGTTTGTAAAATGGTTAAATTTGTCACAATCAGGAATAACGAAGTATAACTTACCATATTAGTGAATTCAGTAGTAGATAACTATGCATAGTTTTTTGGGTAGAATGAGCTCAGCCTTTTGGTTATTATTTGATCTTGTGGTCCATTCTCTTAGTTGGTCATGAAGGCTTTTCTGGTGTACATCTTCAGGCACGATGTCTGCAGAAGCTCCGGTTCACTCCGACATGCCGAATTATTTCAGCGAAGCGATCCTGGACATATTATTGTTATCCAGGACTAACTAGAGAAGCAAATAAAACAAGATGTTGACCAAACTGAACCCCTTCCTTTATACTAGAAGTCCAGTTTTCAGACTTCTGTGCATATCTTTTGTTTGTTAAAATATATGTTAATAATCTTGTATATTCTTTATAAAATTTATGTTACAAAGTCTTTATTTTTTTCAGCATAATTCTGCCATCTTTAATTAGCTAAACTATTTTTCTTTTAGCTTATCTTTTTACTTTTGGAATTCTTTTAATTTATCTGGATTGGTAATCTGTGTCTTTTGTTCTCTCCAATTTTAACTTTTGATTTTTAATTACATAAAAAAAATACGAAAGACAATTTTAACTTTCACTGTACATTTTTAAAAAAATAAATTATACTAACAAAAAAAAAATCAAAGTTTACTCTTTTTTTCCCTTTTTTTTAGCTTTTACCAAATGCCAATATATCTGTACCATATATAAATAAACGGTACAATATATATATATATATATAAATAAACGGTACAATATATATATATGAAAATCATGGCTCATATTTCCAAAAGACTGTAAAGTCATCAATCAAGGCAGTGGTTGGTGGCCAAAGGTGGAGAATGATAAGAAGCCCATGATTGTGGACCCAGGCTGCCATTTAATGACTTTTTATTTAGGCACTTAAAACTGCAGATCACATTTAAGTGAAGGAAGGTTACAAGAATTAGAAAAAGAACTGCCTTATGTTAAATGGGACATTATTGGATTTTGTGAAGTTAGAAGAAAAGGTGAAAAGACAATTGATTTTAAAAGTGGACATATATTCTATTATAAAGGCACAAATATTGGAAATACAAGTGGAATAAGATTCATTATAAATAAAAAGTGGAAGAACAACATTGTGGAAATAGATCATGTATCCAACAGAGTGGCAATATTAGTTATACAACTTAGTAGCAGATACCAAATGCAGATAATTCAGGTTTATGCCCCAACATGTTTTCATAGTGATGAAATAGTAGAAGATTTTTATATGGATGTATAAAAGGCTTTTGATCAGAGTAAACAACATTTTAAAATTGTTATGGGAGACTTTAATGCTAGAATTGGTAAACAAATGAAAGATGAAAGTGCTGTGGGTAATTTTAATTATGGTGATAGAAATGAGAGAGGACATAGACTTATGGAGTTTTCAGAAAAAGAAAAACTTTATATTATGTATTATTGTTGTGAAAAAAATGTTCAAAGGAAATGGACATGAAAGCATCCAAATGAAAATACAGCAGAATTGGATTATATTTCAACTAACAAAAAATACATATTTCAAGATTGTAATGTTCTAATAAATTTAATACAGGAAGTGATCATCGATTAGTAAGATGTAAAATATGTATTAATGCAAAACTAGAAAGATAAAAATTATTAAGAAAAACAATATTTACAGTTGAAATTCCTAATCTCCAAAAACATTCTAATAAATTTAAATTAGAACTTACAAATTGGTTTTAAGTATTAGTAGATTTTGAACATGATTCAGATTTGAATGAAATTAATATGAAAATAAGAGATACACTTTTAAAAACTGCAACAAAGATAGCTGGTAGAAAAAAGCAGCAATTGACCAATAACATTTCTATTGAGACTAAAGAATTTATATAGAAAAGAAGGAATACGAAGATATACAAAATGATGCATTAAAAAGAATTGAATATCTCAAATTTTGTAAAATGGTGTGGAAAAGAGCTGAAAATGAAATAAGAAAGTATAACCGTAAACTAGCAAGGAAAGCTGTCGAAGAAAATAAAAGTCTCAAGAGTGTAAAACAACATTTTCATATTGTCATGAAATTTATATCTGCAATAAGAAAAAAAGATGGAATTATTACTAAAAAGAGAGATGACATCATGAAATGGGTAGAAAACTTTTATCAAGAATGATATAGTAATAAAGAAGTACCTCCTATATCTTTTATATCTTCTGAATTGCCTAGAATTTTAAATGAAGAAGTGAGACATGCAATTAAATGTATGAAGAAAGGTAAGGCTCCAGGTAATAATGGGATTATAATTGATATATTAAAAAAATAAGGTGAAGAAATATAATTTTTTTTAGTAAAGTTATATACCAAATGTCTAAATGATAAAGATGTACCAGATGATTGGAAGAATGCAGTATTAATATTAATATTTAAAAAAGGTGATAAAGAAGATATTAGAAATTACAGACCTATCAGCCTTTTATCAGTTTTATACAAAGTTTTTACCAAGATAATTACAACTCATCTACAGAGAACATTGGATTTTCACCAACCAAGAGAACAAGCTGGATTTAAAAGTGGTTTTAGTACAGTAGATCATATCCAGATATTGAGAGAAGTTATAGAAAATAAATATGAGTTGCCATTATGCTTTGGATTTGTACATTATGAAAAGGCATTTGATTCTATAAACATTTTTTCAGTGATTAAAGCATTGGATCATCAAGGTATAGATCCAGGATATTGTCATATTTTAAAGAATATTTATAAAAATGCAACAGCAATAATTAGATTACATAATGATACTGGGAAAGTCAACATTGAAAAGGGTGTAAGACAGGGTAACTCCATATTCCCAAAACTTTTTACAGCAGAGCTGCAAGAAGTATTTTGTGGATTAAAATGGGAAGCTAAAGAAATGAAATTAAATGGTGATTATTTAAGTCATTTAGATTTTGTGGATGATATAGTTATTTTTGCAAATAATACATTAGAGCTTCAGGAAATGTTGCAGGGGTTATAAGATGAAAGTAGGAAAGTAGGACTAAAGATAAATGTTAAAAAGACTAAAGTAATGTTTAATGGAGTTTCTCAAAATATGAAAATAAAGATTATAATGAGTTAGAAGAAGTTAACAGTTACAAATACCTTAGTCAGGTTATTAATACAGATGGAAACATAATGGATGAAATTAATTATAGAATTAAACTTGGTTGGAGTGCTTTTGGCAAAAATAATTTGATACTAAAAGAAAATACGCCTATGTGTTTGAAAAGGAAGATTTTTAATAAATGTGTTTTACCAGTTCTTACTTATGGATCTGAAACTTGGACACTTAATAAAAGAGCAATACAGAGACTTCATATCACTCAAAGAAGTATGGAGACATGCATGTTAAGAGTAACAAGAAGAGATCGAAAACATAATATATGGGTAAGAGAGCAAACTGACCTCATTAAAAGACTGAAGTGGTGTTGGGCTGGATATATTGCTAGAAAAGATGATAATAGATGGACAATTAAAATCTTAAACTGGATTCCAAGAGATTGTAAAAGACCCAGAAAGAGACCACATGTGAGATGGATGGATGAAATAAGAAAGTGTGCAGGGGTGATGTAGAGAAGAAAAGCTAAATATTGAAGAAGATGCATTAAACTTGGAGAGACCTTCTTCCTGCAGTGGATTGATAATGGTTGATGATGATGATGAATTTATCCAAATCACTTCAAAAACCTTTTATTGTATATATATACCTCTACATTTCAGAGTGATTTGAATAAATTGGATTTATATAAGTTATTATAGCAAAAATAAAGGGAAAGGTGATTTTGGTAATAAAACTTGATTTATTTATTTAGTAACAAAAGTATCAAAAATAAGAGTTAATCTTTGCTAACTGATATTATGTTTAAACCCATCTTTAGATAACCCTGTATTTCATTATAAAAGAAGAAAGTGTTGATAAGATGTTAAGAAAATAAGAGTCTCATTGTCATTATCATTGCTATTTAGTTAAAGAACCGAATATATATTATTATCTTAGATTATCATTGCAAAGTTATATTCTTTATGACTGAATTATTTAATATTTAAGAATTTGAAATTATTATCACTATTCATTATTATTGTTTGTAGAATGTAATTATGAATTATCAATTAACCAATAGTCTATACTCATGTTATTAAATAATGTATTAATTACTGTCTGCTTAGTCCATTAGGTGACTTATTTAGTTATTGTTCACTTAGCCTATAATATGACTTATCTTAATTTATATTTATATAAAGCATTAGAGATATTGTACTGATTTATACTTGTGTTTAGATCTACACTTATGTTATAATTGCTTGTTCAACCTTTGGAAGGTGACATTTGCAGATTTTGGCTTGCCCAACATGTTGGCTTTTGATCTATCATAAAGTACCAATTGATTGCAGGATATATATATATATATATATATATATATATATATATATATATATATATATATATATATATATATATATATATATATATATATATATATATATATAAGGAAAGTCTTTTATACTATGACTCATTAAGTGGTGTTTGCATTTACACTGATAGCTCATGAAAGACTTGTCTGTGTCTATTCTATATATATGTTTAATGTTGTGTTTAATTATTACATACATATGTGTGTATAATTGAATTTGATTTTTGCTTGGGAAACTATATGTAAGTGATTATAAACCAATTGTTAGGCAGTAGTCCTATTTGGTTTTAACATAACTTAAAATAATATGTATTTGCATAGCCAGTATACAATTGATGACTTTAAACTTAACAGAAGATATAAAAAAAAATTAAATGAATGTTAACAATACTTGTTGACAGTTTATGGCCATTTACATAGACTTTCCTATCGAGTAATAAAATAATCCAGCTATCTATATAAACTTATTACGATTGCTTAAAATATTAAATTATATAGTACTTATTGCTAATAAATAATATTTTTTTAAAAATATTAACACATCAATAATATTTGTTATTTTAAAATATTTTGCTTTGATTAAAATTATCATTAAATTATATAATTTTTTTAAAAAAAAATAGTTTTTTCTATTCATAGAAAATAATAATTCTATTAAAAATCACTTATTAAAGTTTTATTATTATATTTCTGTGTATGCATTTATTATTATCTATATATTTTATAAGGATTTAGAACCCAGTCTCACTGAAAAATATCTATTAACTCAAAACTCCATTTTTTAGAAATGCTCCCTAAGCTGCAAATATATTACTAAATTTAAGTTTTAAAAGTAATATGATTGTAATTGATTTAAACAAACCGTTATTATAAAATTATTTAAAATTAATACATTTTTTTTGCTAACAAAATAAGTAAATAATATAATATTTATTTAAAAATATTTTTGCCTAAAGGCAAATTGATAATTAGGCAATAGAATGTTATAATACAGTGATAACACTCGATAAATCTCAATAGTTGTTTGTCATTGTTTCTTACTTTATTTTGATATCTCAGTTTTAGAGTTGTATCATAAACTTTGTGGAGCTTTTCATATCATTAAAATACTTAAATAAGGCTATAACCTTAGTACATGTGTCTTGAGTGCTTAATTTATTACAAGAGGGACCTCTACAAATCTAGATGCAAGTTTCAACTTTATAAAGGTAAGAGAAGCCCACTCTTATCTTCAACATATTGTTCTAATTATATAGAAAAATCTAAAGCATCTTGATTTGGCAGCATGAAGCTAATAAATTCTTCACTAATTAAGTCCACTATTTCTGTTACACATTAAAATGCAAGATAATTAATGTCATCACTGATGACCATAAAGTGACATTCTGTCTAATCATAAAATGATCACTGTGAAATAAGGTTTTGACATTGACACAACTGAAGTCAATTGGCACTTTCATTATTTTATATAACTTCAAGATATTATCAATACAACATTAAAATACAAACAAACATCATAAATACAAAAAAGTGCAAGGCAAAATATAAGAAGTCCAATAAAAATAAAAAAATAAATAAAAACTTTTTGTGAAATATTGGCAGTGGAGATAAAATAAATGCACTAAGAATTTTATTATAACATGAAATGTATGACCAATAAGCACACAAAATTATATTTAGCTGTGATACCTCAGATATTCTAAATCTGTGCCAAATAAGAAAGACAGCCATTAAAAAAATATTTTAAATTATATTAACAATTTAATTGTAATAATTTTATCAAAAAAGTAATTTTATTTTATTATAAAAATAAGTATATTTTATTTTATGTATATCCCTTTAAAACAATTTCTTTACTAGGTAAAGATTACATCACATTATTATTATATTTCTAATTTTTTTAAGTTCAACTGCGCAATATAGATTAATCTAGATCCTTTAACACCCAGTTTTAAACACTAGGTAATATACTCATTGACCATAATTAAATAAGTGGTAGGTTGGATATTAGCTGTCTATCTGAAACAAAAATCCTAAAACTGATTGTAACCTAAAAAATTCAAGATTTACATGGCTTGCATGCAAACCACAAGGATGATGGTCATAACAAACAGATGAAATAATTATTAAGCTATGGGGTTCTTCAAATAAAATGTCTATTAAAATATTAGGCTATAAAAATGTTAAACTCTTCAATTTGAATTATTTAATGTAAGAAAATAAATATTGAAATAGTTCCACAATTACATAAAAAATATCACAATTTGCATCTTTCTATGTAAGTGTAATACTGTTTTTCTAATGCTAGAATGATTCTTATGTAAAAAAGTATGCAAATTATGCATTTTGCTACTCAACAGTAATTATCAAAATTTTAAATTTTAGTAACTTAGTCAGTGAAGTATAAACAATTTAGTATATCACAATTTTTATTTATACCTTTTTTTTTCTTTTAATTTATCTTTGTCAAATTTTATATCTAAAAATAAATTTTAATTTTGTACATTATTTTATAGTACACCATTTCTAATTAAAATACAGTAAAAAACTTGTAACTAATAATAATAATAATTAATTATTTAAGATGAATAGAATTGACAGATGAATAAGCTCCACTTGAAATATTAGAAATAGTCTAAATAGGCATAAGATATCTAACTGCATTAATTAAGATTAGCAAAAAATATTAAGTGGGTGGCTTTTTTTTATTCATTTTTTTAAACAGATTCGGATTAACATATTATATTCGAAATAATTTACTTTTTTAATGTAAGATATTTTCAACTCTCAATAACAAATGCTTACTTCATGGACGATCAAATGTAAATATATATATTTGCGTTTCTCCAAACTAGCGCTCTGAAAATTTTGTTTAGCGTTAGATGACTATAATTTCAATCAAACCTCATTCTTTGCTATCAATGTTTCATTCATTTTTATGAAATGCATCTCTAACGAATCTATACAAATGGATTTATTTATCTAGAAAAGCAAAATTCTACATACTTTTGCATGAGCTTTCCGTTGAAAATAATTTTGTTTTGATTTGTTTAATGTGGCATTGAACAGAATTTTTACATCCTCTATAATATAAACTTATTAAAAATATATTTGAAGTTGTAGATTGTACTATAATAATAATAAAAAGTCTTTTTTAATGGTAAAACTAAAAAAATAAAAAAGTAGAAAATATATGTTTCAACATCTAGACTTATATACACTTAATTATAGACTTCAAAATATAACTTTATATTTTACTATTTATTTAATTTATATATTTTATGTATTTATAAAATAAATAGTTTTTTTTAAAAATCTAAATATATTTCGCATTCTTATAACTTTTATAAGTCTTATTTTTTTTATTATCAAGCAAACATTAGGGGAAAAAAAGAATAAATATGAAAGAGATTAAATTCCTATGTTATCAATAAATATTTTAATGACTTCATACTGAATTGATTTGGGAAATGGATTTAAGCCATTTAATAGTATGTCGTAACAAAGTATCTTAATATTATTTACTATAGGGTAAAAAAGTTCTTAGATTAATATGAATTAGTCAAATTAGTATCAATATGCTGGCAGTAAATGCAGTTGAATATGACGTTGAAAATATCATACTTTACATTTTTTTACCAAGCATGATCAGTTAGTTAGATTAGACAAATTAATTGAAGTAAATCTGTTTTTAAACTGAAAGGATTTGTCTTGTAGAAAATTAAAATAGCTTGCTAATGAACAAAAACTTTAAAATTAATTTCTGTCAATGAAATTTCAATGCTGTAGTAATCATAAGATTATGTCATTAGTCTGTATGATTTTCAAGCCGGAAAAATCTAAAATCTATAATTAGTTATGAAAAAAAATAAACCTTCTCAAAAACATAATAATGAATAAGAACAAAAACAGTAATAGATTTAGACCACCAATAAGAGTTACTAAAAAAAATACAGCACAGAAAACATCAAATTTTTAAAACACACACACATGCGCAAATAAAAAAAAAAAAACTGAAATAAACTCTATAATATTCACAATACCAAAATATATAAAATAAGTAATAGTTATATACAGTTTATGACAGTATGTCATCTGAGTAGCATTTCACAATTAAAATTAAAAATTTAAACACAATCTCATAAAAATTACACAATATTAACTTCCATATGAATGAACAACTTCATAAAATTTATGTATATTAACATAATTATATTGTTTATTTAATAAAGTGTCTGGCATATTTATAAAATGTATCTTTTAATTTCTTTATGCTTGCTATCATGCGAGTTAATTGCTTATTAAAAGTTTTTATAAACTCAATTGTAGTAGTAATCGTTATCCTGGCAAATTAATAATGCTTTTTTAAAAAAGCTATTAAATTCAAGTTACACATCTGTATAAAAAATCTCTTCTCTCTGAATAAAAGATGTCATAAAAACTATAGCTAGTTAAAGAAAGTATGAAAAACTTTGTCAAAATTGAAGTTGATTCAGGTAAAATGAAGTTTTAATTGCCAGTGATGACATGGCATAGTTATAATAAAACAAAGCAATGTATATGATCTCTTGGACAATAATGGCTATTTTGTGTTGAATATATATTTTTCATTGTCGATGAAAAATCTTGTAACTTTAAATATGTGAGAGGATGGGAAAAACTAACAGGAATCATTATCTGGTAGTCACACTTGTTGCAATACATGCTTCTGTCATGAGATATTTGTTACATGCAGTTGTCTGTATCAATACTTCAAATGATATTATCATGTGAAATCATGGTACCACATATCATATTTTTTTGTAAAGTGCTTTTTGCACATTTGTCGAATTCTGTAATGACTGAAAAGTTGGAATAATATAAAATTAGGAAACAGCAAGGAAAATAGTTGTAATGCTTGAGATTACAAACAATCTGCTATGGGAAAAACATAAGTTTATGAATGATTTAGTGAAGAATCAAGTTTACCACATCACAAAAAAGTGTGGTAAATAAAGTCTAATATTAAGTAAATGCTAATTTTTTTTAGGGGATGCAAATGACATTATTCATTCAGATTTTGTCCATAATTACTAGGGATTTAAAACTTACATTCTCTGAAAAGTTTTGCATGATGTGATTAAATGTCCTGTTGTGTGGCATAGTGAGGGGTGCAAGCTTTATGACAACAATGTACTAGTAAACAAAGCATTGAGTGAGAAACAATTTTTAATTGAGTTCACCATGACTCAACTTGTCTACCACCAAATTTGTTCAATCTCCCACAATACAATCTCTTTGTATTCTCTCAAATAAAAAAATGCCTCAAAAATATTTTTTGTGAACTTATAAATGGTGAAGAAAATAATGAAGCAGGCATTAAAAAGCAAGACTTTGCAAAAAGTTCCAGACTACTTTAAAAACTGAAAAAAAAATCCAGACCAGTGAATTGCATTAATTGAATTATACTTTGAAAGGAATTCAATTTGTAGCAACTAAAAATAAAATAAAAACAATTTTTTATTATAAAATTCCGGTTATTTTTGAAGCCCCTTATCAAATTAAAAAAGTATTAAAATATATATTATAAATATTGATGTATAGGAACACAAAAATTTTAGTTATCCCATTTCTAGGATGAAACATTGTTAAAAAAATGTAACTATATTACAAAAATATAGACATCTGCATAGTAGATAATTTTGTGTTTGAATTTATAATAAGGAATTTTTTAACAATTAAATTTGAGTCAGAGAAATGTTTGATAAATTATAGATAGTATTAAATGTGTTTCTTATATAGAAAATATTTAAAACATTAGACATAACATTATTGTATTTTCATGACTGAACATCTTGTCAAAAGCACCGAAAAAGCATTAAAATTACATTTAATGTTTTCAGTATTTTCTCATGCAAAAAGCAAGATTATTATTATTATTATTATTATTATTATTATTATTATTATTATTATTATTATTATTATTATTATTATTATTATTATTATTATTATTATTATTATTATTATTATTATTATTATTATTATTATTATTATTATTATTATTATTATTATTATTATTATTATTATCATCATCATCATCATCTATAACTTATTACATTTTGATTTCAGTGATGTCACAATTTTTTTTTATAAAAATGAATGCATATTTTCACAGCTCTATTTAGCAATTCCAGGCTGTGACAAATAAAAAAAGATCTAAAAATGATCTGGTTACCAAATATAGTTAGGGCATAATGCCAGATTGTTTATTTAGTTGTAATATGGTGCATTTTAAAGGTAACAAAATAGAAATAATAAGTAATAAGGTCAAGTTTTTTTATAAATATACATCCATGGAATATATTAATAGGGATTCTTCAAGACCTGAATATTTTATAATTAAGAAGCCCTCAAGATTGTATATTGATAGTTTTAATTAATTCCTCCTGCAGAGAAAAAAAAGATTTATCAGTTAGGTAGCAATATGCTATTTTGGAAGAATGTATTACCAAATATGAGGTATTGAATTTATTATGAGGTTAAATTTGGTTTTTTCTATCCTTGATATTTCTATATTTGTAAATGAAATCTAAATGGTCTTAAAAGTATTTTGCATAATACTACCCAGCTTAGTTAATCAGAGTTTAAGTTTCCAGTATTAAATTTAGATTATTTGAAGGAAAAAATATTTTATTCCTGGTTGAATAGTTATTAATCAACTTTATTTAATGAATTAATTTTTTTATAGAAATTTTAATTCACATCTTAATAGTAACTGTGGTGTATGGCAA